>PVKZ01000604.1:43130-706457 GCA_004027375.1 Macroglossus sobrinus | reverse complement strand
GAACCAGGATCTAAAAATTAAGAAAGGAATGGGATACACCCACATAGCTAAACAGCATAGCTTGAATTTCATTCCTGCCTCCAACTAGCACTCATAACTCTTGTGATCAGTAATTTGTTCCAACAGTTTCTGAATTCTCTAAGTGTGTGTGGTTCAACATATATTAATAGTGGCAAGTAGACATGGTCCGGAGTCTCCATGGGAGAAGCACTTCTTTAGAAGTTGTACATGAGGGAGCTGCTGCACATGTTTCTCCTGGACGGTGCCCGGAATTCTGGATTATGTTGTTCAGTTTCACATCCCCTTCTTCGCCTCCCAGAGAGTAGGACGAGTGCAGGCTGTGGTGGTGAGATCCACGTGTCAGATAGAGGGAAGATGGTCTCAGCAGCTCCTTGGTGTGTATGCTGAAGAGGGCTGGCTCATGTGCTGGAATTCCCAAATAAAAACAAACAAAAAATCTATCATCACATTGGTGTGGAGTTCTTGCTTCTCAAGAGTTGGATTTCCTGGAGCCTGTCTCCTCCTGCTACAGCACACAGCATTCTCATGACTGGGAACTCCAAATGCCAAGAGAAGACATATGGAGAAGCTTGGGAAATCACTTTGGCATTCAAGGTGGACCCCTAGTATTTAACCTTAGCCTACCTTTGCAATTTACCTTGCACGACATCCCTTCATGCACCCTGTGCTCCAGCCAAAGTGAACTTCTCCTCCCATCCATGCCCTGGTGGCCTCCCTGCCTTTGTTCAAACAGCTGTCTCTCTCTGAAATATCTCCCTGGAAAGTTGAATTATCTTCATATCTACTATCCTGATCCATCCTGATCTTTAAAAATGCAGCTCACTTGTTGCCTCCTGACATCCTGTTTGATTTCTGGAAGAGATGCTCCTATTTCTGGTCCCTCAGAGGCCTGCCTCATTATTCGTTCAACAAATATTTATTGAGTTCTTCCCATGAACCAGGTACTATGCTTGATATTTGGGGTACCTCAGTGAACAAAAAAAAAGATCCCTGACTTTGGTGAGTTTACCTTCTTTGGCGAGTTTATCTCCCTTAATTTATTGCTAATGTTGGAAACGTCTAGTTCTCCTGACAGACATTATACCAGTCAAGGTCAGATTGATGTCATGTCTGATACTTCTGTTCATCCTTTCGGTGATTTCTTATTGTTCTTGGTATAAGGATTCAGGACCAAATAGTCCCTACTAAATCATCTGTGGACCCAGCCTCCCTTCATATCATTTTTCTCCTGGTGTTCTCTATTACCTTTTTTTTTTTTTTTTTTTTTTGGTTTCTTCTACTTACCCTGCTATGGTATCTTTGCACATGCTTTCCTTCTGCATGGGATGCTCTCCCCTCTCCTCTCTACTTAGTTACCTTCAAATCTTAGCTGAAGCATTACTTCCTGAGGACAACTTTCTTAGCCTCTGTGACAATTAAATACCTTGACACTTTATGATATCATAGTTGTTATATCACTTAATCACAGTTGCTAGTTTACTTATATCTGTGATTATTTCACTAATATGTCTCCCAGTACAGATGGTAAGTAACTTGAGAGCAGAAGTGGTGTTTATTTTAATTTATCATTTTCAGCCCTAGCACATGGTAGGGAGTCAATAAGTTTTTGTTGAATGAATCAATGAATGAATATCCCTAGCTGCCATATATCTAAGATTATCTACAGTGGGTTCCATTTCAAGCATTCTGTTCTTACCTGCACATTCTTGGTTGTCTAGACATCTGTCCTAATTTAAGTTTCAGAAAATATAGCCACTTTAACCATAGCAATGTTCTGTGCATAGAGTAGGTGCTCAGCCTGTTTTTGTGATTGCTAATTGAATAAATAAATGAATTCAAAATTTAGTAGAGTGGGGCATTGGCAGGAATGAGAATCGCAGAAGAAACTTTATTCTAGCCAAACTGACAGTGGTATGTCTCCTTAGGTACCAGATGTACACATTTTAGAAAGGCTCATCAAAGGAGGCCGAGGCCTGCTGGGGGTCTGTTTATATTGTGTCAGCAAGGGAGAAGGTAGATCTTCCCAGATTGTCACCCAAAGCATACAGAGTTTTACCTAAAGACCTTCCAGTTAGTGTAGAATACTAGTTGATATAGAAAATAAAGTTTTCTTTTAAGTGAGAGAAAAAGTAACATTGGGTGGTAACTCTTTCTTGTTATTTGCTCTCTTAAAAAAATACTAATATCTTAAGTTTATTGAATAAAGGAAAACAGTTATCAATTTACAAAGCAAGTTCACATACATTAGCTTATGTTTGTTATTACAATAGTCCCTCAAGTGAGAGTGGTATTATTATTCTCATGTTTTTTTGTGCATGAGAAAATTGAGAACAAGAATTCTGTGCCTAAGAACATGTGGCTGTTGTTTCTTCCTGGATTGTCTACGTTATCCTGAAGTAACAAGAATTCCAAATTGTCTCTGTGCAATGAATGTTTATTTCTTGCTTGTGCTATTTGTTCATTGTGTGTTTGCTATGGGATTTGGAACTCCACTTTATTCAAACATGCTATTCCTGCTCTGCCTGGGAAACTTCTACTTGTTCTTGAAGACTTAGATCAAGCCTCATATTTTCTTGAAAACCTATCCTGAATTTGGTTGAGGTTGTCCTCAACCTGATGTTCGTAAAGTTCTTTAGACTTACAGCATCAGAGTACGCTGCACTTGATGCTTTACTTAATTGTACTCCCAAGCAGACTTCGTGTTATTTGGAGGAAAGGTCTGTGTCTTGGTTATTTCTACATTCTCAGTGCCATTCAAACTGACTCCAAACAAGTGCTTAACATGATTGAGAGTTTAGCCTGGGAAAAAGCTGGGAATGATGGGCTGTCCACTACGTGAATTCAGACACAGCCCTGTAGTTCCAGCATGGTGTTTAAATTTTGAGAAACTGGTCCCTGTGAGGCATGTCAGGTTGATTTATTTGCAAATTGTATTCAGAGGAGGTGAGCCATATTAAGCTCTTGGTTAAGATGCTTAGCTTGACCATTTAAACTCTGATGAAAACCTACCAAGTACAATAACTGTTTTTCAGACTAATTCATACAAAACTTCTTGTTCCTGGCAATAGTAGATCATCAAAACTAACCACATCTCAAGACCATTTTATATAAATACATTTGAGTAACATTTAGCTTGTCAGTTCTCTCAAGAGTTAGTTGGATCTTTTTTGTTGCTTTTGGAGAGCTAGATAAATTGTTGTTTTTTTTTCTTTCTTTTTTTTCTGCCCCCATCACAGCTCTGGATTTTGACAGGTCATTGTTTACAATTTGGCAAGTCTCATTGGTCATATACCTGCCGAATGATTAATTATAAAGGTTTAAAATATGAAGTTTCAGTGAATGAGGAGCAGCAATTGTTTTATGAGTTTTCTCATTATATCCCATTAGCATCATATCCAGAATGGAGCCGTTCTTAGAAAAACAATGAACACACATCCGATCTCTCTCCAAAACTGATGTTGGCACTTGAAGTTTAAAGGTTTATGTGTGATTTAAGTGGGGCACTGCAGACATGATGGAGTGAGATGTTCCTGGCACAGCAGAATTTGAATGTGTTTAGAGAAACAAGCCTTCCCTTTTGAACCCTATACTGAACCGGGCATGGTGTGTGACAGCATCCGTGATGCTTAGAGATCATCTGGTCTATTCTCAGGTCACTGAGGGGGAAGAGAAAAAGTCTGGCCTTAAGGTCATCATGCCAGAGTTCAATTCTCTTTTCTCATTTGTCTTGTTTAAAATGGATTGTGCAAAAGGCATCTTTGCTTTCCTGCTGGCCAACAAACTTTTTTGGCACAGGGTTTAATAGGCTGAGGATGCCGGCAGGATGGAATGTTTTTCAACTTGAAATGAATTTTGCCATGCAAATGTTCCTGGTGTGTGGTCCTCTGTGATCCTGGGCAAGTTGCTTAAGTTCTCTGAGACTTGGTCTCCTCACTTGTTAAAAGGAAGACGATAACGCTGACCTTATAGGGAGTGGCGTTTGTAAAGTTTCTGGCCATAATGGTGCTTACTAATGGTCAGTTCCCTTCGCAGTCTTTCACTAATGTTTGGGTTAAAAGAGACCGATTTCGTAACTTTTTCTCTCTCCCCTGCAACTCTCACACACCTGAAGCCCTTCATGAAAAGAAACAGCAGATCCCATCTGGGTCAACCCCAGCACCTAGTATGGGAATTGGATGGGGTGCTATATTTTGTCTCTCCAAAGACTGACATGCCATTGGTAAGAGTTAGTCCTTACACTGAATGTTGGATGTTTAAAATGTTGACTGACATTGGGAAACTTTAAAAAATAATTTAGTTTCCATTTGTTATTGGCATTGTGATTTCTGATTCCACTAAAAACCAAAAATAGAGATTTCATGGTACTATTATAAAGACTCTTTTGAAGGTCTTTTTGTTTAAGTAAACAAAAAAGTACAGGGAATATCCCAAGGGCTTTTTTTTTCTTCCCCCTTATGAGATTGGAAGGTAGGTTTTTATGAGGGATATTCATCCAAATGCCTGTGTAGCTCTTTCTACTCGTTCCAAACCATCATTGCTTTGTTCAGCCCTGGTACTTTTCTTCTGGTACTTTCTTTCTTAAATACAAATCGAAAGCTTAAAAAGCAGAGGAGAGGGAAAAGAACAGCTTATGTTCTAGCCCATCTAAAAAGTCTTGCTTCAGATAGCAGGAAAACATAAGATTATTTCTTTTTCTTCTCAGCTTATTTTCAGGTCAGAAGGATTTTTTATATATTCTGGACATTCCCCTGCTTCTTGAATACATGTTGAGAAGACTGGACATTTATACATGAAATACTTATGAAAACTTTTTCCCCCCAAAGTTGCCATGCCCTTTCCCCTAAAGGAATAAAAAATACAGATAGCAATGTATATATCAAAACCAAAATGAAGTAATTTAAACAAGTATCCTAATGAACATGTAGCATATCTGATTTAACCACAGAATATTTGCCATCAGTATACATCAAAACTGCTAGATGAGTAAGCCATAACTTTAGCTGTTCTCTAGCCTTTCGATCATAATGCAATTCAAATTGCCTTTATTTTGACAGAACTATAAACAGTGTTGGGTAAAATCTCTAAGTAAATAACACTTCGGGTGAATTCAATTTTAGGCATTAAATAGGAGGGATAAAACTTGAAATCTTGTTTCCCTTCTCCCTCTCTCCCTCCCTCTTTTCCTTTAGTTTCTTTATTTTCCTTTATTAAATGTTTTGGTGATTGGTCCCAGAAAGCTATGCCACATTTCTAAGAAAATCTTTCTCACACAGTCACTGGTTGATGGTACCAGTTCATCCGCTGTGATATTTTCACTAACTTCAGATTGTGGTAAAAAGTACCCCAAACTTGGAAAATAGCAAATGAGGATACTGTATATTCTGTCAATACAATGTCAGTGCAGTCCAGTGGATTTTCTATTGACTGGGATGTTCTACAGCTCTGTAGGAGCACCAGGATCACTCGCAGGTTTTGGTCTGCTAGAGAGCAAATAATTCCTGTTCGGTGGAAAAGATAGGTCCAGAAATTAAGGGTTATGGTTATTAAGGGATACTGGCCAGTTTTGTATCTAATGCAGAAATCTGTTATTTCTTGTTTATACCTAGCTTCTCTAATGCTCTTTAGATTTGTTTTAACATATTAGTTATTAATCTTAATGAGTTGAATAAAGTCTTTGACATATATTCATTTTATATTTATTGGATTCTGAAAATTACACCTGAACAGTATGTGATGTCTTGTTTCTCTTTTAAAGGAAAGAATGTCCTGTGTTTATTCATATTAGTAGAATTAATAAATTCAGTGACATCCAATGTGCTACAAGGTAGCATTGACCGATTGGGAGTCAAAGTGGTATCTATAAAAGTACTCCATACATTGTCTCATACTGGTACCTGCTCAACAAGTATGTTATTGTTACTGTTATTACTATTATTGCTAATGGAAAGACAAATAGAAAGGCAGGTCAGCTCAGAGTGAAGCTCTTATATCTGGGGGTGGGGTCAGATTTAAGCCAACTGTTAGTATCTTGGGCAAGAAGATGGAGGTAGGAAGCAAGTGCCATGGGAGTATAGATAAGGAACTCTAAATAAATCTCCTTTATATCATGCTATATATTAACATTCATTTAAAGAAGAGAAGATGAATGAATAAATATTTTTGATTATAAAATCATAGCTTAAGAAAATGTAGACATGTTTGATAATCCTTTGGAGTATGTTTGAAGACAAAATAACCATAAAAACTTGAAAAAATAAATACCTCCTTTCTTAAAAAATGTTTTTAGAACGTGTTCCCATCAGATTTAAAAAGCATTGATAACACTGTCATGAGAGATTCATAAAGAGTCAAAGCTTAAGAGCTTCTCAGAAGTTAGCTCTGGTAAGAGGCTCATCTGTGCCTGAATTGCCTAGGGACAGTGTAAAAATACAAGTTTCTAGTCCCAATCCAAGACTTACTGAGTCTGAATCTTCCCAGGGGTGGATCGAGGAATGTAAGGGGTGTAGGTGCGTGCGTGTGTGTGTGTGTGTGTGTGTGTGTGTGTGTGTGTGTGTCTGCGTGCACGTGTGTGTATTGAGCTTTAACACATTGCAGAGGGATTCAGATGTGCCCTTGAGTCTGGGAATCACTTGTAGGGATATCACGTATGGATGAGCATCTGAGGTCAGCATAAGGCCAAGACCTTTGCTGATTTTGTTGTAGAAGGCTTATAATGCTGTGACCCTCAGGTAGCACCGTGTGTCTTTCAGAATCATAAGATTCTTGCAATTACTCTGTTGAGACATGAGCTGTACTATTATTCCAAGGGCCCACTGTTGGCTGGGTCTGAACTTAAACCTCCTCACTTTATTCAAACTACTTTGTGTGTTTGTCTACTTTCCAAGAACTCTTCCATTATGGAGAGTAAAAACTACTAACACATACTCATTTTCTGGAAGGCAGGCTGGCTTTGCAGATCAAAAGCCTTAAAACTGATCATATCCTTTGACTCTTATTTCATTTTTTCAGCCTAATCTAATAAAAACCACAGAATTTTGTGTACTCATTTTTTTTTACAAAGTTATTCTTGGCAGTGCTTTTTATAATTTTTTACAAGAAGCATTTTAAATGTTCAAAACTAGGAGAATGATTCAATCTTAGACAGGTAGCATGAATAGGATGCAGTCATTATGATATCTATAAACAATGTTTAATGATGTGGGAAAATAATTATGGGGTGCTCACTTTGTTCCAGGCATTTCTTATCTGTGTTTTTCACATTTCTGTGATGAACATTTATTAAGTTTATGATCATAGCAGTGCCATAAATTTTACCTTCTGAAGTTTTTCGTCTTATTTTCTATACAGACTTAGTTTGTTAACTAAATCTTGAGGGTTAAAAGGTGATAATGATTGATGTTTTACTAACAGATCAATTCTGTTAAGAAATTTAGCATCTTCCATTTACAAGTCATCAGGCAATTTGATAAATGCAAATGAGAAAGCTTTTCATATTATTTAATAGTTTTGGCCTCTGCCTGGCAATGCTTTTAATAGTTCCAATTACTTTATTTATTTTAAAGTCAGAGAATTATTTTTCAGATAAAATTCAAATTGTTCTCTTTCCCCTTCCCTCAGTCTCCTCCCAATCTCTGTAAATCAATAATGCTTTATTTTACTTGCATGTAACAACATATAAGCAAGAGCCTGTTAGTTCACTGGCTGGAGGGAATTGCCACACTCAGAATTTGCCCTGGCCTCCAATTCCCATGAGTCTCACCTTCTCACAGATGTGGACAATTTGAGGTGATGGTGGCTCCTACCCTGCACAGTAGGCCAGGCTTGGAGTTGTTCAGGAGAGTTTGGTGGAGAGAGTCAAGGAGTAGGAGGGGCAAGGGATTTTTTTGTTTGTTTTCGTGAACTGCATCATGAAAACTCACTTGGGAAGGAAGAAAGTGAGGATATGATGGAAGTGATAGAAATTAATGAATTTTGTAGACCCAGTGGATTGGGGGTCTTCATTGAGCTGAAGAATTGTCAACGTGGGCATGGTAGAGGATGCGAACTGGTAAGATGGGAGATAGGCATCAAAGAGAAATTGTAGACTGGTATGATAGATTGATAAGGTCCAAGGTATAACTAAGGATGGCATGAGAAGCCAGACAATGGATGGGTAACCTACATGAATCATGAATTCACCAAGACAGATCACAAGAGAAGCAGTGAGAGAAAAGGAGTTACCAAGTTCTAAACTTTGCAGTGGATGAGGATGCCGACAGTGAGGCACATTGTTCAGTGAAGCTGAGGTTCTTTTTGTTTTGTTTTGTTTTGTTTTTTGAGTAGGAATTAGGGAGTAGGGAGAAGAAATGATGTGGAAGCAACAAAGGGGATCAAGGAAGACATTACCCCATGAGATAAAACATACCTTATTAATTACCTAACTCTAGAGACTCAGCTTGGAAACTGAAGGCTCTCAAGTGTTCTCCTTAGCTCTCATTCACACTTTTTATCTTCCCATCATCCAGAGTTTACAGTGTGACTTTGCCATGTATATGTCCCTTTGTCTGTTTCTCCCTATAGATTCCAAATTTTCCCATGGGCAAAATGCATCAATGTCTGGCTACTATAGGAACTTGTTTGAAGGACACATGCTTAGGGAACTTTTCAGGATTTTGGTTTTACCTGAATTGGTGAACCATTTCTCTTTGGAGACCTGTGCCCTCAGAACCTTAGCTGGCCTTGGCAAATACCTCTGGGCTTGCGTCTTACAGTAGTTGTGGCTTGGGGTTCCTCGTATGGGCACCTACCTTTCCATAAGATCTTCTTTTTCTAAAACAACTTCTCTTGTATATCCTCCACCATTACTGGGTCTCTGGTGTCCTTCTGGGAAAGGGCAGGCTCCCTGCTCTGAGCTGGCACACCCTCCATGTGTGCAGGCTCACTTGTCTTCTAAAATATACCTACATGGCAATGTGCTACAGGCCTCGTTTGGATGGAGTCTGAGTTTGAACCCTGTCTCTGTTATGACTGACCTGTGAGATATAGAAAGACTCATTAACAGATGAAAATTAAGGAACAAAAAATTTGAATAACTGGCTTAATATCTTACAACTCAGTAAGTATTACAACTCAGTAAGTATTAGAATTTGGGCTTTCTCTACTGGCCCAAATGCTTTTCAAATGTTTTCTTTTGGTTGATTTTGTGGGTGGGAGAGGGGCTTCGTTCATTATTTCCATTTTTTTTCAACTCAGATGGAGCCTGAATGAGAATGACAGTAGCAAATCAACCCCTATGCATCAGTCACCTGCATATCTTCCTGTTAATAGAATGTGACTTTAAATTACATGACCTATTGTTTTGTCCTGGATCAGCTCCGAATGTTTCCATCATAAACAGTGGTCCAAGTGCTCACGGTTTGGGAGGAAACACCTTTCCTGCGTGGGTTGGTCATATGATGATTGGCAGTTAGGATAACTGTGACTTCACTGCAATCATGAGTTAGGCAACCAGGAGGTCACACACGGGGCATGGGGTGACTTGCCTAGCACGAGCCATTTTCTATAAGCAACTCCTCTGTAGAGACTAGGGGTTTTTAAGTAGTAAACTTATACTATGTGTCATGGTGCTGTCCAATGGGGCAGGGAAAGAGAAGCAGCTCACTTAAAGTGTAAGTCTTGGGTGAGACTTGGGCTCAGAAGATATGGATTCGAATCCTGGCCCTGAAGGTTTCTGCCTGCGAAGCCTTGGGCAGGTCACCTCATCACTCTTAGCTTCTCATCAATAAAACATGGTCCTATTATCCCTTTTATAGATCAACAGTGAAAAACATATGGAGGTGCTCACATACAGGCTCTGAAAGTATTACTTTGTACGAAATGTTTTTAGGGCCTTAAATTTTTACTATTTGTTTCAGAAGTGGGTCGATGCGGATCACATTTTGAATTACAATTTCCCTTTAGATGCAATATTTTTAATATATTAAAACAAGAACTGACATGGCAGTTAAATGAAGATGCTTTCCCTCATATTTCACATGTTTTTGTGGGGTTCTACATGTTGAGTTCAGTTTTTTTTTCAGCAAAGAAAAACAATGATATTCCTAACCTGGTTTTGTATATCTTAACACAGCAGGCAAGGACAGGTCTTTGGCAAAAGTTAGTGTTCTTAAGAAATCAGAGGATAATTAAATTTTGTTTTCTTACTGTTACTCATACAACAGTACCAGCTACTCACAAAGGGTACAAAGGACTTTCATGTCCATTATCTTCTTAGAACTAAGTCCTCAACACTCCTGAGAGGTATGAAGACTAGCATTTGTTGTTGAACTTAATCTTGACTTGATATTTGAGATAACAGTCTCTAATTAAAATGTATTTATCCTTTCACAAATTCATTGTAAAATACAATTCTTGGCTGATTTTGTAGAAAAGTATGGATCACACTTATTACCTTCATTGTAATTCTCTACTTCTTGCTAATTTTCAACTTGCCCTCTCCATACATATCTGTAAATCTCATCTGTCACGTCAGAATAATAGTACTTATGCTGCCTGGAGTGGGTGGTGTGTTTAGCTGGAGAGCTAACAAGTGCCCTTTCATCCCCTGTGCTACCACAAAACAACTGTCAAAATAACAGTATCATTGGGCCTGTAAGATTCAAGGGCAAGTCCTTGTTTTGTGAAGGGGGAAATACAACAAAAACAAAATAAACTGCAGAGTTCACCTGAGGCAAGCAATGCTCCATCCTGTTATTTATTCACAGGGTGCTGGTGTTATTTCAGCCATGTTGTCATTTTGAATGTGAGGCTGCCTTACTACTGTGGCCATCGAAATTCCTGCCCTTACTGTGGGACTTATCATTGTAACACCAAGTCCCAGGGCTGAGCTTTCTGGCTGTCACTAGTGACATATCAAGAAGGTGAGAAAGAGCCTTTGGATTAGCTGCATGTGTACACGCATGTGTGTGTACGTGTGTGGTTGTTTAGAGGGGAGGAGGGCCATGACATTAGTTGTTTATAGATTCAGGTAATTAGTTTCGTAGTCTCAGTGTTGGAGGGCTGTTAAAATGCCATGAAGACCAATCAACCTTTATTTATTTTAGTCTCACAATATATAAACTATATGTTCACCTTTTAAAATTAAAAAACACATGTAAGCAAAACAGAAAGAATAGTAGTAAGAGCTACAATTTCACCACTCAGGGAGAGCATTTTTTAATATACTAAATACATAGCTATATCTGATTTTCGTAGTGTTCCATTGTGTGGATTCATCATGCTTTTTGTAACTAATCTTCTGTTTTTGGATTTCAGTTTCTTTCTTGCTTTTTCTTTGCTATTATTAATTATGAGTCTTTAACTGCATCTACGTGATATAGGGTCTCTGTAGCATGGTTCCTGTAACAGTATGTTTCCCTGGCTCTTCTATTCTCTTCATAACCTCTAAAGTCACCAGCCACATGCTAGCAGTTATGGCTTCTTCCATCAGACTATGGTTACTCCATCCTCCCAGGCCATAGGATCGTTTATCATGTCAACAATGTCACACAATGTCAGAAGTCTTTCACCAATCTCTGACAGCTTATTATCTTTTTCCCAAACACGTGTTTTATTGCTTTATCGATTATTATTTTCCTGTAAGTGAAAATGAAAAGCAATGAAACACAACTGAGTTATAAGCACAAAATTAACTATGCAAGAAAGGGCACTAAGCTACTGATAGGGAAAGACTCCTAGGAGGTATCAGGCTGATCAGGGCCTCTGAATGCTTCTATGAGCATTCATAAGATAACCTGCTTGGGAAGTTAGGGGGTGAGATCTCACATGACTGCTGAGAAACATTAGGAGTCCCTGTACTTAGCCTGTCTCACAGGGTTGTAGTGGAAGTACATTTCTGGACATCTGGCAGAAAAGAGGTCAGGGCAGTGGACTGGTCTGTACTTTCTACATCTAAGCTCACCCAGGCCAACTTTGAACTTGCAGGAGTAGGTCCAAGCAGATTGCTTCTTTGGGGAAAAATGAGTGACTTTGGCTGATCCAGGTGGTAAGGCATGGAGAGGAGGACAGGAACTTCATTCATGAGTATACAGTTCAGACAAGCCAAGTATAGGGACAATCCGGCTAAAGCCCCCCTGATTATCTGCTATTCTTCACCCTTGGTTTCCTTATCCCTTTTTTTGAAGGAGTCTTAAGATGTTTGGAAATTGGCAATTCAATTGCAGTTTAACAACCAACAGGTAAAAACACATCTGGGAAGTTTAGTTCTATTCATAGATAATTTTTGCATTCCACTATGGGTCAGATTGTTGTCAGAGCATGTGTGTACACACACACACACACACACACACACACACACACACACACACACACACAGACATAAAAAGAGGCTATGGTGGATAAACCAAACACATATATTGCGGAGCTCAATTCAAGTTGTGGGTAGAGTTCCCTTTGGTACAGCCTGCCCGATAGCTCTTATAACATCTATGGCATATAACAGCACATAACACGTGTGAAAAATATGCACACAGAGGGCACTGTGGGTTACATACATACTTAATTTTAGAAAATATTTCAAAAACAAGTTTTATAGATTGGTGCTATTTGGGAATCAAGTAAAATGGATGTGTCTGCATTGTGTTAAAACTATCTTCCCACAACTAATTGGTTCTAGTTCTCTCTTCTCAGGGCTGCTTGGAATATGTCTCTGTGATTGATTGTCAGAGATTAGAAATGGTTCCTGGGTCTTCTTTTGTGCAGAGGTAATAGCTGCATTTTAGTTTCAGTTTATATTGTATTTCAAGTGCCTTATCTAAATGTCTAGTTCTTTATATCCTGGCTTTGAGAGGGACAGTAGACAATCAGTGTAGAGGACACTGACATTCTGAAGTGGTAAGTTTTGGGGGCGGGAGGCAGTATAGAAAGGGAAGTAAAGAAGGAAGATGGATGCCAACAAGGAAGTGTCCTGGATGGGATGCTCGGCCAGTTATCTTTTCACTTCATTTCTCCTGGAATGGTCCAAAGAAGAGGAGGAAGCCAAGGCACCTGCTATTTGGTATCATACCTGGGCCTCCTAGCCTTCTCTATTACAAGAAGATATCACACACAGGTATGTTAGGAAGCCAACAAGCCAAACTCAGTAGTGGGAAGAAAGACTCAGCATTAAAAATGGTAGGGTCCAGGGATCTCATCTCTGGATCAGACCTTCATTTTATAGATGATTATCCGAAACCCCGAGAGGAGGTGGGATGTGCCTGAGGCCACTCAGCAAAGTAAGAGCAGCACCGAGAGGAGAACTCCGCTCTCCTGCTTTCCAGGATGACCCTCTAACAGTAACATCTTTGGGAACAATGTGAAATGAAGCAGTTCAGGTTAGCAGCCCTTTTTGTGATGGTATCCTCCCAAAATCATCCTAAACAGGAAGCTGCTTAGATAATTGCACAGAAGAAGTATGGTACATTGGAATTCCATCTATATCTATATCTATATCTATATATCTATATCTATCTATATCTATATCTATATCTATATCTATATCTATATCTATATCTATATCTATATCATCTATCATCTATATCTATATCTATCTATCTATATCTATATCTATATCTGCACATTTATTTTTCTGATTTTGCCATTTAAATTTACTGGTCTGGCAGGCAGCAAGATGTATGGTTGTTTTGCAGGTTGTTAAATACCTCTCTTCACTCCCTCTTGAAGAGAATTTTCTGCTCTTTCTCTGTGGAATGTATTTGTCATTTGTTACAAAAAGCAGGTATGGAAAATCATAAAATGGCAAGCAGATATCCCTGGTCCCATCAACTTTTGAGTAACAATACCTTTATAGTTCCATAAGACATAGTTTACCAGGAGATTTTGATGCTGCTCCTCTATGCTCTGGGAAATCATTCTCATGATCCCCATTTCTGGGCTGTGGAAACTGAGGCTCAAGAAGGGAAGTTTTAAGTTCAGAGCGTTTCTGCAGATTCTTTGCAAGTCAAGGTTTAGAGAGGCAGCAGTAGGACCAGGGGGCTTCACCAACCCCCGCCTAGTATGTTTCCATTTGGGGCCCATCCAAAATCACATCCAGTCGTTCCCTCTTCTCCTTTTAGTTTAGCAAAGCTAATCATTTCAGCTTCCATGCGCATAACAGGAGTTGTCCAGATGGGCTGAGAGCTTGGCTCACTGCCAGGCTTGATCACCCTCATTTCATATTTTCATAAAATGTTTAAAATTAACTAGGGCTTTGGCATTCTGTGGTTTGTATCAGCGATTTGAAGAGTTTATTTTCTTGGTTATTTGTACTTTCACCCTTAGTATTTGCATTGAATTCTTCTCCCGTTTTATCATACTTTTATTATTCTGTCATTCGAAAATTGAAACCAGGTTTTAATCAGCTCTTAAGACATGGTATCTGAGGTTGGAAGACATGATTTTGTCTCCCAGTTCTTTCTCTCTCCAGATTTGTGACACCGGCTAAGGCTAGTCCCCACCTTGGGCTTTAATTTCTTCACCTGCAATATTAGAATGTTGGACTAAATGCCTTTAAGAGCTCTTTCTGGTCTTAAATGTTCCACTAGCATTTTTCATTTCTGTTTTTTATCAACATTGACTTTCTAAACGAAATGTGTAACCAGGTCTTTTGGCCTAGGAATTTTTAGTAGAATTTGATTATCTTGTTTTATACTGAAGGATATGGGAACATGGCAGGTCTGGCCAGGATGGTCTCAGTTTGGGATAATCTTTATATGGTGTCTGGGTTTCTCAGAAATTGTCCAGGCAAAGCCCTCTCAGCTCCAGATCCCTTGGACGTTGTATCAGGTGCTGTGGGCTCCTGCACTGCTCAGTGTCATGAGTTGACAAGCTGGGAATATGGATGCTTTCAATGTATCACAAAACTCTTAGCAAGCTGTCAACAGGTAGAATTGCAGACTTTCTGTCTGGTTGTTTCTTTAAAAAGCATGCCTTATAGTTTCACGGATGATGAATTCTGTGAGGAAAGCTTCATATCCTCATTGTACAGAGAACGATGCTGATGAGGTCTAGAGAACAAGAAAGTGAGAGAGCCGTGACGGCCTGACTCGGTCTCTCTTTCCTCATTTGAAACCCACCATTTTAGGTTAAGTTTCTAGAGTTAATTCATCGTGCCAAGACTCTGAGCCACAGGAGTGCCTTCCCCTGTATTAGAGTCAGAGACAGAATTCAAATTAAATTCTTATTAATTTGAGAAGCAGCATTGCTCTTCTCAAACAGTCTTACCTCACACCAGCCTTCATCTGGGGAAATCACTTGACCTCAGGTTCCATGGGGTCATTTTGCCATTGTCCCACAGAATAGTATCCAAAACTATAACATGGCATTCAAGGCTTTTCAAACTTTAGTTACAACCTGTTTGTCTTAACCTTGTTTAAGCCTAGCTGGCTTCTAAGTCTTTCTAGCCTGTTATTGATCTTCTGTGATTTCATCTAGTATCCAGCTGACATTTGTCTCTTTCTCCAGTAATTATCCCACCTTAACATACCAGATTCAGTGTGAGGACTCGGCTTTTCAAGTTTGGACTTTTACCTTTGTCTCAAGGACTTGCCCTGGGATTTTCCTCATGTTTTTTAGCTTCTTTCCCAGAGAAAGATACCCTTGTCATCCTCTTGAAACTCATCCTCTGACTCCAGGTTGCTTATCCTTCCAGGTTACCTGTTGGGGTCGATCAGGTATAGGGTTTCAGGACAAACATCATAGATTCACTGAGTGACTTCTCTATGCCAGGCTTTGGGATAAGCTGGGGGAGATAGAGCTAGAGTAGGCACTTCTCTACCCTAAAAGAAACTACAACCTAGTAGAGAAGAAAACTAAATAAATGAAGATAGTAATGCATTGTGGGTGCTGTGAGAGAAATCCTTGCAGAGTGAGTGAGAGGCATAGAGAAGGGACAAGACGGTTGCACCAGTGTTGTGGGGAGGGTGGGGAAGGCTGCAGAGATAAGGTGCTGAGTCTGCAGGAATGTCCCATGTGGAGAAAGAATGCCTCATACAGAACCAAGTTTCTTCCCCAAGACTCAGGAGTAGATTCCCTGGAAAGGAGAAGTCAATGTGTTTGTTGATTATCCCTTAGCAGACAGAGTAATGTGAGAAAAAGATTGGAGCCTCTTGGATGGAAATCTTCGACATTTGGGATCCAGAGTGCTCTGTAGCCAGCCAGCCTGGTGGAGGGTCTAATTCTGTCTTCTCCAGAAAGGGGAAATTCCCAGTGGTGGCTGCAGTGGAAATGCTAATTGTGGAGGGCGGACAGAACAGAGTCTCTTTATCTGGCTGAAATGAAGAGGAAGTGGCTCTCAATATGACCTTTCTTTCTTGTAGGGGTTGCCTTTTAGACTTGGAAAAACCAGCTCAGAAACAAAACGCTAAGTGAAATGATAAATTGAGAACATTAGCAGATAGTACTTTCCCTAAGAACATTTTTCTTCACATGTGTTATCTGAGAAAGGCATGGTCAGATGTCCAGCCCAGGACAGAGGTGTACAGGATGGTGTGGGCATGAGATGGTGGGGGCTGCTTGGTACCCATCACCTGTTCACAAAGCTGAGATAGGTCCATTTGGCAGGAGCGGAGCAGGCAGAAGGGAGAGGAACAGGACTGTATTCTGGGCCACTCCTCTCCCCCGCCTCACAGAGGGGGTTGAATTGCCTGGCTCACTGAGAGGGGTGTTTCACCAGACACGTTTTTCCGTGATGACACTGGTGGCTCTGCCTGGTGTCTCTGTGGGGAGTAGAGTGGTGAGAGGAATGGAAAAGAACAATGTTTTCCAGCAGGACCATTGCATTATGGAAAACCTGACTCTGATTGGCAAACATCTCTTTTCTCTGACTACCTTGGGCTTTTATTAACATCAGGCAGCATGGCATTTATAAATCGGAGTTGATGAAATGAATTTCTCTTTAATTAAAATTCACATGGGTTAATCTCAGGATCATATTGTTGAGTGAGAAAAAGAAAAGCCACGAAGGAATGTAAGCAGTATGATTTCATTTATATAAAGCTAAAAAAGTTCACAGCTAAATGTATCTGTGTGTATAGTATAAAGATGCACACATGTATACAACTATAAAATTAAGCAAGGAAATGATGAAAACAAAATTGAAAAGTTGGTTACCAATTTTGAGAGGGAGAGAATGTTTGGGATAGGTGGGGCACCTAATGGGGATTTCGAGGTAATGATAATGTTCTCTTTTAAAAAATGAGCGGTGAGAACAGAGGTGTTCATTGCATAGCAATTTTTTGTATGTTACATATATTTTAAGAATAGTACTTCTATCTACCATATTTAGAAAAACAATTAAATCAAACTCTTCTGACTGACCAGGGTAGGATGTGTGTGGTAAGAGAAGTGAGTGTGTGTCTCATGCCCATACATTCGTTAGAAGGAAGGACCTTTGATAGGTTGCCAGCTTACTGTGAGTCAGCATGACCCTGACTTTCCTTATATCAGCAATGGATTTATATTTTGAATAGAAACCCAAGTGTACAAAATGACCGCAGGTTCCCAAGTTGAATCAAAAGGTTATTTCTCTTCCGGACATGGGAAATAGGAATGAAAATAATGTTAAAATGGAAGAAAAAGAAGCAAGATACAAAACAACAGTTTCATTCTCATCTGGTTGAAGATTTTATATCTGTGCATAGACTTAAAAAGCTTGGAAAGCATCTATAAAGAATTTAAAAGGTGTTATCTCTTTAATGATTTGTTTTCAGCAAAGAGGTTTTACAAGCAGCTGTCCTGTTGGTTTATTTCATGTACCCGCATTTTGCTGTGGTCAGCCCATCCTCTCTACCACTCTGTGCTGCCCAGTGGGAGCACTGCTTTCTTCTATTTGTATTTTCATCGTCTATGGAAGACTCTCCTTTCTGCTTTCCAGAAATGATGAACATTTAATTTGGTCACTGGAGCATGTCGGTGAATCCAGGAGCCAGGAGACTAGCCCAGGAGTTAGGAAGAACATGGGAAAAGCGGCCAGATGGGTCTTCAACTGGACAGAAGATCCTGTGGGAAGCTCCTTCAGTGTGTGGTCCCAGGAAGCACAGCACAGGTCAACAGTAGCTTGTCTCCCACTTCTTCCCTCCTTCCTTTCAATCTACTCCACTATCCCAGGTTAGGTTTCCCAAAAAGCAGACTGAAACTTAGATTCCTGTTCAAGAGGTACATTAGAGAATGTTCTTGGGATTGACATCTGGGAAAGGAAAGGAAAGGGAGTGAGGAAGAGGGGAGGGAACAGGAGGAGAGGGAAGCATGACTGGGTGGAGGGAGGACTCCCACTGTCATGCAGTCTCAGTGGAAGCACCTCAGCGGACCCTGCAGGGTGTTGTGAAGATGAGATAACTTTTCAGAGCTGTTCCAAGTTAAGGTGATAGAGCTGGACCTTTATACCCCACATCTGTCACACACTGGATTTTGGCCACCTCAGGAAAGGGGCATGACTTTGGGCGAGGGGATATCTCTTCAGCTGAGGCAGTGCCCAAAGGGGGCTGACAGCATTCCTAGCAACTTTATCCCACGTCCTTCATTCTTGAAGTGGGGTCTGGGTGACACAGTACACCATGCCCCATACCTTCATTCTGAAATCAGGTTATTTTTATTGAAACATAAATTTAATAACATCACCTGCTGCTGAAAATCCTTCTGTGGCTCTCCATTGCCCACACACAAAAAAGAGGGCTAAGCCCTTACCTTGGCATTTAAGACTTTTTATAGTAATTAATTTTTATTCTTTATGACAATATTCCTCACTTTGTCCATGACATTGTAAAAATGTACCCTACACCAGACATTTCTACATGCTGAACATACATGTTTATATACCCCGTTTACTCTATTCAGAATATCTTTACTCTCTCAAACTCTTACTCAGCCTTCAAAGCCAAGCTCAGATGTCCCTTTGCGTATAATGTCTCTAGGCAGAGTTTTTATTTTTCCTTTCTATGGGTTCCCATATCCCATTTTCCTTCCCTTCTCATTTCCCGCCCCTCCCCCCTTGAAAAGCTAGAGGCCATGGACTTGCTTGTGTTGCACTCCACTTTTGACTTGTAGGTCAGTTAACGTTATAATCTTGAAACTATTTATGTAGGCCTTTACTATATCACTTATGCTGACATGCTCTAAGTATTTGAGTCAGAGTAGCTGGCACATCAACATCAGCATTACAGGGCTGCTTGCTTTATCAGGCAAGTTATGCAACTTTTCTTAGAAATAGTATCAGAATTGCTCCAAATTCCTTCCACCTCAAGTAAGGGGCAACTTCTTTGTAGTTATTTGTTTATGTATGTGACTCCCCCAGTAGAAAGAGAGCATTTTAAGGTTGGGGACTCTGCCTGTCATACCCTGTATTAGCAAGCCCTGGCATAAGGGAGGGCTTCATCAACTTCTGTTGAATGGAAGTATATTGCTGCATGTATTTTGCTTTTCATTTGAGAAAAGGGATGAAAGTGAAATATAAGGGAATTTCTTTGTAAGACAAATCAGCAAAAGAGTGATAATTAAGTACCAAATCCCATTTTCGTTTGCTGT
Organism: Macroglossus sobrinus; assembly: GCA_004027375.1. Lineage (NCBI taxonomy): Eukaryota > Metazoa > Chordata > Mammalia > Chiroptera > Pteropodidae > Macroglossus > Macroglossus sobrinus. Next base: position 686,903 of record PVKZ01000604.1, on the reverse strand, counting down.
TGGGTTGTTTTATACTCCTTTTCACTGCTAAGTTAATATCACTCATGAGTTAATTTGTGCAATGGGCTATTTGTTGCAAATGCAAAGACTTTCATTTACTCTCATCTATCCGTTATACTCATTAGTAGCAGCCATTGATAGAGATCGTATTATGTGCCAGGCTAAGCATTAATCATTTCTAAACCTCAGAATAATCCTGTGATAATAGATATTGATATTCTGAGTTTGCTGATGGAGGAACTGCGGCTCAGAAAGGTTAAACTAAATTGTCTAAGGCGATAGACCTTCAAACGGCGGATCAAGATTTGAACCAGGGCAGCCTGGTTCCAGAGCTCTTCATTTTCCCGTTGTTCTCTACTGCTGAATTGCAGTGTACTGCTACCTTCTGTGCATATCAGTGATAGGAGACACTTGCCTATTAGAGGTAGAAGACGTTTTGGGGAGCAATTCTGCTATCTTTTCAAAGAAAGTCTACATATTTTATTAAAACAAGAAGCACTACTACTTTGATGTTGACATTCTATCTGGAAATAGTTAAATGAAATTGTGCCTGTATGTAATTTCTTCAGACTATGAAACAGTATGAGGGAGTGGCTGAGAGTGATTATGAAAAAGAATAATCTTAAAGGAGTCTCACTATGGGAGGTGAACACACAATGTAAATATATATGTGCCTTACTGTTAAAAATGTATGGCTGACACTTATTGGATTTCATTAACCAATGTCACCATTTAAAAAAAGTACTCTGAAACATGAAAATATAATAAAATAATCCTACATTATTATTATATATCAGTAATACCAGGAAAATATGTTTGATAGTGCTGCTGCTGCTAGCATATCATCCCAGTGATTTTTCCAGGCCAGGTACTATGCCAAATGCTTTCTGTGCATCATCCCATCTAATCCTCACAACAACCTTGAGAGATAAACGTGATTATCATTGATATCCAGTACTCTTGCTCTTAAGTATTCACGTGAAAGAAATGAAAATAAGAGTCCACAAACATGCTTGCATAAGAATATTAATAGTAATTTCATTTATAATAGCAAAACTGAAAACAACCCAGTGTGCATTAATAGGAGACTAGATCAACAAACTGTGGCATGTTGGAATATTATTCAGCAATAAAACAAATGTATGCAACAGCATAGATGAATCTCAAAATCATGGTGAATGAAGAATGCATACTTTCACAAGAGTGCATACTGTGCTATTCCATTCAAATTGTTTTGGTGGGAAGACATCAGAACAATGGTTGCCTTTGCAATGTGTAAGGAAATTTTCTGGGGTGATGGAAATGTTCTATGTCTCAGTAGGGGCTTAGGTTACAATAGGGGCATGCATTTGTTAAAACTCATCGAAAAATGCTTTTAAGGTTTGTAAATTTCATTGTGTGTAAATTTTACCTAAAAATTTGAAAACAAATATTGTGCTCTAATTATATGCCTGTTGAAGTTTCTAGAGGTACAATGTACTGACATCTACAACTTTGCTTGAAATACATCAGAAACAAATGATTTGATGGACAGAGAGAGATGGATAGACAGCAAGATATGTGATCAAGCAAGTATAGTAAATGCCAGTGTAGGACCTAAGCGGATATCAAGGGCATTCACAATGAATTTCTTTCAATGTTTATGTATGTTTGAAGAAATTTTTTAAAAGTTTGGAATTTGAAGTAATAGAGACTCAAAGAGGGAGTGCTACCAGAATAAACTAGATAAAGTGTCTGTTTAGTCCATTTTCAGATATAAAATAAAACACTTTTAACCGACAAAGCTCAGAGAACTCTCTGTTGCCTGCACACTGGAGTCAGAACTCCATCGTATTTGAACCTTTTACAAATTCTTGGTCCTACCTGATGTTTCATTTCATCTCCTGCTATTCCCTGACAATCTCACTCACCAGCCCCTTGAGATAACTACTTCCTTCTTACATTCTCCATGTACTTTTAGGCTTCTGTGCCTTCGTTTTATGCTGTTCCCTGTGCTTGGAAGGTCTTCATCTCTATAAAATCTCTACTTATCTTTTTGGGTCCAGCTCCTGTGTTCCTTATTGCTGATTCCTATTATAGCACTGATCACATTAAGGTTGTTTCCTTCCATCTCCTTCTCAGGATTTGGAGGCCCTCTATGGTGGGCTGAATCAATGTCTTACCCAAGTCTTCTATGCTCAGGGCCTTGCACAGAACAAGGTCCAAAAAGCAAACTCAGTATTGGCATAGGTAGTAAGCACAAGAAATGTTGAGTAGATGAAATAGAACTGACACTGTAAAGTCCCTGCACCATTCACTTGCCACTTTAGGCTTAGATCCTTTCTTTGCCCTGTGTTTGCTCTTTTCTGTGTTATGGGGAGGGAGTATTTCCAAGGAACCATTGCCAGCTGACTTCTGGATAGATTCAGCACTCGGTGACACTGATGAAAGATTAGAAGGAAGATGGAGGAAGCCAGGATATTTCTCTCCTCTCTCTACTTAGGAAAGTCTCCCCAACAGTGGCCAAGCCTCCTGTACATTCTAGGTGTCATCAGATAACTCCCTCTGTGGCTCTGCCATGGTTCCATCTGCCTTTTGGTGACTCCAGCTTCTGGGCTCTGGTGATTCCACCCCTTCCATTTATTCCTCTGGCCCTTGGGACAGTGGTGATTTTTAGCTGTTGATGATCTCTGGTTTGACTTTCCATTCTGCACTTGACTTTTAGGCTCTTCTGAAACTTTTGTGACTAGTTTCTTTTATAACTAGCCTGGGCTCTCTTTTCCTGACTTATATAGTCTCTTACTTTGTTTGTACCTCAGTTTATGCATTTTAAAAATGAGATTGAGATACAAGATTATCAGTTTGCTCCTTGCTAAAATTCAGGTTAAAGGGAAAATATTTTTTAGCATACCATCAACATCGGCTCATTTTTGAATTTCAAAAAGAGAGAAAGAAAAAGTACACCTAATACTTCCCCTGAGAACCTTTTGTTCTTTAAATGCAGTGTCCACTTTGTTTATCCAGGGCTCATCAACAGGGGAGAGAAGTGAGTCCATCTGGAGTCCCACCTGGCTTGGTGATTGAAGTGTTACCTGTTGTGTGCCAACATGAAAAGCACCAGCACTGATTATATACTGACCAGAGGTCAGTCAGAAGTAGCAGGAGCAAGTGTGGCAATGAGAAGGGAGGAACCTTGGGTCAGTGCTCACCCCTTACCAGCTCTGGTACCTTCCTAAAGTCACCCCAGGACTGTGCAATGCAAATAAACCCGAAGAGGACAAGCTACCAGGATGTGTTAGTTCATGGTCATCAAGCATCAGCTAACATTTTATCTATCATCTTCTAAGTCCTACATCTAACACTTTCTACCTTATCAGGCCCTATATTGCATAAAACATTATTTTATGTGTGAAAAGAAAGACAAAAAATGAATACTATCTAATTTCTTCTCTCCAGTAACTCTCAATCAAGTGGAGGATGTAGACAATGTATGACTTTCATTCATAGAATTAATCCTAACACAGTGCCATTTGCAGTGCATATTGTATAATAAGTGCAGATAACATGCTTGGGAATACCATGAAGGAAGTATTCTAAGAGGAGTGTTTTGGAAAAAATTGTTGCAGGGGTGATATTTTGAACTAGGCCTTGAAAAAGGGTGGTCAGACTTAAACTTGAGCAAAAGCACAGGGTGAGAAAGTGCAGGGCCTGTGGGGGAATAACTGAAATGTTGGTAACGCATAGAAATAGCTGGGAAGAAGGCAGGGATCAGGTTCTGAATCAGTATGGGCTGAGTTTAAAATCTCTTCTTGTGCAACTAGGAATCAGTGAAGGTTTTTGAGCAAGAATGTGGCCAAATCAGATCTGTGTGGTAGAAAGATTGTGTCGTGGGAGCATATGGGTCAGGTGAGTGAAAGAAACCCAGTGAGGAGGTCACTGCAATAGTCACTTCTGCCACCACTCAGATTTCTTCTCAGAGACCATGGCCTCTTCAAGGCACTCAAGACAAAACAGAGAGTAGTCGAGCTTGCATCATTTTAGGAATATTTACAGACCTCCAGAAGACTTATCTGGGTTTGCACTTGTTAGGGCTCTTGGAGTGGGCTGTAGGGGGCCAAGGAATTGGAGTACTTATGAGAGTTCAGCTGAAATCCTTGACCATGAAGCCCAGTAGACCAAGAAAAGTGTTAGCTAGAGGGTCAAATGGAAGAAGTGGCTGTCTCAGTGCAGGAAATGTTTAGCTATAGTATCAGTGAAGGGGTAAGAACAGACCGAGTTTAATGACAGCTAAGACGATTTCATGGACACCCAATGGTCACTTCTTATCTCATGCATCAGTAATGGGAATTAATCTTTACCAGTTTGTTCTTCTAAGCACATGTAGAGGCAGAGGGTAGTAGGGACAATGTAAGGTCTAGAATAAAGGATCATAGATTGAGTCACAGCCCTGCACTTAGTAACACTGTAACCTCTGAAGCAGCTCTTAGCCACACTGTGCCTCCTTTTGCTGCTTTTAGAAAAGCAGCCTGGTCTGTGGTTAATAGGGAGCGCTCTGGAGTAAGTGTTACCTTGTGCAGAGCCTTATGCAATTGACTTAACTTCTCCGTGTCAGTTTCTTCCTTGATAAAGCAGGGACTAGCCTTACCTCTCACTTGGAGAACTTAGTAACTAATTAATAATATAATTATCACATATTATTCATGTATAATCATAATTATTAGCAACTGTAAAATGAGGATAAAAATATATAGCTCTAAGAGTTTTTGTGAGTACACAAAAGTATATAAAAGTACTTTTAAAACTGTAAAACACTGTACAGTTAGTTCTAAGATATGAATTCTGATGGTAACAATGACCGATTCAGAGTGAGATGCTCCCCAGGTACATATACGGAGCCATTGCTGTGTGATTGCTCAGGGAGCAGCTCATTTCTCCTGGATGGTTGGCCTGATCGCTCTGCCCTGGCTTCTCTCACTGCTCATCCACCTGCCTATCCTGAGCTGAGCGTGTGGTCTGTTCTTACTACAGCCAATAACAGGGATGCTGCTACGATAAGCATATAATGGGTGAAGCCAAAATCTACTCTGAAGGCAGCCTTGAGTGGTCACAAAGACCATCATTGCCTGGCCCTCTGATGATGGAGGACACAAAACCAGTTGTATTTAGAGCCTCAGCATCTATAGATGCTGTGCCCAAAGTCACACAGGTGGAAGTGTGCCCAAGGTCATACAGGTGGAAGATGGAGGGGTCCATTTTGAAGGTCTCTTCTATCAGATTCTAAAGCTTGTTTTTTGTTTTGTTTTGTTTTGTTTTTTTTTTTGCTTTACATTTTTTGTGTTTCTCAATGCCTCCTTTGGGGTGACAGAAAGAGGTAAATTATTAAAATTTGGCAGAAATATGGTGATGAGCTGGAAAGCCCCCTTGGCTATTGATATTAGAGCTGGTCACTGAAGGAATGCATAACAAATCTGCTCTGAGGGTAGTGCTAAGTACTTGTCTATTTGAAAAAAAAAATGTCTATTACTGTTCCCAGCAGTCATGGCAAGAGCTGGTGTTCAGCCCTGATAAAGTTCTCCAAGTAAGAATGAGCACCAGGCCAGGATGACACAGAGCAAAATTATCTTTTCCCTCCCAGTCTTTTTTGCTACCATTTTCAATGTTAAGTACAAAATTCTTTCTATTCACTGTTTCAAACCCAGGAGTCATCTTAACTCCTTCTGATACTTCCTCCATCTCTAATAAGTTCTTAACTTTGTTGTTTTTCCTTTCCTAAAGTCTTTATCTTAGTCTCTCTATCCCTACCGTGGTCAGGGCCCCTCATGTCTTCTCATGATTATGGTGGCAGCTCCCTAACTGGCCTCTCTGCTTCATCTCTCTGCATCCCATTTACCCTGTGTAGAGGCACCAGAGAGTATTTATAAGCAAAACTCTTTTTATATTATATCATTTCTCAGAGTGTACAGAATAAAGCCCAAGTTCATGGACATGGTGTTCAAGACCCTTCAAGATCAGACACCTTTGTCATTACTCATGCTGGCCCACAATACCCTCCTTACTTTCTCATATTCATTCTTCAAGGATTAGCCATGAAGCTTTTCTTTATCACAAAGCTTTTCTTGGTTCTCTTAATCAGGAATAATCAGTCCTTCCTCTGTATTCCCACAGGTTTGGGTGTGCTTATTTTATGACTTATCTGAGTGTCCATTTTCCTGCTGAGTGGCAGAATCCATACAGGCAGAACTTGGGTTGTATCCACCTCAGCATCCCAGAGAATACTGAATATCCATTCTTGGCAGCAGGCCACGGAAGGGGCTCAATGAACACTTATTCATTTATCTCCATTCAATTGCAACTACCTAGCTGAGCCATTTAAGAAAAACAAACTGCTTTTGCCTCAATAACCCATGTATAAAGAGATTCTGAGCTCATGAGTAGATCTCATGATTTAGGTGTACTTAAAAATTATAGCGTAAATCAGTGAACAACACATCGAAGGTAGAAAAACAAATTCAGGGTACTTTCCTCCCTGTTTGTAGCTAATACATTTGGAGATCATGGGTTTTTCATTTATTCACTTATGTTTCGTGTTTTTGCATTCTTTTACCTCTTACATCACCCACATTGTCAGGTGTCCCTAAACTGAAATTAAATGAATGTTTTAAAATGATAGCTTTGTATATATTATAGTCACTCCTATGTCACCAATTTCAGGAAACAATAGAGAAAGAAGACATTAAAATAAATCTATATCGACCTGATATAGGGAAAGAAGGAATGTGGTGAATCAGGGACTAGGAGATGTCTCTGAAAGACAGAAAGCAGATGAGTTTGGACTGAAGATGACAGAGCAGCCTGGGACAAGCGTGAAAGGATTACAGCATGAAGATGAGAGCAGTTCTGGGCCTGAAGGAAGCTCAGGAGACATGACAGTGCAGGTAATAGGGGTTCCATAGAGAGAGTTGCCAGATGTGTTGACCCCACTTGTCGTGTAAGGCAAGTGATATCTGCTCCCAGGCAAAAATAGTATGCAGAGCCTTTGAACTAGAGGTGGACCCAAAGTTCAGGTGGTGGGCAATGCTGGGAAGAACATTTTAGACACAGTATCCTTAACAATTAGTGAGAGAGAAATCAGAGCATAAGAAACAATAGTGATTGTTAACACAAAAGCTTGAGCTAGTAATGAAGTAGAGTCACAGGGTTAGTAATTCAACAGACAGTTTCAACCTTGAGTCCTCACAATTTAGATTGACAACCATTTCAGCTTGCCCAGAACTGAAGGGGTTCCAGGGTCACAGGGCTTTTAATGCTAAAACCGGGAAAGTCCCAGGTAACTAGGTACAAGTTGGTCACCTCACCACCATTTTTTATCTTCTTGTTTCATCAAAGTAGTGTCTCATTTGACCTCTTCTTTCAAAGCTTTTCTGGCTACTTTGTGGCTCAACTTTTGACTGTTCCCAATGATGAATTTGTAGGTATTAGATCACTTAGGTGACATATCCTGTTGCCCCCTAGTGAGATTTATGATTTATTTTTGTCACTGAAAACATTTATTATTACATTAATTTGACATACATTGAATGAGATATAAAATCATTATGATGCATGGGAATGAGAATTATTTTTCATAGTCAAACCAAGTTTTTATTTCAAATTCTCTAGGATTTATAACCAGTGCTGAAGTTCATGTTCTCCTCAATTGCATTAACCTTCTAATCAATTCCATCATTGACTTAAGTATACTTATGTGTAGGTCAGAAGGCAATAGGTCTGACTTTATAGGAGTTGGAGATTTTTTGCCCCTAATTGCTCTTTATGCCCAAGCTTGAGAAGATATCTGTGGACCATTAGTCGGTACTCATTCAGCCAGATCTTTCCCAATCAGAGGGTTTCAGCAGCAGTGTCCAGTTCCACATTCTCAAGTCAAAATCTTTATGCATTTGTAATTTTCATTCATTCATTCATTCAGTCAGTCAGTCAACAAACATTTATTGAGAAACTAGTATGTTCCAAAGAGTTCTGGTGTTGAGGGTTTAGTAGTGAACAAATAGAGTCCCTGATTTCAAGGCATCTATTCTAGTGGGAGTGGGGCAGACATAAAAGAATGAACAAACAAACAATTACCACGAAACTAACAACAACAAGTAAACAAGGAAGCTATCCAGACAGTGCTGGGCATTTAGCAGACAGTTAAGGCTAGGTGCTTGGATGGAAAATTTGTAGGTGGTGACTTCTTGGGGCCAGGAAGGATTCTTAAAGAGATGACATTTAATCTGAAGGTGGAGTGACAGAGGAGGAGTTAGTTATTTAGAGATATGGAAATGGGCAAAAAACCTATCTGAGGGAAAGGTAGGAACAAGCCCTGACAAGAAATAACTCTGAAGTATCTGAGGAACAGTAAAATACAAAGGGCAGGGGGGGGTGGTAGATTAAGAGGTTAGAGAGATAGGCAGGGGTCAGAGCATGAGGTCTCAGAAGGCTGTGGTGAGGAGTTGAAGTTTTATTCTAAGTTAGTGATAAATCACTAGAGAGTTTTAAGTAGGGGTGTGATAAGATATGAATTTTCAAGAAAGCATTCAGGCTGTTGTGGGGAAAATGGATAGAGAGAGCTGGGTATGGAGATTAGTTAGGCTGCTATAGGAGTGGTCCAGGGAATGATGATGGTGGTGTTGACCTGAGTGGTAGTAATTTAGATGGAAAGAAGGAGAAAATAATGGAATATACGGTGGAAGTAAAAACTCGAGACTGGTTTGATGTGGGAAGGAGAGAATAGTGGGTTGAATTATGTGACCTTATTTGGAATGAAGGTCTTTGCAGATGTAATTAAGATAAGGATCTTGAGATGAGACCATCCTTGATTAGGGTAGGTCTTGAATCCAAAGATGAGACAGAAAAAGACAGATAGAGACCCAGAGGGGAAGTTCCTGTGAAGACAGAGGCAGAGATGGGCATTGCTTGACCTGCAGATGTAATACTGCAATCTCCTCAGAGCCACCAGAAGGAATCAACCTTCTGATACCTGTTTTTGGACTTCTCACCCCCAGAATGCTGAGAAAAATTTCTGTTGTTGTAAGCCACCAAGTTTGTGGTAAATTTGTTATGGTAGCCACAGGAAACTAATACAGAGGGGAAGAGGGAAATTAAGGGTGCCTCCTAAGTTTTTTTAGTTTTAGGTACTTATTGGATGGTGGGTGATAACATTTACTGAGATTGGGGAAGACTGGGAGAAGAACAAGATTTTCTACAATTGGTCATATCTTCTGGAGGTAGCAAGGTGGGAAGAATTCCACCTTAAATAGAATACAGGCCCAGCTTATAGACCCAGGGAAGAGGAGAGAGGTAAGCAGAGGTGGCTGTAGGTCTAGAGTTAAAGTTACAAGGAGGGAGGGCCGGGAGAACTTCTCAAGTAAAAGGCTGACAGGGGAACTTGTGGTGCCTCACCTTAATCTTTTTTCCTTTACTTGATGCATAAACTTGAGCCATTTACTTAATTTCTTTGAGTCTCATTTACTTGATTTTAAAATGGAACTTAAAAAAAATGCAGCACTTAATTTTCAGAGTCAAGAAGATATCCTTCATTTTATCATTTTTCGAAGATGTTTTTCTCAAGATCAACATTTTCCTCTTTTTATTTCAACTTTCTATAGCAAGAGGATTAGTTGCAATGCACAATGTAGTTAAGGGGAAGAGTTCTCCAACAGCAGAAGTCAGCTCTGCTAACTTGCAATATTTGGGGACAGAAAGCTAGCTGTGGTTTGAACATGTGACCAGATACCAAATGCCTTAAACGCCATTTCAAATTTTTCCCCCCAGGAATTTCCCAATTTTTCATTTGAGAGATTACCCCCAACCCCCAATGCCTGGTCCAAAAGTGATCGCTTTACTCCAATATGGTATTTTATAAGCAAGTCAAGGTGTTTTATTGTAAAAGAATTTTAAAACTGTACAATCGCAGAAAAGTCTTTTAAAATTATTAAGGCATTTGCTTTCTCCATGTAGCATCACGGGTGCCATGGTAAAATCAAAGGAATTAGTCAACCCTCCTGTGTCAGTTGCCTATAAATTTTCAAGATTCAGTCAGCAATCCCTGAATGTGCTGACAGTTTCTTTAGGTTTTGGTTTCTGTGGTTAGGAAACATCTAGGAAGCTGTAAATAATTGCCTCCTGCCTTTGCTCAAGCTGTTTTCTATGCTTGAAAACCCCCCTCCTCCCATTGTTACATCCATCCTGGCCTCCTCTAATCCTTCAGGACACCGTTTAAAGGCCCCACTCCCAGGAAAATTCCCCAGTTTATTTATGATGAGGTGGGAGATGTTTGGAGGGAGATGTTTGGAGAACTCTAGGTACTCCCCACCCCCACCCCCTTCCAGCCAACTGTCACCCCACCCTCCTTCCCATGGCAATTTCTGTACCTCTCTCTGCTGGCTGGACACTCCGTCCTGAGTGCTGTAGTTTCTCTTGCCCTGTTTGTTTCTTCATACTCAGCATCTTGACCTATACTCTCTTTACCTCTGCATTCCCCTCAGCATAGCGTCACACAGCGAAGGCTGGAAAAGGTCCATGTGCATGGGTGGCTGGATGCGTGCTTGTTGGCATGAGGCATGCTGAACACACAAACTGTCTATGAATTTCAGAGTGACTCTTTCTTTCCTACATGCTTGCCTTGGCAGTATGCAGCAAGTGCCACATAGATGGAACATTCGGGAACATGGGTCTTGTTCTTCATCTTATTTCTGGAACCACCAATGTAGCTCCTTTTTTCTTCTCAATTCTCCCTTGAGTCACCTTGCTGCTCAGTCTCCCATTAAAACTTCCCCCAATACTCACAGCCGGTTTTCTCTGGATAAGAATTGAGCTTGTCTCTTGACCATGTATCCATGTATCCATGGCTTTTGTGCCATGAAAGCAGACTCTTTAATTACCTTGGTTAAAGCTCTTCTGAGCTCAGGCCATTCTCTGCGACCATGCTTTCTATATTCTACTATTGAACCCATCTTACCTTTATTAATGGGGTGTTTTTTATTTTATTGACAGTAACTCAGGGAAAATTGGTTTCCAGGGACATTATTCTCTCTCTAGAGAGACAAAGATTCAGAGAAAGATATGCTTCAGTTTATTTACCTATCATGTTTCGTGGCAACGTTGCTTTAGAGTACAGAGAAGCTACATGTGCTTTTAGGCTCATCAAAACAGCTGTAGTTTAGGGAGACTCGGTTCCGTGTAATTATTTGGTAAATCATAATGGGGCCACACTGTATGAAGGCATGACAAAGGGGAAGCATAGCTGTAAAGGTATGAGACTGTTTTTTCAAAGCCAAGCAGGAAAGTCAGGTTCATTGCTTTCCAAAATCCATTCTATATAGTTATAACTACCTCTACCACATGTCGATAGTCTTACTAATACTATAATTTAAAAGACATCACTATAAAACAACCTAGATTACTGAATGTCAGAGTTCGAAGACCCTTAGAGACCATCTAGTCTGATGTTTGTCCAGAGTGGGGATCGTATCCCTGGGTCATTTTGATGAAGTATTTAGATACAGTGCTAGATACCATTGACCCATATAATGAGAGGCATTCCCTTTTTAATTAGTCAAGGAGAAGGCTGCATTTGGAGCCAACATGTCCTTATCACCTCTCCGTTACTTACTAATCATCTTTATTTATTCATTTGTTTATACATAAAGTGAAAGAAAATCTCAGGCTCCAAACCTTCTATAGGCAACTCTCTCGATGAGATGAATTCCATTAATGCCTTTGCTGTCACTGTGTTTATCTTTCATGGTCCACATCTATATGTGGCTAGGGGTATTCATTTCTATTTAAGGCAGTGATAGAAGGTTTCCATTTACAAACAGTTACATAAGTAAAAATGTGTTTTAATTAATGGGAAAGTAATAATATTTATTGAGACCCACAGAGTCTCAGGCTCTGGAAAAATGAATATGCAGTCCCCACTCTTTAAAATTAGGTCAGTTTTGTTGAACCTCACAGTTTTTGTTACTTGCCTTTGTCTCTCTAACTTGAAACTTCTAGGAATTATTTCCAACAGATATGTGACGTAATTCTTTCTTGTAGCAATGAACTCAAGAACACATGATGCAATAGGGAGCCAGGTGAGGCTGGGATGTGTCAAGGCATTCCAGATTAGGGCCACTCCTGCAGGCAAAAGGCCTCAGACAAGCCTCTCTTCTTCTTACAAGATGATTTAACTCAGGACTGATCCAGGAAAGAGTTAGTCCACCAAATGCTTCCATGGCTTCTGTCAGGAGATGGATAGATGCTCTTGAAAGCTCTCAGGATGTCATGTAATCACAGAAGGTGGATGGTTGCCACATCTGAGAAGTGATTGGTGATGTTGTCTTCAGGAACTGTTTCCCCTCGATTGTCATCTTAGGTTTCACTTTTCCAAATCAAGTGGGGAAAAAAAGATACTGGGGTCTGGTGAACATCTGGGTAGCATATTGGTCAAAGGGGATCTGTTTCTCTTTTCCTTTTACAGCAAAGAAACTATCCTCCATTCCTAGGAAAATGATTAATGATAGCACACAGAAGCCAAAAGCATATAAGCTTTTATACTTCCTTTTTTTTTTTTTTTTTCTATCTCCTAACTATGGACAGATAGGCTTTTCCTGTATATTTTGGCTTGAGACACTCAAAATTCCAGGAATCTCCCCAGTCCTATTTCTTGAAAGGCCTGTGGATTTTACTGATTGACCTCCTTTTTGGTGCACCTGAGTAATTATTCGTTGTAGATGACACACAAATTTCTGAAGCCTTTATGCTTACCTTTGCCACTTCAATTTCTATCTCTATCAAGTGAAGGTAAACCACAGCCCAGACAAACAGGAAGGCATGTTCACGGGTATGTGGTGACCTGGAAGAATCGGCTGACTCCTAAATTAGGTCAGGGTCACCTCTTGTGGCCACTTCGGAGACCTGGCCCCAAGTTCCCAGCTCACCCATTCCTGCAGTTGCTTGAGGCCTCACAGCTCCCTCTTTAGTTCAGGGCACTAGAAAGCACAGTTTGATTCTGTGTGTATATATAGGAAGTAAGGGTGTTGATTCCTTCCTGCACCTCATGACACCAATGCAGCATCCTCTCTCTGCTGCAAGACCCTCCCCCCACAATCCTTATTCCCACTTTCATTTTTTTCAGCTTGACCATTCTCCTCTTAGACAAAGGGTTTCTCCACAGTTCTTCCCATTTCCCACTCCTGAGTACACAAGGCAGCCTTTCTGTTGTGAGCTGGGTCTATAGGGGCTCTTTTCTTTCATTCTTATGCCTCCAGATTTGTACCCCCACACTGGCTGTTAATCCCTCAGGTTGCTCCTCCCCACCTCCCCTCACACACACCCAGGATGGGAGGGCCTGCGGAGGGGCCCTGCTCTACAGCAGAGCCTGAGCCACATACTTCCACCGCAGAGAAGTGGCTCCCCTTCATCCAGCCTGCCTCCAGGCTACCCCTGGATGTTCAAGGGATTGGTCTTACTGTTGCCCATTTGGTCTTCTCACAAGCCTTAGACACTGAGGTCAGATAAAGGGAGAACTGAGAACCCAGCCCTTTGGAAACTCACCCATCTCTGTGGCCCACTCCTTATTCTTAGGCTTTGTTTATGGCTTTCCCCATTGCCTGTTTTCACTCATTCTAGACCTAATTCTCACAGCCTCTGCTCCAATCCCTAACACTTTGTCTACTGGATCAGTCTGTTCTCACCTCAGAGCACAGGGTCTGTACTTACCTCCTTTATCCTCTTTTACTTAAGCATCTGTGAGTCCCTTAAAGGCAGAGCACATGCCAGATATATCTGTTTCCTCCCTCATTCACAGTACAGGGCCCAGTCCACAGCAAACACTCCATCTGCCTACTGAAAGCTGGAAGAAATGGCAGGACATACCTCCATGGCATGATATAAGGATGCGTTAGAGCCCTGTATGGTCTTAAATACCCCAAAAACACCTGAAATGGAAAGAGAAGCCAGTGAGGGAAGACGCAAAACAGCTCTTCATTCCCGAGTCTCTGTAGCTAGCCAGTGTTGACTGAGCACCTTTTCTGTGCAGGTGCTATGCTGAGGAGGGAGAAAGATCTTTTGGAGCTTTGGAGTTTACTGTCTAGAGGATGTATATGTGTATGCCTTATACAAAGTAATTTAACATAAAAATTTAGTTCTATGTATGAATACTAATGAATTAGCAACGGGACTAGAATAATTATGTAACATGTAGGAATGACAGAAATAATAAAATTTAAGAAAAATTTAACAGGAGAGTTACATAATATGTATAAAGGAAACAATTTATTTTTATTTTTATTTTAAAAACAAGTTGTTCCCAGTCCCTCCCAGACTTTGTAGCCCGGGAGAGATCCGATTACGTTTGCTTAAGGGTAGTCATTACTGTCTGTTATAATGTGCCTCTCCATGTGTAATGCCTGGCGGTTACACTGTCCATCTCTGGATTGTTCATATAGTTGTACCAGCCTGTATTACTTACATAATTAAGCAAAACTTTAATACTAAAAAAGAGACATTTAGTCAATAGCGTAAAATCTCTGCAAGGGAAAATATTAACAAACTTATTAATAAGGTTAATAAACACATTAATAAAGTTAATATGTGTATGCTCATCAGGTTAACCACTTACTATCATCACTGTTTATTGTAAAGCAAAAGAGCATCTAAAGATCAATTAGATCCAGGTATACTCTGAATCATTAGTTTCCTTTCAATTCAGAGGCATAGAAATGTACTTTGAACTAGAAAGAATCAGGCTGTCTCTTAGGTGAGAATGACTGAACAAATAATGAACATCCCATTTCAATGTCTCTCTATATGTCTCTTTTTAGTTTATAAAAGAAGTTACAAAAATAAAATGATAACATTTTATATTACTGATGTTCTGGTATTTATATAAGGTATATTTTCTTTTAAAGATTTTATAAAATAAAAATTGTACGTAAGGTTTACAACATTATGACTTGATATACCTACGTAGTGAAATGATTACCACAGTCAATCTAATTAACATATCTTCTCATATAGTTACCGTGTATATTTGTGTGTGTGTATGTGTGCATGTGTGTGTGTGTGTGTGTGATGAGAGCACCTGAAATCTACTCTTTTAGTACATTTCCAGTATTCAATATAGTATTATTAACAAGGTACATTTTCCATTATACTTTCAACTATATAGTTACATAGAGCATGATTCAAAAAGAGTTTATGTGAGTATGCAAGTTTGCTAGGGACTGAATGATGCATAGCTAAAAACCAGAAATAAACAACATTTTCTTTAGATCTTAAAGTCTGTACATCCCAAAGTTCGTATCTTTTCCCATTAGCCAGTTAGCAAACTATTTCTACATGTACCAGTCACATACATCATATCCCAGACTGTAGAATGAAGAATGGCGTGGAGTTGTAAGCAGCAGCAACACAACAGCCTACCAGTGGCTGCTTGCGGAGCTCTCCCTCACTGAAATACTTTCTTATGTATCAGTTTGTTTTGAAGGAGATGTTTAGATTTTCAAAGTCTACTGATGACAAGTCTGACTTTTTTTCAGAAATGTCTGGTGAATTCCAAACTATTTTACACATAACTTATGGGGCAGAGTTTTGAATGCAGGCCATCCATTCTTCTGGACACAGCCATTTTTCAAGGAGACCCCTGACCTAGTCCTTAGGCCTGGGGCTCTCAGAAAGCTGTGTATGTGCGTGTGTGCGTGTGTGAGATGGCATGTTTCCTGGGTCAGGAACCCAGAGCCCACTAGAGCAGTGTTTTTCAAACTGTGGGTTTCAACCCGTTAGTAGGTCAGAAAATTAGTTTAGTGTACCACTGTCCAGTAGAAATGTAATGCAAGCCACATACATAATTAAAATTTTTGTTAGCCACATTAAAAAAATCAGCTGAAGTTAATTTTAATACTATATTTTATTTAATTCATGATATTAAAAATATTGTTGTGACATGTAATTAATATAAATTATTAATGAGATACTGTATTTTTGTTGTACTAAGTTTTCAAAAACTGGTGTTTATTTCACTCTTTCAGCACACCTTGATTCAGACTAGCTACATATCAAGTTCTCAGTAGCCACATATGGCTAGTGGTTACCATATTAAACACCTAAGCTAAATGTTTGCAAGTTTATACATTGAAATAGAATAGAATAGAATAGAATGGAAAATTTCAGAAGGCATCAGTCACAATGAGGTCAATAATTTTTCAGGGGATGTAAAATATGTTTCTGAGTGAGGGTCACGGTTAAAAAGTAGTTTGAAAGCTGATGCATTAGAGCACATTGATCCTTCCCCCACCTTAAGTGTCTATGGAGATGAACTGAAGACAATTGCTTTCTTGGCAATATGAAAGAGATCCAAGGGGCACTTGCCAGGCTCACCGCTTCTTGATATCTGTTCAAGACTTAGATAGCTATTAAGATTTTGAAGGATTCCTTGAAGGGCCTGCAGCTCACCAGTCTGCATGTATGGTAAAACTTTTCTGGACCAGGCCAGATCAGCCAAGAGAGAGAGCCCTTGACCCTAATCAGGTTGTTTTTTTTCTATTTTGACTTGGGTATGATATCATCATAATGGGCTGCAAAGTTGCTCTAAAGAATAGTGTTGTCAGCATGTATGTGGGCACTCTAATGCATTCTGGGAGAATTGCCCACATTTCTGGTGAGCAATTTAGTGATACATATCAAAGAATTTTTAAAAATATGTGTGTCCTTGGACCCAGCACTTCCGCTTTTAGAAATAAATGGAAGTGATACATGTGAGCATAAAAATTCGGCTATACTAAATGCATTGTGGTATTTTGGATTAGATCCTGGAACAGAAAAAGTTCATTAGTAGAAAAACTAATGAAATATAAATTAAGTATGGAGTTTAGTTAATAGTAATGTGTCAAAGCTGGTTCTCAGTTTTGATAGCTCTTCCATGGTGATGTAAGATGTTTACTGTCAGGAGTAACCATGTGTGGGGTAAATGGGAACTCTTCGTACTGTCCTTGAAACTTTTTTCTAAATCTCAAAAAATGTTTATTAAAATGTTTTAATTAAAAAAATTTTAGTTATTAAAATTTAATTTTTATAAAAAATGAGAATTTCATTGCAGTACTACTTATAAAAGCTAAAAGATAGAAATAGCCTTAATAGACCATCGTTGGGGGTTGCTAACATATTTTGATGCCTCATAGAATGAAATACCAGGCAGTCATTTAAATAATGTTTTAGATTGTATTTGTTAACAAATAAAGGTGCGCACAATGTTATGTGAAAAAAGCAATTTTCAAAATATTATATTTAATTTTTTAAAAAACAAAGTCATTTATCTAAAAATGTATATTCAGTAGTATACTATACATAACTTGGAACAGAAATTACAACTAGCACCTTCAGTCTCCCTCATGTGCCTTCTGGTCATTGCCCTTCCCCAGGAGAACTACTTGTCCAGCCCCTAACATTATATAAATGGAATCATATAATATATACGTGTGTGTATATGTATGTATCTGTGTGTGTGTATGTGTATATATGTGTGTGTATATCTATACTTGTGTGTGGCTTATTTTTCCTCTCAGAATATTATTTCATTAAAATATGTATATAAAGAGAATTGGCATATTGTTCATCAAAATTTTAAACTGTTTATCTCAAAGTTGATAAGAAAATAGAAATTTAAATATGTATATGTATATTTTGTGTGTGTATATGTGTTTTCTAGTTTCCTATGTGGTGTTTATGTTGGTTTTTCAATAAGAATTTTTAAAGGCTTTGAATTTTATTTGTAAAAGCAGAACGATGAGTCACAGTGCCCTGACTTGGGGTGACAGTGATGACTGTTCCCTCGGAAACAAGGGACTCAGATTGCCTTCTGAGAATTAGTCTCAGAAATCAACGTTGAAAATATTAGCATCTAGTCTGTTGAAATCTCTTTAAAGAAATCAGAATGACTCACAGGTCAGAATTAGTCTTGGCTACAACCAAACTTGTCATTCAGAAATGCAATTTCAAATATGTCTGTCAGAAGGGAGTTCGTAAAGAATGGATGTATCCAAAGGAAAGTCATTTATTTAAAAATGTATATCCAGTAGCATACTATACATAACTGAGGCAGCCGGTGCCTATTTCAGCAGGCTCTGAAGTGATGTGCCATGTCAGACTGGCCTGATTTTTCTTTTTCCTGATGGGTTTATCCCATGGTGAATTGGAAACATCATCATGTTATCCTGGCCTTAGCATTAAGCATTTAGATCACCCAGTAATTCCCTAACTCTAATTAGTATTAGGCCCACAAAAGAGCCTGCTGGTCACTTAGCTCTCCATGCAGCCTGTCCACAGCTGGTCAGGCTGACACAAGCATCCATCTGCTTGAAAACGAGTTTCCTCATTGTGAATTAGCAGATTTAGCAACTAATTTGATGAGTGTCTTTGTAAGCATTGTTAGAGTGAGTCAGTGATCTGGGTCCAGTCAAATCTGTGGCTTTAACAGGGGGAATTTATGAGCCCAAGATTGGAGGGGCCAGACCCTTCGAACTGCCTCTTCTCAGTGCTACAAGTCACATTTCTCCTGGCATGTGGCAGCTCACTTATTTCTTCTGTGGTGCCCTGCCCTTTCTTTTGTCATTGAGAAAACCTCTTGGGTAGGGCAGCAGGGCCTAGTGAAGTGAGTGCTATAGGAACCTGGCCAAAGAACTCAGCAAGACATGAGAATCAGACAGACTTCCACTGAGGGTTGAGTAATTCCAGGTTGGTGGAGATTGCTCACATCACTGTCCATCATGGCTGTTACGGTGAGAGAAGTCTTAAACTTGGAGTCAGAGGTTTCGGTTCTATGGGTTTGGCTTCATTATCTGAGTGTCTTTGCACAAGCCAACATTTTGGGTCCTTGAGCATAAAATTAAGGATAACAATACCTACCACATGGCACTGTTATAAGTTTAGTTGCTATGATAGATGGGAATGTATACTATAAACCAGAAAGTAACTTACAGAGTAACGTCATGTCTTTATTCATGAGCCATAACTAGAATTTGTGTGTGTGTCTGTGTGTTTGTGATTTTTGAAATGCAAACAAATCAAATTCTTTTATGTCCTAGAAAATAGAGAGCCAATTTAGTTTATCATGTAATGTATGGAAATACATCAGTACTAAAGAGTTAGCCAACAATGCCTTAGCTTGCACAAAACTTTATAATTGAATACTTGATATTAAAAATCCAATAATTAGGTTTTGTTTTGGATGATCACTTTGCATCTAAATTAGATTTCTAATTACTGTTATTAAGATACAATATCATAAAGGAGATTCTTCTGCTGTCAAAATTAAAAGCTCTGGCAGAAGCCTCTCCAACCTAGAAGCCCCTTTAACCTAGAAGCCCCTAGAATTTTTATGGGTAATTCTTTGTGATCTTAATGGCCACACCACCTTGATTCCCTTGTCTAGTCTGTGTCCTACTTGTTAGAAGATTGAGTTCATTTGTGACCTTTGCATGACCACACAGTGCAGCAGGAGAAAGACTCCTGGAAATGTAGTGAGAAGATCCTCCCTGTGTGGCTTCTGGTATGTCACTTTACCTCTCCGTGTCTCAGATTCTGCTAATAAAATGGGGGGAAAGACTGACTTTGCAGGATATGGTTTCAATGGATCACTGAAGGGGAAATTACTTTGTAAACTATTTAAAATCCCATTACAGTTATTCCCTCCTTATTTTGTTTGTTCCATAAAATGGTAGCACTGAACAGTTTGGACTTATTTCTAAGACCGAGATGCAGCATAGGGCAGGCTGACCTCCTGATTCAGACCACTTGGTGTTTAGACACCATCCTGCCAGGTCTTCGAGTCTTGGCCATGCCCATTGGTAGACCTCTTCCTAATGGTTTCAGCAACTACTATGATTCTCTAAGAGCTGCACTTTAAAAATTCTTTTCAATATTCTTAGTTCTTCCTCCTGTAATGAAAATAGAAAAAACCTGTGCCCTTTGCTGCTATGTTATAAATTGAAATTTTGAAGACAACAACCATGTTCCCTCCACTATATTTCTCTTTTCCACACCTCAGTTCCCTTTACTGTCCTTTGACTGAAATATTTTTCAAACTGTTCAACGTCTTGACTGAGCTTCTCCAAACTGGCAGTTGGTCAGTATCCCCCTTAAGATCTATCACCTGAATTATACAAAAGAATGGCTATCGTTTACAGAGCACTTACTCTGTGGTAGGCACTTTTCTAAGAATTTTATATAAATTACTTCATTCAGTCCTCATAATAACCCTCTGACAAAGAGATTCTTATTATTCCCCTTTTTAGAGAACAGGAAACAGAGGTATAGATAGTAGTTTGCTCATACAGGTAGTAAGTTGAGAATCTGGGATTTGAATACTGGCCGCCACTGTATTATATGGCCCTGTATAAAAAATGAACATATGTCCCTATCTTTGGGCTGATGAGCACAGGAGAAGGCTAATCATTATTCATTCATTAGGAGACTTTATTATTGACACACCAACTGTTTTTCTCTTTTGCACAAGTCCAAGTGGCTTCTTTATGGATTTGGGTTTTCCCACACGCTGCATCAAGGGATTTATTTGACAAGGCAGTTTCTAAAACACCTTTACCACAGTAATATTTGATAATTTTATGGCCTAGGAATTTACAGAAATGGTAACTGAAAATGTCTGTCCTGGTGTATGTGCCAACATACGTGCTAAATTACCCATTATTTAGACTTTTCAAAGTTAGTTGAAAGCAGTTCATTTACTAAGAAAATTTTGTTCTGAACTTGGCAATTATTTCTATATGATGAAAGTATTTTGAAGAAAATTCATTCTGGGGAAACTGGTCAGATTTATTACAGATCTAGTCTGCAGTCCTCTCTATTCTGATCTAGTCTACAGGGCAATTGATTGCTGATCCTCCTTTTTAAAGCCCAGATCTGATAGTTTAGTCTGCTGACCACAAATCACAACTTGCCAGTGTTTACTGATTGGGGGGGTCAAACTTGCGAGCATGCTGTTCATGGCCCTTGACCCAAGTTTCAGTCTTTCTCTCCAGCATGCATCTTTACCCACGTCGACTTTGTCTTTGGTTCACACTTCTCCCTCTGCTTGGAATGCCCTTGCCCCTACTCCTGTTGAAATTCTACTTGTCTTTTACAGTCTGCACAGATAACACTTCTTATTTCAAGCCTTCTGTGTTTTCTTCAGTCAGACAATCTCCCACCTCCAAACTCCTATAGCATTTAAACTGTGCTTTTCTCTCACTGCCATTTACTCCAGTTTAATTGTAATAATTATTGGTCATAGGCAAAAGATCATATTCATGTAACAGAGCTTTGTTTTCGATAAATACAAAGCTCAATAAAAGTCTGTATAGGTATCTGCTCTGAATCCTCGATTATTTTTAAATGAGGCAATCATAAGAAAATAGATAACCAAAAAGAAAGTCCATTTCAAGGAGAGTCTGAACTCTTAAAACTATCTTAGCAATGATAAATTGTATCCATCCTAGAAAGTGCCTCAAGACTAAAGTTTGAAGGTACTTTCTTTTTTCCGGGTTACTAGCTTTCTAGAATCTGTAAAGACAAAGCATGTAGCTTTGTTGAACCATTATGTTTTCTACAGGTGTTATGGTATAGAAAGAAGATGGCTTTTGGGGCCTGGCATAGGTAAATTCTGGTTTCACTTCTTGTTTCTTCCCCTAAGTGTCTTTTTTTTTTTTGTTAAAAATTAAGGAAAGAATTTTTTGTGTTTGGCACTGCTCACCAACTATGACTATTCTTTTTTTATCTGGGAACTATTTTACATTACAAATTCTACTTCCTCAAGGTAAGAGCCAGAATTTTCAGGGCACAGGCTGTGACCAAAGGTTTCACCAGTCAGAGCTATTCATGTGAGACTTCACTTAAGCTGGAGCGACCTGGGAGTCAGCTGCTATGAAAGCTTTATGTTTTCGTGGGGATGGTGGTGTAGCATCTGTTTGGGGTGAGTAGTGGCCGACCCTCTGTGTCTGGAGCAAGCTGTGGTTTCTTTGTGCAGCAGAAGGGACTAAGATATCTTTACTGTGCTGGGCTGTATGGTTTGGGTGTTGCTCCTGACGGTGTAGACTCCAAACGATAATCTCAAACTTTCCCCAGAGATTCTGCATATTATTTCAATAAATCTCTTTTTGCTTAAATTCAATGGAGGGATTCACTTGGTTTTGACTAAGACCTCTGACTAATAAGAGGGACATAAGTCAATGTGACAGGATGTTAAATGTGATTCTTCCAGTTCCCTTGGAATTTCAGCAAAAATTCTGAAGGAAGAGAAAAACATAATAGGTGCATGTGCTGAAGGAAGCTACTGGACCACCTCTGCCAGGCTGAGAGATTGCAAATATGGTTCAGCTGGCATTAGCTTGATTCCCTGCTTCTCAGCTACATGAAAGGTGGAGGCCTAACCTCCAGGATAATAACAAATTCCTATGGAGAGATTTGTTTTCCTTAATCTAAGTGAAAGAGAGTGCAAAATAATCACATGAAGCTTGTTATCATGTGTGTGCTGTAGGTTTAGAGGATACAGGAGTAGATACTTAACTAATTCCTTGTCCGTGACTTCAAAGGCCATCATTCAATGATGTTCTTATATTTCCTTCACTGGAGGCTAACACTAGATAAAAACATATATGCATATTTCATAATCAAATTAACTAATTAATAATCTGTACAGAGTGTTCACTCCACCAGTCTTACATAATCTTTTCATTGTCTTTATGAAGTCCTACATTAAAAAATCTTTTGTAGATATTACTATAGCTAGTGATCTAGTGTGAATGGCTCTCAAGTCTTGCTGTAAAGATTTTAGTATCTGAATGGGAGGAATAGTTGAACAATTCTATTCTCCCCCTGCTCCCCCTGCTCCTCCTGCCCCACCTGCCCCACCTCCAACACACGCATATTGACTTTGGAAATTCTGATCAAGTCAGGTAAGTATCTATCTGTGTTTGCCTTCAGTTCTAGATGCCCCTCATTCAGCACTGGGTATATGGTGGATGCTTCTTCCCTAGAAGATACCCATTGTGTGCCACATCAGTTTTTATATCAGTAACTCACAGTGTTTTAGCTGCCTAAAGTGATGATTAATGCTTATGACTATCTGGCGTCCAATAATATTATCCCCCATTTTCAATGAGGTTGGCAAGGAGAGAGATACTGCATTTGTCTTACAAATTTGCTGGGGCAGAGCCAGGGTAAACATTGACTAGAGGTCTCATTTAAGGCCAACTCATTAGGATTTTAACCAATTTGCAAGAATAATCTCAATTAGCACAGCTCATTAGACTCTAATTGGACTTTAAGACTTTTTTTTAACCTGGTAGCCTTAGTGGGTCTCTTGAGGATGTGTTGCTGGGGGTGGATGGTTGTATACCTGTGGATGTGCCAAAGAGTTAATTTTCCCACAGCAGGGTGGAGTAATCCAAAGAAAACAAACGAGGAATCAGACTGGCTTGACAAAAGCACTATATGATTGTAAAAAGGATGACTTACTCGGTGTTATGCCAAAAATGTGTCCTGGCCCTAGTCCTAGCTAGTACCTATCATGTGCCTGCAGCAGTGTCTCGGGAGCTTCTTCCTTCTGGAAGGTATTTGTAAAGTGTCCAACCTGTGTTCTTCCAGTTAACTCTTTATAGATGCCGATGCTTCCCCTCCCCCTTACCGTCCTTGAAGTTAGGATATCTTTGATATCTGTTGATTTTGGTTGTGAAATATATCGTTTCAAGATTCAAGACACCCACTATCTTTTGATGTGTTTGATTCTCAGGAGTCCTTGGACTTGGAAGAGGACCCAGGGGTCCCACCCAGTAGAACTCCCACTTTGCAATAGCAGGCACGGGTGCCCATTGCCTCCACTTCCAGGAACAGTGGCCTCTTCAGATTTCCTTTTTTCCACCTCCCCAGGTCTCTTGATTTCTGGAGTCACACTGAGTATGCTGCATCCAGCTCCTACATGACAGCCTTTCAGACACATCCAGGACTCTCTTATCTCTGCTCTTCTTCAGGCAAAGAATTCCCTCCTCCCTCAGCTGTTCCTCAAGTGGTGCCATTTTGAGATCTTTCCCCATCCTGACCTACCACCTTCCTTCACTTTGTTACATTTTCTTATTTGCTTGAAACAGAGGACATCCTTCCCCCTGCATCCCACCCCCAACGATGGCAGAGAATGGAATTTCATCTTCCTTATCCTGGCTTTTATATTTCTGTTGATATAGCCAGCAAAGTGGTACTCTTAGCTTCATTTGGCGGTCTTATCAGGCCTTTGTCTTATTCCAAGCATCATGTCAACCAACCTCTCACACTTTGGCCTTTTCCATGTAGCAGCTCAGTTTTGTTTTTCAGTGCTGTGACTTACCTAGCAGCAGGATTTTGTATTGACCCCACTTAATTTACTATTGTTGGATCTGGATGGTCTTTCTCAGGAACCCACTCAAGGATTACGAAGTATGGACTGTGCTTAAAACGGCCTTGTGTTTGGGTTAGTGTTTTGCTGTTGCTATCTTGAAATTCTTAGTTTTTAAATAAGGGACCTTACATTTTCATTTTGCACTGGGCCCAACAGATTTCGCAGCTGATGCATTTTGATTAAGCAGTTTTGATACGAAATTTCAGTGATAAATTCAAACCACCCAGAGTCCTTGGTAGAAAACAGCCCAGTGGTATAGTGGAGTATGGAGATGCCTCTCTAGACCAACGATACATTTTCTGGGGACTCCCAGGGTTGGCCTGCCCTTTGAATGCCCTGTGGATGCTCTCTCCTTCCTAATTTGTTCTATCCTCCTCCTTCCCATAGTACCTCTGGCTTTTAACACCTTTTTCCCTAAATGCCCATCTCCTTGCCATCTCCTTTTCCCATAGCAACTCTTCCCTTGGAAATTTGAAGCTCCCAGCCCCCACTGGTGTCATGTAAATATTCATGCCTCACAGCACCTGCTCTGAGTGCAAGCTCCTCTTTGACCAACCTTCTCTGCATTGGGCTGACAGACTGGGGCTAAAGTTGGAGGTAAGGAGAATGTAAGAGTATAGGGAGAGGTCTCTTCCACAGTTTATTTTTTCCTTCAACTTTCTTAAAATTACAGTTTCACATGGTTGATGTTTGTGGCTCTCACTAAATTAAAGCACAAAGGGCTAAAATTTACTGAGATTTTGCTATATGCCAGGGCCTTTATTACATAATATTACATAATATTTAAAATAACCCTATGAGGTAGACGCCATTATTATCATTCCCATTTTATCGATGAGAAAATTGAGGCATAGTAAGCCATTTATTCAAAGTCACCTGACTTATAGGTGGCAGAGTTGGTCATCAGACCAGACAGATAGTTTGGCTCCACAGCCCACACTCATCACCACTCTGCTCTCTACTGTTGACATTATGGGATTTGTTGTGTTTGCTTACCGTGGTATCCCTACATGTCTAACTCCTGGCATACAACAGGCCTTCCATAAATACGGAATGATTCATGGAAGTTGACCAATTACTTTTTCTTAATTTTAGGATTTCTTTGCTCCTTGTTGCAGGGAGAAGGGAAAGGGATAGATTAGATACAATATTATTGATGGTTAAAACTCTGCCTTCAGAGCATCTGGTACTTTATAGGCAGGCCACAGAAGCACTAGTAGGATGGGGCTGACAATAGGACTGTGATTTCAGGACCTGATGCTGCAACCTCACTGCTTGTCTTTTAGTTATTGTGGCCTGTTCTGACTGTGATCCACCTTGGTGTTGATGGAAAACAGCCTCGCGATATTTCCAGTGAAAGCTGGCCCAGGAATCATGGAAAGGGATGGTGAGTAGGGAGCCCAGTTGACATTCTCCATTTCAGATGTGGTTAAGGGCACAGTTTCCTCTCAGTGTAGACTAGGCTTTGGCCCTTTGGTGACTAAGGAGGGTGATTCATCAGTAATCTTTCTGTTTTCACTATTAAAAGAGTTCTGTCCCAGCCCAGTTCCTATTGCCATGTTGAGTTTGTTAATATTTAAAGTGGAGGTTGTAGGTGATGGGGAACAGAAAGGTAATCCCTCAGGGAACACACAACGTGAATTATGGTTCACTACAGAGGTTAAACATAAGGGGTTCTGATCACACCCCATTTTATTTTATTCAACTATACAAAAAGTATCCTGGGACAGGCTCTGTGATAGTTGTTGTGAGTACAGAGAGGAATAAGACAAAGTAACTTTCGTGTGTGTGTGTGTGTGTGTTTATGTTTATATTTATGTGTGTATGTGTATGTGTGTGCATGGCACATACTTTTACATCCACTCTAATATCAGCCTGACTGTATTGAATTAACTCAGTTAGCTGTGTTAAAATCTAGAAAAAAATCATGAAAAGAAATGCCATTTGAGCTCTGCCTAGGAGGATTTGAAGATTGACAAGACGGGATGGTGGAATGATATTCCAGGTTAGTGGGGCAGAATCAACAGAAGTCTGAAAGATGAAGGTGTTTTTGAGGCATAAGAGTCAATTGGTCTGGAAAGGATGATACATTAGTTATTAAATGAAGGCCTGATACTACATGAGGTAGAGAAGGTGTATTATAGTCATACCATGGAAGGACTTTACACTTTAGCTAATAGCAGCGAGGTGGTGACAGTGGGGAGGGATCTTCTTCCTCTCCTCTCTCCCATCTCCAACAATCCAAAATTAAAATTCAGCTCTTAAGAAGGGCAAGGGCAAAGGCAGAGAAATGAGACCCACAGTCTGTATGGCTCCTCCTTCAAGAGTCCTGACCAGCTCTCCAGCTTCCTGAAGATTTAATCCCCAAATGTTCCTTTCACATCATTTCAACACCATTCCACCTGTGCATCAAGCAGTCTATACATGAATGTTAAATTAAACCATAACTGAATTTGTACTATTTCAAGTCACTCTGTTAGATGTTGAAAGGAGATAGCAAACTGAATAAGACAAGCAGGCTTTGCATGGCAAGTTTATACTCTATTTTTATAATAGTTTCTTGAATTTGGTGTAGATGGTAAACCGAGGCTTTAGAGGGTTAAGTAACTTGCCCAGGGTCATGTAGGGTAATGAGTGATTGAGCCTGGATTCAAACTCTGGAAGCTCGCTGGACCTCAGTTTCCTGGACTGTTATGTGAGGAGACTATAAATACATCATGGAGGAGCTGAAGATGAAATGAACTAGCATAAGTCAAGCCCCAGCACCGTGCTTCACACCTAGTTACTGTTGTTATTTTCATTGCTTTCCAGAGTTAGTACAGAGCTGAGGCCGAGGCTCAGGGCTTTCTAAACTCCCCCTAGATTTATTTTCTTTTTGCAATTCTGTACTGTCTCCCAGCAAGATGATACAGCATATTTTGGTTTAGCTTCTCAATATAAAAATTGAAGGTATAAATAGACTAGAGAGTGAAGTGGCATTAAAGTGATGCTGGAAATGTGATTAACAAAGTAGATGACTAGTCTGAGGTACGTGCCAATCCACCATTCTTCAGGATTCACTAAGCTCCCTCCTAGGATCAAGTCCAATTCCAGTGAAACTGTCACCCAGCGATGGCCTGACTTCAGCTGACAGCAGCATGACTTTGTGCTCATTGCTTCCACAGCGGTCACTGCATCCAAAAAGGCTTCGGAACCTGGCAGACTGAAGTTTACATCCTAATTCCAACACTCGTTTGCTCTCTTTTGCTTAACTTTTTTTTAGTCTCAATTTCCCCTTCTGTCAAATGGGAATACTAATACCTGCTCACAGGATTGTTGTAAGGTCATATGAAAATAAAAATTATATACAGTATTTCATTAAAAGAAAATTTTACATCTTTTGTAAGAAAGTTGGTAATGAGTCTTGGATAACAGTCTGTGTGGTATGTTTACTTTTATAAATTCTTCTTTGAAAGAGAGAGCCATTTTCCTCAGTCTGGATCTTTGGGTGACATACAGAGAAATGTACAAGAAGCCAGAGGGAAGCCCAGGAGATTTGCTGCCAGCCCAAATTTCATTCTATCCAAACCCAATGTGTGGAAGCGTGCATTTATAGTAAGATAAATCAGAAAGCAGTTACTCCCTTCTTAAAGGACTTGGAAAGAGTATATGAAATCTGTCTGAAAGTAGTTTGGAACGGCTTAAATATAAAACAAAGAATAAATTTATATTAGGATCTTGGGTGATTATTTAAAATTTATTTTCCATTTTGTCACATTATTTTCCAGGAGAAGATATAGAAACAATTAAGTAAAAAAAGATAAAAGATTAAATATGTAAAAAAATTTTCCTTTTTCAGCTTTCTAGGAGCACAGTTGTTCTAAGTGTAGCATGTATGCTCCATTTCCCTTATTGTCTCCCTATTACTCTCCATTTTTAATGTCCATTTTTAATATTCTCATGTTAATGCCATTATTCTTTATTCTGTTTCTGTCTTCTCCTTTTGTATTTTTAGGTTATGTCTTTTTGAGGGCAAAAGAGTTAATTTGGTTAGTTTGTCAAATAGTTGTTAATTCAATTATAGGAAATAAAAATCCAAACCACAAAACAAAACCAAAACCAAAACCAAAACAAAACAAAAAAAAGAAACCAAAAAGAAAAAAATGCATCGCGCCACCACCACCAACCACAATCATCAAACCCTACACCCAGACTTTCTCATAAGCACTGACTAGCTCAGCTTCAAAGAGTGACTGTGCTGTTCAGTTTTTGTTGGCAGTGGTAGTGAAGCCACTCTCCTTTTGCTTATAGAGTCACATAAACCAATTCCTCATTTATTTATTCCCTTCCAGTGCTTAGAGTTGAGTGTCCTTTCATGGTATTTTTTGATTACTAGAATGGTTGTCTCTTTCAGCCAATGAAGAACTGATTTTTAATCCTAACTTCATCACTTAGAATTTAGTCACATAGTTGATCTAAGACTGTGTTTCCTTATCTGTAAAATGGGGGACTGTTATAAAATCAAATTAGATAAGAAATAGGAGAGTCTTTTTTCTTTTTTCCCTGTTGAAATCCTATTTCAAAACTATTTTTTCCAAAGAGATGATAGTTACTTTTAATAGTACATGAAATTATTTGAGAATGGAGATATAAATACCAACTTCTGTTTATTTAGATATCATAGTTCTCTCTGGAATGATAAATTATATCTGAGAAAAATTTTAAATTCTCACTTAACTACATGTAAAAGAATGGGTTCTATTGATTTCCTTAATAATTCTTAGCCTTCAGAATTCTTGTTCTTGAATTAGTTTGGGGCTACTTCCTCTTTCCTTGTAAGTTACAAATCTGATATCCCAGAATTTAAATGCATGGGATTTCAGATTACCAAATCTATTGTTTTTTATGAATCTGTATAAAAGAGTATCAATTTAATTTGATTTAATCCATCCCACCTCAACCAACATCGATGAGCATTCCAGTGGGTGCCAGACACCAGGGAAGGGACTAGAGAATAAAAAGTTGAGCATGGATTGTGGAGGATGATGAACATCTATGCCAGCTAGTTAGCTTGAAATTTTTCTACTAGCTTCATGAGAAAACAATAATTTAATATTTATTTTATAAAAACTTCATTGTTTCTGAAGTGCCTTACTTAATTCTTATTTCACCTTAATAATCATATGACACAGTCACTAATTCTTTGTTACAGAGGAGAACTCTGCGATTTAGCAAGATTGAAATTTTCTTAAGTTTGAATCCTCACCTGGTTTATGGCAGAGCCAAGATTCACAAATAGCCTTCATCTAAATTATATATATGTATATGTATATGTATATGTATATGTATATGTATATGTATATGTATATGTATATGTATATGTATATGTATATGTATATGTATATATATGTATATGTATATGTATATGTGTATGTATACGCATATGTATATGTATATGTATATGCATATGTATATGTATATATATAATATTCATATGTATAGGTATATATTTATATTTATATATATTGTGTTTTAATTTGGCACAATGACATCTTTTTCTTTTTGCCAAGCTCACTACTCATCTCTCTGTTTTCTTGACATAGAAAACATACCAGAGCTTTGAACTTCTTGGAAGAAAGGAACTGTCTAAATTGAAGGTCTTATTATTATTGCTGTTACTGTTAGCCAAGACAAATGAAAAGTGGTGAATAGAGCATCTCTTGTCTTACCAGAACCCTTTCATTAAGGGAATTGGTTATTTTCACTCCCCATAGCTATGTAATGATTAATGCAACAAGGTACAATATACTCAGTATATGACATAATCTCACTGAGACCAATCACCTGTGTACTTCTCTAAAAAGAAAAGAATGGAGGCCAAATTGGACCCAGTGCTGACATTTGATAACTGCAGTGAGACATCGTGCTAGATCTGCAAATTTTTGACAGCTATTTATTTCCAGTCTAGAGACCATAACATTATCTAGTGGAACTAATCTTGAATAAATTTCTTTTACAGGTGGAAGTGAAAAAAATTTTTTTTGGTCTCTAAGAGCAAAGAGAAGATATTTCAAGTCAGATAAATAGCTGATTAATGCTTTACCACATGGTACTTCTTATAGCTATATAAAAGAAACAATGCACAATTTTCAGTATAATATAATATAAATATAAACAAAGTAGAATTGCCAGAAAGACAAATTACTTTGTCTCAGCTACCAGCTTTATGCCAGCTAACGGGGGTGCTGTGGGTGTGTATAATCAGTTATCTATCTTCATCCCTTGGAGAGAGACTGGTTTGCTATTTAATAGCTGTGTATTCTTGGACAGTGTACCTAAACTCCCAGAGGCTCAGTCTTCTCATTTGTAAAATGAAGGAAACAATACCCATTTTATCGGTTTCTATGTATGAAGCATGTCTTTGAATATAGGGTCCATTGTAAGTAAGTGAATCATAAGTTGTAGGAAAGATGCTGGTTCTGATAATGGTACTTTGGCACCTTTTTGAATAGGTGAAGAAAGCATTTTTTAACCACTGGCCTTTGGATTCCACTGGCAGGGGTTTGGTCTCAGCCACAGCCCTGGCTTACTTCTTAAGAATTTGGCCATGGCCCACAGTCCCACATCTAGACCTTCCATTTAGACCCAGGTTTCCAGTGTGGCCCATGCTAAGCAGGGTGGACTGAGGCCCCGGAGAAGGAGTCCTATTGCTCTGGCTGTGTCTTTTGGGTATTTCAAGGCCAGTCATTTGGTTCTTGGCACACAACACCTCAGGACTCTTGCTGTCCTGGAATCCTGATATAGTGTTTATGAAACTGTCACCATCTATGGGACCACAACTGACAGGATGAGATTAGACACACCTCTATGCAACCAACCAACTTCTAATTCTCACCCCTGGGCTCGGACAGCATGGTGGGAAGAATCACTGATGATTGTGGGTTCTATGGAGATGAGCAATCATGCATCAGGATTAATGAGACTATACTGTGTCTCTCCTACTATCTAGTCAGGGTCCCCCAACCCTCGGGCCATGGACTGGTACTGGTCCATGGCCTGTTAGGAACCAGGCTGCACAGCAGACGGTGAGCAGTGAGTGAGTGAGAGAAGTTTCATCTGTCTTTGTAGCCGCTCCTCAGCGCTAACATTATTACCTCAGCCCCACCTCAGATCATCAGGCATTGGATTCCTACAGGAGCACTGGTGCCTGGTGCCAAAAAGGTTAGGAACTGCTGTTCTAGATGATGGTTCTCTCCAGGTAGTATGTGCATCCCACTCTCACTTTTGTCCCAGGGTTTGACCTGCTGCCTGTTGTTGCATTATGGCTTCTCATTGAATTTTTGGTGAATTGAACTTCCTGACTTTAGTTTTCTACACTGTACTCAGAGCTGAAGTTGCTGAAGATGAAGATGATAATGACAATGATATTGATGGAGAAAGATAAGATGACAGAATTAGAAGGGAGAGAGGTAGTTAACAACCACAGAATATAAGCTATGGCTCTTCAGCTGGTTGTTCAGGAAGGCCAGAGGATGTTTCATTAACTGTCAACCAGAAAAAGAAAATGGCTACACATTCCTTATTGAGACCTGAATCAAAAAAAGTTTACTCCCATTATCCACACAATAGCATAAAATTGATAAAAGTCAACATTTATTGAATAGTTACTGTGTACTAGTCACTATTCTAAGCACCTTACATGTGTTATCTCATTTAAGCCTTCAAAAGCCCTATGAAGAAATCAGTACTATTATTATGATCTCCAGAAGCATAGAGATGTTAAGTGATTTGCTCAAGATCACACAGCTTGTTATTGGCAGAGCCAGGATTTGAACTCAGGCAGTGTGACTCCAGAGCTACACTCTTAACCACTGTTATTGCCTTTGAGATACAAGGCAGTAAAGTTACAGGGTTCTAGGTACAGATGTGGTTACCTTGGAAAATTGGGCACTGCAAACTTGACTTTGGCAGTATCTATTTTTCTTTTGCTGACTAATTAAGAGAAATTGAAAATTAATATTAAACTAAAGCCATAAATCGGTGGATCAAAAACCCAGTGGGGAGAGATAGAATAAGATCATGGTTAAAGCAGGTTGACAGATGCATAAAGTCAGGATGTTTCCTAGATACAAGGACCCAGGTATAGACACAACATCACATGAGTGACTGGGAAGACTAAGGCTCTGAGGCTGGAACCAGAGAATAATAGTTCATTCTCAGATACGATTACTGTAAAGGACAAAGTGGAGGCATTGATAATCCTCAGTGGACTGGTAAATAGAAACAAGGACTTGATTTTGAGTCTCTTTTACATTGCCCCACTGGTCCTTCCTTTTTGTATAGATGGCTATGATGTTCTCTCCTGAATATTTTCCTTCTTACATAAGACAGTTTTATTTCCTTTTTCTATATAAGGGGCATTGAAAGGAAACTGCAGAGGATGGCAAAGATCCTGGAAGGGACAAAAATTCCATCATGCCACAGTCTATTGAAGTACTGTTATGACCTTAGGACCCTGGGCAGTTAAACACCTTAGCAGGAGGCCTATTGGGCTATTCTTGAATAAGGAATGGGGAGATACTGGTTCGTTACCTGTTACTGTCACCTACCTACTAGGAGATCTTTGGCAAGTCATGTTTCTCTCTTGAGTTTCAGCATCTTTGCCATAACACAGGGAGTTGGAAGAATTCAGTGATTTCAAACTTAAAATACTTAGAGAGCCCTTTCTTTAAATATATGTTGTTGGTGTCATAAGCTAAGCAAATCAAATATTAAAGCAGAGTGGCTCTGAGGTTTGGTGTCTTATCTTTCTCCATCCCATAGTGGCTACTGGGGTCTTTTGGTTAATAGTTCTAACACCACTGTAATAGATTGTATCAAAGATCTTTTCCAGCTCTAAAATTCTGTATGACAACCTCAAGCAAGGGCAATAGTTTCACAAAAGTCAGCATCCACACAGAATTCATGTTAAGCTTTTTTTTAAAAAATGCTTTCTTGGGAAAACAAAAACATAAACCAATAATTCCTTAATATATTTCAGCCCAAAGTAGGACTGTTTTTTAGGTACAGGTGAATAAATTTTAGTAGTCTTTGAGATAGTAGACTTCAAAATAAGTCAGGAGTTGAGTTTTGGGACAGAAATCAGGTTTCATTCATATCTTCTATATCTCTTGTGAGCATAAATGCTTATAAATCAATCCAGAGAGCATCAGTGGATTTGAGATTGGAAAGCAGTCACATCATATGCATATTTCACACTGCAGTATTTTTGTTTAGTTCTGTTCCCCTCAGCAAATGTGTATCTGACCGCTGAGTGCTTTGATACACTGGGTACTGCATACACAGTGGCGCTGAGGGTGTCGGGTTTTTCCGCAAGAACTACGAGTGGCTCCGATTTGTTTCCTGTTCGGTTCACTGGTATTCTGCTGTGCCTGATTCATAGTTGGCCTTCAGAAATATCTGTTGAGTGAATCAATGAATTTAGTAAGATGAGTCAGGTCACTGAAAGGTCTCAGGGGCCACTCCAGCCAAGACTTAATGAGAAATAGCCTAAGAGTTGACAGAGATCTTTAGAGACTGGCCAACTATTGTTTTTACATCCATGTCATCATGGGCTCATGAGCCTATAGAAATATTTTATGGGCTTAGATCATAACTCCACAATATAAAAGAGGAGCACTCAGGGCCTTTGTTTGATGTCCACAGGAGCAAATAAGGGCTAGAAATCAGGCCTGTAAGGATGATCTTTAAAATTGATAATCCGATCCATCTAAAAAAAAAAAAGCAGAAATGTATATCTTTAAGATATCATGCTGCCTGCACCTCCTTGTTGGTGATCAGAAACTCAATAGCCTGGAATTGACTAACCCACTATTCACTTTACACCAGGAATCTGAGTTTAATAAGGGCAAAGTCAGGGAAGAATAGTTCATTGGCAGAATTTTAGCTCTTTTCTCTCTAGAATATATTTTATACTCAATGGGTTGAACCAGTTCTTCATCTTGTTTTTGTGATTTCAAACTACATGGAATGTACTTGTAATCTGAATTCAGTTTTTGAGTTAGGGATGGTTGTTAAATTATTCTATGGTGTTGCAAAGTTTATAGAGCACCAGGGTAGCATTTCTTTTTAATGTTCAAAGGAAGATTTGATTTCTGAGATAGTCCCTGACAAAAGAATTTTTGTGATCAAATAAATTTTACTGGAATGATGCAACAGAATCAGTGTTGGAATAAATATTATTTTGAGCTATTTATAAATTAATGTGAAATATATCTAAGAGATTGTTTTACTTAAAATCTTATTCCAGTTGAGTATAATTTTTAAACACTGATGAATACTGAACTTATTTATCTGAATTAAGAAATGAACTGCTTAGAGTTTTATAAAGTTGCCTAAATTTAAAGTGAAAAATAATTTTAATGAAATTGTTTGATGGAAAATAATCAAAAATGAATTAATTCCATGCTTCCTTAAAGAGAACATAATAAATGAAGTTGATTTCATAATCATGCCTCAGACTTTTCACTATGAATATTATGCAATATTATAGAATAATAAGACCTTCACAGTTGTATGTGAGGGCCTCTTTACACCCAGACCCTTTAATTCTTGCACATGCTGTTTACCAACAGAATTTATCATCTTCTTTGAAGTTTTTACTTGTATGTCATGTCTTATTTTTCTCTCCACCCTGATCTCCATCAGATTTTTTGTGATGTGAGGTAGGATAGGCTGGTGCAATTTTTAGAACTGTTTATAAACTAAGATGAATACATTCTGAGAGGCTTGTGTAAAGTGTAGTATTACTTTAAATTCATGATATTTAGGGACCATTTATTGTTACTGTTATTTATTTTTACTGTTATGATTGTTTATTTCCTGGATCTAAATAATTGCTGTTTTGAATGTGAATGTGCAGTAAAGGGACTTTTCAACTTATCTGATTAATGGATGACTTTTTATTTAAAAAATTAACATATTTTGCTGTAAAATACCATCGATCTCATTCTCAATCAACTGCCTGACTGTTCTCTCTTTTAGATAAATGGAAATAGCCACCTGGAAATTAACCCTCAATTCCAACAGAGATGCAGGAATGTGAGCAGAATTTTACAGCAATTATTAATAGGCTAACTATTCTGTCTCTTTCACTTACTCTTTAGTTGCTATAATTTTCACTTAGAACATCTCGGATTTTTTTTTTTTTACTTGACAGCTAGACATTAAAACAAAAACAAAAACAAAACAAAACCCAGAACAGATTTAAATTCCTCGGAGGAACATGATAGAAAGAACAGATCTCTGGACTTGATATCAGGAGGCCCAGAGTAGTCTAGATGCAGAAGAGCTTGCGTCTGCCACTGACTAGCCTTATGACCATTAACGAGTGAGTCTCTGAGCCTCATTTCCCCTCCTCTGAAAACTGAGGAGTTTGAATGAGATATGCTAAAGTCTGTTCCAGCTCTGAGACTGGTATGTCACCTCAACACAGTGGGGTGTAATGATGTCCTGTTTCACTAGGGGCTTTGCCCATGTGACTGATTTTTTCACAAAGCCTGGAAAGAGCTCTAGGGCCATTCCGCCTCTGCTCTCTCTCAGGCTGTCAAGGATACTACTTTTCCAGCACTGCCCTCAACTGTTGGCATTTTTAAAGCAAAGAATGAACTATGAGAAGCTTTCTGAATTGTCTTTTTTGTTTTCTCATAGATAATGTGTTGTATGCACACCTTGGCCTACAATTTTCTGTCTCTCTGCCTCTTGGGGTGCCAGAGCTAATTCTTCTGACTAGTATTCTGTGCCCCCAAAATTGTAGCTGACAGTGCTACTCACTCATCCATCTGCTGTCTGCCTTCTTGACAATACCCTGAACCCTTGTCTCTTCCTTATTAATAACAGGAATATCACAATCAGAAAGAGATGAAAAATTGCAAGTAGTTTTAGTTGGGATGGTGACTAACTATAAAATATCTATATGTTATATATATTATATAAATATTTTGTGTAAATATAATTATATAATTATGTTATATTAATATTATACAAATATTTTATATTTATATATATCACATTCGTATAAATATATTAATAGTGTATATTATAACATATGCATTATATTTATATATTATACATGACTATACATGTTAGGTATAAATCTATGTATTACATATTATAAGATATAATTATAATTATATCATAAACTCATATAATATATACATTTTATGCATACATATGCATATATATGACTGACCTCTTTATATATAAATAATAATTTTAAAACTTTCTAAAACAAACATTTGATTAATAATATTAGGAAGAAAGCATAAACAAGCTAACTTGTAAAGAAAATTGTAGGATCTGTAAGAAGAAACCTGGTGAACACTACTGATCGACAAAGGAAGATTTGAATAAGTGAAGAGGCACACTTATTTCTGGTTAGAAAAACTCAGCTGTAGCAAATACCAGTTTCCTTAAATTCACCTATAAGACCAGTGAATTACCAATTAAAATCTCAGCAGGATTATAGAGAATAGAGTAAAATTATTATAAAAATTAATTTGGATGACTAAAGATGTAATAAGTAGAAAATTAGGGGAAAGGTCTAATGAAGAAAACTTTCTACAAGTTGTTACAATTTTAGAAAGTGACAAAAATTAAAACAATGTGTTTTTACTAATAGGGAAAGCAGTCAATATAGTGAGGAATCAGTACAGAAGCAGTTATAGGTATGTGACAAATTTTGTATATGATAAAAGAAGCTTTTATGTTAGTTGGGGGAAATTTTAGGTATATAATATTGGGAGATAGGGATATAGTGTTGTGCCCCTATCTTGTTTCTTGTCCCATAGTAATTTTGAAATTGATCAAATAATTAAATGTTAAATACAGAACAATAATAATACCTGAATAAATAATAAATACATTAAAAAATCATTTGGCCTTGAGAATGACTTAAGTATATCACAGAAACCATAACCCATAAATGAAAAATACAAATTTGATGATATTAAAAACATCTGAAAACCTTTATCTTTTAGAAATACACACCAAAGTATTTGCAGATAAAAGAATAACGTCTGGAATTTGCTACAAAAGAATACAGAGTTGAAGGAAGAGGGATTGAAAACTGAAATAAGATTGTCAATTAACTGTTGAAGCTGGGGTATGGACACATAAAGTATATTTATACGTACTTCTTTTTTTTCTCTATTCTCCCATTTTTGTGTATACTTGAAAATTTTAATGATAAAAAATTTTTATGTGGCTAAAAACAATCATAAAAGATTGAAACTTCACAGTGGGAAAATATCTGCAGTACCTATAGCTAGCACAAGGGGTAATAGTTCTAATATACAAAGAACTATTAACCAATGCATGACAAAAAATTATACAATTAAAAAAGAAATGGCAAAGAACATGAACAATTCACAAATGAAGAAATATTAAGAGTCAACACATATATATGAAAGCTTTCAACCTCACTGATAGTCAAAGGAAAGTTAATGAAACCAAAACTCACTTATCAGAATGGCAAAGATTAAACAAGTTCAGAGAAAAAGGTAAAAAACTCAAAGATAATAAGAGTATGGGTGAATAATTTTCTATATGGTTGCCAGAACTGTGAATTGGCACAAACCTTTGAGTGTAACTTGGATTTCTGTTTCAGAATATAAAATGTG
Source organism: Macroglossus sobrinus (assembly GCA_004027375.1). Lineage (NCBI taxonomy): Eukaryota > Metazoa > Chordata > Mammalia > Chiroptera > Pteropodidae > Macroglossus > Macroglossus sobrinus. The sequence goes on along the minus strand of PVKZ01000604.1, from coordinate 648,824 downwards.
AATATAAATTGAGGTCCATGTTTTTATTTATTTGAAGGAAATATTGACATGTACAAAAAATGTACGTATTAGGATATTCTTGTTAATATAGAAAAATAGGATATAATGCTCATCAACAGATGAGCATATGGACATATAAGGGACTATTTTATTTTACAGCAATAAAAATGATGATATAAGTTCATATTTATTGCTAAGGGAAGAGATCCATGACATATGTTTTTAGGGAAAAAGCAGTATTTAAAAATACCTGTATTTTCCAAAAGGTAAAATACTGCCATTTGTGACAACATGGATGGGTCTTAGGATTACCATGCTAATAAGTGAATTAAGTCAGACAGAAAAAGTTGAGAACTGTATGATTTCACTCATATGTGGGCTATAAAATTGAGAGCAACAGACAAGCAAGACAAATAGAGACTCATGAACTAGACAACAGTGTAGTGGTTACCAGAGGGAAGAGGAGAGAGGGAAGGTGGATAAGGGTACATGGGGTCAAATATATGGGAACATAAAGAAATTTAACTTTGGGTGGTGACCACACTATGCAATATTCATATAATGCAATATTCAATTGTATACTTGAAACCTAATATAGTTATATTAACCAATGTCACCCCAATAGATTTAATTTAAAAATTAAAGAATTTAATATAGTGATGGCACATAATTAAAAGGTGTGGAGAAACAGGTTAGGAGGCTAATAGAATGTTTAAGCAAGAGGAAAAGAAAGGTTAAACTGATAGCAAATAGGAATGAAAAGTAGAATGCTGATTTAAAAATTTCACATGCACAAAATCTAAATGTGAGCACAGGGAGAATCACTGCTAGCTTATGAGGTTTCAAAGATATGGTTCTTGGATGAAATGATGCAGCCATTAGCAAGTGAGGAAGATAGGAAAACAGTTTTGATTGAGTTTATGGAGATGAGTTCTTATTTATTTTGTAAAAAAAAAAAATCTTTCCAATTTATAGAAAATACATGGAATTTCTGTGTGCCAAGTATGACAGTACTTCATTACTGGTTAGATTTCTGCTGATTTACATATATATATATATATATATATATATATATATACACACACACACACACACACACATATATACACACATATATATACACATATATATTTGTATTATACATATTAATATATATATTTGTGTGTATATATATATTTGTATTTTTGTATATTGTATAAATTGGTAATAATTAAGAAGTTTAATTTGTCAAGAACCAACTTGTTAAAGATAATTCATTTTATATACCTGCCTTCCATACTAAATATTGAGGTGCTAAGGGGATGTGAGTGTGTAATTCATTCGTCTTTGTATTTATAGTTCAGTAGGTGCTCAGCAAATATTTTTGGAATTAAATTGAATTTTATCTACCATATTTCTTTGACACACATTCAGGAAGGTGTTTTATGTTGGCATGACATATGGTCAGCTTATATTTACTTAACATTTTCAGAGAAGTACAGTGTTAGAGTTGAAAGAAACAGCTTTTAGACCAAAATTCTTACTTTGTGGATGAGGAAAATGTATCTCAGAATGGTAAAAGGACTTAGGATCATATAGTTAGTGGTTTTCTGAATGTGAACTCCATAAGAGCAAGCATTTGAATGATTTATTTCTCTATCTGTAGCACCTAAGATCTGGCACAGAGTAGGTGCTCAATAAATATTTAATGAATGGACAAATGAATGCATCTTCTCACCACTCTGGGTCAGAAAGCTGGTCTGCTTTTTTCTGTTTCTCTATAATTCTTCTTTGTTTGAAATAGGTTCTCAAAGTGGGTTGTCGCATAAATTTTCTTTCTTTTTTGAAAGTAAAGATTCACTTTTGAGTGGTTTCTGACTGTCAGAAATGCTGATCATCATTTTATTGGCAATGAAGTGAGAGCATTACAAATAATTGTAAAGCAGCCTTATTTCCTTTATCATTGGTAATTTACCGTCACAGCTCAGGATGTCTCAGACCTGATGTATTATGGGTCAAACTCGGTGACACCAGTCAATGGAGAATGGAAAGGGGCCCGGGTTAGACAAAGACACATTCTTTAGGGCTGAAGGTAAACCCAGGTACAAGACTGGCTTTAGAGAGGTCAGTTTTGGAAGAATACCTCTGAGGTCCAGCATCCCAGGGATATTTCTGGAAGCAGTTAATATTGGAATATCTCATCTGGGTCATCCAAGGTCTGGGAATCCAGGCAGTGCCCACAATTTAAGAATGAGGCTGGGGAGCAGCAAAATAGCTCCTCAAATTTAGGAGAACTAGACTCAGATACAGTCCTGTGAAACTAATCTGAGCAAAATCATGTAGTGTCCCAGTGTCTCACTAGAGTGAGACCTAGTGTTGAGCAACTCTAGCTCCACAGAATCCAATGATATGATCACCAAGAGATGATGGGAAACGAAAGTACAATCTTACAATCTTTAGCTCGGGCTACTCCAGATTGATGGATACAGAAAGTTACAATATGAAGTTACATGGGCACCCTGAAGTGAGGGAATTGGAACTTAGTTATAATTTCATTAGAAACCAAATTTATCAACCTAGATTGGAAGCATGGCCTCATTTTAAGTCCCATCAGACTGTAATAAAGTGGGAAGTGTGATAGGAAAGATTAGCTGATATAGTGACCTGCTTAGCTGTACTAGCTTAGGCACTAGGGTGGGAATAACTGCACAGGAAGAAAACATTTTGGAAAACTGCTAGGGAAGATAGTGGCAGAGGCTGACATCTATCTTCCATTGTTTATCATGAGGTTGTTTCATGATAGTCATCTGTTGTTCTGTTTACTTTCAGTATATCTAGTTTCTGTTTACTTCTAATCAGCTAATCCTCACATAATCTTTTGGGCAAGAAATATATTCATTGGAAGACAGTCAAAGGAAAATATTATGACACATTTAAAAATATATAGGAGAGATAATTTTCATGAAATCTAAACATTTCATGAAATAGCCCAAAAGTCTCAACCCTTCATCTCAGGTTTTTGCATCTGTTCAAATTAAGGTTAATATTTCTTCTCAAGTTCATGTTCCTGAACAATATTCTTATCTGTTTATCATGGAAAATGAAATGAAGTTGTTGAAAAGGTCTGTGTGTGTGTGTGTGTGTAGACTGGAAATGTTGCTTCATTTTATGACATTCTTAAAAGCAAGTTTTGATTTCGTGTTGTTTTTAGGAATCCTTCTTTGTGTTATGGGATCCCCTGGGTCTTTCTAACTTTTTCCCTGCTATGGAGTCAGCTAGTGCCTGGACAAAGGCCCCCAAATGCAGTTTAGTATGATTTAACTGAACTCTGGGTAATGACTTTTAATGAATACTGCCCACACTGTAGGCATTGAAATTTGGGGACTGTCAGCAAAGCAGATAAGCCAATTTTAAAGATTCTCTAGGGGAGCTGCAAAGAGTTCCTCTCACTGTTGATGGCATATCCTGTTCACAGCTTCAGCTTCTGGAATTGCTTTGATTCCGCAGCAAGTTGGAGCTTTTAAACACTGCAATGGGCCTTTGTTGGCAACTGCTCTGCCTGCATGCACAGAAGGCTCATTCTTCCACAGAGGGCCAGAGTGCCAAACCAGTTTACACTGATGTTACTTGTGGGAGGGAGAAGCAAGCAGGCATGGAGCGGGCGCGGCCTATAAAGGTGCCATTCATCCCTTTCCAGCTCAGTATCCTCTTCCCCAAGTGCATGCCACCTTCAGTGTGCCTCTTGTTTAATGGCTTTTGAGCTGCAATTCTTACAGACTGAAATACCTCTGACACTCCTCTAAAATAAGTTTCTGAATTTACAACAGAGGCTGTTACAAGGTGCCTTCCCCACTGTCCCTTAGGGAAAATGCTTTGTAGAGAAGGTAATGTCATCACATGCCCCTTCACACGCCCATCTTTCTCTTTGATCTTAGTGTTTACCTGTGGCTTATTGGTACCAAGGCAAACTGGGTATTGAGCATTTGACTTTGAAATAGGGCTGGTTCTCCAATAGGCATTCTTTGAAGTCAGATCCATTATGCATTGTTTATTGTCCTCTCAAACATACCCACATGTATTTCTAAGACCAATGCTCTTTTTTACTCATTCAAAAGGAGCACTGGAGTTTGTTGCCATATTGGTTATCCTTTGATATTTTTAAAATGAGGAAAATAATATCTCTGGAGTCTATTTCGTCCACTTAAAAATTATTTTAACAATATATGTGAAGGGCAATTTTACATTCTCTCTATCCCATTACTATCTTCCAAAACACAATTATATGTCAATTGAATGACTCAGAACTTCTTCTGCCCAAGTAATAAATCATAAGTGTAATGGGTAAAAAGAATTTGTCATTGTTCAGTGTGTATACAGAGTTATGTGGCATATAACCTCAAATTTCTTTCAGATCATATATAAATACATAATAAAATAATAATACTCATTAGTCAACACCAAATATAAGTTCCAGATGTCTGGACATCAAAGTATTTATAGGCCTGTAGGAACTGCCTTGAGACAGGAACAGTTCTTCAGAAATGGTACTGGAAGAAAGCAGGCAACAAAAACCTCTCAAATTCTCTGAAACAAAAGCTATTCTTGTTTATACATAAATTGTGAATGACTTTTTAAGGGCTGACTCACTGGCCAGTGCATGTGCCTACAAATCCGGTTTCACAAGAGAATGGGAGCTGACTGGACGAACAGGAATTTGACAACAAATCATTTTTTCCCAGCTTGCCTCTAAAGCAAGTCAGTTTGTCCAGGATCTCAGCCACCGCTCTTGTCAAGGCACAGCAGGGTTTGTTGCTCCAACCGGGAGGCTTGCCACAGCTGTGATGCCACTGAGATTGCCAAGCAGGAGCTGCCTCCTTCAAGCATATCGTGGCCCAGCAATCTTGTCTGCCAAGAAGCCTTTTGAGCCCTGCTGCTCTCAAGCGAGTCCTTGGAAGGAGGGACTCGACAGCCCCCTTAAGTGGTGGGATTGGAGTGGCGGCAGGTGAATTTCTTGCCTGGAGCCACTCACCACAAGCAACTGTAATTCCTGAGTCTTTCCTATGGGTATTGGCCTTGTGTCCAGAGATATTGCCCTGGTGGACAAGAGCACCAGCTTCTAATCTCAGCTGTGCTGTTTATTCACTGTCTGACCTTAAGTAAATCAGTTGACTTTCTTCAGGTTTTCTCATTCATCAAATGAGATGTCATACAGAATAAACTTTCAGGTCTTGTCCAGCTCTGAGGAGCGATGATTTGGTTTTCCTTTACACAAAAAGGTAAATGAACATATTACTTAGTTCATCATTGTGAAGTATTAGATCCTGGTGACCAAAACCGCTAATGAGTGGCTTAATTAATCATAACTCAGTATAAGATTTCACCACTAACACAGACCTTCCTAGATTTGAAACTTCTCTCTTGCAAAGAGAAGAAGGGGCAGGATGTGATTATTTCCTGAGAGTTTAAGTGTGAGAAGGTAAAGCCCAGGCAACTTGTGAGCAACATGAAAAAAAAACTTATTGTCCTTTTCTTCTTTAGATCTTCTGATTATAGGAATTTCTTATAGGAAGGAGGGAAAAAGAGAATCCACTTTTTAAATGCAGTGATTGGAACCCTCCAGTGACAGTGTATGAATGTCAAGAATTTTGAACATGAGCTATCCCTCCTAATTTTTATACCCAAGAAGTTTTTTGTTGATTTCTCTAATCATGGAAAAATGTCCCTAAGCAGGAAGTTTCTGGTTCTCGAAGTGTTGAATAGGGAGATAAGTATTTGGATCTGAGCTCTGTTGGATCTCTTTGGGAAGCTCTTTTAAGTGGATGTAACCACACTTTTTTTTCTCTAAAGGAGTTTGTTTTTATTGGCACACTTGTCTAAGAATCCTGAATTTCCGCTGATAAAATCTGATCATTATAAAGTGGTACAGTATTCAGTTATCAATTTTAATTAATAAATAAGTGACTGAAAACTTTACTGTCAACATGAAATAAAGACAATATGGAAGAGAGATTATTTAAACCTTGAAGTTCCAATGTTGCACAATTAACAATAAATCCATTATTACTTGATGTATTTTCTCAAACAAAAACCACATGTGACTGGGAATTTAAAAACTGAACAGGGATTGGCAAATGTTTTCCAAATATAATACACCATCCTGACAGCTAATGCATCAGCAATGTTTACTTCAGCAAATGTTTCCAATTTGGAGGGAGAAAAAATGAGTGTCTAATACTAATCTTTTACATTTGAACATATGTATAGTGCTTTACAGTTTACAAAGCAGTTTTAATGTATACATCCACTCAACTGATCCTTGAAACCACCCTGGGAGGTAGATGGGACACATATTATATTATCTTCCAACAGTTTGTGGTTCTCCACTCTTACCATGCTGCTTCATGTCTTTGTGATTTCACACGTGCTCTTCATGAGTCCTGGAATGTCCTCTTCCCCTTCCTCTGTACCATTTTTCATCTAGTTAATTCCTAGTCAACTTTAAAAATCAACGCAACTGCCGCCTCTTTTCAAATCCTCTGGAAGCCTCCAATCTGATTTAGATGTCTTCCTTCTGTGCTTTTTCTGTACCCTATGTAATGTAGCAGTGATCACATTTTATTATAATGATCTGTTTGCTTTTCTGTCTTACTAGATTCTGCACAAATTTATTGTATGGATCTTGTCTTATTTGTTTGACACTGTCTCTGTCACATAGTATGACTCTGTTTAAAGAATGAGTACACTCCATTTGTAAGATGAGGAAACTGATGCGTATGAATTTAAGTGTCTCGTTCAAGGCCACACAGCTAGTGAGGGGCAGAGGTTGAACTTTAACCTATACTTCTGGTTTCCTCAATGGAGTAGTCTTTATTCAATATCATGCTGTGTTTGCTCTGCTCATTTCTACTGAAACATATTAACTGATCATGGATATGGCATAATAGTATCTTAAGGATATTTCTCTAGCATATGTAAGAAATGATTGGGAGGAAACATGCTTCTATTCTTAATTTTTATTCATTATTTTTCAACTCATTATTTACTTTCAACAGGGATGTGATGCAGCTTAAAATAAGTTTATGGAAAACAAGGATAAAAGTCAAGGAGCTAGATAAAAGAGAAATTAAGGAGGGAAATTGTTGTATCAGAAATAGTAAGCTAAGAAAATGATTATAATTTAACTTAAAACATACTTTGAGCTGCCTGGGATCCAGGTAGAAAAAGGAAACATAACGTGTTATATATTGCTCTTATTATGTTAAGAGAGGAATAATCTCTTAGACAAAAGGTACAAAATTCCAGTTGTAAGATAAATTAGTACTAAAGATGTAATTTATAGCATGATGGCTATAGTTACCAGTGCTATATGATACATATGAGAATTGTCAAAAGAGTAAGTAAATCCTAAGAGTTTTCAACATAGGAGAATTTCTTTTTCTTTATTGTACCTATACGAGATGATGAATATTAACTAAACTTATTGTGGTAATCATTTTATTATATATGTAAGTTAAACTTTTATGCTATATACCTGAAACTCATACAGTGATATATGTTAATAATATCCGAATAAAACTGGGGGGAAAAAGAGAAAGGACATCATAGAGATATTCCCTTTCCCCCATTGCCCCAGCATTATACTCTAAGAAGAATTTATTACATAGATGTTTGTATGAGTCCCTAAAAAACATAATGGAAAATGCCTTTACCTGCAGCTCACAAAAGGGGAATTCCTTCAACAAAATTTATTGACTATCTCCTATATATTAGACACTGAAATGGTACAAATGTTCAGAGATAAATAAGATATGGCCCTGTTTTCAAGATTTCACAGTCAGCTAGCAGAGAAAAGTAATGCATAACCAACTAGACCTAAAGAGATAGAGACATTTTTCAGTTATTTTTTATTGCAACCTAATAACTGGGGACATTATATTAAATTAGAGTTCCTATGAAGACGCCTTTATGGTGAAGCTAAATAAATGCAGAATATGTACATAGATTGTATTTTGGGATTAATGTTTTCTGCTCAGGCCCTCTTTTTTTTTTTTTTTTTAATCACAAATTTTGGTGCTCCAGCAGCACATATACTAAAACTCACAAATTTTGACAAGGATATAAATATTTAAGCATATTATTAATGTTTGATGGATGAAAGGATTAATGCCTTATTTATTTTTGTTTGTATTTTTCCTAATTCTTTCATTTAAAGTCTGTGTGTATTATATAATTGCTGCTCAGTATAAGAATGTATGTGCTTTAGAACGTTATTCATAAATGGAGACATCTTTTTCAACTCTTGCCCACTAGACAGTAAACCTAATAATAAGTTGTCTTGTCTCAGAAAACATGGTTAGAGTGAAAAGTCCACATTTTGTTCCTGGAACTTGTAACACACTCAGAAAACCCTGAAACTGGCTTGGAACCAGCTGACGACCCCTCCAGCTCTGGGCGCATAATGGGGAGCCTATTTTTCTTTTATTACTGGCAACTGGAAAAGCCTAGCAACTATTTTCCATTGACATTCCCTCCAGGATGGAGAGCTTGTTTTTCCTAGATTTTCGTATATTTTTAGGCGGTCATCTTGGGCAGTCTGGCTTTGTATCAAAAGTGTTTTTAATTGAAGAGATTCTCCCTTGGGCAATTGGGTAGAAAAATACATTCTCTGTATCTCCATGTCTATTTTGGGGGTCACGACTGGGTTCCAGTTCCCCATCTTTTTGCAAAGCAGCTCTTTCATCTTATCCCTGCAGTGTGCCTGGAAAAGGGAAAAAGGAAGGAAGGAAGGAACAGAATCTGTGATCAGTCTTCTAAATGGCTGGCTTAGAAGTGGCAAAAGTAACAATCTTGGGCCACCTACTCTATTTTCTCAAATTTATGGAAAATTTAAAAATTTTCACGAAAAAGCAGGAGTAGTTGCTTACTGGGCAATAAAAAGATGGCGATCTCTACCTTCAGCATTGCTATTGGATGGCGCTTATGAGAGTTTTTACCTACATTTGACTCCACTTCCACTCCAAGTTTTCCATTTGCGTAGTTCTCATTTTCTCAGAGGCAGAATATGCTTGTGCTTAGCTTTGAGTTTTTAGTACAAAATGCCTACCATTTAGTTTATGTAGTTCTCCCAACCAGTGTGCAAAGAACAAACACTTATCCCCATTTTCTTGTGACAGGTTTCAGAGGTTGGCTAACTTGTGAAGGTCACACAGTTGGTCATGGTAGAACTAGGGATGATTGGAAGTTGGTATGACTCCAAAGTCTGCTGTTTCCTTTTGTTGACCAGGCAGCCCTCATGGAGGCCTGGCATTCCCACCACCTCACGATACATTTTTAAGAGAGTAAGGGATAATGACATGTTCTCCTAACAGTTTTCTTTAAAGAATTTTTTTTCCACGGGGTGAGATTATCAGCAGAACAGAGTTTTAGGCTATAACCCAGCATGAATCTTCTGAGGAAAACACTGATTCATCCAATTATATTATTCAGAGGAGACTAAGAATATGAGACATCAATAGACAGTGGAATTCCTTTTCAGTGAAGCCAGAGATGTCAGAGAAAAAGCAATTAAAGACATTTCGTAATACTTTATACACAGCTTACTTATCTGATTCTCAAGTTCTCTTGTTCTAGTTAAGAGGAGAGGATAAGGAGTGTGATGCCCACCTAGTTTCGCTTAAAAAGGGAGCACACACTAAAGTCAAACCTTTGAGGTAGTCACTGATATAGTTTGTTGGGTGTGGCTTCCTTTCTATTGAGGCCATCATGGTTAAGAGTCCCAAATTTGGGCTTCTGAGAGTTTCAATGTTGTACTCTATAGAAAGCCATTTTACTAAAGATGGTTAGTTAGTTATACTAGATGCTATTTATAATTCAGTGATAATTCGCTTTCATTGAACATTTAAAAGATTTCTGAAACTCTAGTCATAAGTAAAAATTCTTTGGAAGCTTCTAGATTATCCTAAATTATTAGTCAGCATGTGTATATTTGAGGGTTATACTCAGAATATTAAACATCTGTTTTGGTGTGGCCACTGACCATCTGAATGGACCCAGCTGCAGAATTGGGTCTGGGTTTGTGGGGAGCCACCCTTGGCAGACTCCAACCCTTTAGGGACTGGATTGTGGGAAGGTCTGGGAGGTCTGAGGAGAGAAACCAAAGTATTTAGAATAGCAGGGAGGATCTCAATGTCTACTTTGAACTGACAGAAAATGTATAACATTTTAACAATAGTACTGCCATGCCAATGTGTATGAGCTGCCTATCAGGTTTGTATGCATGGTAATCAATCTAAAATAGTAATTAAAGTCCTACATACACTGAGTGCTATGAGACTAAACAAAGAAAACCCTCAAGCCAGTGTGAAACTCCTTTTATGGAATAAGTCTTGACATCTAACACTGGAGAGATGATGTAATCAAATAGTTAAGAAAACAATTTCTGGAGTAAGGTTACCTATTTCCTATTGCTGCTGCAACAAGTTATCACAAACTTAGTGGCTTAAAACAATGCACATTTCATTTTCTTGCAGTTCTCAGGGTGAGATGTCTGAAATCAAGGTGTCGTTGAGGCTGCATTCTTTCTGAAGGCTTCAGGGGAGAGTCCGTTTACTTGTCTTTTCAGCACTTCTAGAGGCCATCTGCATTCCTTGGCTCATGGCCCATTCCTTCGGTCACTCCTAGTCTTTGCTTTTGACATCATATCTCCAATTACTACTGACTCCTATTACTTCTTATAAGGACCCTTGTGATTATATCACACCTACTTGGATAATCCAGGATAATCATCCCATTTCAAGATCCTTGATTTAATCCCATTAGCAAAGTCCCTTTTGCCATGTAAGGTAACATATTCATAGGTTCTGGGGATCAAGTAATGCATATCTCAAGGAGAGTTATTATTCTACACTAATGATTTCTATCCCAGCCCTGCTACTTCCAGTTATGTAACTTAGTGACTAGCTATGACACCATTTACTTACTTACTCTCTCTGTGCCTTGGTTTCCTTGTCTGAACAATGGGGATAATAGTAGTACTTTCCTTGTAGGACAAAGATTGCATTAGTACAGGTGAAGGGCCTGGAACCATTCCTAGCCCCAAGCATGTGTTCAGTGAGTGCTCCCTGTTGTGACCACGTGTGTCAGCACTATTCTGGTGAATCTGCTCCCCAACTGCTGAGCCAATGTGCTTGTCAGGCCAGCTTAAAGAGAAAGCACCTTTTGGTTCTTCGTGAATTGTTGCAGCACAGAGACTTGCCTGAGCTCCTCTTCCTGCAGCCTCTCCTTTACTGCAGTCAGTTCTTCTTGAGTTCTTCCTGAAGCATCAAACCTAGGTGTACCTTTGGGACAAGGAGCAGAAGGGTAGACTAGCTTTAAGAAATTATAGCTCAGTATTCTGGAACTCACTGTGAACCCATGCCCCAAGGCTATCCATTCCTTGTTTCAGTGACCATCCTTGTAAGAATCTTCCAAAATGGAGTTTCTCCATTCTTGTCCATCTTCCTAGCCCAGGGTGGCTGCCCCCAGGCTGATGCAATCCCTGACATGTCATCAGCTAGTCTTTCTGCTTTGCTGGTCCCCACGTTTTCCAAGCCTAGCAGCCCACCCTCAACACGTGCCTTCCTCTTGAAGGGATTTCGCAGCCCTGCCTTCATATCAAATGTGGGAAATAAGAGTCTTTTCCTTTTATAGAATAAATTGAATTTGGACTTGCAGGCGTCTGCTGTCTGAGGATTGTCATGAGAGAAGAAAGAGGCATGTGTATGTGAGAGTGGAACAGATGGCTCCTTCCAACTCGAAGTATCTATGAATTCAGTGGAAACACTGTAAGTAAAATTATAAGATGCTCTCCTGGCATGACCAAATTCAGAGAGACTGCATTTCTCCAGGATATTATAACAACGTATTCCATTTCTGTAGCATTCTGGTTTGCCTTTTTTTACATCCCTATTTATGGAAATTTTGTACCTGTAAAACCATGTACAGATGAAGAAAATATATTTTCTGAAACTAAAATCAATCTGTTTAAACCACCAATCTCTCCCCCTGCTTCCTCGACCCATTACCACCATTTTTTTTTTCAAAGAATTTCAACTTGTGGCATTCTTTTGGTAACTTCTATTGCTTCTAAACTGGTTTTGTACTATTTTGAAAAACAAAAAAGTATTTTACCCAGATCTATTTTCCATGTCAACTGCCTTCACCACCAAAGACTAAATTCGTCTCTATTATAAATATAGCTCAGTTACAGAGACGTTTAACTGGCTACCTTAAAAGAAGCATGTTTATTTTAATGAGTAGAATAGTCTGAAAGTTTTGTTTTCTTCATTTTCCAGCCTTCTTTTCAAAGTACAAAAAAAATTCTTTTTTTAAAAATAAAATGCAAACTATTTCTATAATACAAAGACTTCACAACTCTTTAATATTAACAGTCGGAAGAGGAAGGCACAGATACTCAGCCCAAAGTAGGTTTTTAGTCTGATGAAATGAGAAGAACAGTCATTAGAAGTCAGTAAACCTGGGTACTAGTTCTTAGTTACTAATTATTAAGGTAAGACTTACATTCTCTGTGCCTCAGCTCTTCATGTATAAAATGTGGACAATAATTCCTCTACCTCATAAACTTTTAACAGGGCTCAGGGGAAATAATTTTTCAGAAATTACATTGGAGAGTATAAAGGGCCACTTTTAAATGTGAAAAGTCTGCACAGAAAGTAGAAAAAGCAGAGGTTTGCAATCAGCCTGTGCAGTGAATGCTGGTTCTGTCAAGTAACACGCTGTGTGACTTGCTAGTTAGTTAGCCTCTCTGCTTTGAATTCCTCATCTGTAAATATAAAATCCTACTGGGAGATTGTGAGGATGGAAAGAGTGCAAAACAAATGTTCAGGGTTGGTAGCTTTTTTTTTTCACTGACCAAGGCATTCCTGTCAATATATCCAAGCTATAAATATACTAGAGGTTTCCCTGGACCAGGAGCTCTTGGAACATTTGACTCAGTAGTCAATCACAGTCTCTCCCCACCCCCACTTTCTCTCTCTTCCCCTCCCTCCCTCCTTCCCTTCCTCTCTCCCTATGTACCTACCTCTCTCTCTCTCTCTCTCTCTCTCTCTCTCTCTCTCTCTCTCTCTCTCTCTCTTTGTGAAAAATATTGTGGGTAGGCTTGTGGCTCTCCATGTCATTAAGTTCAGAAATAAATGTGCTCAACCACAAACTCCACATCTCATCTCCAAAGGCAGTTCAGATTTTCAGTATGCATGCGAATAGAGTGGGCTCTTGCCTGTAAGGAGCCTTCCTGTCCCTTGGGGCAGGGCCCAGGGACCAGGTAAGGCTCAGGCCTGAACAACTTTCAATGTATTGTGTCTGAGAATTTTCTTCACTACCCTTAGAAAGTTCTAATGTCTCTTGCACTTCAGTCTGGCACAGCCTTAGACCAATGAGTACAAAATCATGCGAGGGCATGGAGGAAACCAAATGGGTGTTATGGGAGGTTGCGGGGAGGGGTGCTGCATGAGGATGGTGGAGAACAGGAAAGGGCAATTCTCAGTCCTGCTAACCATTGCTAGGTAGGAATGCCAGCCCAATTTTGCTGTATCCTGTTTGTTATCCCCAAGAAAAGCCAAAAATTTGAATTTTCATGTGATAGATTTCAATTTTTAAATGTTGGCAACTAATCCAAATTCTGTAACTCTGTAGAGATGAGAGTTGGCCCATGGACTGTCAATGTGTATCTTCTGATATCCACCATCAGCTTCTGGGCCTCTAGTAATTCTATGGGTTGTTAGGGACACACTACCTTTATTTGCATGAATTTGGGTCTCTTAAAATTGTAATCTTTAAGTGAAAAACTCCCCACAGAGGAGATGCTAGCTCTGAAATGATTCAATATCTTTCTTGTCCTTGACTATGAATAATTTTTAAAAAGTTTAAGAAAATGTAACCCTCCTACATCATTTTCTCTTGCTAAAAATATGAAAACCATGTTCATATAAGATGAGAAACCCATCTATACATCCAGAATCTCAACACCAGACAGTTTTTGGAGTGGGAAGGAGAAGCCTTTCCCAGGTATGATTTCCATCAGTAGTTTCGGGTTGGGATGGGGAAAAGTGCAGCTGATAGCCAGTTCCTTGTTTAGACTATCAGTGCTGGAAGGGAAAGTGGACTCTTGGAAACAATCTAATTCAGTGGCTTTCACGCCATGTCCTGAGGTCTTCAGAAGGGCTTGGAGATCTTCCAGAGGCTGTGCCTTTTAAATGACACTGTACAGCTTACTATAGAATATTGGTATTGTATATGAGGTCATTTGAGAAAAGGGTTCCATTAACTAAAGAAAGAAAACTCCACTGGTCTCATTTTGACTTTTAGTTGAAGAACCAGCAGTGTCTGAATAGCTCAAGGCTATGCACTGATGAAAGTCAGGGCAGTCCGGGGCTGGCTCTCTGGTCTCTGAGTTCTTTCCTGCACTCAGTGTGCAAATTAGCTACCTCTTTTAGCACCTGATTTATCTCTTCTCAAAGGTGCTGGAAGCATTTTCAATTTTTTTTTTTGCTGAAAGAATAGTCTGCACTGCTTTACTTTTTTTTTTTTTAATAAATTTGGGCAATTTGGACATTTTTGTCAAGGACTTAACAGCCACCATACAGCACTGAGACTCATATTCGTTTGGCTAGAGGGACCCTGGCCACCACCAGTCTTTCTTTCTGGCCTCCGTTCATAAAGACAGTGGTCAGCTGGGAGGATCAGAGGTTGGTGTGTTTCCGTGGTATGCTGAGATTTGTACTATTTTCTGATTTCCATTGTGTAAATACTCCCACCATGGCCAGTTTCAAGTTACAAATGAGACATCACTGAGCAAGAAGTTGGGAAGCTTTACCAGAGGGGCAGGGGGGTGTGGAAGGAGGGCAAAATGAGTAAAAGGAATCAACTGTATGTTGATAGATAGAAGCTGGACTTTTGGTGGTGAGTACAATGTAGTATATACAGATTTCAAATTATAGTGTTGCACACCTTAAACTTATAATGTCACGAACAGATGTTACCTCAAAAAAAAAAAAAAAAAGAACAACGAAGTTGGGAAAAGATGTGCACAGTTGGCTTTCTCCGGTGGTGCTAGCTGGCTCTAGCATACCACTGTACATTCTTCTCTTCTTCATTAGAAATTCACCATACAAAATTATTACAATAAGATCGACTATATTCTTATACTATACTTTACATCCCCCGGACTATTTTGTAATAACTACAAATTTGTACTTTTTAATCTCTCCCCCTTTTTCATTTATCCCCTCAACCATCCTCCCATCTGGCAACCCTCATATTGTTCTCTGTATCTATGAGTTTATTTCTGTTTTGCATGTTTATTTTGTTCTTCAGATTCCACATGTAAGTGAAATCATCTCTCTCTCTGACTCCACTCAGCACAATACCTTCTAGGTCCATCCATGTTGTTGTAGATGGCAAGATTTTATTCTTTATTATGGCTGAGTAATATTCCATTGTGTATATGTAGATGAAAGGTACTTTAGGTTTTCTGTGGCCATAAAGATCTTGCCATATCTTTCACACCTTTGAGCTCTGCCATGTGTCACACTTCATTTGGAATGTGTCTCTGTTCCATACCCTATAACCATTCTTAATCTTTATTCTTTGGGTGCCAACATTCTTTGTCCCTATAGTCTTGTTTCTGAGATGCAGAATATGTTGCTTAATTATTCTCAAGATAATTCATAAAGATTTGAGTTCTACAAACCTCAATCAGTACTTATAATTTTTGAAAATGTATAAACCCTTCTCCATATTGTATTGCATTCATATGTACAAGAAGTTAGTATTTTAATCCAACTTTTATAGTGATTTTCTCTATTTTTTATTTTCAAGAGACACATAAAGAACTTCTCTAAAGAGGATAAAAACTTTATCAACCTGCATTTTGCCACCTATGCAATCCTTAGTTATTTTTGCTGTTAACCATGAGGTTATGTAGAGACTATTGATGGATTGTGTTATTAATTTAAAAATTTAAAATTCCACATTAAGCATGGAAATGAAGAAAAGACTGTTAATTATTATTAAAAGTGTCTTCCCAACAACTCTTGCCTCCATGAAGGAACCATATTGTCCTTACAATTGTATCCTCAAGCAAAGATATATATATATATTACACACTTTTGGATACTACCTCAATTATTCTTTGTGATACTAGAAGAAAGCAATATGATTCCTATTGTGTTCCATAGCATGAGGAAATGGATTGTCAGACACTTGTCCCAGGTTCCACAGGCAAATGTAAGCAGAAGAGTTGGGATTTTCTTCTAGGTTTGATGCCAAAAGCCACCATCCTACTGATTTATGAAGATTAAATATTAGGTCATTTGGAATTGTTCTGGGTCCTGAAACCTGGGAGAGAATTACAAATGATTATTAGCTTCTTTTTTGGGGGTTGGGGGAGAAACAAATGTTATATCAAATAGGAACAGTATAGTACTCAGTTTTGATAGCCCTGTCTGTATCTAGAGGGGCAAAACATTTTACATCACATCTTGGAAATCTCTACTGACTAAAAAAATTATTAAAAATGGAAACAATGAGGAATATTTGGCAAATCAGACCATCTGATTTACTTAATAATTCAATCTCTTTACCTATTATAGGTTCAGATTATTTATTCTTGAGTTAGTTTTGGTAGTTTGTGTTTTTCTGAGAATTTGCCCATTTCATCTAGATTATCAAATTTGTTGGCACACAGTTGGTTAAAATGTTTCCTTATAATTCTTTTATTTCTTTAAAGTCAGTAACAATGTCTTCTCTTTCATTCCTGATTTTAGTAATTTGAGTTAACGTTCTTTTTTTCTTGATCTGTTTAACTAAAGGTTTGTCAATTTTGTTGATCTTTTCAAGGTACCAGTTTTTGGTTTCATTAATTTTAGCCTTAATATTTATTATTTTATTCCTACTGCTTGCTTTAGATTTAATTTGCTTGCCTTTTTCTATTTTCCTAACATAGGAAGTTAGGTTATTGGTTTGAGAACAACTTCTCCTCCTCTACTTTCCTCCACCCCATCCTCTTCCTGTTTTCTCTTTTCTTGTTTTCTTCTTCTTCACAGGTGATTCTTCTATAACTTCCCCTCTATTTTTGTTATGCTGTGTTTTGGTCTTCCTTCATCTAAAAGTGTTTTCTGACTTATCTTTTAATTTTTTCTTTGACTCATTGGTTAAAGGTGATGTACAAATGACAAATAAGCATATGAAAAGATGTTCAATATCATATGTCTTTAGAGAATTACAAATTAAAACAATGAGATACCACTATACATCTATTAGATACCACTACACATCTATTTGCCTAAAATACAAAACACTGACAACACCAAATGTTGGAGAGAATGTGGAGCAACAGGAACTCTCATTCGTTGCTGATTAGAATGCAAAATGGTGGTGAATACAATTTGGAAGACACTTTGGCAATTATTTATAAATCTAAGTATATTCTTACCATGGAATCCAGTGGTCATGCTCCTATTTACCCAAAAGAATTGAAAACTTATGCCCACACAAAAAACCTGCACATGAATTTTTGTAGCACTTTATAAATTATTTCCACAAATTGGAAGAAATCAGGACATTCTTTAAACAAACTATGATATATCCAGACAATGGAATATTATTCAGCAATAAAAAGAAACGAATTATCAAGCCATGAAAAGATGTGGAGAACCTAAATTACATATTGCTATGTGAAAAATGTCAATCTGAAAAGATTACATACAATGTATTTCCATCTATATCACATTCTAGAAAAGGCAAAGCTATGAAGATAGTAAAAAGATCAGTGATTGTCCAGGGAGGGGAGGGGATGAATAATTAGAGCACAAGGGATTTTTAAGGCAGTGAACCTATTCTGTATCGTATTGTAATGGTGGTACATGTCATTCCGCATTTGCCAAACCCGTAGGACTTTGTAACACAGAGTAAACCTAAATACAAATTATGGAATGTAGTTAATGTATTGCTTCATCATGATAACAAACGTACCACAAACATACAAGATGTTAAAAATAGGGGGACCTGGGAGGAGAGGAGGATAATATGGGAACTTCATACTTTCTGTTCAGTTTTTCTGTAAACCTAAAACTGCACTAACAAGTAAAGTGTATTAATTTTTAAAGAGAATGTAAGCTTATGTCTCACATACATAAATGAGCCATATTTTGAATTTTCAATGAAAAACATTTTCAGTAACTTTTATAGACAGGAATGCTTTAGGAAGGGGAAGAAAAAAGTTCAGATGAGCCTATATTTCTTAAAGTAGATGAAGAAACACATAGATTATTCTTTATAGTTATGATGGTCTGGAAAAAAGGCTAAACTTTGTAATTTTAATTGTTTTATGAGTGGACACAAATAACATGCTTCTGAAGGGATGTTTTAAAGTCATAGTAATAGTACCCTTGTCTATGAATGCCTAAACAGTTTCCTAATCTCTACACCTCTGAGCATCCTCCCCGTTGCTGCCAGGGAGAGCAAAGGCAAAAAACAAAACAACAGAAAAATCGTACTCACAGTCATTTAGTAATTTCCCCTCCCCCACCGGATAAAATAAACATATTATTCTAGCATATGAAGCTGTGCGTGATCTTGTTCCTATCTAATACTTAGTCTCATTTCTTGCATAAGAATGAATGCATCAATGAATAAATATATTTAATGAGTGCTCGTTTAATAAAGATCATTCTGCAACATTCTAGGGACCTAGCATCAGGAATTCAGCTATACTAGAAATACCACAATTTTTTTATAGCTAAGTGTCCAGAGCTTTATAATTCAGCAACAGGATGCACTTCATGCTCTGTATATCTACTGTGCTCTTCTCTATTTCCATGCCTCTGTGATTGCTAGTCCTACTGGCTGCAACCCCTTGTCCTCCTGCAAAATCTCTGCTAATCTACTGAAGTTCAGCTCATTTATCTCCTCTGTGACACTCTCCTCCACTGTACATCATACCTCCCTCCATTGTAGCCATTTCCTCATTGTATTATAGATTTTTGTTTTTACCTGTATTGCTACTAGACTATGAGCCCTTTGAGGACTGAATTATTTTATATCTAAACCTCTAGCACGTGGTTCACATTCACAGCCTTGCAAGAAAACAAGGGTGATGAGTGGATTTCTCTATTCATTCAGCAAATGTTTACTGATTGCTTTCTCTAAGTCAGGCTGTGTGTTGGGTGCTGAGGACCCTGTATGACCTCATGGTAGTTACATTCCAGCAGGGGAGAGAGAAATAACAAAGTGACTTGAGAAGGTCATAAAAGCTATGAAGAAAATGAGCAAGGAGAGGTGATAGGGAATGAATGAATGGATGAAGAGGGCAGGGCTCACCTTGGGCAGGGTGGCTGGGGAGGTGGCATTCAATCTAATCCAGGAAGAAAGAGAAGGGGACTGTTGGGAGGGATCTGTGAAAAATGGAATGGCAGGACTAAGAGATGTTAACTTGGAAAAAGCTTTGTATGTTTAAGGAAAAGAAAAGCTGGAATAAAGTGATAGAGGCAGAAAGGTGCAGATGAGGTTGTATTGGGGCCAGTTAGGGTAGAGTCTGATGTTATAAGGAGCACTCTGGGTTTTCTTGTCAGGGCAGTTTGGAGAGCTTTAACAAGGTGAGTGACATGATCTGATATACTTTGAAAATGTCATTCTGGCTTCAATGCGAGGATGAATTTAAAGGGTGAAAGAGGAGATCAATTAGAAGGCTATTGCAGTTGTCCAGCTGAGAGGTGATGGGGGCTTGGACTGGGGAGGGGTGGTGGTGGAAGCAGGAATTGTCTGCAGCACCTAGGTTTCAATGAGAATTCTACTCTAGTACTAAAAAGGCAAACTGATTCTAGCTTCTGAAGTTAGAGTGACAGGTTGACTTTAGGGGAATATACCATAGATGGTGGATGGATACATAGAAGAAAGAAAACAAGGTAGGCAGGTGGATTGGTGGGTAGGTATATTCCATGCCTTAAACCTTTATTTTATTTTTTTTCCAAGTAGGATTGTAAAATGGCATGGTGAAATGGTCAGATTTGTGTATTTGTGAGGTTTAATTTTCTGGGAGTTTATACACAACTGTATTTTACCTATGTTACATATAAGTATTATTAAGAAGACTTATGTGCATATATTTGTGTGGCTTGTTTTAGGTTTTATTTGTTAACTTAATCTTGTCTAATTAAGGTCAGAGGATACTACCTTGCTGCTGATTTTCTACCAGGATGCTTGCATATAGTGTGTCCTCCATAAATGCTTCTTGAGATTGGATCAGTCAGAAGACTAGCGTCAGCTGTCCTGCTTGGACACACGTACTGATTAATTCCATTTCTCTCTCTCTCTCTCTCTCTCATTTTTCTCTGACTCTTTCTTCTTGGGATTGGCAATATACCATCCAACTTATATCCTGGTGTTTTCTTAGCTGTCGGCGTGTCAAGTAGACTTTTAAGTTTTGGGCAATAAATATTTTTACAAGAACCTATAAATATGTAAAATCCTCAGAGTTACATACTCAGCTCTTCTCTACTGTGTTCAGAGATGTCATCGTGCTGGCTATTGTTGGGTTGAAGAGACCCACAAATGAATCACACTTTATTTTTTCCAATGCTCTTAAAAAAAAAAAGCATCAACCCAGCTGCACAGTGGAAAAGATGCCACTTGCATATAGTTTCAAAGTTGTTAAATGAGTTTCCAAGCTAATACACAGATTTAAAATATGCATATGTAGTTTCCAATATGAAATGGAATCCTTTTGATTTGAGGGTCAGTTTGATGCTGAAAAATATGTTTCTGAGCATTAGTTTGCAAATTTTAAAGTCCAGGCTTCAAATCCAAGAAATGAAGGTGAAACCTCTCGCTCTGTCTGTCACCACATGTAGAAGGTTCTCCACCTGACAGGCTCCAGAGACATCATTTCTCCTTTCAACACAGACACTAGTCCCCTGGTCTTTCCTAAAAAACTAAATCGAAAAGAATTTGAAGGAAAAGTGAGGTTCCCTTTTAACTCATTCCCCCTTTAAATCATAGCACTGCTGGTTGAGCCTGATCAGTGCCAAGCCATCGACCAGGGGCCAGGAGGAGGAGTGCCCAGGAGAACACCTGCCTCAGCGCCTGTATTAAATGGGGCAAGGGGATGTGAGCTCAGTGAGCAAAGGCAATTTGGGGTTCCCCTTCCTGTTCTTTACTGGCATCCCAGTTACACAGGTAGGCAAAAACACTCTTTTTTATATGAGGAATTTTTAGGTATCCTAAATGGGTTCTGTAAAAGCCTGCTTAGGATAATAAAAAAAGGTGGAGGAAATGGGACACAGTTTACCTAAACATGGAAAAGTAGTCCTTGTCCCCTTGTTTCTTTTGGCAACACTCACTTTACAGTTGTTTTCCATACCTTCGTGTTGGAAACATTTTACGGATCATTAAAAATTGCCTGGAAAATGCCCTACAAAATAACCAGACAAAAGTAAAACACACACACACACACACACACACACACACACAAGTTTAGAAGGGCATTAAATATTATGTTTCTATCCAAAACAATACTTAGGTCACCCTGATGCTTCATCCTAGGGATTGGATTTGGGCCATACCTCACATTCCCCCAAGGTGTGTAGCCTGGGATGTGCACTTAAACTTGGTGGGATCCTGCAAGAGGGGTTCTACAAAGGTGCCCTCTTGTTCCACCTGGAGGCGGGTCAGAGGATGGCCTCCCCGCCTCTCTTGTGTTTGCTTCTGCACTGCAAGTCCAGGTCCCCCATCAAGGGCGTTTGGCAGCACAGTGGAGGGAGGCATGCCAGCAAAGCTCTCACAGTGTTTATGGTGCCAGCTGCTTCCTTGGCATCCAGAGAAGTTTCATCATCTTTTGTTTGGGATTTTCTCAGAGCTCGTGCTAATTTCTTTAAGATCGTAAAAGGATGAGGTATTTCCACATCTGCAACCACCAGTGCTTGCTCAGTGGAAAATGATGAGAAACAGTTTGGTTGTCTCTATAGGAAGCCAAAGGCACAGGTCTATAGAACTTTCCAATGTGTTCTCACATGCAGATTTTCACTGCAGTCTTTTGGCGAGACTAGGAAGTAAATACCACTTGTACCAGCAGTTTTTAAGACCTAATAAGTTGACTAGCCCAGACCTACTCAACTAGTAAGTAGCAAAGTTAGAACTCAAACCCAGGACTTTTTCTTTTTAATTAATAAAGTTTATTTCTTGGAGCAGTTTTAAGTTCAATTAAGCAGAATTGAGCAGAAAGTACAGAGATTTCCCATATATCCTCTGTCCTTAAACAGGGCTGTGTCCCCCACTATCTACATCCTTGCTTACACCCAAGTGATACATTTGTTACAATTGATGAACCTACTTTGATATATCCTTATCACCCAAAGTCCAAAGTTCATAATAGATTTTTGGTGGTGTATATCATTGGGTTTTGATAAATGTATAATCGCATGTATCCACCATTGTGTTATCATACAGAATAGTTTCACTGCCCCCAAAATCCATGCTCTGCCTATTAATTTTTCACTCTCTCAAAGCCCCTGGAAATCACTGATATTTCTACTATTTCCATAGTTTTTCCTGTACCAGAATATTATAACTTTTAATCATATAGTATGCAGCCTTTTTAGATTGATTTCTTTCACTTAGTAATTTGCATTGAAGTTTCCTATGTGTCTTTTTATAGTTTGATAGCTTATTTCTTTTAAGCATTGAATAATATACCATTGTCTAGACGGACCACAGTTTATTCACTGAAGGACATCTTGGTTGTTTCCAAGTTTTGGCAATTATGAATCTAGTTGCTATAAATATCTGTGTGCTGGTCTTTGTGTGGACATAAATTTCAACTCCTTTGGGTAAGAACCAAAAAGTGTGATTGCCAGATTGTATGGTAAAAGTATGTGTAATGGTATCTCATTACACATCTAATATGCAATTTCCTAATAACATATGATGTTGCACATTATTTCATATGCTTGCTTGCCATCTGTATATCATCTTTGGTGAAGTGTCTGTTAGGTCTTTTTTTAAATCAGACTGTTCATTTTCTTATTGCTACATTTTAAGAGTTCTTTGTATAGTTTGGATAATAGTTCTTCATCAGATATGTCTTTTGTAAATATTTTTTCCTAATCTGTGGCTTATTTTCTCATTCTCTTGACGTTTTTTATGTAGAAGAAATTTTAAATTTTCATTAATTCCAGCTTATCAATTCTTTTTTTCATAGATTGTGTCTTTGGTATTGTATCTAAAAAGTCATTGTCATCACATGGTCATCTGGGTTTTCTCCTTTGTTATCTTCTCAGAGTTTTATAGTTTTGCATTATATACATTTAGGCCTACGATCCATTTTGAATTTATTTTTGCAAAGGTGTAAGTTTCTAGTTTCAGTTTTTTGCATGTTTATGTCCATTTGGTTCAGTACTATTTGTTGAAAAGACTATCTTTGTTCCATTGTGCTTATTTTTCTCCTTTGTCAAAGATTATGTGATTGTTTTGTGTGGGTCTGTTTCTGGGCTCTCAGTTCTGTTCATTGGTCTATTTGTCTGTTCTTTCACTAGTATCACAATGTCTTGATTACTGTAATTTTAAACTAAGTCATAAAATTGGAATAACGTTAAGTCCTCCAACTTTGTTCTTATCTGAGTTTGCTATTCAGGGTCTTTTTCTTCTCTCTATCTGCTTTGGAATCATTTTGTTGACAATCATAAAATTACTTGCTGTGATTTTGATTGGGATTGCATTGGATTTGTAGATCAAATTGGGAAGAACTGACACCTTGAAAATACTGAATTTTCTTTTCCATGAATATGAAATGTCTCTCCATTTATTTAGTTATTTGATATCTTTCATTAGTTTTATAGTTTTTCTCATGTAGATCTTGTACATATTTCATTATACTTATACCTAAGTATATAATTTTTTACTGCTAATATAAATGGTAGCATGTTTTAATTTTCAAATTCCATTTATTCATTGCTAGTATATAAGAAAGGGATTGACTTTTTTATATTAATCTTATTTTCTGCAACTTGCTATAATTGCTTAGTTTCAGAAGGATTTTTTCATTAATTCTTTTGGCTTTTCTACATAGACTATCATGTCGTCTGTGAGCAAAGAGAGTTTTATTTCTTCATTCCCTCTTTGTATACCTTTTATTTCCTTTTCTTGTCTCATTATATTAGCCAGAACTTCCAGTATGTTGTTGACAAGCAGCATTGAGAGGAGACAGCCTTGCCTTGTTCCTGATCTTAGTCAGAAAGTTTACCATGAAATAAAATGTTAGCTGTAGGTTTTTATACATGTTCTTTATCAAGTTGAATTGGAAGTTCTCTTTTATTCCTAGTTTGCTGAGTTTTTTTTTTTAAAAATCATGGGTGGGTGTTGGATTTTTTTCAAGTGCTTTTTCTGTATCTATTGATATGATTATGTGATTTTTCTTTTTTAGCCTATTGATATAATGGATTACATTAATTGATTTTTAATTGTTGAACCAGCCTTGCATACCTGGGATAAATCCCACTTGGTTATAGCATATAGTTCTTTTTTAAACATTCCTAGATTAGATTTGTTAATACTTTATTGAGGATTTTTCCTTCTATGGTTATGAGAAGTATTAGTCCATAGTTTTCTTATAATGTCTTTGTCTGGTTTTGGTATTAAGATAGTGCTGTTCTCATAAAATGAGTTAGAAAGAATTCTCTCTATTTTTATTTTCTGGAAGAGATTGTAGAGAATTGTTATAGCTTCCTTAAATGTTTCGTAGGATTCACCAGTGTGCCCATCTGGGCCTAGAGCTTTTGGTTTTGGAAAGTTATTAATTGTTGATTCATTTTCTCCAATAGATATAAACCTATTTAGATTGTTTATCTCTTCTTGTGTGAGTTTTGGTTGATTGTATCTTTCAACAAATTGGTCCATTTCCTATCACATTGCCAGAAGAGTGAGGGGATTTTTCTCTGATATTCAGTGTGAAAACCTGTGAGAGCTCCAGGAGTTGAGGCTCCCTGTGACTGTGTCCTCTTGGTGTTTGAACTCTCAGGGTTGTCCACACTGAGCCTCCATCAATTCATCAATCACAGCTCAAGCTTTCCTGCCCTCACACTGGTTCCCAGCAAGTCTCTGACTCTCAGGTTTCTGTTCTGGAAAGTTGTGATTCTCTGCATCCACCATCTATCTCTCCAGCTTTGGGGACAGCAGTTTGTCCTGTGGCCTCTCATCTCAGAGAGATCTAAGAGGAGTTGTTGATTTTTTCCACTTTGTTCAGCTTTTTACTTGTTAAGATAGAGTAGTGACTTTCAAGCTCTTTATGTGCTTGTCTGGAAACCAGAAGGAACTAGGACTTTTGACCCAAAGTTGCCACTCTTTCCTCTGTATTGCAGCTGTCTGAATTTTGTAGAGAGAATAACAGTGATTTCTATAGCTTATCATTCATCTTATATGGACTAATAGCTTTACTTTATACTTTAGACTTACTACTCATTAACAATCTTGTGATCAGTCTTCTCAGTTTCTTACCTAATTTAAGTAAAACTTAGAGCAATGCTAATTTCATTTAACTCATAATAGGATGATATGGATATAGTTTTAAGCACAAAGTTTTAGTTTGCAAAATACGTATAGTCTCCTTAGGATGGTAAAGGGACTATATCTTATTTCTCACCACATCTCACCTTTCACACCTTGGTGAAGAATATAAGCTCAGTATAGTTTTTAAGGGGATAATGATTCTTCTGGTCATAAAAATACACTTCAATTTGCTCAGCACATTTGTTTATAAAATGCTATGTACACACTATTATGTTACAGATATGTATTGTGTCAAAAGCATGTCTTTTAGGGAAGCTCAGGGAGAATAATAATAAAAAAACACTACATGCAATATGGGAATTTTTGTTAGGATGGAAATTCCAATTTGACAAGTAAATGCTAGGGCCTGCAAAGGAAAGAAAACAGAATAATATAAAGAATAGATATTTATTTTCAAAGTATTGATGTATTTTTGGAAAGTTTATGATGGTGGGTCAACCAAATAGTATTTATTTATGATCAAACAACCAAATGAAACTGCTCAGGATAATGCAAAATAATTGTATATAAAATAAAGATTCTTAGAGGCCCAGGAGACATAATTCTGCAGGTCCATTCCCAAATCTGTTCTCAATAATTTAAGAAGGAAATGATAATACAGGCCATGCTTGTCAAATATTTCCTGAGTTCGCATTGCGTGTGTGACATCATTATGAGGCCCTGGGGAGTGGTGCCTAAGGGTTAAACCAGGAGACAAACTCTCAGCCTCCTCAGAATTTACTCTGAGAGGACACATTTAACAGGTGTGCATGGTAGGGGGATTAAGAATAGAGTCAACCAAGACCCAGATTGAAAATGTCAATACCTTTTCTCGTTCTCTCTCTCTGTCTCTCTGTCTCTCTGTCTCTCTGTCTCTCTGTCTCTCTGTCTCTCTGTCTCTCTGTCTCTCTGTCTCTCTCTCTCTCTCTCTCTCTCTCTCTCTCTCTCTCTCTCTCTCTCTCTCTCTCGTCATGAGTCATTTTGACCTGGTGTAAGGGACTCAGGTTCCTAGGTGGGTTTAGAGATTTCTATTTGGATTCAGCTCACCAACAAAATGATAATGTAATCACCAGTGGATGTGATTGCTGGTCCCCCTGACACGTGGGCTTTGTCAGCGTGTAATTCTCAGAACAGGTACCATCCTCACCCCTCCCCCAACTCCAGGTTTACTTTAAGATCAAGCTTATTTATTTTTCCAGTTGTGCTTTTAGGCTTTTCAGGCAGAGTACCTTAAACTTGCTTCAACTACACTCTCTCTGTTCCAAGTATACTTAGAAACATGCTCCAGTTCACATAGTTTAGGAGGCTATTTTCTTTAGGAAAAAAAATTTTTTTGTGTGTGTGTAAGCGTTTCAAGTTGTGGCCTGTGGCATTTATCTGCAAGACAATGCTTGATACAATGAACAGTTTTAAAACTACCATTTAAAAATAAGTTTAATTTCAAGCTCACTTCCTCCTTGCCTCCTTCCCCTGTCCCCTTTTTTTAAGCTTAGGAGCATTTCTGAAGAAATCAACATGCATATTAACTTTATAACATCTGGGTTAATTCAATATTCTTGATTTGCCTTTTAAATTTTAATTTAGATGCACACGAACAAAAATGTTTTCCAGCCATGCCTTCAAGTACTGACTTCACTATACATTGTCACAGGCCTTGCACACATAAA
The DNA here is from genome assembly GCA_004027375.1 of Macroglossus sobrinus. Lineage (NCBI taxonomy): Eukaryota > Metazoa > Chordata > Mammalia > Chiroptera > Pteropodidae > Macroglossus > Macroglossus sobrinus. The sequence goes on along the minus strand of PVKZ01000604.1, from coordinate 621,588 downwards.
GTAACGAGGGTGAGGCACAAAGCACGTTCATTCTATATGTAAATTGCCCCACACCAAAAACCCAAACCTGCATCCCAGAATGCACTCGGATACACAGAAGCTTCAAAGGGAAATCTTTCCCCGGAGGGAACTGGTAAAATTGGAGTTGGGTGAACCTCAAAGGAGTCTTGATTCGCAAACGTTGCTTATGTTTGGATTTGGAATTGAATTTGGCTCCAGTGGTTGGCATCTCTGCACTGTGCAGTGAACTGCTCCAGCCACAGAGGGAAGGGGGAGAAAGAAGAGGAGAGGAAGATTGAATGGCGGAGTAGAATTTCCCAAAACACACAATAGTGCAATGTTGATGCAATTAAGAAAATTAGAAAATGGAGTTTAAATTGGAAAAGTTCGTCTTTATCTTTTGCTTCCTTTGTGATATCCTTTCAGCTCCATATCCTCTGTCTCCTTTGATCTCAATTGCTTTCCACTTTTCCTTCCCTTTCTTTTTCTTATAAGATTGCTATTCAAGCCCTTCCTCCCTTTCTTCCAGAGTTTGCCTCAAGGGCTTGAGTTGTGAATTTCAGGGTTGAAAAAGGCCTGGCAGGTTACAAAACAGTATGTTCAGTATGAGCTAAATTTTGAAAAGGAAAACTATGCATTTATTTATGTGCAAGTATGTGTGTACACAGACCAGAGATTAGAAAGGTACTTATAAAATGTCAGCAGTGTATTTTTTCCTGGACTACGTGTGCTTTTCACTATCCACCTTCTTCTCCCTCCCTTTCCTCTCTCCTCTCCTTTCCCCTCCCCTCCTCTCCCTCCTCTTTCTGTTCTCCAACCTCACTTCTTGTTTTCATATTCTTTGTAATATATTCTAACTTCTCTCAAACTTATACTATAAACTTATTCTAACTTATACTATAATGAATGCAATATATAAAAGGGCTGGTAATTTGACATGAACTTATTACTGATTTCTAGGAACCTTATATTCTTTCTCATGTTCTTTTGTTTTGTTAAATTATTATTATTCACTGTTAATGTAATTCTTATCTTTCTCCTATAAAAGATGTTTTTGTACTTCATTGAAATATTTGAATTTTAATTGTTTGAATATATGTGTGATTAAATAGGTATAACTTTATTTCAGACAGTGAATAGGTTTCTGATATCTTTGTGTAAATAAAGGTTGAACAAATTATATTTAGAAAGCTTTAGAGAAATATGCTCTTCTTGCAAATCAAAAACAATTCCTTTGGAAAGGAAATAATGTCACAAAATTTTCCTTCTTTACCATTTCACACATCAGTTTTTCATTATAAAATAGGTAGTATTAAGGCTTAAAGAAATAAAAAAATAGAACAGAAATACATAAAAATCACCTATAATTTTAGTCAAAGAAATGAATTATTAGCTATCTGTACACACATGTGTACATATATACATTTAAATAAAAAGGGATTAATAAAATAGATCTTAAATACTTCAGAAAAGACTCAAAGCAATCTATGTTAAAAATATAACTAATAAAACCATTGAAAAGGATGGGCAGTATCACAAAGCTAAATACATAAATCGGTAAAGAACTTGGCTGTTTTTTAGCTACATTTCTACTGAAAAATAGAGTAATCATCTTTAAAGGGATATAGAAACGTAGTGTTGCTCTAAATCATGGTAATATACATGTTAGATCTTCAGTAAATCACTGTTATTGGGGTCTTAGCTAGGAAATTTCCTTTCAGAAGAAAACACTCTTATCTAGGAATACTTTTGTAATTTCAAAGATTTTGCTCTCTTTGTTGGAGTCCAAAAGAGAGATATGCTTTCACCCAATTATAATGATATATGTGTTTCTTTATAGATTCTGGGAAGACTATTTGTTAATTAAATTTCTCAGCTCATCAAAGAAACGCTCATTAAACTCTTACTATGGGCCAGGCATTGTGCTAGAGGCCAGTCACAGTCTTCTGTGGAAGTGGATTAAAGTTTATAGATGAGAAAGCATTTTGACCATTTTATTTTCAGAGTAGGGATCCCACAAGAACATCTGTGAGGGCTGCTCTGCTTAGGCCAGACTAAGTGGCACAGGAGAGCAGGATGTTTGGCTACTTCACTTGGTGTCTGAGCTCTCCCGAAACGACTCAGATCTAGAGAAGAGCCACAGGTAGTAGGGTCAGTGGGATGTTACTGCTTTGACCTGATGCTGCTCAAGGAGGGGAAGCCTTACTAGGGCCACTGAGGCCATGAAGAAACACTGACTCACACATTTTCAGTTTTCTTAAATGCACAGTCTTTGGTGAAACGCCCTTGTTTTGGACCATGACATAAAGCAAAGCTTCTTTCATTCTCTTCAGGAATCTAAAAGGAATAGCAATCTTGGTTGGTGAAAGTCTACATTATGAAATATGTCTAACAAGATGGGAGTTTGTCTAAAAAGATGGGAGTAAATGACCCATGTTTTGTAACTAGCCAAAGGGTTTTCAAGAAGAGATGCTGTAAATTCTTCATTATGGAGGCTTGCTTTATTATGTCTTGTAGTATCATGGTTGTGAGCGTGAGCTCCCTGACCAGACAGTGTGGACTCAGTCACAGCTCAGCCTCTTATTTGGCCTGAGACTTTGAACAAATGACTTATCTTACCCATGCCTCAATTTTCTCATTTGTAAAACAAAGAAAGTAATAGTACTTACCTCAGTTGCTTTGAGAACTTAGTTATTTAATACCTACATGCTCTTAGAATAGGTCATGGCCATAGTTAATTCATTCTATCGTGTAATTAGCTATTATTACTAATTCATAGAGGCAGCTCAATGCATGAGGACAGATATTGGAATGGTGGCATTGTCTAATGGTTAAGAATGTAGATTGCAGAGTCAGACTAACTGGACTTAAATTGCCATCCATCTCTTATTTGCTGAGCAACATTGGTCAACTTATTTAACCATTCTGTACAGCAGTTTCCTAATATGTAGAAGTGTGCTCATGGTAGGAGCTACCTCACAAAGTTATTAGAAAGATTTAAAGGCTATTTAAAGACACTTAGAACCATGGACATAAGCATTTGGTAAATACAGATATTGTTATTACTGACTGTTGGATCCAGTGCAGCACTCACTTTTCTGAGCCCACTTTTTATAATGGGAATGATAATTTAGCAACTCTAACATCCTCCTAAATTACTTTACATCTCAGAGGACCAGTTATTAAATATTGTCTCTCATCTCCAGACCTACCTACTGTATCCCATTTTGTGGAGCTGAGGTGGGAAGCTTGGAAAACTCTTTTCTGCTTTGCACACTGGCTCCATGACAGATTCTGGGGGCGCTAGTGGGGAGACTCCTTTACCATCTGACTCCTATTCCTGTGGCATCCCAGGCTGGCTTCATCCCAGCAGTGCCTGCTCTTTCTCTGGTGTCCCCTGAATCTGGGTTGCAGTTTCTCAACAGTCTAAGGTCCAGCTTCATCATGCCCACCTCACCAGCCGGCCAGTGAAGAGCTCGTCTTCTGAGCTCAGAGACACCAGCACTGGCCACAGTGACCCTTCCTCAGGAGAGTCATCTCCTTGGGGCCTCTGCATTTTACTGCTTCCAAACTGTTCCTTTGTTCTCTTAGCCTGAGGACTGATGGTGGCTTCTCAACACTGCTACCTCTGTGACAACTTCGAGTTCTGTTCTTACTCTTTGCTTCCTACTTAACTTTATGCCTATTTCAACAGTCTTTTATTTTACATTTTCTTTCTTCAAACAGCTGATGTAGTTTCTGTCTTCTGATTGGATCATGAAGGATAATTGAGGCAATCTTAGACTTAACGCAGGAAGCGGAACACCTGGAGATTATGGTCCTTGAAACAAAACCTTAGAAAAAACTGATCTATTCCATTTATACTATTCCATTTCTCTTCATCAGTTGCTCTTGTCGTAGCTTGCTACAAATAATAATAGGCCAAAGATCTAATAATATACATTCATGGGGAAAATGGAGACTTGAGAAACTTCCCTCTACTAATTTTTTTTCTCAAGTTCATAGTTGCGAGAATTTCATTTTGGCTGTAAATCACTCTGATAAAGCTCAAAGGAAATCAGCATACCTCGGTAGCCAAGTTAAAACTCTTTACCTCCTTCAATTTATGCTTCTTTCTGAAGAGATTTTAAGCTACCCCCCTCCACACACGCACACATGCACACACACATACACACACAGGCCTGCACACACACACGCGCGCACACACACAAATTGGGAAGGTAAACTGCAACCCAACTGCAATTAGTGTAAATTCTGCCTTCCATTCATGAAGTTTAAATTTAAAGGGGCCTGCTGTGTTCCGGAACATCTTTGAAAAACAAGGAGGCTACTTGGTGAGAGGCAACAGTGTTCTGAGACTGATGTGGAACTGAATTCAAACCTTGTTTTCTGGCTCAGTCTTTTTAATTGTGGCTAATTGCGACTTCCTGTTTTTTTCCGGGGCAGGGACGAGGCTAATGAAAAGGCCCCATAAGGATACTTGGACATCAAATAACTCTTACAAAAGAGCATTTTGATGATTTAAGTATAAATAAATTAGAAACATACTACAGTATTTGATGTCTTTTACAGTCTCCATGAGGTTAAAAATGGAGAGGCAGCAAGGAACTAGAGAAAATGAGAAACTTAGTGACATGAACTATCTGAAGTAGTCCTGGACCATTTAATGGGTCCCCCAATACAGGCTGTTTTGCATATTCTTAATTGATAATGAAAGTGTCACAGGTTAATCCTGATTATCGAATAATGCAAATAACAATCGCAGTTGAAATCTATTGCAGCAAATGAAGATGCATGTCTTTTTATAAGTGGTCCTGTGCCAATTAACAAATTTTAAGTTATAGGTAATATTTCCCACAATTCCTAAAGGAAGTATTTTGTGGGAAAAGAGAAAGTATTTTTTTATAACATGGTGGGGGTGGGTGGAGGGGAAAGAAGTGGGTATGAAAAAGAAAATGATTATATTTGCTTGATCCTAAAAGGTTTTGGATAGTGGGAGCATTTGTTTCAGTTGATCTGTTTCTAAGTTAAAACAAAATAAATTGTGAGGAACATTTCCTGTTGCATTCGTTAACTTTGACGTCAGTACTTCTCATTCTATTAACACTTCTTCACTGATTTCATAGAGATCAATAAAAGCAAGTCTCTTTCTTTTCTTCTCCAGAAATCCTGTTAATAAAAACACTTGGCACAAAACTGAAGGTGGGAAATTAAGGAAGTGCATTTCATAATACCTCACTACCTGAGATAGATTTACAACACTGACACTGGGCCGTGCTCTTCCCATTTCTGGACCGTTGTGTCCTACGCTGTAGGATGACAGCCTGGGAGCCACAGCGTTGAGGCCCTCAACCTCCAGCATCTTGGGAGGCAAACATTTCACACTGAGTTTAACACCCTTTACTTTCTGCCTAATTTCCTTTCTACCTTATACATGGAATTTATTGATATAATCATAGGCTTGTTTACCAAATTGAAAGTATTAATAGTTTGCCTTATATTTATTTTTGATTCACCTTTTATAGCTGCCTTGTTTTATAACCAGATTTACAATCTTTTAACTGAGCTCTATGTTGACCACATTTCAGTAGTTAGCAGTTCTTTTATACCCTATTTCTTCATTCTTGAGGTCTTATATTTCTTTTGGTGGGTAAATAGCTTAAAAAATATTTTTAAAAACTATATTTTCTGAGAACTTACAAATCTGAGAATATCCTTCTCCTGCATTCACAAATGAATGACATTTTGACTCGGTGTAAAAATTCTTGGTCTCTGCATGTTTGTCCTCTCAGAACCCTGTAGACATTGCTCTACTGTTTTCTGTAATTCTCTTCCATTTGATTCTTTCCTCTCTGTATGGCTTCTCCCTCCTGCCCTCCCAATCGCTACCCCTATTTCAATACAGCCAAGTCTTTCTTCTTTAGCCTACAGATACCAAATAGCTTTCTAAAATTTTTCTTCTGGTTCCTGTCATAAATCATTTAAGGAGATAACCTATTCTCTGAGTTACATGGTGAATACTCTCTCTGGGTCTTTCAGAATTTTTCAGCAGCACTAGGCTGACTTTTTTTCACCTTCTCGAATTCTCCTCATAAAGGAAGCTCTACGTGGCTTTGGTTTTAGCTAGAATCGTGCTGTCAGGTTGTGGTAGAATGTTCTTTACCTCCTGGCCATTTGTTGTTGGAGCTGATGGAGACATGACATCTTGCCGTCCAGCATGAGATTCTGCCGTCCAGCATGCTCTACTCTCTGGCTCCTCCTCGTCCTGACCCTGCCTGCAGTTCCTGCTGACTTCAGGTGGGCGCTTTACCTCCCAGAGGCGCCATGACACTATCTGACATGTGATTACGTAGACTTCTAGTCCTCTAATAGGTGCAGACCAGCATTTTGGTTACTTGAAAAAGCAACACTCATGCTGCAGAGTGGGAGTTCTGAATTTTCTGGTTGTTCCTTTCAGGTTTAATTTTTTAGTGTTGATGGAGGTTTTCCTCTTTTTCATCTGACTTCATGTGTATTTTAATGGCAGCATTTCTGGGTAGGGCTGTTAGCCAGATGCCATTGTCAAACAGAAATAAAATTTTGGGGCCAAGGAGCCTATATGCTTAAAATTCTCCTTACATATTGCTGAATAGCATTCCAGAAACTTTGTACTGATCTGCAACTCTGTCAGTCAGAAACTGTTTTTCCCAGGGTGTCTCTGGGATCTGTATTGTTGACCTCTCAAAGAAATGACTCTTTTAGCCAAGCATATTTATTTTCATCTACTTGTGCTGATGCTCAGTCATATTTGATATTTGTGTCTTTAAGGTATCTAACTGGCTTGCTTTTTTTTTTTTTTCTGTCTTTCTTAAATATAGCATCAGTGTGGTTTAGGTAGTGTTTGTTATCGGGAGTTCAAGCCTTGGTTTCTCCAGTTACTTGTGTGATCAGGACAAGATGCTCAAGTTCTCTGGGCCTCACCTTCAAAGTGTTGACTGACATTTCTACATGTTCATGAATCAAGGGCTGCATAGGTTTGCTGTAAAGGTAAATTCTGCAGGAATGTTGGCAGTGTGGTAGAATTAGTGGGTTTTCCAGTCAGAAAGGTATTGATCACCGCAGCCATTTATTTGCTACTGGGCCTGGGCCCAGTTTCTAACCTCCCTGAGATTTGGTCTCCTTATCTATAAAAATAGTGAGTAAAACAAATGCATGATGATAAAAACATGGTGATAAAATGGTTTAAAAAACATAGATATACCCCTCAAAATTGCTGTGAGAATTGTTGTTAATTAAACAAGGAGGCCATTAGACGGGGGTGGCTCTAATATCTGGGTGGCCTCTGTAAGCAAACCAGAACCTAAGCCTGTAAATGTCCAAGGCTGCAAAATCAAAATATCTAGGACAACCAATCGCGAAGGGACTTTAAACTGTGGGAAATCAAATGATTTTCTTCTTTGCTTCTGCACTTCCCCTGCACACATGAGCCTTTCCCCTGGCGCCTGTCAGAGGAGCACGCCTATCACTTCTAGTTTGGGGCTGCCCAGTTAAAATCATAAAATTATTGCTCAAATAAACCTAAAAATGTTAATATGCCTCAGTTTATTTAACAGTTGTAAACAAAGAAATGCATGTCAAAATCTCTGTAGAGTAAACGGCACAAAAATGCTCAGTAAATGTTAGTCATATCCATTAAATTCTATAGCAAAATAATACATGCCACCCACATACACATATCTGCAGGGGCAGAAATTTAAGTAAAATGAGGTGTTGCAATTTCATTTATCTATTTCTTTTCTCTCCTAGACCATGGCTCCAAAGCTATTCTGAAACACTGATTTAATTCCTTTTCTTTTCTTCTTTCTTCATCTTTTTCCTGTTATTCTGTTTTGTTTCATTAAAAGCCAGCTGACAGTTTGCAACTGTTTATTTGCAAAGAAAATTTTTTTTGTTTTCCTCATCTCATTCTCACAAACAGTAAAACAAAACAAAACAAAACAAATCTCACAAAGAAAACCTAAAACTTTCCACCCTTTTTCTTCTTCCCAAGATTCAGAATAATTCTTTAAAAAAATTATCTCGCAAAAATATGTTGGATTCTCTCTCTCTCTCTTTCTCTCTCTTTTTAAAACATTTTGTCATGTGGTCACAGCAAGATTATTTCTTACTCACTAATTTTACCAGAATTTACTTCGCAGGTCCTTAATAGTCTGCTGTATTGAATGGAAATGAAATATGGAATTTGGGGAGGATTAAAAAGGTACAATGTGAGGCATGTTTTAGCGGAGTCCCTGGCACATGAAGGAGCTCAGCCTGATGTGCTGCCCTGTTTTCTTTGTGTTGTTGAACAGGGCACAGGATCTCCTGCTCTGGGCCTTCCAGCGGTGACTGACTTGTTGCTTGTTATGGTCGAGCTGGGAGGTTAGCTAAGGCCTTTGTCATGACTGCAGAGACATTGTGGCCCAACTTCTTCCTTTGCTCAGTGCTGCTTCCTTCACTTCCTCTTAGGCGCTGAGCCTTCTAGCAATCTCCAGTAACCTCCCTGCATGCAAGTCTCTGCCTCTGAGCTGACTGCCCGAGAACCCAACCTGCAACTCAAGGACCCTTACATAAAAGTCTAAATGGACTGTCTATCGATTACAGGATGGAGCTCAAACTCTTCAGCCTGTCTTTCAAAGCCTTTCCCAGTCTAACCTCAAACTACTTCTCTTGCATCCTGACTAAGAATTTCCTGCCCCTGTGCGTCAGCCACAGGCCACCTCTCCCTGTGTCCACAATAAATGATGCTCTGTCATGTCTCCATGCTTTATTCCAAAGGTTTCTTTTTCTGCTGTTCATCTTTTATCCAACTGATAAATTCTTAATTGAAATGTCACTTTTGAAGTTGCTTTTATTGTTCTCCTAGAGTATCTTGTTTGTTTTGGCCACCACATTTAATGTTAGGTAATAGACTCAGAGAACCATGACCTTAACCTACCAGTGACCTGCCCACCCTGCTATATAAGCCCAATATGCTGTCCATTCTCACTTTCTTGTCTTAGTCTTAGGCAATCCTACTAGCTCTGACCATGAAACTGTCTCAGGCTTTTGTTCAATCTTGGTCTCTTCTTGGTCTTGAGGATTCCTTTATCTCAAATTTGGTACCTGACTTTCATTCATTCACAAATGCTTGCCTCCTTTCAAATGTTTTTGGTTTCTTCCTATCTCCTAGGTGTCTATAACTGTTGATTTTCAGCTTTCCCATTCTCTCTCTATATTGACAATTGCAATAAACCCCATTACCATTCTGTTTCTCAAATTGGGGACAGGGAACATTTTTAATGCTTGGATTCCTGTGTGATTGTGGATGCCCTGAGTGGAAGGACTCTGATGTTATTTCTATGTCTCCATTTTCTAGCTCAGGGCCAGCACTGAGTAGTTGCCTGTGTGACATGTTTATGGAGTGGAAAATCATCAGGTTATGGAGGCTCTTGGTCATGTGTGCAAAAGTGGAAACCTGACACAAAGACATTTATGGTGTTCTCACAATCGTCTGGAATCCGATATTCTCTCTTAAGATGTAGGCTAGTATTCCATTATTACAATATGAGGGATATTTAGGGCAATTGAAGTAAATGGTTCTGTGAGAACCTCCCATATTTCAGACAATAAACTGAACGCTATGATGATTTAAAAATAAAACCTATAGGGATCATATGCCCAATATGCTCACAATCTTATAGGACTGACAAGAAATCATACAAAATAGATTAGAAAGTAAATGTTTTGAGAGAAAGCTACAGCTCATAGAACCTGGGAGCTAGGAGAAAGGAAAGAGGATGAGGATCTGGGAGGAAGTGGGATCAGAACTGAATTTTATTTCATTGTTACCTTCACTACACTGTATTTCTCCAAGGCAAAAAAAAAAAAAAAAAAGTCTCATTTATATTTCTATCTACAGAACCTCCTTGCACACCTCCAGCTTATTACCTAAGAAAGATCCTGGCACATAGTCAGATTATCATAAATATGCGTATCCATTATCATTGATACAAGATCTTGAAAGGTTAGAGAATCAAGCTCAGAAGATGGACAGGAATCCAGAATGGGGAACAGCCACAGGAATAGTCTCTCTTGGCCTCCACTACTGGGACCACCTCAGCCTGGATGCTTTTGTTCTGTGCCTTTGGACTAGCAATGTTTTTGCTTCCATTTTGAATGATTTCCCAAATGACGCTGTATCTTTGCATCACTCCCATGAGATTCAGTGTTCCAGAGAGGCATGTTCTGTCCTCTAATTGGCTAGGCCAAAATTAGGTCATATGCTGGTGCCCTATGGGGATGACGTTGATTCCATAGTGGGATCAAGTTTATGCTGCTCCTGGGGACCCTGTGGTGATTCCCTTTCCCACTCCCTGCCCCTATATAGGAAGGACACATAGATAATACTTAGCCAAAGATGACAAATGTTTATCCAGGGATGGCAAGTTATAAGCTTAGGCTTTGGACAACTTGTGCAAAATTTCTCTCCCAATTGACAAATGGACTGTACCCACAGAAAAGTTCTAGAAGTGGATACTTAGTCTCACATCTTCACTAGGGCTCTGAGAGTTGTCAGTATTTTACTACTCTTAAAAGAATGATCCAGGATACTTGTCTGGATCCTTTTTAGATATGAAAACTGAATCCAGCTTTCTCCCATTTGCCTGCACATCTGTGATGTGTATCGTACAAACACAGAGATACCTTTTGTAGCATGAGAAAACTTCCCCAAGGGAGAAACACACACATGGGAAACAAGTGAAATAGACAATGTTGAGTGGGCAAGACAGTTGAAATTTGGCTTTGTGACCACCCTACACCTTTTGAATCATTGGAAGAGTCAGCTTCTAGTGTTAACAGACATGGGCAGCTGGTAATATCAGTCATATAATGTACCTTTTGTAAGGGATTAAACATTTTTTCAAGTTAATGCTTATGCCATGTTTTATTTGGAGTTCAAACTCAGTCCAGTGGATTTTTGTGTCTCAAATAAAACAAACCATTTTTAAAGATCAGGAAGTAAGTATGTCTCTGGGAATTGATCAGTTTGTGCAACGATTCATTAATGAGAATTCATTAATGCTAATTTCAAATTTTGCTAATTTTGAATTCTGAAGCAAGGATTGCATTTTTACTAATTTCTCATACTGGTTCACATAGTGAGGAATGTAAAAACAAAAAAAGAGGCTAGACTGGCAATGCAGATATGGTTATGATAAGTATACCAATGCCACAGTTCTCATTTCAGTTACCAAGATATTTTAATTGTTGACAATTGCATAAAGTGCAGACTTTGCTGCTAGATCTTCAGTCCACAACCCTGAGGTAAATAACAGGTGCTTGTCATGATCCATGTCCAATGATATCTCTTCTTTTAAAGTCTGCCAATGTTTGGATCTCATGAATCTCTAAGTTAGTTCGTGCAGTTGTATTGTTTTCTTGGCTCCCAGTGATAAAACCATCCACAAAGTACCATAAAAATACTCATGAAAATACAGGAAAACACACAAATACTTTAGAAGTTAAGGGTATTACACTTATATGGGTGGCTTTGAGAAATTGTCTGGGCTGATTCCATGTTTAGAAATAATAGAACAATTCCACCAGTCAGAAAGGAATTGTAAAAGAAGTTTCTATCCACTTCAGCCATATACCTTAGGCATGGAGACAGTCTCAGATTGGAAAACTTTATGGTCACCCTAGGTTTGGAGGGAGCTGACTTTTGGGGCAGCCACAATAACATCTCAAGCCCTACCTTGCTGGTCACTAAGAGAATCATTGTAGCTGGTCACCCTTTCTTAATCTATGGGACAACCACAACTCTGAGATAAATTGTATTAATACTTTTAAATTTACAGAGTATAGAACCAGAACCAGAAACTCTGTAAACTTAGTAAACTGTGGTGTACCTTTCATCTTTCATTTCTTTGTTCATTTTAATCTTTAAACATCTAAAAGAAACCTACTACTAATATATTATGGAGGTTAAAGCATTATTATTTTATTTTGTCTCAGCGTTTTTATGAAAAATGTTATATAAGAAGTTGAAGCAATAGTATAATAAGCAGGCATATATTCTATCTAGATTCAACAGTTATTATGTTGTCCTGTTTACCTTCTCTGTTTCTCTCTTTTGCTCCACAAATTTTCCATACCATTTGAAAGTACATTGTAGACATCATGACACTTCATCTCTAAATACTTTAACATACACCTCTTAAAGATAAAGATAATCTCATGTGTATTTATAGTATTATTATGAGCCATAAGAAAATTAGCAATAATTTAATAATATCCTCTAATATTTACAACAGAATTGAATTTTTTAAATTTTCTCAAAAACCTTTTTTGCAGCTTTAAAAAATGTTTTTGGAAACAGCATCCAATCTAGATCATACCATGCCTTTGGTTATTATTTCTCTTCGACCCTTTTAGACTGGAATAATCATGCCCCATACCCTTCTTTCCTACAACTTTTTTCTTTCTCCCCGATATTTTGTTTAAGGGTGAGTCCAGGCTGTCTTATAGAATGTTCCTCGTTCTGAGTTTCTCTGATATTTTTCATCTGGTATCATTTAACTCATTCCTCTATCCATTTCCTATACATTGAAAACTATATCTAAAGGGTTAATTAGATTTAGGTAAGAAATTTTTGGCAAAAACACATAATAAGTGGTATATATTTCATATTGCATCACACTGGAGAAACAGGATATCAGCTTGTCCCATTATTAGTGGTGCTAATTTGGATTAATTGTTAGGTTAGTCACTGCCAGATCAGACTAACACTAAAGTTGAAAATATGATACAAAGAATTTTCATATACTCTTCACTTAGATTCTCCAAATGTTGCTATTTTAAATCATTTGCTTGATCTTTTTTCCCTCCCTCCCTTTCTCTTTTTTCCCACTCTTTCTCTCCCCCTACCAAACCATTTGAGATAAATTATGGAGCGTACCCCCTATTGCTATATACTTCAACACATATTTCCTAAGTACAAGGTCACTCTCTTACATAACCACAGTATAATGGTCACAATTAAAAAATTAACATTAATATAGTATTACTATCTCATTAAAAACCTTATAATTTTACCAGTTGTTCTACTAATATCCATCAGAGCAAAAGAATGTATTTTTCTATTCTAGAATCTAGTCTTGAACCACTCACTATCTCTTTAGTCTCCTTTGATCTGAAACAGTTCTGTAGTGTTTTCTTATTTTAGCATGGCCTTGATATTTCTGAAGAGTATTAGTCAGCTGTTTTGTAGAATGCCCCTCAACTTAGGTTTTCCTAATATCTCTTCATTCTTAGGTTCAGGTTATACGTTTTTGACAGGAATACCACAGGAGATATTTTTGTGCCCTAATTGCCTCATATCAGGGGGCATGTAATATCTACTTTTCCTGTTACTGGAGATGTTATTTTTGGTCCTTTGGTTAAGGTGGAATTCTATCAGCTTTCTTTAGTCTAAAAATTTTGTGACTAGAGTAATGTATAATGCACTGGATGGCTAAGGTCTACGTTAATTTTCTTTCCTGAAAACAGGTGTTGATTAAACTCTTTATGATTATTTTTAATTAATATCTCATGTAGGAAAATATTTGAGACTGTACAGATGTCCTCTTTCATTTTAAACTATCACCTACAAGTTTTAGTGTGTATTAATAATTTTTGCTATAATTATTACTGTGGTGTCTGCTAAATACTGACTTTCTTGTTTTTTCCTTTGAAAGTTTTCTTATATTTTACACTATATATATAGTTTTCTTATGTTTTACACTATATATATAGTTTTCTTATATTTTACACTATATATATAGTTTTCTTATATTTTACACTATATATATAGTGTAAAATATAAGAAAACTTTCAAAAAATATATATATAGTGTAAAATATATATATACACACACATATATATACACACATATATATACATATATATAAATAGATAGATAGATAAAAACTTTTCTGTTTTTATTGTAATGTGAAAATATTCAAAATGTTATTTTTATATGAGTACACCACTGGAGTAATGTCATTGACTACTTCTAATATAGTCTCCCTGTACTATAAGCTTGGGAATTTTGGGGCAAGAATTTAAGGGCATGAATTTTTTTTTTTTAATTCGCTAATGGATCTCTAAGGGATCTGAACATAAAGCAGATGCTCAATAAATATTTTTAAATGTATTTTGCAGTTAAGAAACTGGAGGCTTAAGGAGAGAAAGCAACTCCAAAAAATGACAGAGCCAGGATTCCAACCAGGTTAGCACACTTTCATTTACCCCTTTACTACAACTAATGGGTAATGTTTATTTAACACAAGTTTCCTGAGTTTGAAGAAGCCATCATATTGTGTTTTGTTTTAAATGACAATCTGATTCTTATAGGCTACACCAGGAATAAAAAGTAATGAGGCAGAATCAGTAGTAGAACTGTATGACCAACTCTCTTCAATCATGTCCATAAAACAAGAAAACAAGACTGTCATACGTAATCCAGTGGTGGATTATCCCCATTGTATTTCTTGATGTTGGCAAAAGCTACTGAGACAGGAGGCTTCTGCATGGCAGGAGGCTCCTGAAATCTGACATTTCAGAGCAGATGACATGCTTCCTGAGCACTAGCTGTGACTTAGTGTAGAAACAAACTCATGAACACAACACGTTCTTGATTTATTTCTCAGTATAGTCAATGCATTGTTGTGATCTGAGGCAAAAGAAACAAGATCTGAAGAAATCAGGGAATCCACAGAGCATTTCTATAGCATTAACCAGTGGTGTACTCTGAGTTGAAATAATTTCAGCTTAAATGATGTGACCTCAGAAGGAAGTCTTTGCTTATATTCACTTAAATCTGTACTGGGAAGGGCACAGCTCACCAGTGTGTCTTGACTGTGTGGTCACAATATGGAGCAAGAAACTCAGTAGTTGACTAAAGAATGGGTCTCAGGTGGATGTGACAGCCTGTCTTCCCTCTTGGACATCTTAGGTCTCTACCTCCCATTGGTTTAATGGGATTGAAAATTAAATTTGAGACATAAGAAAAGTCTTTAAATTCAGAACCTTTAGGCCATAATAAAGTACTCTGGGAGAGCTAATGATTGAAAGTTCATTAAATGTATACATTTTTTTCCTACCTCCAGCTATAGAGCAATGACTGGCTCAAGTGTAATCTATCTTTACTGCTAGTAAAAAATTAATCAAGTTATAGAAAATTTATTAATAAATTTTTTTAATTGAATAATTTAATTTTCAGATCACTGAAAGTGACTTTTTTATAATTAAATCATAGATCCAACTTTTGCCTTATCTAAACTTGTTAGTTAAGTTATATGCTCTGGAAATTCATGGGGTTCAAAGTGAAACTTGTAGTTAGCCTTCCTTAAGCACTTGCTTGCTCAGCAAGGTATTTGAGATAGAACTTGGAGCTGTTTGAAACTGAGGCACATCAAAGGTAGGATTTATATTAGTTGGGACTTCTTCATTGCAAATGACAGAAAAATCACAATAAATGGGCCCAAGCAAAAAGGAAATCTATTTACTCACACAGCTGGGAAGACTAAAGGTAAACATGGCTTCAGACAAGACTGGAATATAGGGGGCTCAGTGATATTGGAAACCAGTCTCTCTCTATTCCTCTTCTCTGCTTTTCTCTGTCAATTTTATTCTCAGTCTCTCCCTTATAGTGACAAAATGGCTGTCAGTAGCTCCCAGTTGCACCTGCAAAAGTCTGAATCTTGAGAAAATGAATTCTTCTTTTCTATAAACAGTTTGAATAAAAAGTCCTAGGCCTGGTTTTCATTGGCTCGTATTTTGTCACATTTTCGTTCTTGATCTGGTTTCTGTAGACAGAGTAAAAGAATGCACTGATCTGCTAAGGTCTAGGTTACATTTGCTTTCCTGATAATGGATGTTAATTCAGCTCTTTCCAGACCACATTGTATGAGACTGAGGAGTTGATTCTTCCAAATAAAACCAGGTCAACAAAAGAAGGAGGAATAGATGAAGAATGGCCAGTGGACATTAACTATCTATATCCGGTTGAACCCATATTATAATATAAATGGTTTGTTTGGTATAATACTTCACAGTTTATGAAACACATTCATAGACGTCTCATTTAACCTTCAAGGCAATTCTGCAAGGGAAGTAGGAAGAATCCTTAGTCCCATTTTACAGATAACAGGTTTCTCTGGAGGCACATCAGGGTCCCTACCTGCTCTCAGCAGCCCAGTAGAGTGTTAAGATCTCCTCTGCCGAAAGGCAGTGAGTGCTGTGTAGAGCAAGCCTTCTGCTTTGATTCTGTTTTGGTAACAGGGCATTTACAATCTTTGGTCTCCTTACTAAGCCTGCGTTTCTGGTTTCAGTTTTTGTAACAACCATAGTACCTCACAGAGGAATTGTTATTGGAATATGGGAAAAGGAAGAAACCCTCATTTTGTGTTATATTGTTCCTGCATGGATTAAAAGCAACAAAACCATCTTTACTAAATTAAGTAAATATAATAAAAACCATAGAGCCAGCCATTGAGGGCTGGAGCAGAAAGAAACTTAAGAAATCACTTAGTCCTTCCACTCTCATTTCACAGACGAGAAGACTGAGGACCACACAGTGGGCATAAGTGGCCCAGTTCCACAGACCTAGGTAGAAGAAGGCCTGGGATTAAAATTAGACTTCCCTGACTCTTAGCCATTGGTTTTGCCCCTATTCCACACAGCTTTTCTTACCAACTTTGTCTCATATGGAAAAATTATGGTTCATTTATAAGAGTAAATTGTTTTATTTTATTTGCAATTATTTCCAATGAAAGTAAAAACAAAACAAAAGAGTGCAAAAATATTTTGGCTTTTGAATTTAGCCCCATCCTGCTACTCTCTTAGAGTGTGACTCAGCAACCTTCAAAAGACCAAATTTTCTAGTCAATTGCTCCCTTATTTTAGGGTACAGAATGCCCAGATCAGTTTGAATTTCAGATAAACAATGTATATTTTTTAGTATAAGTATGTTCCCTGCAATCTTTGGGACATACTGTCATAAAGCATTATTTTTTCTCTCTCTGAAATTCAACTGGGTGCCTTGTATTTTATCTGGCAAGCTACTTCAGGGATACACTAGGAGAACTTGCCTTTGTTGGGAGAGAGAAACAATAAATGTTGATTGACGATTGTGTTCAGTCCCAGGGAAAGAAAAGATTGACTGGTCTCTCTTAAGTTTAAAGCTTTGAGGAAGAAGATTCCAAATTGCCAGAGGACCAGAAGTGGAGTAAAGGCATGATCTTTCAAAAAGAGGTGCAGGTTGTAATCTGAGTCAGGTTAGACTGACTCAAGAAATGAGCATCCATGTTGCAGGCAGAGGGGTAGAGACAGATGGCTCTCCCTGATCTGCTGTGATTGTATTTTAGGGTACCTGGTGTCTACAGAAGGTTGGTAAATACACCAGTCTATCTGGCTACCTATAAGCTCACCTCCTCTTACTGAAATTGAATGCCAAGCTACTTACATGGTTCCATAGATTATTTCTTTAACAGTTTTTCTGATTAAGACAGTCTTTTTGTATTAGAGACTAAGGACTAATCTGCTATTATTAAATCTAGATCTCTTTCACCTAGCCCCATGGGATGTAAAGCAATACTAAGGGAAGAGCCAATAATCTGGTAATAACTATGTAGGGTTCCAGGTGGGTACTAGACTTACCTGGAGGATTCCTCAGTACCTGCTTTATGGAAGTCTGTCTATAGAGTGATTGTACAGTTGAGTCCAGTTGAATCCATAGGGGTTTACAAGGTCAGACCAGTTTTTTTTTCTTTTCAGGTATAAAACCAACATTTTATTTTATTTTAATTAATTAATTAATTAATTATGACATTGGTTAATGAAATCCAATAAGTTTCAACTGTACTTTTTAGCAGTAAGGCATATATATATTTACACTGTGTATTCACCTTCCATAGATTTCTTTCTGTCACCACATATTTGATCCCTTTAACCTCGTCTACCTTTCCCTTCCTTCTCTGCTTACCTTCTGGTAACCACTAGTCTATAGTCCATGTCCATGAGTCTCTTTTTGTTTGTCCTGTTCATTTGTTGCTTTTAGGTTTATATCCCACATATAAGTGATATGTGATTTTCAACATTTTTAGTCTGGCTTATTTTGCTTAGCATGATTATCTCATGGTCTATTTATGTTGTTGCAAATGGCAGTATTTCATCTTTTCTTGTTATGGAGCAGGTGAGAACAGGGACCCACAGATCCGAATCAGAGAGAATTATGAGCCTTTATTAGCTGGCCAGCGACTGACTCTACCACGCAGAGTTAGAGGAGATCAGCCCTGAGCTTCCAGAGGAGGCAGTTTATAAAGCTTAAGACCATATCCTGGTGGTCTTCTGAACAATAAGCAAGCCGATTACAGGAAGCAGCAGATTATAGAAAGCAGATGCTGGCTGTAAACGTCCTACACAAAGGTAAATGTCCTCAGGGAACTCTTAGATCAAACAAGGCGTAACAGGCAGTTTCCTTATCTGCATCGTGGTGGGGGGTCAGTGCTTTCCTGGGGGCTGGCTCCTGGAGATATCACTTCTCTGTGACTGATTTACTGGAAAGTTTTTACTCCTACATTCTTATGGCTGAGTATAGTCCATTGTATATATGTACCACAGCTTCTTTAGCCAATCATCTATTGTAGGACACTTCAGTTGCTTCCATGTTCTGGACACAGTAAATAATGCTGCTATGAACATTGGTATGCAAGTGTCTTTTCCAGTATGAGTTTTCAAGTCTTTGGGGTAAATACCCAGTAGAAGGACTGCTGGATCATATGGTAGATCAATTCTTAGTTTTATGAGGAACCTCCATACTGTTTTCTGTAGTGGCTGTACCATTTTGCAGTCCCACCAGCAGTGTGTGAGGTTTCCTTTTTCTTCGCATCCTCTCTAACATTTATTATTACTTGTCCTGTTGATAACAGCTATTCTAACAGGTGTGAGATGGTATCTCATTGTGGTTTTGATTTGCATTTCCCTAATAGCTAGGGATGTTGATTATCTTTTTATATATTTTTTGGCCATTTGTATGTCCTCTAGGGAGAAGTCAGACCAATTTTTATATACATTCTCAAGTTGGGATTTCTATAAAATGTGGGCCATGTAGATGCTGCGTGGTATGTCCAGACTTCTTAGGTTGGCCTGGGACAGAAGTATTGTTTTAGAGACAGGATTTTCAGTGCTAAAACCAGGAAATTATTAGCAAATGGGGATGAATTGGTCACCCTAATGCCACACCTGTGTGTGGTGTGTACCTGGAGGTACAGAAATGTCTTTTAGTACCTTCCCTACCCCTTTTCTGCCCCCCCCTTTTTTTTTAACTCCTGAGCATATAGCAGATATCCTTGGTATATCTGAGAGTTATTGCTTAAATTTTTTCTAATTCTCTTTTCATGAAAAGAGCAGTCTATTGAAGGTCCAAAGTTAATGCAGGTGCCTCTCATTTCTGGCCCAATATGGAAGTTAAATTTCCATCTCTTGGCCCCTGTGGCCTGTCTCATAGGATGTCAAGGTACCCACTGAACCTTACTGGTCAGTTTTTGAGCTTTCCTTTTGTTTCTTAGATTTTCTCTTGTTTTTTTTTTTCTTTCCCTTGAACTTGGCTGTATATATTTTTAGTTGTTATATTTAATATAGCATATTTATGCATTTTTAGTGAGAGATAGTTCCTCATTAATTGACCGCTATCTTGCCAGAGTGGTAAACCTCTCTGAAATAATTGCATTTTCTATAACAGGAAGGTAAATAAAAAAAAATATCGTGAAGGGAGTTATGATAATGAAACTCTCATCTGCTGATGGTGGGAATGTAAATAGGTGCAACCTTCAGAGTAGATAACTTGATAAGAATTACCTTAAAACTGTTTATATGCCTTAAGCTAGGAATCGATCCTGAGGAAATAATCCAAAATGCCAGAAAAGGTTTAAGCACATATGTATTTTTCATAATGTTATTTATGATAACAATTGGAAACAACCTAAACATCCAAAAATAGAATAGTATATTATAGAACTTCCATATCCTGGAAACTCATATTGTTTTATTTAGAAAAAGTTTTGACTGGTATAGAAATTGTGGTCCATATTTCTGCTGAGTGTTATAAGTGCTGCAAATGGTGCTGAATACTTTGTGTTAATATCTCCATAATATATAAACTAGATGCTACTATCTCCATTTTACAGATGAGAAAACAGACTCAGTTTTAGAGAGAATCCCAGGCTGCTTGACCTCAAAGTGTATTGTCAAAACCACTGAGCCAGGACTTGACAGTTGTATTTAGATTTTCAAGTAGAAATCAAAAGTAAGTAAACTGAAACGTTAACGGTAATTGCCTCTGGGTTGTGAAATTGTGGAAATTCTGCTTTCTTCTTTACCCTTTTCCATAGTTTCTGCGTTTCTTTTTTCATTAACATGTTCTTAGTATCAGAAACTTTTAAATTTTTTAAAACTATGTTGATTTCATTCTTTTTCTTTCTTGAGAAGTTCCAACTAATTACATTGTTTTTCTTCTACATTTATTTGGCACTAATTTTTAAAAAGATGAACGATATTTAAAAATAACTCTCACATAAATCACCTTTATAACTTGAAGAATTTTTCTAAAGTAAATTTACCCTTTCTTAGAGTGCCGTGCTACTAGTTTTGACAACTACATGCAGTATATAAAATACCACTGTAGTTAAGATTTAGTAAAACTCCATCACTGCCCCCTCCAAATCTCTCTGGTCCTTTTGTAGTCAGTTGCTCCTCTGAACTCCAGCCCCTTGTTAACACTGATTTGTTTTGTGCTCCTACAATTTTTCCTTTTCCAGAGTGTCACGTAAGTGGAATCATAGAGTATGAGAGCATATTGCCTTTTGAGTCAGGTTTCTTTAGCTTAGAATAACGCATTTGTGATTCTTTTATGTTGTTGCATCTATCAGTAATTTTTTTTTTCTGAGAAGTATTCCGTTTATGGATGTGCCACAGTTTATTTGTCTAGTCATTGACTTAAGGACATTGAAGTTGTTTACCCCTTTTGAAAGATTATAAATAAAACCACTATAAACATTCATGCTCAGGTTTTTGTGTGAACATAGTTTTGTTTTGGTTAAGTACCAAGTGATTACTGGGTTGTATTGCAATGGTAAGAAATAGTCATATGGTTTTCCAGAGTGGTGGTACCAAATTTGCTTTCCTACTAGCAAAGTATGAGGGTTCTAATTTGTATTTTGTATTAGGCAATATACTCTTATACTCCTGCAGTTGGTGTTGACAAGGATTTTTTTTTTCTTTCTGGGTTTGTTTTGTTTTGTTTTGTTTTTTGGCATTCTAATAGCTGTGCAATAATATCTCATTTTGATTTTACTTATCATTTTAAAAAATGCTATTAAGTGTCTTTTTATGTTTTTGCCATTTGTAATTCTTCTTTGGTAAAATGTTTTTACAGTTTTGCCAATTAAAAAAAATTGGATTGCTTATTTCTTACTGTTGAATTTTGAAAGATTTTTGTATATTCTAGATACAAGTCTCAGTCTATGCTTGTCTTTTTATTTTCTTAATGGTATCTTTTGAAGAACAGAAGTTTTAAATTCTAATGGAGTCCAATTTTTCGATGTTTCCTTTTGTGGACTATGTTTTGTTATCGTGTGTAATTTATCTTTGCCTAACCAAAGATCACAAAGATTTTGTCTTATGTTTCTTCCAGAATTTTTATAGTTTCAGATTGTGCTTTAGTTCTGTGATTCATTTCAACTATTATATGTTGTATAGCATGGCTTCTGGTTCACTTTTTGCATATGAATGTCTAACTAGTTCTTTTTACAGTACTGTTTGTTGAAAAGTTGCTTTTCACCTTTGCTAAAAATCAAATGTGTCAGTCTGTTTCTGTCCCTCTTTTTTCCCACTGATTTGTGTATCCATTTTTTTTTGACAATATCACTCTGTTATGATTACTATAGCTTTAAGTAAGTCCTCAAATCAGATCATGTGAGTTCTCCAACATTTTTTTTCCCCAATTTGTTTTGGTTATTCTTGTTTCTTTCCATTTCCATATAAGATTGTGACTGCTTTGAATCTATAGATCAATTTGGGTAGACTTGTCATTCTAACTGTAGAGTTGTACAGTAGATGAGCACAGTATTTCCATTCACTTAGTGATTTCTTTGATTTTTTGAATTGTTTTCAATATATAGATCTCATATACATATTGTTAGATTTATTCCTAAATATTTCATGTTTTTAGGTGCTATTTAAAATGCTATCTTTTTTTCAGTTTCAATATATAATTATTTACTGCTAGTATATAGAAATACAATTGATTTTCAACGTATTAACCTTGTGTCCTGCAGTCTTACTAAACTCACTTATTAATTTTAGTAGCTTTTGAAAAGTTTCCTTGAGACTTTTTATAGAGACAATCTTGTTGGTGAAGAGAGACAGTTTTCTTTCTTTATTATCTTTATTTCTTTTTTTTCTTTCTTTTTTTTTTCTTTATTGCACTGCTGGGACCTCTAATACAACACTGCATAAGAGTGAGAACAGTAGACTCTAAAGTGAGTTTTATGTAATTACCGCATTTTAAAACAATTGGAATTAGAGGAAAAGTCATATGTGTGCCATATGTGTGTGTTAGGGTGACCACATGATTCTGGTTTGCTCAGGACTTTCCCAATTTTACCAATGCAAGTCTTGTGTCCTGAAGCCATCTCTATTCCAGGCAGATCTGGACAATTAGTCATCCTAGTGTGTGTGCTGTGTGTGTTTGTGGCAGTACACGAGTGTGAGTGTGTGTGTTTGTGGGGTGGCAGAAAGTGGAGGACAGGAGGTAAAATGACTCTATTCTCTTTCTCGACCAACCTTTAAATTAAAAGGTCAAGTAGAGTTATTAACACTTTTTTTTTAATATAAGAAATATGTATATAAGAGGAGGAGGAAGCTGGAGAAAGAAGAGAAGGCTTTAGCTATCATCAGTTGGTTTAGACATTAACAAATAATTATAATTAAATAGAAATAAATATTATCTATGAGGTCATGTTTTAAAATTGGCACCGTTTAATTAAGAGCCAGATTAGTGCAGAAGATTTAGGAAAAAATTCTCTCTGGCTGCACCTTATATTTCATAAATATACAAGATCTGCTTTTGCAATTTGGTGAAAATGCTTCTTTATTTTTATGATTTCTGAGCAAGTAATCACAAGAGGAAAATTCATGTATGGTTCATGCCAAAAAAAAAAAAATCTTGTAAATGTTTCCAATTTAGAATTTTGTATAAATCTGTCATACGTCCCAGGGAGTAAAATTCATGATTATTCATCCTAATATATACTTTAGTATCTACTCACATGCAAAAATTAGTAATAAATAAAAAGTAGTTTTGGCATAATTTTCCATAGTAATCCTTAGGACGCTCATGAAAACCATACTCAGAGTATCGTCTGAGTCATTTAAGTTTTGAATTTGATTTGTGGAGTGGAGTTAAAATAAATCTGAAATGAAGAAGCCCTTAGTTCTATTGACTACAAATATTATCATAATAATTTATCTTTTTTTTTTTGTCTTAGCGTGAATCATGGTCAGTCATGCAAGCATCCAAGGATAGTAGACACAAATGGGGCTGAGCAAAAGCAGTTTAATCCACCTAGATTTTCTGAGCCTGAAAAGCAGACTCTGATCCATTTTCTAGTTTTTCCAAAACACCATTTACTCTCTTTCTCCTCACATTATTTAGCCAGTTATTTGCTGCCTCTTCCTTCCCATACCAGGAACCCAGTCTCCACTATCAATTTTATAGTGTCCTTACTCTCATTTTAATGGTGTGCCCATTCTAAATGTGGCAATGATGCTGTGGTTGTTAGTTTTTTCAATGCATCTCACAATGCATCTCACAGATGCATCTCACATACAGTTTGTACTTAGTTGTTATGGAGACATGAAATTGGGAGCTGTTTAGGGATTCCTGGTCTTTTGAAATATTGAACTTTGAACTTTGGCTTCTGGACTTTGGCTTTTACACGCGGGAGAGTGTGCTATGAACCAGAGATGGTTTTTCAAACTATACCACATTGCCTCATGATTTGCAGGAATTTAAAGAACTGTTTTCTTTCTCTCACATCCTTCTCTCCCCTGCTTCCTTGGTGTCTGTTTTTCCTTCCTTCCTGCTTTCCTTCATCCTTTCCTCCCATCCTTCCTTCCCATTTCTTCTAATGTATATAGAAAAAAGCCTAATAGCCTAACTACCTGCTTTTTAATGCAGAGTTTAAAGAATAGTAAACTGTATTAATTTTATTTTTCAAAGTGTGACATCTTTCTTCCACATCCACTCATCTTATATTCTCAGCGTTGGGTTAATGACCCAGAGAGAGACCAGAACTGCCTGTGGTGTTCTCCTCTCATTTTCTCCTCAGTCACCACGTGACCATATTCTCTCCATCCTGACTGACTTCATTTCTGCAGTCTGGCCTCTCCTCTCTGTCTGTGTACCTTCACCCTAGTTCAGGGTTTGCTTCCTCTCCTAAACCGGAGAGGAATAACCACTTAATTTTTCTCCCTGTATATTAATTTCCTAGGGCTACCATAAAAATTATTACAAATTTGGTGGCTTAAAACAACAGAATTATTTTCTCTCACAGTTCAGGAGGCCAGAAGTCTGAAATCAAGCTGTTGGCATTGCTGGCTCCTTCTGGAGACTCTGAGGAAAAAACCTTCCTTAGCTTCTGGTGTTGTCAGCAATCCTTGGCATTCCTTGACTTGTAGATGCATCACTCCAATCTCTGCCTCCATCTCCACGTTACCTTCTTTTCTGTGGACCTTGCTGTCTCTTCTAAGGAGCTTCTCATTTGATTTAGGGACCACTTTAATCCTATGTGATTTCATCAGTCCTTACCTGAATTATATTATTTCCAAATAAGTTCACGTTCTGAGGTTTCAGGTGGACATGAATATTTGGTGGGCCCTAGTCAACCCATTATACTTTGCATCTCATATCTCTCCGCTCCATGATTTTTACTGTGCGCAGCGCGAGAGAGTTTTCTTAAACACATATTTCATCATGCCATTTTCCCACTTAAAACTCTTCCGTGACTCTTAATTGCCTACCAGCCAAAGAGCAAGCCTTTAACTTGGAAAGTAAGGATTTTATGGTCTGGATGCAAACTTCCTTTAAAGTTTTGTTTCTTTCCACACCCTCCCAACTTCAAGCAGCAGACACTCTTGCCACACAGGAACACTGCCTTTATGTGCCTTGGCTCCTGGTAATCCGTCTGCTGGACGCTCTCCCACATCCCCCTTCACCTTGCACAGACCTGCCTCACTCACCCTCCAGGCCTAGCTCAAATGTCACCTTCTGGATGAAGTCCTCCAAGCTTTCCTTCCTACTCTACCCCCTTTCCCAGCATTTTATGCATTTCCAGTATAGTATATGTCATGGTAGATGTTATACACACACACACACACACACATATATATATATATATATATATATATATATATATATATATATATATATATATATATATATATATATAGTGAGATTACTGGTTTATTATATAATGAAGTCTTAAAGGAGAAGGTTGTTTTCTTAATCTTCTCTGCAGCTCCACTGAGGAAAATGATGACTGGCATGTAAGAATTGCTGTTGCATAGTGATTCAGTGCTTAGGCTTTAGATTGAGATTGTCAGTGTCTGAGTTTCTGCCCCACTGCTATCAGACTCTGACAAGTTGTTTATTTAAGTTTTAATTCTCTTCTTTATAAGAAGGGGTGAAATAATAATGTTCACTCTTAACAGTGCTGTTATACAGATTTTAATGAGTTATTCTCTGCAAGGTACTTAGGATAATCTTCCACATGTAAATATTCAACAAATGCTATCTCTTATTAAATTTTAAGAGTTTCTCAGTTTGTTTTCACTGAGGGAAGATAAGGTGAGTGTAGGAATGGATGCCGGGTGGGAGATGAATAAATGAATGAATATACAAAGATTGATTTTCCCTTTTCTGATTTTCTTATTTTTGTTAGTAGTTACAGCTTTCTCCATTTTTGCCAAGCTTCAGATCTCAGGCATCTTCTCCTTGCCACTCTATCCACCTGTCTGTGAATGAATGAATTCATCCAAATGCACATTCATTTATTCATTCTTTCTTCAAGATCTTAGTGGCTGACTGGAAATTCTTGGAAAAATCTTAGCCTCCCTATTGGAAACCAAAGGGTCAATATGCATTTATTTATTCATTTATTTATAAATATTTATTAATTTGTTATAAATATTAATTTGTTATAAATTAATTTGTTAATTTGTTATAAATATTTGTTAATAAGACACACTATATGTCTGTCACTGTTCTAGGGCCAAGAGACTACCCAGTTGAATAATAACAACAGTATGACCTTCATCACTCAGAACTTTTAGTCTAGTAGACAAGGGTATGCTTGATCAAAATAGAAGGCACAAAAATGACATAGGTACAAATAAAATGTTGTCAGAATCTGGAGTAGAAGTTGTATATAGAGATTATCTTCATGTGAGAATATCTGGAAAGGTTAATTGGGGAATGTGGCATGAGATTTATTTCTTTCTGTTGGCAGACATTCAGAGACATGCGTCCCTTACATCTTTTGACTTGATCACCTTTATCACAGAGCTTCCAAGACTGCCATGCTTGCCTGCTGCAGGCTGGCTGAAGGAGAAGACCTTAGAGGATTACATGGGAGAGGTTTAGATGGGTCAGATCTGGATATGGCACCTATCACTTCTACTCACATTGCATTGTCTAAAACCTAATCTCATGTCCATGCCTAGCTGCAAGGAAGGCTAAGAATGGTAATCTCACTTTGTGCCCAGAACAGAGAGGAAATGGATATGGTGAACAGCTAGCCAGTCTCTGTCTGAATGCATGAAGGATTCAGAATGCCCTGTGTGTGCTATGAGACAATATACATAATAGTTTAAAATAATAGCTAGTGCCTTGCCAATTAGGAGCTGTTGTCATCAGGAAAATGCTGCTGCAGAAACTCCCATGAGGAACAGAAAAAAACGAGGTTTACTCAGAGGCAAGCACCAACATGAAAGGGATAATTAACTTTGTATGCTCATTCTGGGCAAATGTATTTTGAGAAAGAGAGCACGAACAGGTTCTCTTTTTGTTTTCATGAAGCTCTTGTACAAGAGGAATTGCCCTCTTGTTCGCCTGCACTTCTTTCATTCTGCTTATGGTTGGGAGAAACTAGTTGTCCCTCAGCCTCCTTGGCCAGAGCAACAGACACCTCTGGAGTGTCTTCTCTCCCAATAAACAAGAAATGGAAGGGGAGAAGGTACCCAACTTGGCTGACAGTAGTGAGGCCCTGCTGACGACTGGGCTATAGTCAACTTTTTTAAAGGACTGGAAACCTTTTAAAAGCTTCCATCCATATGTTTGCCTTTGCTGTATCAGGTACCGAAATAAAATCTGTGTATCCTTCCTGCTGATATCTGTGG
Source organism: Macroglossus sobrinus (assembly GCA_004027375.1). Taxonomy (NCBI): domain Eukaryota; kingdom Metazoa; phylum Chordata; class Mammalia; order Chiroptera; family Pteropodidae; genus Macroglossus; species Macroglossus sobrinus. The sequence goes on along the minus strand of PVKZ01000604.1, from coordinate 594,090 downwards.
ATGGCATGACTGTGTTGTGAAGTGGTCAGTGAGAAAGCCTGGCAGGAGCCACAGCAGGACAGGGTGCCAGAAGAATTAAAGTATTCCCCTTTCTGCTCCAGCTGCTCTTCTAGACTTCTGGTCACCCAGGCCAGGACGCTGGTAGTCTTCTCTTTGCTTCACATTCACATCTAATTATTCACCAAGTTTCATCTATTCTGCCATTAGTGTCTGTCAAATCTACTCTTTCTTTCTCCATCCTCTCTGCCATAGTTCCGTCACAAATCAACTTATTCCTTCTCTATATCACCAGTGTCTCTGTTCTTCACTTCTTTTCATATACCTTTCTTCCATCCATCACGTCTCATCTGCTGGAAGGGGGAGTCTAAAGTAGAAATCTCATTGAGACATTAATTTATTATTATTAGTTTTCAACCAAAACTCTTAATTAATCTCATGGCCTTCAGTATAAAGTACAGACTCCTTGCTTGTTTGTTTGTTTGTTTTTTGTTTATTTTTAAATTTTTGTGAATTATTTGATTTAAAAAAAATTTTTTTAAATTGAAGAAATGATTTAATTCTCCCCTCTCCCATTTACCACTGCTCTCCCCTCTACCCTCTGGTAACCTCCAGTCCATTGTCCATGTCCATGAGTCTCTGTACAAACTCCTCATTTGGATATACCTGAGAAGGTCAGGGAACAAGGTTGGAAACAATTTGATTTCTGTCTATAGCTGCATCACTTACCACTTATCTCTCCTCCATAGAATCCTTTGCTCCAGCTACACTGCACATCTTACAGTTCTGGGGAATAGCATATGATCTCGTATTTTACATACACTGCTCCCTACACCCTCCTTCCTGCTCTGCCTTCCTCTGCTATGTCCTTTCCTCTTCAAGCATCACATAAGATGGCAGGTGACTTCTAGCCAACTTCTGACTCCCTCAAAATCAGGATGAGATTCTTCTAGCCTCCAGGAGACCTTGTACATCCCTTAATGTACAAGAACATATGAAAATCATCTGTCTCTGTCTCTTTCCTAGTGATTCTCAACTTTGGCTCCATTTTGGGCTTTGCCCAGTGATTATAATTTAACAGTTAGTAGTGGGGTCCATTGGTACTCTGTTGAAGGCCTACATAATTTAAATGTGCATCTGGGGTTGAGAAACACTACCCTAGACTGTTAAGTTCCTCTGATCTTGAAACTCTTCTTAACTAACAGTGAGTCTCTCCAGGGCCTGGTTCAGAGTGGGCCCTCCAGGTTCTCAGTCAATATTTATTGAGTAAATGATTATAAATCATGAAAGAGGAATTTTGGGGGGCATATTTAGAGTTTCAGGAAGGGAAAGAGTTATATTTCAATCTCTGATTGAGACCAAGCATCTTTCTTTGAATACGTAACCCTGTGTAGCTTGGCCAAGCATAAGATGCTGGAAAGGTGCCAATCCCTTACCTGGGAGATGTTTAATCTTGGGATGTTTCATCTCCATTTGCACATTTCAACCTCACTGATCCATCAGTCACAAACGTTATATGCATGAGTGAATCTGTGGGGAGAGTGGGAGTTTCCTAGCTCTGTAGCTTATGGTGTAATACAATAATTAATAGAATAGACAGAGTTTATTTAAGTGGGAGGGCAGAGGATTGTGGCTGTTAAAATTATTTTTATGGCTCTTCTTTAATCTCTTTAGAGTTGCATTTAGTAAAAGACATTCCTGTTATTCAAAGAGAAGCTATTAAAACAGCTTATATCCCCCCACCCTATGTACACTACAAATAAGAAAAAATTAAACTGATCATACTAGCTGTACTCACAGTGAAGAGTTTAATTCTCAACTCATATTTGTCTCCATAATGTCTTTAAAACACATACACTATCAGTTCATTTTTGGCACTTGTATATAGCAGATACTGAAACTCTCTGAATTCAGAGAGAGAAAATAATAGATAATATTTCAATGGCTACCAGGCTTCAGTGTTTTATTTTTCCATTTTCTCTCCTCTACCCACTACCAGCACGATGAACATATCCTATTTTGCCATTTAGAATTCTGTTATTTTTAATGCTTTAATGGCTAGAGTAGAAGCCTTAACTGAGTCTGAAAAAGGACTGGAAATGAAATGCAGACCATCTGATGGAGACAACCTTGTTTATAGTGCCTGTCTTTCTGTTGATTCTGTAGCCTTCAGTGGATCCTGGGTCCTAAGATTAATGGTACTGTAAAACCAGGAAATTCATCAGGACACAGATTGTCGCTTTGGAAAACAGTAGAAGAAAGAGATTTACAGTCTTTTTGACACTAAGTAGGTCTTTCCTCATAAATGCTGCACAAATAGAAATAGGGAAGTGATGTGCCGGGTGGGTCTCCGAGCCCTTCTGATTCTGTGCTTTCATTCCTAACACAGCTAGATGAGTTTGGCCTTGTTCCTGAATCTCCTGTGTCACTGGTCTGCTTACGTCTCGTCTCAGTCCCTCCACTTAATTCTCCATACTGCTTCCAGAGTTGTCCTCAAAATATGCAATTTTGCCCTCTATCCCTAAGTTTAAATTTAGTTTTCATGGACTGCCCACAGAATAACTACTCGACCTCTTCCTCTGACATTCAAGGCCCACAAATATCAGGCCCCACTATTCCTCTCCTGGGAAATAAACATGATAGCTTGATGTTATAGTTGAGTTTGAGGGCTGAGAAATGAGGTGTCTTCCTCAGCGTCATACAGATAGCAACAGAGTTGAGATTCAGCCATCTGACCCGGGACAAGTGCTCTTTCCGCCACACTGCATTGTCTTCATACTTAACCTCTGATACTTCATCTGCAAAATGGGATTAGTGACAATATATTCTCTGAAGTTAGAGAGGGCTGTTAAGCCTCCACAATGGTCTGTATTGCTTCATCTCCTGTTATTCATGCCCTGTGTAGACCCCTCCTATGCCCAATAGGGATGGCCAGGGTAAACCAACAGAATATTTTGGAAATGATAATTCGTCACTTTCAAGGCTAGGAAGACTTGCTCTGGGGAAGTTAGCTTCCATCTGTTGAGGCCACTCAAGCAGCTCTATGGAGAGGCCACTTGACAAGGAACTGAGGCCTCCTGCTAACAGCCAGAAAGGAGCTAAGGCATCTAGCCAACAGCCATGTGAGTGAGTCATCTTGGACGTGGATCCTCCAGCTCTAGGCAAGCTTCAGATGACTGCATTGTGGATGAAATCTTGACCGCAGTTTTCTGAGCTAGAACCACCTAGCTAAGCTGCTTCTGAATCCCTGACCCATAGAAATGGTGAGATAGTACATATTTGCTGTTTTAAGCCACTAAGTGTTGGGGATAATTGGTTATGCCGGCAATAGATAACTAATACGGGGTTTAGAAAAAATAACCTTTTGAGATTATTTCCACCCTTAGGCCTAGAATTTTATGAGAAAATGATGATCTGGCCTTCTTAGACAAATAGAAGATTTTCTTACAACTAGGATAGCTTAGCGGCTAATTGGATAGGTTTTTTATTCCAGTGACTGTAATTTTATCAAATTCTCCCCATTTAAATAAAGAGGCACTCATAGACAGTCTTTCCATATCCCTCCTTTTACTCATGCTCCACCTAGTGGGTACTGACAGCGGTGGGTTTCATCCTCTAAAGTTCGCTCTGTCCCCTCCCCTCCCTCTCACAGCCACAGCATAGTTCAGGCTCCTGTCACAGCAAATACTGACTGAACTATTCCAAGACTTTCACAGTCTCTCCTTGTTCACCTTGGATGCTGCTGCCATGGTCATTCTGAAACCCAGATCTGGTGATTTAACTGCCCTGTTTGAAAAGACTCTCTTTCCATCACCCTTAAGCTCCCCGGCCAGTGGCACACAGAGCCCACCGCTGTGTGGCTCCTGCTGGCCTCTCCAGCTCTTCCATCTCGAGTTCTAGGTTCTAGCTTTTCTGTATCACTTACATTACTAGTTTATACATAGCTCTCTTTAAGGAAACACCTTATGCTGTTTCCTCTACGTGGACCTTCCTTCTCTGATGCCTAAATGCTCTTCTCTCTTACCTGCCTGGTATGTAGGTAGGTAGGTAGCCCTTCTCACTTCGAGGTTTAGCTTCTGGAGAAATCGTTGGTGTCCCACAAACTTATTTACTTTCTCTCCTGAGCCTCTAGGCACCTTGCATCCTCTTCTGTTAAAACACTTGAAACTAAGACACTAGGTAGTAATGCTTTGTCCACAGATCTGCCTTTCCACAAGGGACTGGGAATAACCTAAAGCAGAGTCATTGTGTTTTATTATTTATATCAGTATCCTCACGACTTCATTTTGGGTCTGGTATGGAGTAGATGCTCAGTAAATTTTGTTTCTCCCCATTAATACATTGATTCCTTATTTGTTTAGCATAAATCTGGACTTTTGAGTCTTCTCTTAAAAGTTGAGCTACCTCCTCTATTTCTTGAAGCCTTTTGAACATTTTACATTTTAGTATTAATCTGTGAAAGCTATAAATGCCCTACGTCCTGAGCTCAGGACAAGGCCGGGCGGGTTTTAGAAACTGTTCAGGGTCTGGTTTGATGGGAGACCTGGACTATGCCCTGGACTGGCCAGGTAGAGTTTGGCAGAGCTGGGGATGGTTCTCAAAGACACTCACAGTAGCTAGCAGAATGAGCTATGGAAAGAAAAAGGTAAAAAATGGAAAGAGGATCTAGGAGCAAGTTGTGCTTGGAGACACAGAAATCCAGATAGGTAAATGATCAGAGTGATGATGGATGATAATATGGGAGCAAGTTATGTCTGGAAATGCAGCTGGATGGGAGATCTATCTGAAGGGAACAAATGTGGCTAAATCACCTAACTTCTCCATACCTCACTTCCTTTATCTGTGAAGAGAGAAAAATAATAGCCTTTATCTGATAAGATTGTTGTGAGGATTCAATATGTAAATTCATATAAAAGTCTTAGAATCGGGCCTGCTACAGAGTAAGCACTCATTTCATATTAGCTTTTCATATTTGTGTTACTATGATATTAAAATTACCACAAGTTTCTAGGAATGCTAATTCCTGGAGTTCTAACTCAAGAGGTCTGATGGGCTAGAATATGGTGGAAGCCATTCCTGGGACCCAGCTGAGGCACATGAAGCATGACAGAGGCCTGTTACTAGACCTGGGGCACAAAGTCAAGGTTGGGTCTGGGGAAAATGGCAGAAGGGACGTTCTCATAAACAAAGCAAAGCAAAACAAAAAAAAAAGAGAACGCAAACAACCTTTTATTAAAGGCTGCTTGCACATCAGGCTCTACAAAGTTTCCTTAAGAGGGTATTGGTAAAAGCATATTACCACTTCATTGGATTATTCTGAGGATTAAAGGAGTTCTGTTAAGATTTAACCTGTTTAGAAATATGAACTGTTTAGAATAACTTGTTTATACAACAGAGGGACACAAGGAAACTTTTAGAGTTGATGAGTATGTTTGGTACTTGGATTATTGTAGTGGTTACATGAGTATATACTTATTCCAAACTCACCAAATTGTATACATTAATATTATGCAATTTTTTTGTATATCAATTATACCTCAATAAAGCTGGAAAAAGGGGAAATAACATATTTAGAAGTTTGCCTGGCACACAGTAAGCATTCAGCAATATTAACTATTATTATTCCACACTCCAGAAAACAATGCTTAGTACGTGTTAGGTATTTAGCAAATGCACATCAAATGAATGAATGAATGAATTCACATAGAGAGCTGTGCACAGAGCCTGGCTCGATTTATACTCCGAATAAGTGTTAGCTACTATAATTATGTCTTCCCATTAAATCTTGCAGTGATCCTATGAGATAGCTATTGTTGTCTTTGTTTTATTAGGTGAGATAAACTAAGTTATAAAAAGGTGAAGTAACTTTCACAGGACCTACAGTAAGACAGGCAAAGCCAACATTTTAAACTGTGTTTATCTCACCCCATTATCACAGTGAGTTCAATGTCAAGGCCTGGAGAGAACAGAGGATATTTGATGTTTTCTGTTTTTGAGCTGAGGCTGTTTAAATTCTTGCTTCACATCAGGATGAATCTGGATTCTTGGTGTGGCCGAGCCTTCCGATGTGGGTCACATGGCCCGATTATGTGTCTAGGAGGTTAGGCTAAGACTACGGGTTCTAAAGCCTTAGATTATAGTTGACTGTGCCATTTATTTTCTAAATTTAACTCTAGAGAAGCATTTTCTCAAAAAGATCATTGTAACGAAAATAAAGAGAGGTCATTATGCGACAATTTCTTCTGGGAGTCCTAAACTGTCCCTGAGAGCAACTAGATGGTGAGAGTGTGCCTGCCACTGCCCAGCGTCTTGGTGTAGGGTCTGGTTTGGGGGGCTGGGCCTGAGGTTCAAGCCAGCCTCTAACCAGCTCTGCCTTCCTGGGGACTCAGGATATGAGCCAATGTCTCAGGTGTGATAGCTTCAGCCTAATTTCACTTCACAGTGCCCCAAGGAATGTGTGCATTCCTTGTGTTCTGCTTGGTAACACCCCTGGATATCCCTTTCTCCCCCCAGATTAGCATCTCCCTCTCCAGTGAGCCTCCCCCTGTGATGACTCTGCAGGGCCTGCTCAGAGTACCTAGGGTACAGCCCATCCCTGAACCTGCTCAGAAACTTCAAACCTATCAGCAGTTACTCTTTGTCCAGTGAAAAGGATTACTCTTTATAATCTAACCTCTGAACCTGGAGCAATGTCTATAGTAGCTTCTACTCACTGAGTGTGTGCCATGTGCCAACTATAACACATTTAGGAACAATGAAACTGAGACTCAGACCAGTTCGTCTCAAACTTTACTTTGCATATGACTCACCTTGAGATCTTGTTAAAATGCAGACTCTGGCCGAGTAGGTCCAGGATGGAGTCTGATATTCTGTGTTGCTAACAAGCCCCCAGATAACTGCCAGTGCTACTAAACCATGGACCACACTGAGTGGTGAAGTCTGCGCTCTTGAATCGGACGCTGCATTTTAACAAGATCAGCAAATAAGTCATGTTGAGAAGTTTTTCCCACCACCACCAAATACATGATGTCTTTTTCAACACCAAGTTTGAAATTTTCCAGATACCAACTATTCAATTCAATTTTGTCACTATCTACCTGGATTTAGCGTCAATGCCACAAGTTAAAGGGCTCATTCTCACAAGACTGCCTCCACTTCAGACACCAACTGAAAATGGGTGTCCAGGCTACCCACATTTATGCTTGACCAACTACAAATTTGGAGATCCCCACAACCTTCGCTTAGGCTCGATAATTTGCTAGAATGACTCATAGAACTCAGGAAAGCTCTTATTTGCTATTACTAGGTTATTATAAAGGATAACACTCAGGAACAGCTAAATTGAAAAGAGGTATGCAGCAAGGCATGTGGGAAGAGGTGCAGAGATCCCATGCCCTCGCCAGGCACACCACCCTCCTAGCACCTCTGTGTGTTCACCAACCCGAAAGATCTCTGAACCTGTCTCTTAGGGGTTTTATGGAAGTTTCATAGTGTGGGCATCATTGATTAAAGCATTGGCCATTCGTGATTGAAATCAGTCTCCAGTCCCCTGTTCATTTCTGGGAGGTGGGAGTAGGGGCTGCAAGTTTCAACCCTCTAATCATGGCTTGGCCTTTCCAGAGATCATCTTCCATTCTGAAGTTATCTAGGGGTCTCCAGAGTGTCATCTCATTAGCATAAACTCAGATGTGGTTTAAAGGGGCTTGCTATGAATAACATGAGAGACTCTTTCTTATCACTCAGGAAATTCCTAGTATTTTAGGAGCTATATGCCAGAAAATAGGGGCAAAGACCAAGTATATGTTATTTCCCATTACACTATGCATGTAACGGTAAATTTAGGAGTGAGAATTCATAGTAATTATGGCTTCTGCATGTTTCTTTACTATCTAGAAAACACTTTAATTTCTTTGCTCCTCACCAAACCCTATTCAATATGTGTGAAGTATCCTTACCCGCTTGGGTGTGTCAGTCACATCCATAGTTCAGATAACTTGCTAGGTTGCCAAAGCTGTGAATTTTTAAAAGTGCACCCAAACAACTGAGGTTCATTCACACCCCATTCATTATAAGAAATGGCATTTCTTTAGAGAGAAGGGAGGGCAGAGATAAAGTAATGAAGTGTGAAGTTGACTGGGATTTGCTTAGCCAAATCTTCAAATGCTGGTTCTATTCTTCATTTGCCTGGGCCGAGTCTGGGAGTCGAGGGGAAGTAGGAGAGCCAAGAGGACTTTGGGGCTCAGAGAAGTCATGTCCCACACCGAGGAAAGGAGAACTGGCAAAGCTTTTCACCAAGGCTCATCCTGAGCTGCTAATAAATGGTTTGGGTCAAAAGCCAAAAAATGTTCTTACCTTTATCTAACAGATCTCATTTATTTTAAGGAAAGTCATTTATTTTAAGGAAAAACTGTACTTACATTTTATTTAGTATAGCTTTTTTGAAATAATGTGGAACTGGAAACAAATCCAGTGTCCAGATTAGTAGAATATTGACTAAGTAAGTTATAGTATTTGATGAATAATGACGCAGCCAGATAATTACAGATTTTCTACCAAAAAAAAGGAAAAAATATGTATCAACATGGAAAATATTTGCAATTGAAAGTGAAGTGAAATAGCAGATTATAAAAATTTATGTGTTCTATGATTGCACTTATGTAAACTAAAGATAGGACTGGGGATACAGGAAAAATAGTTTTTTGATGGAGTGTTGGGATTAGAGATGAGTTTTCTCCTTTAAAATTCCCTTGAACATCGTTATTGCTTTTATGGTGAAAAATGTAAATCGTCTCAATAATCCACGTTTGCTATATCAGTACAATTACTGTGTCCTGACATTTCATAAAAGGGAGGACAAAAGCTATAAACAAGCATTATTAACCTAATAATATCTGTACGAATAAAATTAACTTGGGAGCTTCTCTCCCTTCTAAATGTGTCCTGTGAAATGACTAAATAAATTATTGTCAAATTGAAAACAACCTCTGGGAAGATCTGACTCAAAATCTAGGCCAAGTGGTCTCCCTAGACTTCTCTTGGAAAAGTCTTCATGTGGCAGCTTATAGAACCAGTCAGTTGTGGTCCAGACTCACTGAGCTGTGGACAGAGAAGGCAGATAATTTCAATTCTGAACTCAGGTCAGTAGTCTTTTTACTGATTATGATGGGACTTCTTGCAGAGTAACTCTGTGTAAAAAAATGATCCAAATATGAGCAAGGACTTACATATTTATTGCTAGAAAAAGAGTTATACCAGCAACACCTGGGATGCTGGCCAGTTACCAAATAATTTAGCATATCTTACATACCAAAAAATGTTTCCATATCACAATTAAAAATACTAGTAAAAAAGTTTTCCATGTTTATTATCATTGTACATCCTGTAACCTTATTGGTGCCAAAACAGGGACAATTGCAAGGAAATAAAATATTTGTTACTCATGTAGTTTCTTTCATTTACTCAGTTGACGTTAGAAAGTGTATCAACTCAGGACTTCTCAGACTGCCCTGTACCACCTACCTGCCCAGAAATATTAAGTGACATTTTTATTAAAGACACTAACACAGGTTCAGTGGGCTATGCCCGCTCCCCAGAGGTTCCCATCACATCCAGGAGCCTGGCCAATGCATTGCATTCAAGCAAAAATTCCAGGCCTGAATTTTACTTGCCAGGGGCTTTCCAATATGTATTGATAACATTTTGCCCAGCAGTGATCTCCTGTTGGTTCAAGTTCACCATGTGACTCTATTCCCAGAGGCCTCACCTTCACACAACCTCTTTCATGAACCAACTTTCAGAAAAAGAGACTATATGATGTCAAACCAACAAAGGCATTTGCAGTCCCTTTTCTCTCAGCAGTGAGTAATAGTGATTCTAAAAATATAGAGAACAAATGTGATTAAAATATAGATCCCTGGAGTTATATTACTGATGGAAGGAAGTCTTTTAAAAGAAGACCCTAGTAGTGTAGCTAGAGAAACTCACAACACTAAATTGGCTATTTCCTTTTAGTTGCTGGAGAAGTTAAGGCATCTTGAAACTATTTTTAAAGGATAATTTGACCTCAAAATCAAAATTTAGCACTTGAAACCTATAAACAAACAGCTGAGATGAAATTATAGCAGCATGTTTACTAGTGAAGACTTTTGGATCAACTGTGAAGAAGTGGACACATCATGATAAATGGGAGTGGAGTTCTTCCAGCTCCATTTAGAGGTGTTACCAGATGGACAGGACAGACTCTCTTTATACCTACTACCTCCTCATTCTTGCACTTCTTTCTGTTCCCATCTTTGATGATCTTCCTGACACACTCATTTGACTTGTAACTCTTAGCTTCACTCTGGTTAGAGAAAATTTGAATTCTTAAGTTTTCTTTCCCAAAGTCACACAGCTATAAGTGGCTGTGTCAGCTCTGACTCCAAAGCTGTGATTTTAAGCTCTGCCTTACTGCTTCTTTTTTCAACTGTAAAGAACCTTCCCTGTGTAATTCTCATCTCTGTGCCCGAGGGAATTGGGAACATATTTCAAGCTCTCGTGGGAAGGAGTGATCAGGGCCCACTGTCAGCATAATTTATTTTTCTCTTTCCTACTCCTAATAATAATGAAAATAGACATGAAAAACATGGACACGTTCACTGTGGTATTAAAACTAAACTAATGGCTCTCAAACAGTTTCTCAGCATTGTCACCTGGAAGTTTTCTCCCTGAGAGAAAGTTCTGGGGTAGGCAGTGTCGCAGTTCATGACTCCTGCCTCCTCCAAAAAGGCAGATGCCACCTCCTTCTGCCTAGACTCCTCCCTGACAGTAGCAGAGCTTTTGTTATCACCCTATTGAGAAAGTTTGGGATGGTGTTTAAAACTGACATCTTTAATATCTTCTGGACTTGGCTTTGAATCTCCGCTCCCCAGGTGTGTTATGTTGGGGGTAACTTCTCTGGGACTCAGTTTCCTTAGCTGTGAAGGGCAACACCCCTCATGGAGCACTGGCTTGAGTTGAAATGAGATAATAAACAATAGTTTATACAGAGATGTTGTGCACTTGGCTAACTTCACTTAGGTTTCCAAGCCAGTAATTGGCAGACCCAAGATTTGAACCCAAGTCTGACTCTGGAGGCCCCCTTGAAACTACCTCACTGTGCAGTGTGACAAGAGCCAAAATGGGCCAATGCATAGCTAAGAACACAAGAAGGACATCTGGCCCAGGAAAAGAGTGAAGGGGTCAGGGGAAGCTTCTCAGACATGATAACATCCAAGTTAGAAGCTGTGAGAGTTAATGAAAAAATGGGAAGTAGATTGGTCATGAGAAGATGTGATATTGAGTGGTGAGTGTATAGTGGGAGAGAATGTTCTGGGCAGAAGAAACAGAATGTACAAAGGCTAGAAGGCAGCAGAGAGCATGGCATGTTGGGCTGCTAATCATAGGTGGCTAATCAGTGTAATAGAAACATTGCTATGCAAGCGCCTTCTGTGCCAGGGTTATTGGATTGAGCAACTCTTAGTTTGTGTATAGAGCATCCTCGGCTCTGTGGCGCATGGCCGGTGTGGCTGCCTGTGGTTACCTTCTGTGCTCTTTGCGATTCTAGTGCCTTACAAGCTTCCCGAGGTTAGGACCCAGCATTTGGGCTTAGTTCTTTCTCCAGAACAGAGCAAGTGCCCAGATCTCCAAACATATTGGGCAAGACCTACTAGTATAAATTTATCTGTGAATGGCTTAGTAAAACTACCTTGTTATTAACAGAAAATATCAGAAAACCTTCTGCTAATACACAAAGATGTGGAGTGCTGTCCAGGATTTGTTTTTATCCTTGGGGAATACCCATGCCACGTGGTTTGTGTGGACAGCCAGTACTGGCATGGACTCATGGAGCAGATATCTGACGGGCACTGCCCAGAATTGGATGGTGCATTCGGAGAAGGGCCCTTGCTCTCCATGGGGATGGGCGGGCTTTGCCCTTCTGGGCCAGTGTAAATAATGATTGTGTAAATAAAGCTCTGTCATGAAGCTGATTGTTAAACCACTGGGGAAATGGTTATTGTCTTTCCTCATTAGAACCAGGACCCCGAGCATGGCCTGATGTCATCATTTCCCGTTCATGTCCAGAAATGTAACCTTTAGCTTTTTGTTTTTAAAAGGGGAAAACATATGGGCTAATGATTTTGCTGCATTCAATAGGTATCAGTTTTCTCATTGCAATTTTTAGAATAATAGGGTTTTTTTCACTATGAAAGATTATAACAAAATGGCTAAATGGCAGCAGTCCCAGAATGGGTAGCGCCAGCCCCAAATTAAGGCAAAAACACCAAGCTCAGAGGCTTTCTGAGGTGACCCTGCTCATTGCTTTATTTACTGAGATTTTGGTTTTGTAGTAAATATGCATGAGGGATGTTATGACTCTATATTTTTGGAGCTGTTCTTAAAATGCCTTCCTTTGCTTTTGAATGAAGAATGGTTATAATTTTGTGGTGTTCATGCAATCATTTGCATGGCTTTTTTTTTTTACTTTTTATTTGGAATAATTTTAAACTTATAAGAAGAAAAGAACACTACTCTTAGAGCCTATACTCAGGTTCATCTACTGCTAACATTTTACCTTATTTTTCTTAGCTATCTGTCTATATAAATTTTTTTCTGACCAAATTGAGAATATAAGTTATATGACATGTTCATTTATCCTTAAATACTTCACTGTCCATTTCCCGAGAATAAGGATATTCTCTTTTATGAGCATAGCACAATACAGTTATCAACCAAAATGAGTTAAACAGTGAAACAATTTTGTCCAGTTTATAGCCTATATTTCAACGATCAATTAATTCAATAATGTCTTTATACCATTTTCTCCTCTGGTATAGTCCCATCTACTCATGCATTTAATTGTCGTATCTCTTTAGTCTCCTTTTGTCAGAAACAGTTCTTCAGTTTTTTTGTTTTGTTTTGTTTTTGTTTTTTTTTTTGTCTTTTATGACACTGCTATTTTTGGAGAATACAATTTTTTCCTCCCTTTTAAATGAAAATATTCATCATTTAGGGTACATCTGATGTCCCACCCTACTCCTTGTTAGATTCATGTTATTCTTTCTTTAAAGGTGCATAACTTTTAAAAGAGATTTGATCACATATATTGTAATCTAATAATGGGTCACCGACTCCCACACATTGTATCTTTGTGAGCTGTGTGCCATGAGCCTGGAGTGCGAGTTACAGGCTCAGTCCTATTATTAATTTGCTGTGCCATTCTGGGGAAGTTAGCCATTTGGGCCTTTGTTTTCTCATTTATAAAAGGAAGGGATTGAGTTAGATGACTTTTAATAGCCCTCTCAATTAGACACATGATTTTTTATGGATCTATGATAATACATGTTGTGTTGTAAGGCAGTGAATGCCCTTACTAAAAGTGAAAATAATAATAGCAACTCTTAGTTGCCTGGATCCTTGGAGAGCTTGGTCTGGATTTGCAAGCAAAGCTGAAACTTTAAACTAGAAAGGTCCATTGTATCTTGATTAGTGAGAGGGAAGATTATGTCTTGGCCTGGGCACAAAATGCAGTTTATCTCAGGCAGATAAACTGACACATTAACACCAAGGTTCCAAGATGCTCGCATATTTCAAAACATATACCTAGGATCTAAAACCTTCTTTCTGCCCGATAACAGAATTCCTGTAATAACATGCATTTAGAGAATTTTCCAGATACCCAAAGGCACACACGACTTTAAAGAACACATGTGCTTTTCATTGTAGGAACCCACTTTTGCGCTTAATTAAATTCCATTTGGCAGAAGTGGCGATTTGAATTTGATATACTGTTATCGCATTGCATTACCAATATGCCTTTCAGGCTCCTGCCCTGAATACCCCTGAGATAAAGCACTGTGCAGTAGAAAGAAGGAGTCTGTGAAGCTGCCAAGGGTGAGCTGAGTGAGCTGAGAATTCCCCAGGGCAGCCCCCAAAAACCTAAAAAGAGGAACATGAGAGCTCTCAGGAGGCACAGGCTCATGGTGCCATGGTAGGCTGCTCCAGATCCCCTTCCCCCATTGGGGAGCACTTTATTCTATGTGAGCAAAGTGAGAGATGCCTTCTGGTGTTTGTGCGTGGGCACTCAGTTGAGCTCTCAGATATTTGTACTGGAAGCGGTGTTCACGTGGGAGTATAGAAGTGTGTGGCAATTTACTAAACATTTGTGTTTATATCCCATGGGGAGCAACCTAGAGGAAGGAAGTCAGCAGGGAGCAATTTAGGAGGTAGAGAACCTGTGTTCAAAATCTGACTTTAACACGTCCTAATATTATGACCTTTAAGAAGTTATATAGCCTCTTTGAATCTCCTTTGTCTGCAAAATGGGCTTTATAGTCTTCTGTTATTATGAATATTAAAGAAGATATAGATATATAAGCTGCCTTCCTGGCACAAAATTGGCACTCAGCATATAATTCATTTTTCCCTTTCTTTTGAAGTAGGTAGGTAGGATAAGTGTTGTCTTGGAGGCTCATAGACTCTTAAGGTCACTCAGCTGGTGAGGTCCCAGGGTGGATTTGAACTTGTGATGTTTCACTAGCCCATTAAAGTTTATCAACCTCAGTTGATTATATAACTAAGACAATTTTAGCAAGACTTGTAGGAATTCATTTTTTAATTAACTTATTTTTTAAATTTTGTGATAGTTCTAGATTTACAGAAAAGTCTCAAATATGGTACAGAATTCCTGTATGTTTCTCATCTAGTTTCCCCTCTTATAAATATCTTACATCACTGTGGTACACTTGTCATAACTAAGAAACCAACATTGACACTTCATCTATTAACCATTAATTACTATATCACTATTAACAGAACTCTACACTTAATTGAGATATCACTAGCTTTCCTTAATATCCTTGTATTTTTTTCCAGGACGTTACATTTCATTGTTATGTGTCCTTAACCTCCTCTGGTTTGTGACAGATTCTCAGATTTCTTTGTTTTGATGACTTTGACAGTTTTGAGGAGTATCTCATTTGGCTTCGTATGATGTTTTTCCCATGGTTAGACTGGAGTGATGGGTTTTTGAGAGGAAATATTCATCTCTATCACCCTCGACAGGGGCTAGTCTTGTGGTTTTTATCTTACCAAGCACAGAACTCAATTCCAAGGTAAAACTTGACCTGGGCTACTCAAAAGATTCCCTCACATGCTGTTTAATTACTTAAGATCACGAGGGAGAGAAAAGGCATAACAGTAATTCTTACAAAGTAACAGCCTGTCTTGTTGACAAATAAGTCAGCAAATGTTGGAAGAGGGACAGTGTGGTATGAAGTGGAAAATATCAGTCTGGTTGATTGAGGCCAGATTTTCAAGCACCTGTCTATCTACCTTGTTGATGAATTGATACTTCATTCTGTAGGTAATATTCAAGGGTTTTAAGCAGGGGAGTGACTTGATGAGATTTTTATTTTAGAATGATCACTCTAAGATGATGCTTTGGAGAGGGGAGGAAAGCAGGGACACCAGTCAGGAGACTCTTGGAGCAGTCCACCCAGATGTGGGTATAAATTCACTATTATTAACCAATGTCTCTTGCATCTACTTACTGCCTGATAAAACACCTACCTCATGTTGTGCATCATATATCATATATATAATCAAATTATACAGTTCTGAATGACCAATAATCTCACTCTATTAGACCAATATGGAAGCAGATGAGTAAAGGCAATAGAGAAGTGTTTACTTGAGATGCAAAAAGAGGAGTTCCAAGGAGATGAGATAGATAGTGTGTGATGCCAGCCTCAGGAATCCAGACTGCAGCCCTCCAGAGCAGCAAGAACTGGTGCCTGTCAGAAGCACAAGTTCATATTTGCATTTCCCCTTCCTTTGCTTCCTGATCCCCATTCTTCTTGTTGATTCTGCCATCTGCAACATGCATGGATGCAAAGAGCTCACCTGAGGAATTATAATGTAGTCATGCTTTTAGCAATCGACATTAACCTTATTTGACAAACCATCAGAATACAGGGACAAAGAGAAATCTTTATATTACAGGTTTAAATGTTAAATCCTGCCATAAACTGCTGTTATCTTTTGCAGAAGGAAAAATATATTTGGTGAACAATGGAGTCAAGTTAAAACAAGAATAAGAACATGTTCTGTTCTTTGGTAAATGTTCCTCTGCCAAGTACAGAAGTTCTGCAGTTTTCACGGCCATATACAAGGCTAAGTCGGGGCTTAAAGGGCCAGGCGCTTCGTGCAAGGCCACCCTGGGTAGACAAACAAAGCCCGTGTGGTGGGTGATTGTGGAATGTGATTCCAAGAACACTTAGAATTAGCTCTCTTTGGAGTTAAACAATATATGATTGGTGGTTTCCAGTTCTCTCTACGTGTAGTAGTGATAGGAACAACAAGAGGCGCCAAAGCAGAGCAGAGATCCGCAGCTAAAGAGGGAAATCTAATTCCTGCGAGACCTTGGTATAGTCACCCCAGCTATCCAGGGCCTGTTTTCTCCATCACTCAAATGAAAGGGTTGGGTTAGATCATCTCGAAGTTCCCTTTTACTCTCATAAATCTTTCACTCCATGATGCCTAACCAGTGGAGAGTTACCAGCAGCCTGTGGATAGTAGTTAGGAATCGTGTCCTATGTAAAAAAAAGGTAATTTGACCTACCTCACAAAAATAGCTTAAGGATTACATTTAAAATGAGATTATGAGTGAAAGTCATTACCACAAAGCATATCAAATAGGAGGTTCTCAGTAAATCCAAGTGTCCTTTATCAGGTCTCCCATTTATTAAAAATGTTTACTGAGTACTTACTATGTGTTGGGAACTGTTCTATGATTTGAGTCTATAGTAGTACATAAAATAGATGAATTTGCTGCTTCCCTGGAGCTTTCAATGAAGAGACTAATGAATACACACTAGCACAGCATTTCTTCCCTTTCTTCCTCTCTGGCTTCTTCCTCCCTCCTCTAACCCATTTGCTCTCAGCTCCTGTTGCAGATCCTGGTTGGCTGGCATATAACCCTACGAGTGATCAAAGGCCAGAAGTACTGTGTGTGAGCCTGAATATTTTCACTCAATGGCCAGGGTTTGGGAAAAGATGTAGATAAATGAGCATGAATTGTGATAAGAGTAGGAACGGAGTTAACCAGAGCTGGTGGGTGCCAGGATGGACCTCAGCATTTCCTGTATCTAAGAATATTGACAACACTATACTAGTTACTTCTTAGATGAAACACCTGGAAAGCATTGCACACGGAATAATGTCTGAAAAAAAAATTGACTACATCAGCCTACATTTACTCAACACCATCTGGGCAGGCTGGGTAAGGCTTTTGCCTCCCAGGGGTGAATAATATTTCATTTCTGCCCTCAAGGACTTCACATTTTCCTGAAAGATGCAGATATAACCTTCAATATACTGTGCTAAATGCTTTTATTTACACACACACACACACACACACACACACACACACATACACACATAAATCTAAGAAGCTGCACAATGTAAGGCAAAATTTTTTGACATCATTTTGACACTGCCATTTTAAATTCAACAACTCTGAAAGTATTTATTTATTTTTTATTAAATATATTGGGGTGACAATGGTTAATAAAATTATATTGGTTTCAAGTGTTTAATTCAATAATACTTCATATGTGTTCACTACCCAAAGTCAAATCTTCCATCACCCTGTATTTGACCCCCTTTACCTTTATCTACCTCCTGCCTGCTTTTCCTCTAGTAACCACTAAACTGTTGTCTGTGTCTATTAGTTTTTGTTTGTTTGTCTTGTTTGTTGCCCTAAGCAAAATAAGTTAGACAGAAAAAGTTGAGAACTATATGACTTCACTCATATGTGGGATATAAAACAGAAAACAATAAAAGTATTTATTTTTAGATGATGAAATCACAGATAAATATTGTAGGTAGAGGTACTCAACCTATTGATATCAATAAATATATATATATATTTAAACTTACTGATTAAAACTTGACAAAATATTAAAGAACCTTAATGAGGTTTTTATCTGCAGGATTTATCCAGAGTTTTTTAAAAATAGACTTTGTAAAATAACCTCAACAACAAAAAAATCAGAATGGCAGAAGATATAATTTGTAAAATTTAATAAAGGAGAAAAAAACAATAAAATAAGTCTTCATCGCAATGCATATGGAAAAGGTCTGGTGAACATAATTTAAATATTAAAATAGAAAAATGCATGTAGTTTCACACTTCTAGAAAGAATATTGATCAAAGAATTCAAATGGTATAGTGGTCTGCCTATAGAAAACAAATTTTAGAGGAAAATTCATCAGTATCAGACTTCATTAATGGTGAACTTTGTGGGTCACAGAGCAGAGTGTAAAAGGCAGATAGGGAGTCTGGAGGGACAACAGAAAATATTTAGCCCATTCAATCACTGTCTCTTTAATAAGTCAATAAAAGGTCTTTGTGCACATAATTTTATCCAATTTATTTTTGTCAACCCCAGAGCAATGAATAGCACATTGCATACTGTGGTTACTTGGTAAAGGTTTGCTAAGTGAATGAAGAATGAATAAACAAATGAAAATAAAAAGAATAATATACCACCGATCCGCAAAGCATTACTAATCCACCTTGGACGATAATACCTCCTATCACTTTGTACTGTAATCTGTTTTTATAGTTACCACTTCCATCAGAAGGTGATTTTCTGAAGCTGCAGGGACCATTTTTTTTTTCATGCATATGTTTATATTCAGCGCCTGTAACTTAGCAAGCATTCAGAGAATGTTTGCTAAGTAAATGAATGACCAAATTTTATATTAAGGGTCAGGTTACTTGGTCTAAGAAAGCTGAGATGTTTCCCTCATATTTCATTTTCATCACAATAGAAGTTCCGATGAGCCAGGGGTATGTGGTTTTGGGCCTTCTAACTCTGTAGAATCAGAATCTGATTAGGAAATATACTTTGTAAGGGTAACACCTACACCATTTAGAGGAAAATATGAAATAAAATGATTTCTACCGAGGGCTCTCCCCAAAGTTGGTTTGTGCTCTATTATTCCCCTAGAGACCCCTGGCTCAGTTTATTCTGTTCTTTTTAGCACAACTTTTGGCCCCAGCCTTGACAGCAGCTTGGAGACAGATAGGAACATTATTTCATGAAGTAATTTAGATATGATTTTTACAAAAATCTCATCTTGGCACAAACCCTGCAAGAGCTTGGGTTTAACCTGTTATTATGACATTGCAAGGAATAATAAATAGGCTGCAGACTGGAAAACTGAACAGGCTTGGGAAGAAGGAACTTAAATTGCAGCTTGTATACAAGCCACTCACCATAAAATAAAAGAGCACTTAAAGGAGTGAAGTATGTTAGTGAGTTTGATATTACATGCAGAATTCTCATTTCTGTGTATAATTACAGAAAAAACACTCGAGGAATTCCCTCTTTGCTCTCATTTCCAGAAAGAATAGGTATTTGAAATTTCATGACTATAGAGTCTGTAGCCAAGGACAGTTGAAAATGCTTGAAATTACACTAGGATTTTAAGGGTCTGGCCAGTCATGGTTTATTATTAAAAGGTCCCCTCAGAACTCCCACCTTTGGTAGCTCTCAGAGAGCCGCTTCTGTTGATCTGACCCCTGGAAAAGCTAGTGCTTCAAGAGATGGGAGATAACAGAATCCAACTTTTTGTCATAGAGATGGAATGTTGTATGAATTTGGATGAGTTACTCAACCTCTGTTTCCTCATCTGTAAAATGGTGATTGAATGAGGAAAAGCTTGTAAAACATCCAGCACTCTACCAAGCACATAGCCGCTGTAGTTAAAACTGAGGATCTGAAGTGAGAAGTAACTACAGCTTCTTCAGCACACTTGTGCCTATTTTTCCATCCAACATTTTTTTTTATGTTTTTTTTGTTTTGTTTTTAAATAATTTATTGAAGTGAAGTTCACATAACAGAGAATTAACCATTTTAAAGCTAACAATTTGGTGGCATTTAGTACATTCACGGTTGGTTGTGCAACCACCACCTCTGTCTAGTTTCAAAATATTTCCATTGCTCCAAAGTCAATCCCTCCCCATTCTCTTCTTTCCTTAGCCCCTGGCAACCATCAATCTGTTTTGTCTCTATGGAATTATCTATTCTGGGAATTACATATAAATGGAGTCATATGTTAGGTGAGCTTTCGTGTCTGGTTTCTTTTACTTACCATAATATTTCAGAGATATCTTTATTAAACATCTGGAAATTTTTTTTTTTTTTTTACTTTTTAAGGTAAAATTTGCATACAATAAAATACACAGCTTTTAAGTATAGAGCTAAAAGAGTTTTCACAAATGTAACGAATTGTGCAATCACCACTCAATTAAAGTATAGAATATTTCCATCTACCCCAGAAAGTTCTCTTTTTAAAATTAATTTAATTCTAAGTAGTTTATATTTTTGATGTTATTATAAATGGTATTCTTTCTATAACATTTTTCTAATTGCTTGTCATTGGTATATAGAACTGTAATTGATTTTTACATATCAACCATATTTCCTGTGACCTCAATAAATTCACTTCATTTGAAACAGGTTTTTTTTTCAGTAGATTTAAATTTTGTTTTGATTTAATTTTTTTTTCTACATAAATAATCATGCCATCTGTGAATTAAAAAAAACAATTTGACTTATTTTTTTTTAATCTGCAGGACTTTTACTTCTTTTTCTTGCTTTATCTTTCTGGCTAGGACTTTCAGTGCATGAGACTAGAAGCATGAGATTAGACATCTTACCCAAATGAATCTGGGAATGAAGCCCTAGATGACGGCCACCTTAATGGGATAAGAGAGGCAGAAAGAAGCAGAGAAGGAGAAAGATATGGAGGGGCTACCAAATCAGAAATGCACCACGATGACAATCATCAGCATAGAGAGAAGACACACCCTTGCAGTGAAATATGCGCAAACCCCTAGTCTTATCTTTTTGGGTCCAGCCCAGACCATAGCAAGGCCTAGAGTGATGGATTCCTACAAGTTTTTCTGAGCAATTGTTAGGTACTTAGTCTTTGCTTCCTAAACATGTTGTTTCAAATTATAAAATTCATGGACACAATTTAGAAACATTTGCTGCCCAGGAATTTTTATTTCTATCATGTGATAAGTGCTGCAGCTGAATTTTATAAACTGACATCAATGTGGTAGAAGCAATCCACTCAAAGACTGGCAATTTTTAGTGAGCTGGAGATCATTTAATTTTTTCACTCTTAGGACTTGATTTTTCTTAGGCCTTAACACATCCTCAAAAAGTTGAGTTTACTAGAGTTTTCATGTACATTTTTATTCTCGTTCTTCACAGAGACCACAGTAAGCAAATCCGAGAGCATCCATTTATCTAGTTGAAGAAAACGAGGCTAAGAAAGTTGGATAATTTGCCCAAGATCACATAGAGAACAAAGGGCAGAGCTGGGATTGGAACCCAAAGTCACCCTCCAAAGCATAGATTCTTTCTTCAACCTGCTGCCTCCTCACAGAGATGATGCAAAGACCTAGGCCCTGAACCCAGTGTGATGAAATGCTGGGAATTGGGGATTGGCTAGGCTCCCAAACAAAATATAGGGGATTGTTATCCTAATGAAGGATGTATTTATGCTACACACACAAACCATATTTATCCATTAATATAAGTGGGTCAGGCTTAGTCAAATTTTTACTTCAGCAAAAGAGAAGCTGAAGGTGGTTATGAATTTTGCAGCTCAGGATATTCCCACACTTTTCACAAAAGAAGAAAATTAGGAAGGAATCAAGTCAGAAGAGAAGTAAGACTTTAAGTAATTGATGATTTGAAAAGAAAGGGACCTTGAGAAAAGGAATAGCTGATGAGGTGACGGGGTCTGATTAAGTTTTCACATACCAAAGTTCTGAGACATTAACATATGAAGTCATGTGCAGTTTCTCAAATATGACCAGCTTTTCTGACTTCACAACTTTTCCTCATGTTTTCCTCTCTTCGTAGGTTTCCCACTGACCAGTGATGAAGTCCTACTCATTCATCAAGACCCAGGTAAGATCATGGGTCAGTGAAGGCTTCAGAGAGAGTTCTCTGTTCTTCCTTCTCATGAGCCTTCCTTCTTCCTTGTTCATATTTCTAAGAAATGAGGCATAATAATAATATTAGCCAAACATATTTAAACTATTTGTATATGTGTAACCATTTAACTCTACTCGAGGGCTCTTGAGGCAGGAGATTGTGTCTTAGTTATCTCTTCACTACAGGTCTTATATAAATGCTGGCACACACACAATAGACTGTCAAAGGCTTTTGCAGTAAATAGTGAAAAACCTTACAACACTGAGAAATTCTTCTGTTAAACATGCCTTATATAAGTAGAAAACAAAACTCATACATATTAGCATATTATCTCTAGGTAGATGCACTACTAAATAGAAATTAATGTCAACATCTAATGTTTTGCTTCCTATGGTCATGCTGTGGAAAGAGAACATTGCCACTGCTAGTAGAATTTATTTACATCTAACATTACATGTTGCTTTTGAAAGGCACACAAAGAAATAGAAGAGGAAAGGCCAGAAAAATGTATGAAAATGTTAATATGTTGACAAAAAATTGTAATTTCTAAAATTATGTTTGAATATATCTTTATTCAAATTAATAATCACAGATCACAAACTAAATTATACCTTCACCTACATGACAACTTAATAAATCCAGATATGAATTTTGACTATGCCACCTGTTTCTGGCTTTCTGAGCCTTGTTATATCTCCCATGGCAGTGCAAACCTACCCAAATAAAATTTGTTTTTGAGTCTCAAATCTGACAATGCTCTAAAGATATTTTAGAAAACATAAACTATTTGTCATTAAAATGATTTTGATGTAAAGATGCTTATTACCCTTAAGTCAATCCATAATTCAACGAAATCCCAACAAAAATTCCAGTGGAATTATTTTTGAAATTTGATGAGATGTTATCAAGTTCTTCTAGAAAAGTATAAGGGTAGAATGATAATACACCAAATTTAGTAAAAGATAAAAATAGGATTTCATATTATGAATGAGAGCAGAGGATATTCAGTGAACCAGTTGGTACACTTGGCTAGTCATTTGGAAAATGATACCTAGTGCTATGTGTCAGGCATGGCTCTACAAACTTTATGCCAATTGACATTTTTAATTTTCACAAGAGATACTATTATCATCACCATTTTATAGATGAGGAAATTAAGCCATAGACAGGCTAAGAAATTGGTTCAAAATCAATTAGTCAGGAATAGAGCTGTCTTTGAACCTAGGCAGTTTAGAGTCTGGGTTCATGCTGTTAACCACTATGCAATACTGTCTCCCAGCCGCATGCCTGGCACCAAAATACATTTCAAATGGATTAAAGTTTAAAAAGTAAATTTAAAACTAGAAGAACATATAAGTAAATCTTTCTAGAGAAAAAGATAGATCTGACTATATAAAAATTAAAAGTATCTTAACAAAACTAAACCAAACCAACAAAAATATAAATATTTAAATTTACCCAAACCAACCAAACAGCAACAAAAAGCACAGTAAATTAACACCATTAAATGACAAATTGGAATATATACAAGTAATGTTTATGGTCAAGTATTAATAGATCAGTGAATAAATAAAGAGTTCAGTAGTGAGCTAAACCTGGTACATCCACTGCACTGTAGAAGTACACCATTTGTAAGAATGACAGCGTTGGCTGTTTTTTATTGTCATGGAAATATGCCTGTGACATGTTAGTTAATGAATAGAAAATTATAAACTTACACTACGACCCTATTTTGTGGGGAAAAAAGTATGTGGGTGTTGTGTGTTTTTGTGTTTGTTAATATGTGTATATACAGGAGAAAGCCTGGAAAGGTAAAATCAAAAATATCTCCAGGTAGTATTATCGATGAGTTTTACCTTTTTTCTTTGCACCTTTACTGATTGGTAGAATTCTTTAAAATATTCACATATTTCTTCAATTATGAAGTGGTCCAAGCCTTTAATTATCTTTTTCCATAAAATTAGTAAAAGAAGAATATTTCAAGAGCATAATAAATTTATAAGTTTCTAGATCACAATATTTTCTATGATCTTTTGTGGTTTGGGGAGAACGTTTACAGTAAAATGCCAGTGAGACCATTTAAGTCATTAATTTATACATTAAATTGGATTATGCTCTGAGAACAGTGACCTATACAATTCCTACTTTGGGGAATTTATTTTGCTTTATTTTTACAGTCAAATATATGATCTATATTTGTAAGTGTTCCATAAGATCTTGGAAAGAGGTATATTATCTGTTTTTCCCTGAAATCACTAAGCATATATTAAATTAATATCACTTTATTATTCATATCTTCTATATCCTTAGTTGTTTTTTATATACTTGAATGACCAAAGTTGGAGTGGTTTTTTAAAGTCTCTAATAGTTATGTTTCTGTACATCTTGCATAGTATTTCTAAAATATGTGCATTTTTAGTCTTGAAATCTCTGTGGACTGTGTTTTTGTTGATATGCAAGGACATTCCCTGTCCTGTTTAATGTTACTTGCGGCATATTCTTTTTGCCTGAAAATAATATTGTGACACCTATTTCCTGATTATTTGAGCTTGTTAAAACAAATGTGTGCTTTGTCCTATCTTTGTGTTTTTTTAATCTTTTAAGATAATTTAATACTTTGATTTCAGAAGTGTCTCTTAGAGTTCGGTTTTAATTTCTGACCATTTGTATTTATTGTCACAATTGATATGTTTGGTCTCATTTCTATGATATTCTTTCTCTTATGCTCCCATACTGATTTATTGCAATAGAGCTTCATTCTTCAAAGTGGGATGTGTGTACTCCCCTTGGTGTACAAGATCATTCATTGGAGACTCAGAAGAAAATATATTTTTTTTATTTAAAAATTAAGAAAAATATTAAGCTTTTCTAATATTTAATATAAGTTGATGCTGGTATATTGCTGAGGTCCACATGTAAAGCAGATCCACTCAGTTTGTTTATAGTAAGCAAGGTAGAAGAGAGTGAATTGCAGATGTCCCTGTGGATGATACTTTGGTATTTTGCTCACTTTCCTTGATTCACTGGAGTTTAAGTGTGCTCAGTTAAGTAATTTTAGGGTTACTTCATTTACTTTTATCTAAGCTAATTCACAAAATTGACAAGGACCTTAAAATGATTCCTGAAAGAAAAAGAAAAACAGATTTAAGTAATATCCCATCCCCTCTGCTGCCCCCTCCCCACACCCAATGGCTTAGCTTATACTTTCCTTTTTTTTTTGGCAAGAATTCACCATCAGCCACATTATGAGGTAATAGAGAGTGTTTTCAAAACGGATGTTTGGAAATGTTTCCCAGTATTTCCATTGCTATCTGATACATTGCTGAAAATGATATAAATGTTACACCTATAAAAAATAATCTCTCATATCAACACAGTTAAAAAAACTTCAAGTAGAATATTTGTCCTGTTTAAAAGTTTTAGAGAT
The DNA here is from genome assembly GCA_004027375.1 of Macroglossus sobrinus. Taxonomy (NCBI): domain Eukaryota; kingdom Metazoa; phylum Chordata; class Mammalia; order Chiroptera; family Pteropodidae; genus Macroglossus; species Macroglossus sobrinus. The sequence goes on along the minus strand of PVKZ01000604.1, from coordinate 568,623 downwards.
TTTTAAACTCATTTGTTGAAGTGTAAAAATGTAACATGCACTGATTTCTTTTTAAGAACAATTGAGGGATATCATGGAAAGTGGAAATTTACTAAACTAAATTTAACAATAACAAGTACATGATTTGTGGAAGGAACAGGACATAAGTGTTGTGAATATTAAGTGTAGTCAATGTCATACTTTTTTGCCTTGAGTTAGTCTATTCCTGAAGGATCTTATTTAGCTACTATAGTCATGAAAACCCAGTTACACATAAAAATTGATCCCGGATCACACCTTAGAATTGCTATGTTGTGGAACCAAGATTTTCAAAACCACTGAGAGCAAATTTAATCATTCTGTTTTCACTGAACATTATTATTTTAGTAAAATAAATTACTTTTAATACATGCAATAAATTTATTTTAAATTAGTATTAATTTTAGGTTCATCTCATCCTTTCGATGGTTCTTTTACCATATAGTCTATTATGTATGCGTACACACATGTGCCTACAATAGTACATGTATTTATATGTAAGTGACTATTAAGAAATTACTAGAGCAGGATATATTGCTCAGAATCTCACTGATTCAAAGATTTTTATTTGGCCTATATTTTTTACCTTTAATTTAAAAATATTTGAATATTTTTAAATTATCGATCATGAGAATTAAAATATACTTATTTCCATAGCACAAGAAATTTAACATACTTATTATGTATATTTTTTCTCACATATCCTAATTTTTATTTGTAATGATTTGTAACTTTGACCCAAATCATTATTTTCATCATGTAGCTTCTCTTTTAAGAATTTTTATTAACATCTGTATTAAGTTTTAAAACTATATTTATAATTAATCTTTTTGTAGTTTCATTTGTATCACTGAGGCTCTTCTACCACAACTTCCACATTCTTAAACTTTTAAATTTTGGTTTATGTCTTGATTAAATCTTCAAGTAATTTTAATCTGTATCTGCTTTTCTGGAACCATAGATGAATGATATAATTTCCATGTCTTACATTCCTCAATATAAAATTTTCAGCCTCATGTACATAAAGCAATTGTTTACTTGTAGAGTTTTTGTCATAGTCTTTTCCCCTCAAAATGCTCTTGATATCATTCTTTTGTTTTCCAGAAGTTTGCGACACCGAGATGTCTGTTTTATCTCTATAGTATTTTTTAATGTTATTTTCCCCATTGTTTGGTGGTTCTACTGGTTTCTCCTGGGCTCACTCCTATGGCTACAGTCATCCCCTGCTCCCCTAGGGCTAGATGGTTCAAGGTGCACTCAGACAGACAGTCTGTCTGTTACAGGGTCTTCCTTCATACAGTCTCTCTGATGATCCAGGCCCCCTTATGGTGATCAGGGTATTCAATAGGTGTTGTGAGGAAGCAAACTGGCTCCCGAAGTAACACCCTTTAACACATTTGTGTTTTTCCACAATGCCAAGCTTATTGAGTGGAGCCTTCTCAGATAAACCAATCAGGCCCCCATGCAGGTTAACACACAACACACAAGAGGGGATGTACAGAGTCTTAGGCAGTGGAATGAGGGGATGAAAGTTCTTAGTGTCTCCAAAGTGAGCTCTGTTGTCTGGGGCATGGAAAGCTGGGCATCAGTTTCAAGCCAGGACTAGAAAAGCAGAAAGTCAGAGTGTTTGGAAATCAGTACACCTGCCCATGATGCTCTCGGGTCAGGCTTGAGCATCATCTTTCTAAGGTGTTCAGCTTACATGGTCCTTACAAGGTGAAATCCTTATGCTTATCTGCCCCCACGGTCGGGGCTTATCGGAGGCAGTCCTGGGTAATGTTTCTGTAGTTTTCGGCTTTCTGGTCATACCCTGAGGGTTTTTACACTGTGTGACAGTTGACATGGCTGTCATGGCTCCCATGGAATCCATTTTGTAAAGTCCAAAAATCTTCAATTCTCTGTGCTTATACAAAATAGGTGAGGACAAGATCTCAAGGGCTAGGCTCTAGAATTTATACAATGTTACTTTTGCCACATTCTCTTGGTCACAAGACCAGCCAGATTCTGTTGACCTCTGGTAAAAGGTGTGATATTGTGATTAATAAGAAGAAATACATACAGACATTTTCTGACTAAACCATGGTTTGATAAATGATTTCTCAACATTACAGTGGTGCTAAAGAAATTCGCATTCAGCAGAAACTGTACTTTGAATTTTGAATTTTGATCTTTTCTCAGGCCGATGATATGTGGTCTGATACTCTCATGATCCTGTGTAGCAGTTAGTAGCTACAGCTCTTAGTCAGGCACCCACTCACAAAGGTAGACAGGCGATACTCTACAGTGTACTGTGTTGCCAGCATTTTTTGGATAGTGTTTTGAGCACTTTAGAGTAGACTAAACTAAGCTATGGTGTTCAGTAGGCTATGTGTATTAAATGCCTCTTTGGCTTCACAATATTTTCAACTAGGATAGGTGTATCGGACGTAAGTCCATGGGAAGTCTGTAAGCCTCTGTATTTGATCTTCTTCCCTGTTCCTGGCACAGAACTCCTAAAACCCTTAGAATTTCTAGTGATAGTGTCTTTTTATATGCTAATGAGATGACTGGTGGCTGGAGGCTCCTGGATAGCCAGGAGAACCAACCTGTGGTTAGAAGGTTGGAGCTTTTCAGGTCTGTTCCTTGACCTCAGGGAAGAGAATGTCTAGAGATTGACTCAGTCACCATTAGCCAGTGATTTAATCAATCGTACCTACACAATGAAACCTCCATAAAAATCCTAACTGGGTTTGGAGAACTTCCATGCGGCTGAACACCTGGAGGGTGGCAGCTCAGTGCCCCATCTCCCATACCATGCCCATGCATCTCTCCCACCTGGCTGTTTCTGTCCTTTTATAATAACTGGTTATCTAGTTAGTAAAGTGTTTTCTTGACTTTTATGAGCCATTCTAGTACACTACTGAAACTAAGGAGGTAGTTGTGAGAACTCCCTGATTTATAGCTGGTCAAACAGAAACATTTCATGACTGACAGATGACAGCCTTGACTCATAATTGTGGGATGGAGTCCTTAACTTATGGGATCTGATGATAACTCCAGGTAGATAGTGCCAGAATTTAGTTGAATTGTAGGACACCTGGTTGCTGTCCAGAGAATTGAAGAATTGCTTAGTATAGGAACAAATACTCCACACATTTGGTGTCAGAAGCGAAGTATTGCTGTTGAGTGTCGTAGAGTATGTGAAAAACAGTTTCCCTTTAGTTGGTGAAGAGAGTGTAGAGAGGAAATAGAGTTTTTCCTTTCCGAAGGCACAGCGAAGTCACATTGCAAAGGGGTGTGGATACTGGGAGTAAAGGAATTTGCAGCCATTAAATAATCGACCACACCAGCAAAACATACCAAATAGAAGTTCATTTTTTACCTCTCTACTGGATGATTCAGGGTCCCTGAGTCATCTGTCTCTAGGCAGCCAAAGCAGAACGATGTAATAGAGAAGGCACACTTCTTAAAAACCCTAGCCCAGGAGAGATGCTTCACTTCTGCTCGTATTCCTTTGGCAGAAACTACTCATATGGCTGTACCCTGATGTGAAGGGACAAAAATAATGGAAGGGGGGATCATAACTTTTTGGTGGACAATTAGCCATCTATGCCACATTAAACCACTATGTGTGTGTGTTTTTTTTTTAATTCCACTGCTGTGTTATCAGAGGCTTGTTTAGAAATCCTCTGAAAACTTTCTGAGACACAAATTAGCGTATTTGCATTCTTATTTCTTAGAGTAAATATTTCAAAAGAAATATTTTATCTCTTTAAGACAATTATCTTGTTTGGACCTGCAACATCTTTTTAGGACCTAGGACCCCCAAAATAGCCCTGTTTGAGGTGGCCCCCTTCTCTTGAAATGTCTTCTCACTTCTGTTGCGAGACTTTCTTCTTGAGGTAGCTCCTGGCAATCTAAGAGAAAGACCAGCAGCAGAACTAGCATTTTGACTGGAGGGTTTCTGTAGCCCAAGGTCTCTTTTCACCCTCTGCAAATTACTTGGTCCTACAGGAATTGTCTGGGTCCCTCTACTTCCTTCCTATTTCTTCTTTGTCACAGGGCGATCATGAATGGAGCCTAAATGGTACCTTTAGTTAATCACTATCAGCCTATATGAAATATACATTCCCTAACATGTCGGGCATATATATGGCATGCTTCCTATTTTCCAACACTGATGCTAGTTTTTCCCTAATTTTATATCCATTGGTCATCCCATTCGACTGAGGGTGGAGGGCTGAGTGCTCTATGCCTGCACTTACATCACCCTCAGATGCAGAGGAATTACAGTCTTACACTGAAATGCTTGTGGAAGTTATATGGCCTGTGATATCAGTTTCTTTAAAACACCTTGTAAACTTTCACTTTTGCAGAGCTATCATAAATCTGTTTAATTCAACAGTTTACACTAAGTCCTCCAGAATTCCAATTCGAAGTAAAGCATTTTCTGCTTGATTGAAACTGCACTGTTGGAAGTTGTTAAGAATACCGTTTGTTGCAGCCAAATTTCTCCATGTCTGATAATCAAACCTCATGATGGCTCACATGTGTATCCATTTAGTGAGCAGTTCCTGAGGCTGTGCAGGCAGGCCACAAGTGTCTGAGTGCTGGGACACAGGGATCGGAGGATGCTTCTGCCCTCAAGCTGCTCACAGTCATTGAGGAGCGGACAGCAATGCAATTCGTGTGGTGGTGTTTTGGAATATGAGCTATCCTGCTCTCTTTTCACTACCCCCGACCTGTGACCTTTCCTCAGTGGTTTTCACACTGACTCGGGGTGTGGGGGAAGGATCAAAAGGGTCAGAAACAGCGGGTAAGCTTTCCTTTTTGGTTTTTAACTTTCAGCACAGGTTTTTGAGATCCAAAGGCAGGCTTGAGGGAAGCAGGGTATAAACTTTATGCCAACAAGGAATTTTGAAAGAATTCTCTATCTCATTGGTGGCAGGGGCTGGCTTAGGGGTATGGGGGGAAATGACCCTGTGGAGCTGTATGGTGTGCCAGGAGGGTCAGATCTGGGCATCCACATGAAGGACAGCAGAGACCACACGGAGACCCTCTACAACTTCTTCAGCCTGAGATCTTGCTGAACTATGAGCAGTACCCTCTGCCCTCTTTTCTTTACCTTGGGACAATTATACATCCCCCTCAAGAAAAAAATAAAAAAAGCTGAGGAACCTTGACATTCTTGGAAGCAGTTGTTGCTTTGGAAGAGGTGAAGAGGAAGCCTCAGGATTGGCCTTAGGGCAAGGATAGGCAAGGGTGAAACACACTCCTTCTTTACAGATAATTACAGTGTGAGATTCCAAAACTGATTTTTATGTAGATGGCTATTGAACAATTAAAAAAGGAAATGGTGTTGAGAGGGGCCAGCAAGGTAGGGCTTCGCCTACCTTGTTTGGCACTCAACTATTGTCTTTCTGGGCAAGGCCAGCAAGAGGGTGTCTCTGATTACACAGGTGGAGTGAAGATGGCTATGGGCTTTTAGTAACCTAGTTTTTGTATTCAGTATCAAGACACCATCCAACAAGACTTCCAAACGTTTTTATAGGAAAATCTTTTGGGATGAATCAAATTGTATACAATCATGTGTTTAATAAAAATCACCTCAATTAAAAAAGTAATTTTATAAAATCAGTATCATCCTAGAAAAAGTTAATCCCCAAAGCACAGAGTAGGGAAAAGATTATGAGTATTATAAAATTGAGCATGAGCTATATATTACATATGTAATATATAAACATGTTTCCACTTGTAGGAAAATTATCATGGTTTGTGGGCTTATGGGAGGGCTTTCTTTCTCATTAAGTTTCAAATAATGAACATGTATTTTATAATTGGAAGAAATATGATTATAATCCTTTTGAAAATAAGAAATTGAGGATATTCTGATGAATAAAGATCTTTTTCTATAATTTTTTTAAAAAATTATCTTGGTATATCAAAATAACTAATATGAAAACATTAAGGTTGTTTCAAAAATTATTTGTAAGTTTTGTTTTAAGGGAATATTCACTTTATTTTTGTTCAACATCTTTTAAAACTATAACTCTACCTTAAAAATTTGGCATTTTCATTATGAGTAATAAATTCTAAATACAATTGCTCTTGAAAAAAAGGAAAAAAAAGTGATTCTTTGTTTTTGAAACCAAAGACAAAGGATCATATAGCTCTGTTTTTTCTAACTTAATTCATTCAGTTTGACTTATTTTGACATCTATTCCACGTCCTCTTTCAATAGCCTGCCTGACATTGATCTCAGCATTTCATTAGGAATTCAGGGTGGAAAGAAATTACTCTGAACATTCATATCTTATTCTAATAGTAAATGAAGTGCCATTTACATTTCATATTTTTTTCCTGCTAACCTGTAACCCCTTGAAGACTTTGGTACTTTTCCATTATTACCTCAAAGACATTTATCATTTTCCCTTTTGATTTATGCTAAGACTTCAGTGATTGAGCCATGATTCTCAGGGTCATTATGTAAATGCTCCATGAACAAAATGTTCCTTTAAACTTTTTGTCGACAAACTAAAGAAGTTGATTTTCTTTATAAAAGGCCTGGGTTATTATAATAGCATAGTTTTAGCTACCGTGGTCTAATCTTCTGGGTGTGAAAAAGTACAAATTTAGACGTTAGAAGTGATATTTTATAGTGGAAAGGGCACCAGCTTTAGAATGATAGACCTGAGTTCTCATTCAACGCTCAGATAGTCACTTGCTTTGTTTTCTTAGACAAGTTACTTCACTTCTTTGAGTTTCTATTTTCTCATTTTACAGTGGGAGTTAAAAAAAAAAAACCCAAACTATTCTTTGGGATTGTTATGAGGATGACACTACACTAAGTACCTTGTATGTATTAAATGCTCAACACATAGTAGTACCAGTTTGCTCCTATCTCTGCTTTCTGCTCTGTCAATTTCTATGTTGGCAGAATGGCTGGCACTTAGAATGATGAATTACCAACTGTGGCTCTGAGTTTTATAATTTAGGAAGGCATGGTTTGGGACACAGAAGCTCTTATCTGTATAGTAGCCATGAAAATTCAATTGCGTGCTTAATGGTACATTTGCTGTGACTAAGTCAAACAGCTGCCATAATTGACATTTTAACTACTTTGAAACGCAACCAAAAATCAGAAGATGGCCTAATTATGTTAACCATGAAACCCATTGGCTTTTAAGTTCAATAACTATTCATGGAGCACCCACCAAGTACCTGGATAGAGAGTAGAAAGGACAAGCAGGGCTTGTGTTATGCAGAAATGGCTTTTGAGTGGGGAGATAGTTAAGAAAAAAACAGATAAGTGAATAAATAAAATACGTAATTAGAGCTCATCTGAAGTGTTGGTGGCTGGAGAGTAACAGATGACTTATTGAGATAGGGTGATCCTACTCCTGGAAGGCCTAGGGCTGGGGCTGACATTTAAGCTTCGATGAAAAACAGCAATTTCTGCAGAGGAGGGACAAGACTGGTGCAGGAAGCCAAAAAACATGTGCAAAGCCCTAAATCTAGGAACATGGAACATTTGATGAATATCCAGGTTGTTCTCAAGACTATGATAATCTTTTCTTCTATCATTCCACTTATTGAATAAGAACTGATGAAGTGAGACTTGTGATAATTTGAGACTCTTGTTAGTCATTTATTAAAACATTCTGGAATAAGATAATCCAAAAGATTATACATAGGCAGGCATAATTCCTACTAAAGTAGGTTTATGAGTCATTAAATAAAAGCTACCCAGCCCTCTTGTTTGTCATTATAAATAATAAATGATAATAATAGCACTATTACCACAGTAGTGCACTTGTAGTTTACCAAGGAGACAAGAAAATATTAGAATAGTAAGTGGGGGAATAGGGGTTGGAGTCTACTTGCTCATGCTTTCATGGGCACTGCCAATGTGACCCAGGCCACAGAATATTTTAAATTTGGGTTGGCTCTGAACCTTCCATTACAAACTCACTCCAAAAGTTTTGCTTAGCCTGGGCGCCCCAGTGACTGGACAGTGTTCATAGAACCTCCCCAACTCCAACACCTTTCTTGCCTTAGGGATTGCCCCTCCTTTCTTCCTTTGCTTTCCCCTTTCCCTATACAAAGGCACTTACTGCTGCAATTTCCCCAGCAAAATCCTCTCAAGAGCCAGGAAGGGATGTTGGCTATAGTCAAGAGAATGACCTTGGCTATCCTTTTGGAATAGGTAATGGAAAATATAGTAAGAACCAGACACTAATACTCACTATCAGGAAGCACAGAATATAATAGAGTATGATTTCTTTTTTTAAAAAGTGTGGGTTCCATTTTATCAAAGCTATGTACATACATAATTCTGTGACAAGTAGCACTTTTCTATGTGTTACTATGTTCCTCTTCTTACAGGCAGCCACTTGCAAACACTTCTAATAGAATATTTTAGCATTTACTCTTATTTATTAAAATCAAGCTTATGTTGCTACCTCTTGATTTGTAAAATAACATACTAAGTACTAATATTGATTTCTCACTATGGGAGGTGGGGATTTACCCCTATACATGTTGCTCATTCCTCGATTCTCTCAATGTAACTGTATGGCCATATAAAGATAATTTATAGCTGGGTATGCAGTATTGTATGATTACTTTTCTTGCACAACATTTTATGGTCTTAGGACTTAATCTTGTTTTTATCCTTTGCTTGGGTTTGTACCATCATTAATTCATCCCCAAACTTACCCCCAATTGTGTACATTTAAAACACATTAGGTATTATATCAATTTTATCTTCTTGAAGAAATTTTTTTCCTGTCCTCTTTTAACCTGCTCCAGTTTGGACCAGTGTGGTAGATGTGGAGATGTGTTGACCAGAAGCCCTTTCGAGGATGGACCTTTTGTTCCAGCTGCGAAAGGAGTCATCACATAGCCTCAGTTATCTGTCAGCTTCTTAATCTTTGCCTTAGCTGAAGTTATCTGTCCTGCCCTACAGCATGACTTTTCCAAGGTGGTCCTTATCCAATGACTGATAACAGAGATGGTATAAAAGTCATTTAAGCCTACTTTGGGACAACTCAAATGGGCTGCAATGCTACAGAGACCTCTGAGGGGTTGGCTGAAGTATCACTGTATCTGCATCATATAATTCAACTTCTCCTTCTGCTCATTCTTGACCCTTTCCTCTCCCTTCTTTCTACTCCCTCAGAAGTATTGATCTCTACTAATTATCTCACATGCCAGATTCTTCTTTCACATCTGCTTCTGAAGACCCCAATCAGCAACTATTTATTCTCTAGGGCTTCTGCACAGAGAATAACATCCCTTTCTGATCTTGGAGATTCCCTTGACGTATTGTTATGTTGGGTTCTCTCTTTCCCAGGTCTTGGGATCTCATGCCTTCTCTTTGGTTTAGTCTCTTGTGATGGGGCACATTCTCTACCAGTTTCCTGAGAACAGGTATACAGAAAATAATTTTTTTTAAACTTGTGTGTCTGAAAATGGTTTTATTCCTGTCACATTTAATTAATAACTTGGTTTGGTATAGTCTTCTGTGTAGGAAATAGTTTTCCTTCAGAATTTTGAAGACATTACACAATTTTCTTCTGGTTCCAAGGTTTCTTTTTAGAATCATAAATCCAACATAATTCTTGAAGATTTATATGAAAACTGTATTTTATCTCTGCAAACTTATAGGATCTTCTCATTGTTTTGAAAATTACATCTTCCTCCAGTTTAGGATTCTGCTAAGTCTGTTACTACTTATCCAGTTAGTTTCCACCTTCCAAAATTTTATTGCTCTTACCTCCTCTGTTTTCTTTGTCCTTGAGTATTTATATCTTAAAACAGATAGGCAGCCAGACAGACAAACAATAACAAAATATTATAGTGACTAATAGCATTTAAGTAGACTTTTGGGAAGGAAGGAGCAGGGTTAAACATGTGTGTTCAGCCTAACATCTTTCAGTAAATGTAGAATTATTTTTTTTTCAAGGAAAAGTTTGGTGAAGCTGCTATATCTTTTTTCTCTCTCATCTTTTCATTTTTTGCCGTTTTCCCATAAGCACTAATTGCATAACTATGCTATACCAAACCTTGTGTTTCTAAAATTGTTTTGTTGCCTTTCACTCTACATATCCATGGCTAGGGTAAGAATAGCTGTGCCCTGTCCTGATTCAAATCCTGTCCTGACTGTGCTCAGAGCTGACCAAACTCCTGCTGACATGGAAGAGGAGTCCTGTTTATGCATTATAGTTAAGTTGGACACCTGTGAATTTCCTGAAGTCTTGGACACAGGACTTTCCATCTTCATAACTGTAGAGAGATGCAGGTACCTCTAGGAAACAGAAATAGTGGCATAGATCCTTAGTACACTATTGAAAATTCCTACCCATAATCGCTTTTTTTTTTTTATGGGAGTGGCTGACATGGTGAAAACAATCCCCTCACAGCTGAAACAAATGAATAATTAGTCCTGAGAAGGTAGAGAGGAAGTAGATCTTAATGAATCAGCTGCCTAATTCTTTATATCATTTGGAATTAGATGTGATCTGTATGTGAGATGCAACTAATTAGCATGATGTACTAAATAGTGTGAACTCATAGATCATAATTCTTATTGGCAATAATTAGTTGGGAAAGTGAAAATAAAATTGAAAGCTATTCTTGTTCTAGGTGTTGCAGAGACAAGAGCACTAATGGAACAGAAATCATTGCTCCCTTTTAAAAAAAATTTCAACTTCTATGCTCATTAGCTTCATGACTTTGGGTAAGTCACTTTCTCTCTCTAATCTGGAGAAAATATTAATTCTTTTATAAAGTTGTTAAGGAATTAATGTACATAAAGCTATGAGCACACACAATGTCCATATATCACAGATGTTCAATCAATGGTAGTTTTTTTTTTCCCTTGTGTCATCTATATTAATCAAGAACATTGTGATTTTATATGCAATAAAATTTCGGGTCCACACTATTAACACTCCTTTCAAAGAATCTACAGGATAAGGTTTTATCTGTATTAACTGAATGGTGAATTCAGATGGGTCTTAATCCCCTCCATACACACTCAATCCTCAAATTAAGAATGCTCAATTTAAGGTGGCATGTGGGCCTCAGAATCAGGGAACATTTCATAACTAGAGTTAACTGCAGCAAAGAAAATTTGGGTCTATAAATAAGAACTGACAGCAAAAGCAAAGATTAATCTTAATGGCATGCATTAACAATGTGCTATTTGAGATTGGCAGTGGAGAATTCTAAGAACTGGCAGTAGGCTGTATGGGTCTTGACATGGGAATTCACGTGGGCAAGCACACTCATTCAGTACACCTTGTCCGTCCATCCCAGAGATGTTAGCATATCCAGAGACCCACAGGATCATGGAAAGTGGCCTATTTATTCACATCAAATTATCTCACATGCAGACTGTTTCCATTTAATATAATTGTCATTCGGCAATACTCTCACTTGGTATAACTTAGAAGTGACAAAGAAATTGGATGGAACTTCACATGGTTGACTTTAGAAAAACAATGAAGCAGTGACTAGAAATTTTAAAGTTAAACCCTAATGTTTATAAAAGCTTGGAGCATTGTGGCCAGATAAATAGTGATGGCAGAAAGGAACCCAGTTTAGTTATTGGGGACTTGCACTAGAGATATCTCCCAGGATTCTTGTCTTGGGTAAGATTCAAGACTAAAGGTCGATACCACTATGAAACCAGCTCATCTTTATGATTATGTGCGGTAAAGGGCTAAAGGGCAGAGGAACCATGAAGTGCCTGGATGTTGCCTGCTTCAGAGTTGTTCACATTAATTTTGACTCTCTGGATTGGCCAGGGAAAACATAACTTTTCTTGTGCCACTTTTGAGTAGATCCAGTTAAAAATGTGTTTGTCTTCCCAATGAGAGTGTTAACAAAGAGTTGCTAGGGTAATAAAGGGAGAGAAGGTGTGTCATACAACCCAAGGAACTCTGCTTTTCAATACTGACCCAAAGCATCAGCTCTGTCCATGCGTGGTTGAAGACAAGAATTGATAAACTTGTGCAATAATTTTCAAGGAAACAGAAAATAAGTGGATTTATATTCAGCCTGATAGAGGTGGGCCTGATGGAGGCTACCCTGTGAGGGTGAGTGACAGGCCTTCCTGCCGTGATCCCACGCACATTTTGCTGGGCTACTTTTGCCCTTTTGTGAAGCCTGGGCTTCCATATGGAAGGCCATGTATCTGAGCTTCCTCATGTTTCCAGTTTTATCCCACATGTAATCTGGGAGATGGGTTTGCCTGGTTCCTGCTCCTGTGGCTCTGATCCTGCTTAGCATACATATCATTACTGGCCTTTCTTGACCACTCTCACCTGGTATAGGCCTTGGTGAACGTGAAAGCTGCCAAACCACCAAAAAGAAAATTCACCATGCTTTCTAAGAATGTGGGCTTGAGCCAAAGACCAAGTTTATTGGTAAACTCCTCCTGATCTACCCCGCAGAAGCAAGGGTGGAGGGAACCGCCTTCTCCAGGTAGTCTTCTCCAGAGACAAAGCCTGCTGAGTAACTTGCCTGCTGGTGGGAGTTGTTTGGAGCCAGCAGAACCACCTTCTGTCTCCTTTGTCAGAGGGAAATGTGGGAAACATTGTTGGGTGGTTGGTGATACTATGGTGCCCATCCCCTCCCCGCCCACACACAAGCCCAAGGAAGTGCTTCTCTGTGTCCTCAGGCAAAGCTTCATGAAGGCCACACACTTTTTATGTAAGCACTGTTCATCTTTTTGAAATGTTCTGGAGTCTACACTTTTTTGTATATTAATGTTGAAGTTCCAAACAATGGGAGAGAGCAAAGGTACTTAGGGGCCTTAAAGATCTTTACCTAGAGATGTGCCATCTTTGGTAATTTTACAATTTACTGGGCATTCATCTTTTTTCCAGCTACCGATGGTTTCTCTAACCTAACATCTACCTTCTTCTGTCAGGTTTAAGAAACCATAAACTTAAAAGCAATTGGAGTAAACAAATTGGTAGAGGAAAACCAATGAGTTAAAGGACATATTTTGGTTTCCCAACTAGCACGTAGAAGAGTTTGCCATGGAAGTCCATCCTGCAAGTGTTATGCACCTGGGCCCAGCCTCAAATGATGCGCACCACTGGTCCCTAGTATTCGGCCTTGAAGGGAAGCAGAGCAGTGATACCCATTCCCCTGTTTAATGTTTCTGAACCTTGATCATCTGGTGTATAAAATGGTGTAATAATAATATTTTGTGGTGAAGCAGGTGCTTGCTTATGTGTTGTAAGAATCAAATGAGATAATGTGTTTAATTTCCCAGCACAGTATCTAATTAATTCCATTTCTTCCCTTTTCTATATTAGAACCAGTCCAGATTCACCGTGTAATCAACTGAATCCACAATCTTCTAATCCTCCCTTCTTTGGGGAAAGAAAAGAAAATCCGCTTTTTTCTTTCATAAAGCTGGAGTTCTTCATGACTTGGTCTGGCTGATCTTTCCAACCTCATTCTCCATCTCACTGTCCTCACAGGCCCCCCACTCCTGGTCCAAACAGTGTTGTATTCATCACAGGTTCCTCTAGGCCACCCCTGACCGTGGTACTCTTAGCACTGTGTGAATCACACTTTAGTATATGTGTCATGTATCATTTCTCTTCTAGACCATGAGTTCCTTGAGGAGAGAGGCCATGTCTTCCTTGTATTTGATATCTAGTGCTTAGTAGGTAACCAATAAACTTTTGGTTAATAAAACATTAAACCAGACTCTGGGGGTGTTATGAAGATGGCCTAAATATTTTAGAGGGATCATTCTGGTTTCTTTGAAGACTTCCCAAGAAATAAATACATATGATTTCATTTTAGAAGGGAGGATAATTGATTTTTCTCTGTGAATGGGAAGACATTTCCTTTTTTTTTTTTTTTTGCTTACTGATGTGTGGCGTAGGACATAAATTACACAGGAAATAGGACGTGGAGACATAAACCTGCTTAATCCAATTACATATTTTAATCAACAGACAGGGTCCCAAGAGTGGGGAAGATGATACATGGGACAGAGATGACTGCAGGATATCTAGGAAGCTGTGTTCCTTACTTTTCCTTGGAAATAGAGAAAGAGAAGCAAAGAGAGACAGAAATATAGCAGCTGTCATAGGAAGTGAGAATCAATGTTGTTTGTTATACAATATAAAACAAATCTTGAAGAGGATGTTCAGTCTTTGGAATGTTTTATAGTGTATACATAAATAACTTTCTGAAGACAAATGAAAAGAAGCAAAAAGAGAGGGAAAAAAAAGACACAAACAAAACAAAGAAACCAAAGTGTGGAAAACAAAAACCAGGCTTTTAAAAATAAAGGCCATGTAATTACAGCCATTTGACTAAGAAAAAGTCATGCTTGTAGCCTGATGCAGGCAACACACAACTTCTAATTCCAAGGAGAAAGTACCTAAAGAAGGCCACTAGCATGGGGAGACAGGAATAGTGGGGACCCGGAAAATTAATGAACACTGGACCAAGCACTGTCACGTCACATACTTCACCTTACTGTGGCCTTAATACAATGTCGCTATAAAGCAAGAGATTGTTACTTGCATTTTTCAGATAAACTTGAGGTTCAAATATTAACTGTTTCAAGGTCAAGGGCTTTTTCTATCTGGTTAATAGTACTGCTGAGATTTAAACCCTAGTCTACACGACTCACCTTTCACATATCCTCTACTGTACCCTTCTCCCTCAGGTAATGGGATGTGATTCAAAAAACCTGATTCCCCTGACTCCAGGATGCAGGCTATATGCACTGTTGATTTTGAACTCCAGGCTAGGGCCTCATAGTTCTCCCAATTAAATGTTCATTACTTACACCGTAAGCAGTTGATACTCCCTCTTGCATAGAGCCTTGCTTCTCTTTCCCGCAGCTGAAATATGTTGCTCTCACCTGGGTCCCAAGTTGATGGAGTGACCAGCACTTGGAACCTTGCCCATTACCATGGCAAGGGAAAGAGAGAGAGTGTCCTGAAGAGTCTCAAACTAGCAATTACATACTCTAGCCCAGAAGTGATACTGCTTAGAACTCATTTGCTAGAGCTAGACACACGGAAAGCTAAGGAAGTATTTGGTGAACAGCATCAATGACTACTGGCAGCATTTACTGTCTTTAACATACCGTGTATTTTATGTATTTATCATGTTTGTTTCTGTGTATAGAATGTCTGTTTTCCGAGGTCATTGTTTCATTTACAGACTTATCTTCAGTACCAAGAGTAGTGCTTGGCAAAAGTAGACACTCAACAAATGGTTGAATGAATGAATAAATATTGGCAGTTCTGCGTTCACTTGCTGAGTCGTCTTGGGCAAGTCTTTATACTCACTGAACATCCAAGTTTCCTTTTAGAAAATGAATATTAAAGGGGTGATCTCTCATGGGATTGTGGCAAGAGTTAATGAGATAAGCAGGCAAGACAACTAGTGTAAGACTTAGCCCAGGAAAAATTCTGGATAAATGTTGATTCCTTTTTGTCTCCAGTGGCCAAATCACCCCTCTGACTTTTGATACAGTTCTCAAGCAGATTTATGTAAAAGAAAAAAGAAATACAGCAACTGTGTAGTTTGAATGTTTTCCATAACTTTTGTTTCTTACCCAGTGTACAGAACAATACTGATGTTCTTCCCAGGTTTTTTTTTTTTTTTTCTTTAAAATTGCTGGAAAACTCTGTAAATGGAGCAAGCTTCATAACTCGGAGTGGGAGTGAGGCTGGGTATAGCCACTGGCCAAGGCTTTCAAACAGTGTAACAAATGACGTGTGGGGCACAACTGGGGGAACGCACGCATGCTTCATGGGTCTGGCGAAACTGTGTTTGGCCCCCAGGTGCATTTGACCTGTTAACAACATTGAGACAGATTTATCAGCTGTAAACCTTGCACCGAGCAAAAAGAGAACACTTGTTTTTTTTTTCTCCTTCGAAACATAAAGCAGAAAGATTTGTCAGCAACAGGGGAAATTCAAACAAATTAAGTGGAGGGCTTGATTCTCGGTGCCCCTCAGTGGCCTAATTGTGGCTCATGGACTCCAGGCATCAAATTCACGGAACCTGGAGAGGTTCTGGGGACAAGCAGGGCAAGTACATCAGCAAGGGCTGGTGCACTCTACTTATGAGCCTGGACTGAGTCAAAAAAAAAAAAAAAAGGAACAGCACGTTCTTAATTAACACCATTAGGAAGAGGGAAGAAAGCAAAAAAGCACATTAAAAAAAGTTATGCAAAACCTTCCAGAACTTTTGCGGTTCCCTTCTCTTTGTATTTTTCTGAGATTATGTGCTTGAAAATGTATTGTTTCAAAAACTGGACGGAGTTAGTTTTAAAACGCCCAGATAGAACTCCCTGCAATGAATCAAAATGCTGTAGCCTTACGTTTGTGAAACATCTTTAATGATACGGCAGAAGAGAATAGGATTTGCTCTCAAGAAGCGAGTTTGTGCTCCACAATTTACCCATTGTGTGACTCTAGATAAACCACTAACTCTCTAAACTTCAGTTTTCTCATTTGTAACAGTGGGATTATAAAACACCATTTAAGTGGCTGTTATGAGAATTTCATGAGGTGATGTTTGTGAAGTGGTGTTATCAAGTTTAAAGTGCAGGTGGCATTTATAATTTTTCTGGAGAATTATAAACAATTCTAAAAAGTTATCCAGTTTTTCCTTGGAGTGGAGGTAAAGATGCATTACCCCCTTTACGCTTTGGACCTCCCCCCCACATTTTCCTTTAAAACCAATTAGTATATGTGTGTATATTATATATTAACATATAATTAATATTATATATACATACTAATGTATTAGTATATAATTAGTGTATATACTAATGATCAATTAGCATATATGTGTACATGTACTCTGTGTGTATGTATATATATAAAAAGGGGTAACGGTATTTCTTTTTTAGCATCCCTATGGCCACTTATAATCCCTTTCCTAGACTTGCAATAGCTGCTGAACCAGATTAGCTGTTTTTTGTGCTATTTTGCTAATCCAAAATAATCTAAAATTAAATAAATTAAATGCATACTTGTCACCTTGCCTTAGGAGCCTCTAACCCAGCATAAAGTTCAAAGTCCTTAGTACAGTTGTTCTTAACTGGGAGGTTTTGCCCCCAGAGACCATTTGACAACGTCTGGAGACATTTGTGGCTGTCACATTGGGGAGGGGGTGTGTGTGCTACTGACATCTAGTGGGTAGAAGAAGCCAGGGATGCTTTTAAACATTCTACAGCACACAGGATAGCACAACCCCCTCCCCCAGCAAACAGTCCTGACAAAATGTCAATAGTGACAAAGTCAAGAAACCCGCATTCAGCCCATGGATCTCCCTGATAAGCTTCTATTTATGTCAAACTCCAGTTTCTTCGCTGCCCTCACACCCTGGCCTCCAGCCATAGTGAATTATTCTTGTATCTCCAAGTTCCAAAAGTTCCTACTGCATGGCATCTCTGGGCCTTTGTTGTGGTGGGCCTTCCTGCTTTGAACATGCTTCTTTTGCCTTCTTCAGCGTGTGAACTCCACTTTGTCTTTCTTTTGTGTAAACTCTTGCACCTTGTGTCCTTTAGGAAGCCTTCCACACGCCCTGGGCCCCTTCTCTGTGGGACCTCAGCCCCGCTGCTGCCCATTCTCCCTTGCTTACCACAGTGTAATGAGATGAATCTCATTTTATCATGACATCTCTTCGAAGCTGACTCTTTCATCCATCAGTGAGATCAAAAAGGTCTGGGGTCATTCCTTCTTCATTTTTGTAGCCTCAGAGCCCACCACTGGCTGCACACATAATCTCAGTAAATATGTGTTGACCGAAACAGAATAAATCCAGATCAGTGACCGTCTGCAGTTGAAGCTACAGGATTGTTCTGCAGTATTGTGATGGGAGGCACCTGAGCAAAGATTCTGTGCTGGTCAATGCTGTGGCTACTGTGCATCTCAAGATTGTCATTTTATTTCACTAACGGTAGTTAAAACTTACTGATTGTATTATGTGTCAGGAGCTCACTAGGATTTTATATTGAATTCTCATGCTACTGAACCTTTACTCTTATACATACTTCCTCTCATTATTTCCATTTTAAATATGTGAAAAAGTGAGGCTTGGAAGTTAAGAAAACAAGTCATACAATTGATAAAACAAGGGTTTAATCCAGGCATGCAGACCTCAAAGACCACCTCTCAACTGCTGTGCTGTGTCAACCCACTGTCAGATCCGCTGTCGTGGTTTGTGGTCCCTTTTGGGGGGTCTGCATTTTAGAGATGAAGAAATAGAGCTTGTAGGAGACAGTCATCAGTGACACATTTGTGCCGCAGCTAGGCCAGAAACTGGTTCGATGTTTTTCTATACAACTTTATCTCAGGGACCCAGTGGAACTCTCTCATCTAAGTCTATGTTTGCCCAGATTTGTCCATTGACTGGGGCAAATAAAGCCTGCATGTTCAGGTCTTCCATGAAAACAGACCTTAGGAGTCTTGGTGCCCACCTTGGGGACCTGCTACAAATGGATCATTGGTAATTACTTAAGCCCCTAGAAATGCTGAACAGATCTGGGACAGCTTTGATCCCTGTCTGGGATAAGTTCTACATCCTGGGAGGTCTCTGCACCGAATCCTGTTTTCTACAGATCTCTAAAAGCTTCCAGGCTGCTTAACTCTTTCCAAACTTTTTGGTTAAAAAAATACATTCCTAATCAGTGGGTCTGGGTGCATTCTTAGTGCTGAGAGAATGCTGTTCCCTTCGACTTTGGACAGGCAAGTGCATAGCACAGACCAAAAAATGTGACACTCCATTTCCAGACTGAGTGGGCTGGGAGAGCATGTTGTGGGTGGAGGGGGTTTTCACACAATTCTGAGAAGAAGACTTTGCTTTTCCAGGGTGGTCCAGTGGATTGCAGTTGGCTACATTTGCTGGGATCCTTTGGGAAACCTCATAGAAAGTTTATTGCAGAAATTTTCACTTTTGCTTTCTTTTCTCTAGGGGTATCTTTTTCAGGACCCATAGCCTACTTTAAATGTCATTTGTCATTCCTCCCTTGCTTTAGTTCATTATATATATTCATTCTACAAGCACTCACTGAGTGCTCCATAGATGCCAGGCACCCTAGTAGGAGCTGGGGATATAGGAATGTAAGTGAAGGCTCACTCTCAAAGTGTTCCCAGTCTAGTGGGAAAGACATATAAAGCCAACTAGTGGTCATTAGTCCTATAATAGAAGCTTAGAGATATAGGAACACTCACAAGACAGACCCTGAATCAGCCCATCTGAGATTACTTCTGAGATGATGATGGCTAAACTGATTTATGAAGGAGAGAGATAATCCAGGCAGAGGGCAATGAAAGAAATGGGCAGCAAGAATTCTAGGCAACAGGACTGGAATATTGCAAAGTCCTTAGGGCAAAAAAGTGTTCAGGATATGTGGGGAGTGCCTGTAGTTTAATCTGGCTGGAAGGTAGAGTACAAGGGCAGGTCTGTTTGTGGCAGGTGGAGGGGGAGATTGGTAAGAGAGGAAGTTAGAGAGGTTGTCATAAATCACATCCTGTTGGACTTTGCAGGCCATGCTGAGGATTTTGGACTTTATCTTGAGGGAAAATGAAGCAGATTTTAATCATGAACATGACATGGTCAGATTTGCTTTTTATTAAGTCCAGTTAGGAAAGGATTCAGCAGAATGGCCTAGGGCCTTTGTGACTCAGTTTTTATTAGAACAGTAACTTGTTCCTGCCTTTCTGATCAAAGCCAGCTTCAGAGGACATTAGGGAGTTCTTCTGGCTGGGTTGATGACAGAGAGTTGGGGCAAAGCCTGGGCAGACCCAAGAGATCCAAAAGTGAGGGGTGGATAAGTATTCAGCCTAGGGTACAGAAAGAATGAAAGACTCAGGAAGAGAGAAAGAGAGAAAAGGAGCAGAAAAGAAGACTGACCTTTAGCAGACTCTATTCCCCAGAGGTAGGTGGGGTTCCAGGCAAGTTAGTATAACCAAGTTTAGAGATTCAAGACAAAGTAGAAGCCCAAGGTGCCAGATGGGTTACACAGAGGAGGAAGAGTCAGACATTTTTCCAGTGCCAGGCACCGACACAGGTACTTTGCAAACATCCTTCTCACAGTGCCAGGAAGTTGGTGCTATTGTCTTTATCTGCCAGCTGAGGAGAGGGAGGCTCAGAGAGGTGAAATAACTTACTTAGAGTTGCACAGCTAGTACAGAGTTAGGATTTTAACCTAGTATTCTCTAGCTTTAAACTCATTTTCACCAAACGTTGGCACTCAGCTCCAAATCTATTATAATAATCCATTGCATTGAGATGCTGCTTTAATTTTTCGTCCTTAAAAGAAAAATGTGTCTGCATTAGCTATTTCTCAACATGAAAACTCTATCCTGCAATACTTTGCATCAAAGTGGCTCTGATGCAAAGTATGTGGCTTTGTGGCTCCAGGTCTTCTACCAGGAACATCACATCACACCAGGGTGTACTGCCTGCATGGCTATGCTCAAGTCACCCCCACTTGTTTACATCAGCGTTTAGCCCAGGTGATCAGCACAGTTGCTCGCCTCCTGTTCTCTCACAAAGTGACACCCATTTCGCATTGGAGCTCAGTGTCCACTCATATTAATGCCTCAGGAGAGGTACTGACACTTACATGATCCTCGTAGTACAGAACAATTCATTCCATTCCTGAAATTCTTTCAACCTCACTTTTCTCCAAAGGACAACTCCCAGTCAGCCCCCTTGGGTGACTTAGTTGCTGGAAAGAAACAGCTCCAGTTAACCTCAAACATGGAGCAGGTATGGTGCTATGTATGGAAAGAGCTGTAACTTTGGTTTCCTGAGTCCCCAGCTCTACTGCTTACTAGCTGTGCGAACTTGCGACAAGTTCCTTAATTTCACTGAGGCTCATCGTCCTCATCTGTGTGTGAAAAGCATAACACCCACCACCCAGGACTGTTTTGAGAATTGCTTGAACAGAGCTTGCCACAATGTCTGGCAGATAGCAGGTCTTATAAATAAATAGTATTCAGTGTAACTGTAATTATTATGAACATGCCCCTTCCTGCAAACCTAGGAGATGCTCTATCCGAAGCAACTTTTATAATTTGTGTACATAGAGATGTGGGGTCCTGGTCTCATTCCTCCAAGATGTGTGTGGATGAATCCTTGGCCTTAGTGAAACACTGTAGCTTGTGAACAGAGCATCTAATTTTGTGATTTTTTTCACAAGAGGAGCTTGTATGCACGCTTACTTCACAAGGTGGTGGTAAGGATTAAGAAGATTTACTGAACAATGAAATGCCTTTAGAACCTGTAGTATGCATATTTCTGTTTATTTTATGATTTTTATTTTTTAAATCAACTTTCTTCCAGTGTAATTGACATACAATATAATGCTTACATTCTAAGTGTATACTTTGATGAGTTTTGACAAATGCATACATAAGGTAACCACCACTTCAGTACGATACAGAACATTTCGATCATTCCAGAAACTTCTCGTAAGACCCTTTGCTATCGATTCCTCCCATACTCTTTCTCTCAGGTAAACACTTACCTGATTTATGTCACTGTTTATTAGTTTTACACTATCAAGATCATAATATAAATTTCTGGCTTCTTTCACTGAACATAATGTTTGAGATTCTTTCCTGTTATTGTGTCTTATCAGTAGTTCATCTCTGTTTATTGCTGAATAGCATTCCACTGTTCGAATATACCACAGTTTAGTTATCTATCTACCAGTCGATGAACATGGGATTATTTTCAGTTTGGGGCTATTATAAATAAAGCTACCTTAAATATTCACATAACATCTTTTTGTGAATGTATGCTTTTATTTTTCTTCAGCAAATACTTGCGGTTGAAATTGCTGAGGCTTTTTTTAACTGTGTGATTAATTTTAGAAGAAACCACCGAATGGTTTTCCAAAGTAATTGTAGCATTTATCCTCCAAGTAACAATGTATGAGTTGCCCTCTATCATTGTCAACACTTGGTATTGTCAGTCTTTTAATTCTAGCCATTGTTGTAGGTATATAATGGGATCTGACTGTAGTTTTAATTTGTATTTCCATGAGAATTAAAGATATATACCATCTTTTTATACATTTATGGGAATTTGAATGTCTTCTTTTATCAAGTATCTATTCAAAACTCTGGTGCATTTGTTTATTAATTTTTATTTTTTCTCTTTTTATTATCCTTTTTATATTTTTATCCTTTGTTGTATGTCTGTATATTGAATATTTTCTTCCTGTCAGTGGCTGACATTTTAATTTCTTTAAGTGTCTTTTGAAGAACATAACATTCATTTTGATGAAGATAAATTTGTCTTTTTTTTTTCTTTTATGGTTCATGCTTATTGTGTCTTATTTTAGAAATCTTTGCCTACCCATAGGTTATGAAGATTTTCTCCTATGTTTTCTTCTAGAATTTTTACATTTTACCTCTTATGTTTATGTCTGTGATTAATTTTAAATTTGTATATGTCATAATATAGGAGAGGAGATTTTGTTTGTTTGTTTGTTTTGTTTTTTACACTTGGATTTCCAGCTATTTCAAAACTCTGTGTTGAAAAGACTCTCCTTTCCCATTTAATTACATTGGTGCTTTTGTCAATAATAATTTGGCCAAATATGTGTGAGTTTATGTCTAGACTCTGTAGTTTTTCCTGTTAATTTATATCTCTGTCCTTAGGCAATGAGATGATGTCTTGCTTAGTGAAGTTATTGCTAAATCTTTGCTTTGCTTTAACTAATGTAACTCACCCAATTTTGTTCATATTTATTACTGCTGTTGCTGTTCTTGGTCCTTTGTATTTCCATATAAATTTTGAATCACCCTTTCTGCTAGAATTTCTGTTGAGATTACATTAAATCTGTGGATCAATTTGTAGAGAATGGACAAATTAACAACATTGAGTATTCTGATCCATAAACATATTTATTTAGATTTAAAAAATTTCTTTCAGAATTTTTTTAGATTTTAATGTAGATGTCTTGAATATCTTTCATTAATTTATTTTTAATTTTATATTTTTGATACTATTACAAGTAGTATTTTTAAATTTAATTTTCTAATTATTTTTTCTTACTAGTTTTAGTGTTTATAGTAGGAGAGCCAGTCTGGTACCAGATATTCTATCATAATCAGAAACAAGATTTTATTGTTAGTAGAAACTACAAGAGAGTCGAAGTAACTTCTTTTAAACTGATATTTTTCTTCTTTTTAAAATGTTTCCAGGACTCTGTGCAAAATAGACATTTTTGAGGGTCTCTGTTAAGAGTGCAGAGCATTAAATGGATGGGCAGATTGTGTTTGTGTGCATGTATGTGTGTATGCCTGCTGCTGCTACTTGGATTTGGGTTTCATAAATTCTCTTCTGCAGATATGTATCATTTTTATTTATTTTTGTCATCATCATCATCATCATCATCATCATCAGTAAACTAAGACCAGTTTGTGAACACAACAGGTATCATGCTGTCTATGTTTGGTTCATTGACAAGCCCGGGAAGCACAACCTTAGCTATGGTCAGTTTAGAGGCACTGTTGAATATTAGCTGAATGACCAAGCTTAAATTAGAAAGCACGTAAAAGAGTAAATATTGACTTGTTCGACAAAGTTGTTGCATTTGAATTTGGGACACTCTTGGAGGCCTGGACAAGCCAGTTTAGAGGCAAAATGAAGCAGACTGAAAATAGCCTATTTCCATAAATTCTCAGACTGGAGGATTACAAGTTATTAATAATGAGATATTTTTGTATCCTACTTTCTACTTTTAAAGCATTTTCAGATTCCATATTAAACATATGTTTCTATGCACATGTTAATTCTGCTCACTGTCTTCTTTCTCTGAACTTGTACTCAATCTTCAACAATCCTTATGTTCCCAAGCTTCCTACCTCTCCCTCCTCAACCTTAGTACAACTGCTATCATAAAATGCTTCCCACTGACTTGGTCCACACCTTCTGGATGCTCCCATCATGATACCTTTTTCATTCAATTCCATTTAGCAAACATTTCTTGAGCCCCTTTTTCTGCTCAAAATAGAGTATCAATGAAAGTTCTTAGGCTTTCTCAAATACCATAAGTAACATTTGTAGATTTTTTTCATTCATTCTCTAAGTGCAACCCTGTTAGCATTTAGGACCTGTTTTAGGTTATCTTATTTAACCACATTCAAGGAAAGAGAATCAACTTTAAATACATGCAGAGAGAGGTAGCAAGATATACCCGAGATCACATTGTGATTTCTGAAACAAAACTAATTCATGGGCAGCACCGGGGGTAGGAGTAAAGGGAACTCAAGGTCAGAGGTCCTGGATCTGGTCCTGACTTTGAAGACAATCAACTCTCTGAGCAGCCTAGCATTTGACACACAAAAGGTATTTATTTATGAGTAAATGAAGTCACTTAACCTCTGTTGACTTCAGATTTAACATTTTAGTAATAAAGGAGTTGGAGTTGATGGTCTCTAATTCCATTTTGACTTTGTAATTCATGAATTTTTATGATCCTTCAGCACCTAAATCAATCACTATAGTGCAACTTATTTTTTAGATTAATTGAGAAAGGGAAAATACACTTATGGAGTGCCTAGTATGTAATAGATATTTTTGCTATTTTTAGGGGTATTTTCAGCATAATGAATCATACTGGTTCAATCCTCTCATTTCTGTAGGTTCTATTAGATTTTCATTCATCCTTCTAATTTCTTTAAGTCAACCTTCAAAGTGAGCAAGGGTTAAGAACCACTCTTCTGGGGTGAGAGATGAAGGGAGGAAGCTGCTCCATGAAGAGAGACGAATGCTTCAGACTTGGTACGCTCAATGTTTCCATGCAAATGCATATTCCTGATGCATTTGAAACTGATCTAGGTACGTATACCATTTCCTTGAAGTTGATTGATTAGTTACCTTGTATATTGATAAACTTTAGGATAACTTCTATCACAGAAACCAAATAGGTGAGAGGTTTGAGTTAATGATCTTTTACTTCATAGGTCAGGAGTGAAGATATAGACTAAGGATGTCTGATAAGACAGACACTTTCTCAGGCATGATAATCTCTGGATATGATTCGTTCCATGAAATATGGCCCTGCTCCATGGCTGCCAAAAGAAATCCACCTTGCTGTGAGGCCACCATTCTTCTCTTCCATTGCTTGAATGATTTATTACCTTGGCTTATGCTTCTTCCACAGGAAAAGTGGTCTGATTTTATCATGTCAGATGACATAAAGCACCAAACTTCTTGCAACATTTGGGTGCTGGGATCTCGAATCAAGGTTTAGATTCATGTTACTTTCTGGATTGCCCTATGTATAAGTTTGCTCAGTTTGCAATCATAAAATACCATATGATTGGGTGGCTTAAAGAACAGAAATTCATTTCCTTACAGTTCTGGAGGCTAGAAATCCACAATCAAGGTCAGCGCATTTGCTTTTTCCTGAGGCCTTTCTCTTCAGCCTGCATATGGCCTTTTTCTTGCTGTAGCCTCATATGGCTTTGTCTCTGTATGCATCCCTGATGTCTCTCTCCCTCTTCTTATAAGGACAGCAGTCATACTGGATTAAGGCCTCACACCTGTGACCTCATTTAACCTTGATTACCTCTCTAAAGATCCTATTTCCAAATATAGCTGCATTCTAAGGTACTAGGAATGAGTTCAGACTTCTTCAGCATGAATTTGGGGGGGGGACATAGTTCAGTCCATAATATCCTATGAGAACCTGAGCATCTAAATTAATCTGATAACACATCCATCCTCTTTTGCCTCCCTTGACAGAGGGAAGGTTCAGGCAAGTTATGTGTGATTTGTGTTAGAGTCCCTGAGTCGCCGAAAAGAATAAAAATTCATGTCTCCTGTGAGAAGAAAAACAGGGAAGAAGAGCCTGCTCACTTCTCTTTAGAATTTAACATGCCATAGAGGTAAAATATAGAGATCCTCCTGAAAGAGTTGTTTGGGAAAAGAAAACAGCCTTGTTACTATGTTTACAGTTCGAGAATTTTAGGGGATTCTAAGAAAGAGCTTCTATGAAGGAAGTTAGGGAAGAGTACAATTTGTAAGTAACAACCATATTGCTGTGTTAGCAAGTCGCTGCCTCACTTTGTCATAAGCCAGAGCATCTTTGTTGTTCTGTGTTTAAATATAAATCCATTATGCTTGTGTCAGAGAAGTGATTAGGATCGTCCTAGGTGTGCCACTGTTAGACATGCAGGAAGACCCACTGGTGGGGCCTGGTGAGCCACATGCAGAAAGCTACAGTTGTTAGAACAGAGGAGTGAGCATGTGACAAGGTTAATAAAACCGTGTCTTCCCCCAAGGTGAAACATGAGTGACTTGGTTATGTTCTGAGGTCTACCTGTCATCATCAGCAGGAGATCTGACGAATCTGGGAGGCCCCCACCCTGACTCAATAGCAAGCTCTGGTTTCATGCAGGGTGGTGCCAAAAGCTACCACAAAGCTAGAAGGCTGGAAGCCTGTGTGGTGATAATGACAAGAATGCTGTTTAGGGAATCAGGCTGGGCTCTGTGACTAACTATGATACTTTGGGCAATTTATTTAGCTTCCTGCAGGTCTCAGTTTACTCCTGCATAAAATGGAATAAAATATCTCAACGGTGCCTTCGAGTTCTAAAATGCACAATATTCAGGCAGTGATTCTGGTAAAGCATCTGCAAACTTTGGAACAAACGGATTCACTCAGGAATTATTCAGGACCCCAGAATCACATAAACAAACTCAGTTGCTTGGTGAGAGTTTATGTATTTACAATACACTGATTTTTAAAATATAAAACATAAGTTCTTTATGTCTTTAGAATCATGTTCAAGTGGTATTACGTACTATAGGGATAATCATTTGTTCCAATATTTAAAATATAATTTATTAAATATTTTTATTCTACCTGTAATAGTAATAAAACAAATTAATAGTACAGTCATTATTCCACAAACATGTCACATCTTATGGATTTATAATTAACAAAATGACAGCATTTAAATTATACATTAAACATTATTTATTAATTGAATCAAGGGTGTTGCTTCTTGTTAATGTAAATGTTCTCAATTTTGCCTTTAGTATGGCAAACTGACTTGTCATTGGGGTGAGGATGTCTTTTAAAGTAATTTCATTCACATTTTCAAATAGATGCTTTTCCTTTCATTTCAACTCAGATCAGACTTACCTCCACAGTTTCCTCCTGGTCACTGGGATGACCACTCCCTTAGTTACTCGGGCTCACCATCATTTTTCATTTCTTTAATGTCTTCTTTTTTCACTCCTTTCCTCTTTCCAAGTCACATTGACTCTGCTCACTTCCACCCTCTCCTTGCTATTTGCACTGCTTTGCCCTGCATTAGGCTGTACTTAACATTATATAGTTGAGTCTCCTTCCTTTCATGGGTTGAATTTCCTAAGGCATAAGTCTGGTCATCTCATTGTTCTCAATTACCTTCAAGGACTCTCCAGATATGTGGAGTAAAACCCATACTCCTCAATTAGTCAACTCAAGTGTTTCAGTGGTTTGATTCATGGGTTGAATTTCCTAAGGCATAAGTCTGGTCATCTCATTGTTCTCAATTACCTTCAAGGACTCTCCAGATATGTGGAGTAAAACCCATACTCCTCAATTAGTCAACTCAAGTGTTTCTGTGGTTTGATTGTCCCTAGATTGCTAATCATATTCTTTAGTATATTCCCTGATGACTCCCCAGACATAGCTTCATTGTCCTAGTCTCTTTTCTCTGTTCTGGTCTGTGGTGCTGCTGTTATCTCTATCTAGAATGTTTTTCTTTTACTTTTCTTTTTTTTCTTAGCCTATCGAGAATCTTCTTGTTCTTCAAATTCCTTCTGAATGTCCAGTCTGAAGGACAGAGCCCACAGCCGGTAGTTAAATCGGGTATTTAACCTGGGGAACTAGTCAAAAAGCTATATAAAAAAATTAAAAATAAATAAAATAATAATAATAATAATAATAATAATAATAATAATAATAAAGCTATTGCAAAGCTGAAAGGCCCAGCAGGGGGTGGTGAGGCAATTGAGAGATTAGCATTAACAGGAAGCTGCTAGCATGGCTATGGCTAAGGCTGGAGGGACAACAAGTAGGAGAAAGTCTTCCTGGAGACAGGGAGCTGGAGCCATCTGATGGGGGCTGCAGCATGATGAGATTCAATCATAGGCAGAGATGCCACCTAGGCATAGAGAAAGAGAGACTGAAGTAAGTAACCTGGCTTCCTGCCTCCTTCCAATCTCCTACCTGAGATCAAAGGTAGTTGGCAAAGAATCCTGGGAAATGTAGTTTTCAGGGATCAATCCTCAGGTGATATAGTGCAGACCAGAGAAGGGTGAGTAGTAGATCCCAGAACAAAGAGGCAAGTAACTAGCAGGTATCTCCTCCAAGAAATTGTTCCTTTCCTGTTGGAATTATACTCAGTCCCAGTCTCTCCTTTGTGCTGTTGAACCTCTGTGATAGTGTAATAAACCTTTCCTATATGTGATTTACATCTTTTGCATGTGTTTATCTGTATCACCAAACTGGAAGTTAGTTGAAGGCAGGGACTCTGTTTTATTATCTTTGTAACCCTAGACTTCTGTATAGTCTTTGAAATTTTGTAGTAACTCAGGAATATTTCATATTGAGTTAGACATGAAACAGTATTAACAGCAAGAAAGATCAAGGGATGATTGATCTGAGGAGATGGAGATGAGAAGAAACAAGAAGAATCAGAGAACTCATAAGAGCAGAATAGAAATGAGTAGTAAAGAACTGGTAAGCACTTAAATCAGATGGCTTTATAAGTTGTCTACAATATCAGAATCTCTTTATAATTTAGTTTTTCTCAGAGTGGAATCCTTTGGTATGACATTCACATTGGGAAATTTCATGCAAGTCTGCAAAATACCATGGGCAGTTATGCTCTCCCATGCTTTTCATGAGTTGTCTAAGAGGGAAAACACTTAACTCTTCTTAATTACTAAAGAGAGGTCTATAGAAGGGGGCTTAAAAGCAGAGAGGGAGGTGCGTGTCATTTCTATGGGCTTTCATGGGGGATGATTCAGTGTTGGGCTTCTCATACCTTTTATAAGTTAAGGATAAGCTTTCAAATTCTGAATTGAGAACTTTGGTCTAGTTGTCCCTTCCCTAATCTGGCTCCTCCTCTTCTTTACATATGTGTTTCCTGTTCTATAAAATGAAAGGATCAGGGAAAAGTAGATTTTAGTTTTAAAAAATAATCTATTTTTCAAATTCTAAAATTGACACATTTATTGCATCATATTTGAAGAATACAGAAAAGTGGATAGAATAGAAAAATTCCACCACCAATGATAATCAATATAAATAATTTTGAACATATATACATAGTCTCCTTTTTTAATCTCAAAATGGAGTCATACTCCATATACTATCTTATAAATTGCTTTTAAAATTAAAATTATGGCATATGCCTTTTCTTGTTTTAGTAAATATGAGTCAAAACTTTTTTTTAAAAAAAGCTACATTGTATTCCACTAAAAGTTATTGACTTAAGTCCTGGTTGTTGGATATTTTGATTGTGGCTTAAAGTTTTTGGTATAATATTACACTGTCATGTCACTTTCTTATTGCTGCTGTAATGAATTATTATAGCCTCAGACCGATTTATGAGAGCAAGTGGAAGAGCAGATTGAACTCCCTGGGAATCGGGACACTGGTGGGGCCCTGGGTCTGCCGCTGACTTGCTGTATGTCTTGGGGTCAGTGGGCCTTTTCCTCGGCTGCTACAGCCTTGGTATCCTCACTTGGAAGGTGAGGGAGTTGGAGATGCCTTTCAAACGGATCTTTTCATGATTCTTTACACCGAAGCACTGTATGTCATATAAACTAAAAACAACAAAGGTGTGTTGAAAAGATTGATAGAGGACATATATGTACCATATCCCAGAGCCAGACACATTGTAAGCATGTTTTAATAACGACAAGTCTTGGAAGAAATTACTTCAGCCTTAATTAATTAACTTTATTAAGTACCCATGGTGCACAGGATGTTTTATATACATCATCAATAAAAATTTCATGAATTAAAAATACTATGCCTATTTTTCAAACAGTTTAAGTAATGTGTTCCAGGCTCCACAGTTAGTGAATAACAAAACTGTCATATTCATTTGGATCCAAGCTTAGGCTTTTTCTCTTAGATCCTGCTGCCTGTGCACACACTGTATGGAATTAGTTGCAGCAGTGTCGTTAGAACATTTACCTGACATTTCTGGAGTAATTGATGACACCACGTCTTTGAGGGTTTGGGCATTTTTGAATGCAGTTAAATAGTTCTTTGTGAACCTGCCCAGCAAGGTGGAAGAGCACTCTGTTTCTCTCGAAAGCAACTTCTCCTGGCCTGGACTGCACAGAGGGACCGAGGGAAATTTTTTTCATTCTCTTTGGCTCCTTCACTGGTGCTTGTGGTCAGGATGTGCACGTGCTACAGTTACGTGGCCAGCCATTCGCCAAGTTCCCTTGTCTTATGGAAACCAGATGGAAGCTGGAGTCGCAGTTCTCGGCCACAGAAGTGAGGCTGGGCCGCTCTCTAGATGGAATCTCTGAATTTAAGAGGCATAATCCTCTCTCCCTCCCCTCCCCCTGCTTCACTTCTCCTTCCAAAAAAACAAGAGTCAATTTCAGAGATACAGCCTTTTCTCTGTGCTTTTGCCCAGAAAGGTTTTTTTTTTTTAAATTTGTAATTGCAACTTTGTAGCAAAAGTTCTGTTTGGTTGTCATAAATTACAACCAAAAGGAATAATATCCACGAAATAGTCAGTGCTAGCATATACTTTGAATAGCCTAGATTGATAATGTGAGGTGTTGTTACACAACTTTATTAACATCAACTAGCATTTTGGGAGAATTAAACAAATGCATAGTAAAACAAACAAACAAACAAACAAGCAAAAGCAGACAAACAAAAAGCTGGAAGAGTAGGGAGGGGAAATTTCAAATGTGTTGGTAACCAACGAAATTCAACCAGATTGATTCTGAGTCTTATTCAGGATATTTCAGGGAATCAACATTTTGAGAATAGGAGAGATCTTAAAGCTCACACAGTAATTAATTTCATCTAGCTGTTTTCTCTTGAAAGAGCCTAGAAGAGCCCAGGAGTAGTTCCATTGTGAAATATGATTGTCATAAAAATTCCCCCTTGCTAGTAATTAATTTTTATGGTAGTAGGAGGAATAATGGTAATTATAAAAGGAGAGCAATTGGTGGTATGTAGGATATGAAGGACTGCAAATTTCATAGTTAGTCACAGACTAGTAACATGCTTTGGAGAAAGTCCAGGGTCGTGGTAAAAGCATAGGACGTGAGTCAGAAAGACACTGGACTCTGTTACTTATCGGCTGTGTGGCCTTAGGCAAAATATTTAACCTCTCTGAGTTTTCATTTTGGCATCGCAAGTGAAGTTAGAATGAGTTTAAAATGTGATGTCGCTCAGTGCCGAGAACGTGGCATGCCCCTCAGGAGTGGTAGCTCCTACGTCTGTTGTGCCCGTTCCGTAAATTCTCTGCTGTGTATTTATGTCTGCCCTTCAGGTCAGCTTACAGCAGAGGATCATAGGGGAATTTGTCTTTGGACTCAACCTCTGTCCTTTGCCTTGAGCCCCTGCCTTTTTCCAGAAGGTCATGAACCTCTTCAGAGGAGCACAGTATAATGGAAGTTGGAGCCAGATAGCTTTGAGCTCAGTCTCAGCTGTGTATCCTGAGACAAGTCACACTGTAGATGCTAAATGGATCTTGGTTGAATAAATGAATAAGGGAGTGAATTGCACTTTTCTACCCCTTTCTAACTTTAAAAATTTTAACTCGACCTTCAAGTCCCCATTTGTATTACTTGTGCTGGAAACCTTCCCCCCAAACATCAGCAGACTTACGTTATGGCACTTGTCACAGCCTGTGCTTCTCAATAAGGGAAAAATGAGCTTCTCAAAAGCAGGGCTATGACTTGCATTGCCTGAATGTAGCATGGCTTCTGGAAATCTATAATTAAAGCAATAAATTAATGGGTAAATAAAAAAAATCCTAAAGACAGCATCCTAACCTCTTTCCCTCCCTTACTTCTGGGCTACTTTTGTGGTTCCCATACTCAGGTCTTTTACAGAGAATTGGCTACATATTGCTTACTTCCTGGCCACTGTACAGTCACAGTAATCTACTGCCAGTTCTTATGCTTATCTTGTCAGGAAGGTGACCCAGAATATTTCCTGAGTAGAAGCATAAAGCCATTGCCAAGGTGTGTCTCGGAGCTCTGCAGAATCCAAGACAGATTGACTGATTAGGCAAACATGATTTTGGCAGAGTATTTTCAAGGCATTGGCCCACTGAGGAATTTTGTGTTGCTCAGCAAATTCAGAGCATGATATACTCCAATACTTTTTTTTTTTCAAGGAAGCGTTCTGTTATCAGTCAACTCAAAAGCCTGTCTTTCTTCTTTCTTTTTCAGTACATTCAATCATTTATCAGATCTCATTATTTCTGTTTTGTTAACTGATAAGAATTTGCAGTCTTGTTCCAGTACTTATTAACTGTTTGATTTTCAGTAAATCATTTGCATTCTCTGAGGCCCCGTTTCTTCATAAATAAAATGGGGTGGTAACTCATTCTGCCTTCCTCACATGGTTTTTACCTGAATGATTTCTGATTGTGGAAGGGCAAGAGCTTTGGCGTCTATGAAACACTGGCACTTAGCTACCACTGTTTTTACAATTTGGCCCTCTAGAGTGACCAAACATCCTAGTTTGCCCCGGACTATAGGGTTTTAGCACCTAAAACTCCACATCCTGGGAAACCCCTCAGGTCTGTGAAAACTAGGCTTTCGCAAGTTGGTTTTTCTTCCCCTTACCTCTGCTCCCTTTGCCTCCTCTCCAGTTCATTTCCTTCCTAACTGTATATTCAGGCCTTTCAGTCTGTCTCCACCTAGCCCTGCCCACCTGCTACAACTGGCATGATTTCTCTGAAGCATCGGTAGATGGAGAGAGTAGCTTCTATGCAGTAAAATAGAGGGACTGCCCATGTGGAGAGCAGGGAGGAGGGAGAGCAAGTGGGCATGATCAGAGCTGTCTTGGGGCAGGAAGAATGGTGGCCTCTCTCCCCACCACTGATGCAGAGTCCCAGATGTGCAGGGGCACCACTGGGGTCCTGATGCAGAGCCCCAGATGTGCTACAGGGGCACCACTGGGATCCTGCCTGGGCTTCTGGTGTGAGGCTGGTTGAAGCCACCTGACCTCAAATTCATGCTCCTCTGCATGATCCCCAGCCTGTGGGATGTCACAGGAAACAAAAGCTTTGAGGTCACTATGGTCTGGATTCTGGACAGGACTGGCTATATAATTGGCAGAGCCCATGCAGAGTGAAAATGTGAGGTCCCAGTTGGGAAAGTCAGTCTCCCCTGCCCATAGTATCATTGTTCCAGTGGCCTATGGGCATCCCCTAAAGGATACAACCTCTGGATGGAAGCAAGTGAGAGGTCCTCACTGAGTCACCTTCTAGATGTATTGGGGCATTACTAGCCCATGGCAAGGACAAATGCTGCCTTGCCCCATCTAGAGATGCTCTAGTATGTTCCTGACACTAAACCCTGCCACAGGTACAGGCCCTCACTGAGGTGGAGGGCAAAAGCAAAAGGTAGGCCTCTTCCTGCCAACAGGTTGCTGCCCCGGGTGGAGGGCCCAGTACATGGGGTAGAATTGGGAAGGCTGAGCCGCTGGGAGCCGGAGTCAGAGAACATGACATCAAGAACCCATCCAGGTAGGCAGGGAGGTGGTGGGACAGGAGAGCACACATGCGTTGGGGCTCCAAGTTCTCTATCAGGTCACACTTATAAGACTCATATTCAGAGATACAATTATGAAATGTTTCAAGATGGAGACAATTAGGGATTTCTGAGTACCAGGCCCCACGTAGCTGCAGGGGTTGCACATCCATGAAGCCAGCTGGTTCCAGGTCTAGTTCCCTTACCTATTAGTTAGGGCAAATCACCACCTCTTTTCACCCTTAGTGTCTCTACATGGAAACTGGGCTGCCCATACCCACGCCCCAGCGCCGCCACAATGGATGATTGGTGTTTTACCACATACTACAGAGTAGAAGCTCAGCATACATTGGTTTCTTTTCTTTTCCTATTGGCATACAGTGTAATAAGAACTTTTAGCTGCCTTTGGTCAGTTTAAGTTCACTGAAAGGACATTGCTCCTTAGGCCAAGAACAGGGTCTAATTCAACTTTGCAATCATCAGAGCCTAGTATAACAGCACATAGTGTGTCTGCAAAAATGTGAGGTAATAAGTGAGCAACTTCTTTTCATACTTTTTAATATATGCCTTTTCCTTTTTCTTCTTTGCATCTTTTCCTTTTTTTTAGCTTATCTAATTTATACTTTATTACTTTATTTTGTCCTATTATTCTTGAGTGATGAAAAGGGAGTTTAGGAAGCCCTAGTTGCTGACATATTATAACATAGTACATGTTAAAATACAGTACGTACGTTTTGGAATAGAGGAGGCCCTCTAAAATAATTTTTTTAAATACAAAATTATAAAAGAAATAACTAGTTCATTTGACTCTAAAATATAGGAAATTTGGTTGGATAATCTATTGTTTCATGTAATAATATATGAGAAGAAAGAAAATCAGACAGAAGTTTACCAAAATTTCGACAGTGTTCATCACTGAATGAACCTTGATGAGCCATAGAAATTGGAGCTTATTTTTCTTCTTTAACATGCATTATATTTTCTAAATTTTGTACAGTTATTACATATTACTTTTATGGTAGATTATTTACATTATCATTCTAATATAGAAACCATCTCTTAAGACCTAGGGTAAATGCCATTTCTGTCATACAATAATACATTATTTTCCAATCTTTGCTAACTTTATATACACCACAACCCTATGAGGTGAATATTCTTATTATCCTCATTTTGCAGATGAAAATACTAAAGTTAAATGAGCGTAAAAACTTGAACGATGTCACATAGCTAGAAATGGCCAGTTTGGTGTTTTAACTTGAGTTTTTCAGTTTTCCAGAACCAAAAAACTTACCTACTACATTCTCTTTCAAAATTGTTTATCATTTCATACCCCATTTAGTGCATTATTTTTCACTATTTAATCATCGGGGTTCTTCTTTTAAATGGGAAGCAGTAGATGTTTAGTGTCTGTGGTTTGACTATCCTTGGATTCCCCCAAAGAACTTCACAGGCAGGAAGGGCTCAATAGAAACCACATGTTGGTTAAATGAATGCTTGAAAATTAATGAGGGTGGACTCCACCTCATGTAACAGTGAAGTTTGTAGCCAGTACCATCTCTACTTTTCATTGCGGCCAACTCCTGAGAAGACTTGGAGTTTCTGCCAGCAGCTCTGGCTATGGGTACCGGCTTCTTGAAGTAAAAGCAGTCTGGTTTTTAAAAGTGTTTTTTAATATTAAGACAACAGATATTAAACTGTAGACCATGTGCCCCCATGTCAAGGTGATTCTCCTTTGTTTTGAGCCAGATATGCTCCAGAATGGATTAATTAGTGCTTTTCATCCTTTGGTTCCCAAGGCATTGAGACAGATCATAATAATTTGTGTTGCTGGACCAGGATGGAAGAATTTTTTTTTAAATAATAATTTAGGTGTTCAGGTTGATGGCCTTGAAAAGACTTTCTAGCCTTCAGTAGGTGTTTGTGGGGCAGAACAAGGTCCTGTTTGAAACTAGGAATTACGGAAGTAAGATTACATTACATTCTAACCATACCACTCTTTTTATGGGCTTCTGCCAGTTGGTGCTAAGGTGTTCTCATCAGGTGAGCCATGATCTTGGATCTTTGGCTAAAAATTGAACATACTGCAAATAACATATATTTGTTTTGTCAGATATATATTAGAAGTTTTAGTGCCTTGTGTTATTATAGGATATAGAAAATCATTTTTTCCTCCCTCCTCCCATGTCTCTTTTAAAAGTGTAAAACTGACTCCAGTTTATTCTTTGCCAGCCAATCGTGTTAAAGGTATCTCTTGACTTTAATGTCTTATTGAAGAGAAGAACAGCACAGACTAGGAAAATATTCTACGTTCCTCTTGAGAGAAGATTAGAGATTTTATGTTGAGTTTCAGCATACTGATTTGCATTTGTATGGGATAACTGCACTTATCAGTTGTGGGAGACAATTTGCCACTTGGACACAGCTGATTGGACCAGGGATAAGATGACTAATGCAATCAGATTATCTGCCCTGAAATTTTTGAATTGTGACTAAGATTAATTTCAGTCTGGGATATTTGTTTGAATTTAGATGATTAATAATTAGGAGCTTGGGAGAAGCAGAGAAAGCCAGAAAACAGGGAGAGAAGAATAAAGTAGCCACAAAGAAGGAGAGCATCAGAAAGCCCAAGAGGATCTGTGTCTAAGGTCTTCCTTTAAGCCCATCCCGGGGGTTGTCTGGCTGCTCCTAAAAAAGTGACTTTGAATTTGATGCAGTATTTTTCTCCTTCCAACAAATTCTCCATTTTTATTAAGTTGCTTCAGATTGGTTACCGTCACTTGAAAATCAAAGAACCTGTGTATGTGCTTATCACCGTCCTTACCCTTTGTTTTAAACAAGTCCATGGGTCACTTTCCCCTAATAAGTTGAGTTTCTCAAAGTCACGGATCTATTTTTTCTTATCCCTTGAATTTTGCATATGTCTGGCATAGATAGAAGTTCAGTGACTATTAAATGACTGGATAAGGAAATAGAAATGATACCCAGTCAGTTTAATTTATTTATATTAGAACAGTATACATAGTTGTGTATACTCTGATTTATCTCAAGTCATAAATATGCATATCTCCAGGATTCTGGGAAATCATTATGGCAATAAAAAGAGGGAATTATTTTTCAAATGCAAGATAGATGTTAGAGAGATAAGTAACTTAGGATTTATATCTAGAAGGATTGATTCTTGAAAGGGAGTGAGAACAGAGAAATTGGTCTGGGGATAGATAAAAGGGGAATGACTTAGGCCTACCTTGAGAAGACTTAATTCTACAGAACTGACTCCAGGAGGACTCCTGAATCCTCAGCATTTGGTGTATAATATTGGTAAGCCCTCGAACACCCAATGGGGCACTCCATGCACAGGAAGAGCTTGTATGTTCATGGGATTCCTTTGGGAAAGATGGAGGGTAGTCAAGAGCTGATTACCAAGCCCAGTGTGAGTCTGCCAAACTCAATAGCTAAAGAGGCCTTAACATGTTTCCATTTCTGATTCTGCCCTTATAAAAATGTGTTGCTAATTAAAATAACTGCCAGCTCAGACTCCTGCAAGGAAACCCGTTCATGTGCTCAGAGGCAGTTGTTTTCCATGTTTCTAGTTCTGGTTAAATAAATAAAAACAACAAAACCAGCAGCAGAACCCAGCTATCTAGGACAGCTAGAGGAAGGGCCTGCCTCATGTGTAAGTAATCATACAATGTGTTAATTCAGCTTTCCCTGCACTAGAGAAGGAAGGGGTTAAGTAGCAGATCATGCTACTTCTACATAGTGCTATAGGCATGTTTGATTTGGCAAGTGGAAAAAGAAGCACAAAAACACATGTCCTGACAAAGTCAAGAATTATCAAACCAAATTCAATACACTTACCAGATTGAATTTGTAGTGTGTGTCTTTCTTCTTGAGCCATAGTTTGTACAATTATTTAAAAATTCATATCTACTCATTTAACTCCTTCATTGGCTTTCGATTACAACTTTCATAAAGTTTAAGCCCCTTCACATGGCTAAAAGACCTTTATGATCCAGACCTCACTTACCTCTCTAGCTTCTGGTCTCATCGCTTACTCTTTAGCCACACCAAACTACTTGCAATTCTCTGAAAATGCCACTTTTGCTCTTCTCCCAATGTCTTTTAACATGCTGCTTCATCCACCTTGAATGGCAATTCTATCCATATTCCCCTGGCCAACTCATAAACAATTCTACATTCAGCAATTCTACAACTCAGCAATTCTACAGCCTGTTCAGGAGGAAGTCTCCCCTGACACCTCCGCTCCCCCCACACCAAATCTGGAGAAATGCCTTCTTCGAGCTCCTATTCTATCCTTTACTATTGTGCCTACCACATTGCAATGGACATGAATGAAGGAATGAACTGCTCCGTAGCTGTGGTGAGAGCCCAAATCTCAGGGCACCCGAGACCTGAATGTTGCACACATTCTCACTGACAAAAGAGCTCTGGCAAAGCTAAAACTGTAAGGAGGACTGAGGACTGGAAGTCCTAACTAGTCATAGAAATGATGTGTGATTAGAAGTATGAAATGATAAATTCACTCACTCATTCATTTGTGTTTTCAATTATTTTTTATGAAGCACTTTGTACTAAACCTACATGGAGTGCTGGGGATTACACATGTGATTGTGACCCAGGTAGTGGAATTTATACTTAGAAAGACATACGTGCAAACAATTATTTAATCACAAACTTGATTAGACCTACA
The DNA here is from genome assembly GCA_004027375.1 of Macroglossus sobrinus. Lineage (NCBI taxonomy): Eukaryota > Metazoa > Chordata > Mammalia > Chiroptera > Pteropodidae > Macroglossus > Macroglossus sobrinus. The sequence continues at coordinate 530,132 of PVKZ01000604.1, read as the reverse complement.
AAATAAAATTAAGGCATTAAATGAAGCTGTAATAGTGATACTTAATTCAATTTGAGAGTCAAGGAAAACACCCCTAAAAAAGTGGTATTCAAGGTGAAATAGTAAGGATATCTGTGGTATAAGGCACGGTGAGAGGAAAAGGATACCAGACAAAAGGAATAGCATATGCAAAAGCTCAGAGGCAAGAAAAATATTGACATATTCAGGGAACAAGATAAGACCAATGTAGTTAGAGCAATGCAACAAAAAGATAAGTAGAAGTAGAGAAGTAAGAGGATGCGGATGATATAGAGCCTCATAAGACAATGGAAGGCTCTTAAATTTTATCCTAAGTGTAATTGGAAACCACTGAGAAGGTTTAAGCCTAATTTTAAATCCAGTTTGCAGTGTTAAAAATTATTTCGCCAGCACTGTGGAGAATGTATTGGAAAGGGGCAAGAGTGGAAGAGGGTAGACCGATTTGGAGGCTGTTGCAGTATTTTTGGGAGAAATGGTGGTTTGCCCTAAAGCAGTTGGAGAAATGATGCAGAAGAGTAGGTGGAGTCAAGAGATATTGAATAACTAGAATCAGTGATCTTTGGGATTGATTTGCTGTCAAGGTTGAAGCAGAATGAGGTATCAACACTTGACACTAATAGGTTCATTCAATCAACAAATAGCTATTAACTGCCTATGATGTGCCAGATAAGCTGTTAAGGATGATGCCTTAAAAACACAAGTCTCTGACTGCTTTCTCTCAAACCATGTAATATAAATCTGTTTGTAAGAGAGGATTAAAAAGTTCACTTTATTTCTGATGCCTAAGTGACTATAATATAAGCTTTTAAAAGAAAGTTTCCCACTAAACTGTTGAGCTGGTCACAACTCATGGCTTCATTCCCACCCACTACCATTGAAGACAATTCTCTTTCCATGAGTGTGCTTGTAGTCTTTTGTCTCTGCCCATCGTGTAGTTCTAGTTGTTCACTTAGGAATATTTTGAGGATCAGCCCATCAGCCCTCCCTCCCTGACTCACATTGGCAGGTAGCACATTGAATTCGGCATCAGTCTCTTACTAACTGTGTGACATTAGGCAACTTTAGGTTCTCCTCTCTAAATAGGGCCAATTTAATTGATGTCACTGTCATTGATCTCTTCTATGGGCAATCAGGTGTAATGTGCTTCTAATGTGATATAATATGAAGTAAAACTACTCACTTATGATGTATTTTTGCCACAGACTTTTAACTAGAATATAACTAAACCTTTAGATCCAAATTTCAGTTTACTGAACACAAAAAGGACTAGACATCGTGAGGAAATAGCACCATAAAGGAAGAGTCCAGAAAATGGAGATCTGCATAACAAATGGCCTGGCCTCTTCAATAGGCCCAGGGAGCGAGGCCTGTTCTAGATTTAAAGAGTTAAGAGAAGAGACATAATAACTAAATGCAATATATTGTTTTCGACTGGTACAAGTTTGAAGGGATAACCGAGAAAATGTGAATATAAAAGTTGTAGTAAATGGTGTTAGGGAATTACTTCTGGATTTGTTAGTTGTTAATTTTATTAGGTATTATTATTTGGAGGAAACATTTAGAATTCATAACAAAGTATTTAGGGGAGAAATATTCTCATACCTGTGTTTACTTTAGAAATTATTTGTGTGTGTGTGTGTGTGTGTGTGTGTGTGTGTGTACATGTGCACACACACACATGCACATAAACATGAATTAAAATATAGGGAAGTGTTATTGTTACTTAAATCCTGGTGATATACATATGGGTGTTTATTATCATATTCTCTCTACCTTTATGTTTTTAATAATAAAAAGTGAAATAGGTAAAATCATATATTACAATGTTGTGAGGGTGAGAGATAATGTGTCAAAAAAGACCTAATTTGTATTATGTCTGTCATTAAATAATGAGTATTCTGTTTTGCAACAATTTTCTTCCAGTCTGCCCATCAGAACCTCACTCAAATCCAGAATCTCATTGCATTCAGCAGCCAATATCAGCAAAATCTGGTCAGGAATCTTCAGAGCACCTTGGAGGATATGGATGTGAGTGGGCAGAAAAAAAATTTAAAATTTCTGGCCCCTTCACTGCTATGCACAGAAATACTGCAATTCTTTTCCCATTCAAAAGTCAACATTCAAATAACATATTCATGAACGAAGTACAGAATTACTCAAAAGTCAAAATATCTTAGGTCTACCCCCAAATACATAAAAGGAGTGCAGGATCTCCAAGCACCTACCTGGGAGAGTGGAAGAGCATTACTCTAGGATAGATCAGGAGACATCAACTTGCAGACACAGACATATCCCATTTGTTCTTGCTGCCCTGACAGTGGTACAGCATCTTCTTTCACCCCTGTTGTCCTGGTTCAATGACAAATTATTTGGTTCTTCTAAATGTACAGCATGTTTCTCTCCTGTATTCTTCTGTAAACTGTCTCTAGTCAATCTCTGTTCCACCACCCATATCCCCACTGCCACCCTGACCTTGCAGTAATCCAGCTGCATCAATCTATAGCATCAGTGAGCTCTGCTCTCTTTCACCTCTGCAGTTGTACATTTGCTGACCTTATATCTCTTATATCCTCCCTTCCTCACCTTTGGCTGGCTAACACTTGCCCCTCCCTGAAGGCTTGAATCTAGGTCTGCTCTGGGAGACTTCCCTAGATTCTATAGAGAGAAGTTGGTCTTTCTCCTCTGTGTTTCTCCATGGGCAAGGACAAAGGAGAGGCGAGTAAGGTGCCTTAGACACAACATTTAAGGAGGTTCTCATTTTCAGGGTGCTGCAAGTGTTGACTATGCAAGTCCTATGGCCGCGACAGTGTATGTCTCCTTAAATTTGGCACCATATGCTCCTCGCTTGCCTCACCCTATTCTGGCCCTGGTTTTGACATTCCCTAAATCCCACCATCATGATTGCACTATAGATAGAATTTATTTGTTATTCTGTCTTCCCAGCTGGAATATGAACCCTCTTGGCTGAAGGACTATGTCTTATTCATTACTACAACCTCAATCCCTACCAATGTGCTTGGCACACAGGAAGTATTTATAAATGATGGTTGTCATTGGAGAATGATGAAAAAAGTCAAGTGGTGCTGGAAACACATGTGATATTAGAGACTTATACTGTCAGGGACCCAATGGCCTCTGCTGCAGAGCTAGGAAAGGATTCAGAGATGGAAAAATTGGATAAAATATAAAACTTGTCTTCTGAAATATATTTAGTATCCTGATACTGGTGAGCTGCTTAGCAGTGCTCCCTGTCCTCTAGGCCTGAAAAGGGATGTAACATAAATGTCTGAAACATCAGCCAAGCTTTGAGTAGGACAAAATCAGATTGTTCACAAAATCCAGGCTTCCTCCATCTTTCTTCACGCTGTTTGCATGATGTGTTCATGGTATCCATTCAGAAGAAATAACACGAAGTAGACTTTAGGAAACCTCTTTAATGTTGCCATCATTGTGCTAGGCTCCTCACAAAGATTATAATACTTATTCATCACAGCAATGCAGTGAAGCAAGAGTTCATGTCTCTGGCTTTAGATGGGTAAAGCCAGAGATGATGTGTAACTTGCCTGAAGCCCTACATCTAGGAGCTGGATGAAAAAGAGCACCTCTGATGTTCAGTGCAATTGAACTTGATTCTCTTTATTATAGTCCTGTTCCCCATCCCACAAAAAAATGTTGTCATAGACTAAAAATGTAAATAGATTCATGAAGTGCTTATATTTATTTTTGTAAACATTTTAGCACCTACTGTCTGCTCCACTGTGGGCATATTCCTAAAAGTCTGTGCAGAGAGATTGTATTGGAGTGGAGTAGGCAAAGAAGGAAGATAGATAGTGATCAATTTGTAGGTGGGTTTAGGAGAACAAACATTTTCTTATAAAAATTCTTTAAGGGAGAGTGCACAGAATTTGGAATACTATGTAGGAATGCTAAAAGCCACAGACTGAAGAATCCCAGCAACAGCAAAGCCCTTTTCTGAAACGTTCCCAAGGAGAAGCACATCTGGTGTGCCATGCCTGTAACCAACCATAAGGTTGGTCTTTATGTGTGGGTTAAGTCAGAGAATGAGATGATTGTGCAGATAAGTTTCAGAAGAAGGAACTGGCAGTTGTTTTTTGATGCACTTTCTTTTGGGGGAGGCTCATACTTTTTGAGCGAAGGAGCTAAAATCTCACCCTCATTTTGTGCTATAGCAGTCTCCTTCTTCACCCAGCAGACCCAGTGAGGTATAACTTTAGCCCCCACATTTGGCCTGTTTGACTTGAGTTTCACAGACAAACTCCTATTGTGTAAGAGCCCTGTGAAAACTTCAGAAAGGCCATTAAGGATAAAGTGCTTCTCAGTTCATTTTCAAGTTACTCACTCATCATTTTCAAAAGCCAGTGACAGCAGAGCTCAAGTGATTTCAGTCAAGTTTTCCCAACTGAAGCCCCTGCTTTCTATGACAGAGTTATAAATGCTTTTTAGCTCCATTTTGCATACATTCTAGAGAACTTCTTGGCAGGATCTGTAAAGTGTGCTTTCATATTCTTTGAATTTCATCTTTGTAGCACAGCTTCATGGAAAAACATTGCATTCCAAGTGTGACTGGGAAGTTTCATTCACCATAGTGTTTGCCAATAACATGTGGGGAGTTTATTGTCCCTTCAGCAAGCTCATCAAATCCAAACAAAATGTGTTCACTGCAATTTCAGCTAATTCACTTCTATAAGATGCAAGAAGATGCTATTTACTAGATACCCAGAGACCAATTTCAGAATCTCAATAATAGCGGAATTAAATATACAGTGGTTTCTAACGTGATATGTATCATTAGAGCCTTAGCAGGAAACAAATGGCACACTCAAAAGGGCTCCACTGAGTGTAATTTTGTGAAGATGGTATTTAAGAGGCATGGCACAGTTAAAGGAGTCAACAGGGAACTGCGAGGTACCCAGGAACTGTCAACATTAGGAAGCTCTTACTGCCCCAGGTAGAAGGGGCGAGGGGTAGAACTCAAAGGCGGGAGTCCTGGCGGGGGGCAGTGGCCAATAGGACCTCCAGCTATAGGAATGAGCCATGGCTCAGTATGGCAATGCTGCACAGAAACAGGAGAATAAATGCTCCAACCTCTCTCTCCTTTGCATCCTCACTTGCTGGTGCTGCCCATTGGCCAAGGCCAGCTAGAACCCAGAGGGCAAGAGAGACTAGGAATACTTATTACTGAGGTCAGACTCCTGGGAGGTCTATGACAGACAGAGAAGGGCACAGACTTATTTTGGGGTTGTTGGTGCTAACTAATTTCAGATTTGACTCTGAGAAACAGAGTGGTATAACAGAACATAGATTTTGATGTTAGAAAGATATGGATTCAAATTTCACCTACTAATAATGGTCAGATCTTTGGTCTTTTCTGGAGAAAACCTATTGGGAAGCTTCAGGAGAATTCCAACCTTCCCTCTCTGAGTTTCAGTTTCCTCATCTAGTAAAATGGAAATCATAACTACCTATAATAATAACAACAACAACAACAACAATAATAGGAAATAATAATATATTAGGAAACAATAATAACCTATGCAATTGAGTTATTGTGAATATTAAACAAGGAAAAGAGCCTGGCACAATGCTTGGCACATGAAATGCTTTTGGTATTTATTGATTTCCTTCAATTAGCTCACCATCAGTTATCCCATGGTGAGACACTGCCATGTGGCCAGGTGGGAAAACCAGTCTGACCATCTTTCTCTTACTGGGTTCTTGCTGGGAGTCCCTTGTTGACGCATAGCTGGAGCCATAGGTAAGACTGGGCTGTTCCTAAGAATCTGATTATTGGGGTCCCCTTTTTAGGAGAGAACAAACCATTTTGCTCTTGTCACTTCTCCAAAGAAAACTTCTTGGGACATCTTCAGGAGAACTCCAGTTTTATCTCTCCACGGGGACACTGGTTCTTAGGGAACTGCTCCTATAAGTTTCATTGCCCGTTTATAGGCTGATGCTCAAAATGCTTGTCTTTCCTCCTGGTGAGCATTAGCTGTTGACAAGGCATCAGCTGCTTTTGTAAGAACTTGGCCAATTCGGTTCTTGATAAGGGCAATTTCCTTCCTACTTGAGGCCACCAAGGAGGTTTTTGTTTGTTGTTGTTGTTTGCTACTTTTGGAGCAGGTGGAAATGTTTGGTTCCTTGTGAATTTTGACTGAACCCTTGAAAAAACTATTGGTAATTGAAAAATAAGAAGCCACAGTATCATTAATTTAACTATTCATTGGTTCAAACTAGCATTTATATGGCTGGCATAATCCCTAATTTTCGTAACCATCTTGTAAAGTGGTGTATTTTCAGCTGAAAAAACTGAGGCTCAAGTAGATGGGTTGAAATATCCAGTTGGTAAGAAGTGGAGCTGGGTAAGAGGCCATAGCTCTATCTGAATTAAAGCATAGAGCTCTCTTTATCTTTAAGGTGGTTACAGAGAGTCAACTGCAATGTTTTCATCCAGCCATGCCCATTTAAAAATAAAAACACAAGGCTGTGAGTTTCCTCATGACAAGGGGTAAGTCTTATTAATTTCTCTTTCTTACTGCTAACCACTGCCCCTACCATAAAGTTGGTGCCTATTTTAATGTTTATTGAATGAAAAATGATTGACTGAATGAATCTTCGATACAAAGATATTTTTGTCTCCATGTAGCATTTTTCTAATGCATATTTATATTTCATTTGACAGTGTTTGCAAATTGCATAATACTCCCCTTCAACATAACTTGCAGTGTGGAAATGCTTCCATATGCTAGATGTTTCCCCTTATTTGACTGAGAGAGGAAAAAGACTAAGAAAAATATCTCATAGTGCCTAAGTATCCATATAAACACGACTTATAGCATGTACTGTTATGAATGCTGTTTTGGAAGAGTGATTTTATAAAAATATTGAAGTAGACATTCAGTTTGAATTGATATAGGTTAGGAAAATATTCTTGTGCAGCTCAATATGGTTTTATTTTAATTGACTATGTAGTAGGAGGTCTAGAGTCAGGGACAAGGATATGAGTCCTGGAGCCTATATCCAAATCTGGGCCCTATTACTTAATAGCTATATGACTTGGGCAACTTATTCAATCTATTTGTGTTTTAGTTTAACTTCTTTGTGAAATGAGGCTATCCCAAATGGGATGGTTAAGAGAATTAATTAACAGAATAAATTAATACAAAAGGGGTTCTTAAAGCTATGTCTGATAAATGGCAGGGCTCAATAAATGTTATTATTCCCAAGTCCATGGAGTTTAGTTCAGAAAAGTCATAACTCTTTCACTTCTCCATCCCCACCATTCGTACCTTATTTCTGGAGCTTATCAGGTTTTACCTGACTTACTTTACCCTCCAGCTCACCCTTCACATGGTCAGTGGAGCGAATCCTCAAATATTCACATTAAACCAGGCCCTTCACCTTCCTCAGGCAATGCATTATTCCCTGTCAGCTGCAGGACTAAGTACAACCCCCTTATCATGACATTCAAGATCTTTAATGAGCTCATTCTTTTTTCATCCTGCGGCCTCACCTCTCTTCACTCCCGTATGCACAATATACTACAAGTGCCCAAAGTAGAAAAAGTTCTGTTGGCTTGATGAATAAATAATACTTGAGCAAGAGGAGTGGACAGCTAATTTTAGTTATGGGCTCATAGGAGGCTTCAAAAAAGAGATAGCTAAGCTGTATCTTGAAGAATAAATTGATATTGACTAAGCAAGCTAGGGTGGAATGTGACTGGATGGGTCACATAGAATGAGGGAAGGATTTGTGGACTGAAACAGAAAAGCAAGGTTTATCCATGAAATGAAAACTTGTCTAAATGCTAAGAGGGGTGAACTAAGGGATGCTTAAATGTGAGAGTAAGAGAGAGGGAAGAATGAAAAAGGATCCTTAAATCTGGCACGAATGCCTGGATGGAATGGTAATGTTGTTAATGGAGATGAGCAGCATACAGGAAAAGTCTGTGTGTATGTGTGTGTTTTGAATTGGAACTGATAGGCATCTGTTTTGTATATGTGTACAAAAGCCCCCTGGGAATATTCAATACTACACAGTTAATCCTAATCTTATCCCCAGTCCCACTCTTAGAACTATTTCCTGGCAAATTTTACCTTCTAAGAAAATGGCAACTCTGTTCTTTAGAGTCCTCCATGAGTCCCCTCTCTTAAATTCCATTTTTTATCCTTCAGCAAAGTTTGTTGGCTTTTTCTTCAAAATATATCCAGCGTATGACTATTTCTCATCATCTTCATGGTTGTCATTCTCATCAAAGCCATAGTTTTTGGGGATTACAGACATACCTTGGATGGATTGTGGGTTTGTTTCCAGATCCTTTTGTAAGAGTATCACAATAAAGTGAGTTGTAATCTTTTTGCTGGTGAAGGATCTTGCCTTCAGTTTGTGAAAAACACAACACCCGTGAAGCACAGTAAAGCCAAGCACAATGAAACGAGATATGCCTGGGTTAAAATAGTCTCCTAAACTGCCTTCCCATTTTCACCTTGCCCTCCTTCAACCTCTTCTTAACACAGCAGCCAGAGTGGTGGTCCTCTTAAAAATAAGTCAGATCATGACTGCTCTGTCCATAGCTTTGTAAGGACATTCTGTCTTGCTCATAGTAAAATTGTAAAACGTTTACAGTGGTGGTTTGCATGACCCAACCCTCCCAGTTTCTGACTCCATTGCTCCTCAGACTTTTTCTTCTACTCCAGCCCTCTCTGGCACAATGCATTAGGCCTCTGCCACACTGAATTCCTTAGTGCTCCTTAGACATGCCTGACATGCCTCTGCTATAAGACTTTCCGAGGACTCTTTCACTGCCTAGAATGGCTTTTTCTCCAATCATCTCCCTCACCTCCTTCCAATCTTCACTCCAATGTTTTCTACTCAGCAGAGTCTCTTCTGGTTCCCTTAACCCAGCGGCTCCCTTCTACCTCTGGTCTCACAGCTCCTCCCTCGCTTCTCTGAATTTTTTTCTTTAGCATCTATTACCATCTGTCACACTTTACATTTACCTTTAGATTTAACTGTTATTTTCCTCCCCCCCAACTCTCTTGAATCTATAGTATACATTCCATGACGGCACTGATTCCTGTATCATTCCCCTCTGTGTTCCTTGTACCTTAGCAGCGCCTGACCACAAGTTGCTCAATAAATATTTGCTGAATTAAAGAATGAATCTAGGTGGGGGCTGTAACAGTGTTGCTGTAAGGATTTGGTACTCAGGAGGCAGATCTGGGTTAAAGACATATTTGGGAATCCTTAGCGGTGAGGCGACAGATATGTTGGAGTAGCTAAGATGGACCACAGAAAAGATGTTTAGTGAGATTAAAGTAGACCAACATAAAACTTGGGGAAAATAGTTATAAAAGATGGTGCAGATGAAATAGCAGCATTGAGAATAGTGGCTTTGAGATTACAGACTTGTTTTCAAGATCTTTGCTCTACCATTTACTAGCTTTATGACCACTGGCAAGTGACTGAAGGCTTCTTGGCCTCCATATTCCCAACGGTAATTTGGAACAAAAAAGATCTCCATTTCAGAGGCCTGTTAAGAAAATAAACCAATAAAATACATAGAAATTAATTATTAGCAGAGGTAACAGAATATAGGTTGTGGTGGTGTTGATATTGGCAACTTTATTATTATTGTATTCAGGAATTCTGAGAAATAGAATTAGGAGAGCATAGTGGAAGATAAGTGAAGAGAAGTTTCAGGAAAGAGAGGCAGTAAACTCTTTAGATGTTGGTCTGTGGTCAAAGCTAGCTACCTTAAGAAATCTGTAAGGCCCTGGGGTAGAGCTGTTTGAGAGAGAACAGTTCTACTTGAGTCAAAAAAAAAAAGTTGCAATCCCATATTTTAAAATGAGCTAATGTTTTATGGAAAATAACAATAATTGTCCTAGAAAAAAAATCAAATAAAAACAAAACAAAACAACATTGGGCCCTCAATTGTGTCCAGCTGACAAATACAGGAACATGGTGACCCAAAAATTTGCTTCTCTCTGGTCTTTGGGAGATTTACTTGCTCATCAGTCAGAACTAGTTTGCTAGTTTTATGAGGTTAAGTTATTGTGCAATACTATTCAGCCAGTTCTGTGGGTGTTTATTTACAGATGCTGCCATCTTGATTTATTGTCTGTCAAATTATAATTATTAAGGATGGAGTTAATTGTCATTTCAACCACCTGGTAATTACCCACTGTGCTTTCATGTGGTGACAAATCTGTCCTTTCGATCAAAGTTGGAAGGTTCATAAGATATTTTATTTCCATGTTTATCTCCATTCATATCTTGTTCAAAATAAATGATTAATAGAAGTTATTGACACTTTTTAGTATAATTTGTGTGTCTTCAAGTAAAAGAATTGCTGATTATTGCAATTTTTTGAATAGGGCTGGAATAACAATAATTCAGTGATATGAGTTATAATAATTGAAATTAAAGTAATGAGGCATGCTCTTTCAAAGTTCGATCTAATAAAAAAATTTAACAATGCTTCCAGTATATTTCATGGTACATCACCTAATGATGGTTTATAACCCTCATTATTTGTTTGCTCTATTGTTTACCAAAGCCACTTTATCCTTATGCCCTTCTGAACTTTTAGGACAGAATTCAGCAAGGTCAGTGAGGTTACCTTAGCCTTGTTAGGCCTCAATCATTTTAATTCAGGGCTATGAATGGGACTGTCTGTTTCATCCCTCTTTAGGGAAATACCTGATAGAATCAATGGGAACGAAGAAGAGGAGATGTATGCATGTCATAGGAGCTACATCCCTCCTCTCATTTTTGGTATCTGGTCCCTTGTTTGTATACTTTTCCTTTTTCAGTTTTCCCCAAAAGGTACATTTTCAGAAGGGCACAAATAATTTTCTAAATTAGTCAGCAGAGGATCAAGTTGAGGTGTCTTCACCACACACAGCTTTGGGATGCTACTGTGGTCTCACCATCTTTTTCCTCTTAGCTAACCCATCAAGCAAGCATTCCGTGTCCAGCTTCCTCTGGTGTTTAGTGGAAGAAGCCCATGTCCCTGCCTTCTCAATATTTTCATGCAGAGTCACCTTCAAATCAACAGCTGCCAACTTAGAATCTTTGGTAGCCACAGTCTCTCACTTTGGCATTTGTTACGCAGTGAGACAGCCTGGACTGGTTTCTGCTAACACCTTTTACCAGCCAGAGACCTATCCATGCATTTGGCCCAGAGGAAACTGGCAAACAATGTCTACTTTCCTTCACTTTGTAAGAATTGAATCAGTAAGTTAAGGAAGGAAAGCTCAAGGGCTAAGGAAGTGGTGTCTAGGACCACCTTGTAGTTTGTCACTAGGCTTAGACATTTCCCGGTGTTTCCTAAGAGATGCTGATCTGCCATATAAAATTTTCACTGTGGGGCAGTTTTCTGTGGCAAGTGCCCTGACATGGCTCCCCTGCTCTCCCCTTCTCAGTTCTACTCCATGAGGCAAAGACCTTTTCTAACCTATAAGATCTCCCTATCTCTGGTACTGCCCCTTAATTCTACCCTCCATATAGCTGCCTGGTGGTGTTCTTAAACTCTGACCTCTGCCTACACATCCAGTCTAATCCCTGTACTCCCTCTTGATGGATGATATTTTGAGGCCTTTACATTGAAGATTCTAATTGGCTGCCATGTCCTTTTTCTCTCTATGTTATTAATCTGGGGTAGTCTTAATTACTCTTCAAAACTCACAAGTCAGCAATCAGATCCTCAGTGGAGTCTTCTGTGATCACTTCCACTCCCCCAGTAATTCGTTCTTTTCCTCTGTATCATTTCTATAACTTATGTTTCTTTCTACTGTTGCTGTATCATCATATCACATTAAATTTTATTTTTGCTTGTCTGTCTGTCTCCCTTCTGGAGTCCTCAAGACCAGGATCTAACATGGAATTATTTCTGCTGTCATAGAAGAGGAGTTAAATAATAGTTGAGCAATTTTTGTTCACTTCTTTGTACATTTCCCATTCTCCAGCATAGGACTAAGTATGCAGTGGATGCTAGATACATAGCTGCTGATGGATTCTTATTAAACATAGCTAAAATCTTGGCTAATATTCCTGCACCAATTTAGAGTAGATGACTGTCTTTATGGAAAAATGAGAACTGGCTTCATGGAGAAGTTGACCTTTTATCCAAGACATACATGATAGCTGCTGATTAGAATAAAGGACAGTTAATCATATCCAAATGGAAAGAAAAGAAGCTTTTGGTTTTGGTTAAGAGAAAACATTTTTTACTAGATATTAAGGAAATGGGATATGCATTTCCATTTTTATGGTCACTGTATATTTTCCTTTTATATGAGAAATTTCTGTGGAACCCAAAGGATATTTTTTCTTTCCTTTTCTCCTTTGTTCCTTCTCTCCTTTCTTGTCTCCTTTTCCCCCTTCCTCCCTGTAAAGATAGACAATCTTGGGCCAAATGGGGGCTGCTAACTTCTACAGAGTAACTGTGAGAAGTTCTTATGTCAGTACAATCCTTCTGATGGCAGATTAGGCCATCTCATCCTCAACCCGAGATTATAAGTGAGGTACACATTTCTGAGAAACTCTTCTCCTGCTCAGTGTCAACTTGGGGATCATTGGCTTTATCGGCTCAGCATGGAGACTGGTTCCATGAATGTTTGGGGGAATTTCTTTTCTTGGCTGGAATTGAATCAGAACTTTATTTTTTTTAAATCAAAAAAGCTCCATGAATCTTCAACTATTCTACTTCTGTTTTCTGTTTTGACACCACTGGGATCATTTCAAGGCAAAGTAGACAGCTATGTTCTAGAGTGGTTTGAAAATTGTACTCATGCAGTGGATGACTCCTTGAGGCCCTATCATTCTCTAGGAACCATTAATTACTGTCATGATTGTTTATATGTATATAGCTATTATCTTTATATCAGAAAAGCATTGCTCAGTATTTGCTTCAGTCTCGTGGGAGAAGTTGCAGTCTTTGCCCCTCCAACAGGAAACAGGTGAGAAAGTTAAAATGACAGGTGTGGGACAGAGCTTTGCTGCCCAGCTTTAGATTCTCCCTTGGTCTTTCTGATATTGAGCCTTGTTCTTGAACACAGAGCCTCTTATTTTCCCTCCTTTTGTTGTGTTGACACAGGAAGTAAAAAGGGGAGGAATGAACAGAATAGCATGTTCAGCTTTCTCAGTGTAAAACAAACACTATCACATTTCCTTTCCTCGACGCAATGAGTTCTAAAAGCTTGAGGTAGCAGCATTACTACACGTGGTAGGAACTCCTTACTTTTCATTCTGGCCAAGGGATGGTGGGAAGAACACTGATCTGAGAGTCAGTGGACCTGGGACCCAGTCCTTATCTGGTAATGACTGGCCATATCACCTTGGAAAACTCACTTCTTTTTTCTGTCCTCATAGTTTCCTCTTTGATGTGCTGAGGTATTCACTAAGTTTTCTTCCAGATCTGAATTATCTGAAAACTTGAAAGCTACTGGAGATGGATGAGTCACGTGGCAAACATCTAAGTCCCGTGCGCACATGCCCAGCTGAGTGTCTGCCAAGAAGTATCTTCTTATCACTACTATTGAAACTGATTCTCAGGGCCATACAATCGTTTGTACCCATCAAATTAGTAATTCCACTCCTGGGAGTTTATTGTAAAGAAATAAACTCCTTGGGAAGAAGGGAAAGTTATATTAACAAAATAAGTTGCTCATGGTATAGTTCAAAATTTGATGGAAGCTCAGTGTCCAACAGCAGGACAGTGGGTCAGGATAGTTGGTGGGCTGTTTCAAAGTCCTGGGAAGGACTCAGAGAATTGCTTTTTATAACATAAGAAAGCAAGATGTATTTGTCCTGTGGATTGCAAATATATATATGAATAAATGACAGGCAAGAGGAACTATTGTCTGTGATCTACCTTGTATGGGTCAGGTGCTGTACTCAGCATTTGGCGGCATTAATCATCTCACTTATTCTTTTAAACAGCTGTGACAATAGGTACTGCCTTTACCAATTTAAAGATTAGGAACCTAAAGCTCAGAGAGTGATAGTCACTCACCAGATCAGCACAGCTGTTAATGGGTTAATAATCAAGATTCAAACCCAGGAACAAATGGTTTTCACTGTTCATGGTAGTTATAATCTGTAATGCCTGTGAACAGTGAATTAGAAAATACTGGATTTTTGCTCCTGTGAGAATCTGGTCACAGCATTTTCATCAACCCATCATTACCTAACCTTATTTTATGTGTATTTCTGTTTAGGACACCTTAATTAATAAATATTGTTAATTCATTAATATTAAACTCAGGCAAACAGCACAATAACTCATGTCTGGATGATGCTTATGTAACACATGTGTTTTCTCAGTAAGGCACATCACAGCCTTCTTGCATTTAGGAACACCAGACAGTAATTTGGGGCCATTTTAAACAGCAAAATCACCAACAAAAAGCACAAAGATATGAAAAACACAGCACCTAATAGATCACAGATTGGACAGTCGTTCACAATATGAGAGCTGAAACACGAAGGCAGAGCATCACCTTGCTCAGCCCCAGCTGGGTACAGGTGCATTGGGCAACTCAGATGTTTCATCGCTCTGCACATGTCTGTGAATGAGCACAACACTGCTATAAGTATTGATTTGGGGTTACAAATAAATTTTAGGGAGCAGGTGAGTTCACAAACACTAATCAATGAATGGTGAAGATCATCTATACATTCATTCAGCAAGTACTTATAGTATATCTATTCATGTGCTAGATACTGTTCTAGGAACTGGGGGTTAGAATTGAACAAAACAGAGCCCCTGTGCTCATGGATCTAACATTCTAAGAAGGGTTAAATACAGGTAAATACATCATGGTCAAATAGTGATAATCTATGAGAGCAGATAGATTAAACTAGGAGGGGATTAGGGAGGGGTGGGTGGGTGCTATTCACACTAAGGAGTCAGATTGAAGCCCCAGAGGTAATATCTGAACTGCTATTTAGAGGAATCAAATTGTAAGAACACATGTAGGAAGAGTGATCCAGGAAGTTGTAGTAAGAAGTGTAAAGATGCTGACCAGGAGGCCAATATGGCTGGAACCATGATGGTAGAGATCGGAGTAGGCTGGCAAATGATGACGAACTCTCTTACTTCAAAATCTGGGCTCTGGGAAGGAACGCTAGGCTCTGGTGGGAGGATACAGAGCAGCATCTCTGGGATGCTTTCTACGTTGTCATAATGTCGTGGAAGAAAACATCCTTGTCCATTTTCTCTTGAGAAAAGCTCATGTAAGAGACAATCTTTGTAGAGGGATGGAGGCTTTGCCAGACTCTCCCAGACCTCTGTTACGTCTGAGGCTTGGATGCCTGGCTTTGGGAAGTGACTTAAAATGAGCCTGGACTAGGGTGAGATTCTTTGGGAGATAACGTGGCCCAGGGCTGAAATATTGAGGACAATTTCATCAGCATTTGTAGTGCATCCGAGGAGAGTCACAACAAACAAACCATCCCCAGGACGACAGGAGGATTGGAAGCAGGAAGCAAGTCCACACAGTCAGAACTAACTTGTGGAAAAATGCTACTCACCCAATGCTGAATTCTGCTCACAGTGCTTGTAAGAATATAAGTGCTGTAGCCCATGCTATAGCAGCTGCAAAGGTCATCTGGAGTTAGAGCACCTAAGATTCAACTATCTGCTGACAGATAGGGAAACTGAGGCCCAGAGAAGGACAGGAATGAGCTTCCGAGCAAACACCAAGGGAGTGGCTGAGCCAGGGCTTGAATATAACTTTGTCATCAAACTGTCATTCTATACAGTTATTACTAGAATTTAGGAGGAGAAGAAAGTTAACAGAATTCCCAAGTTTGCAGAAAAGCCATCGATTATACCAGCTGCTGTGTTTGTGCCCATGCCAGCAGCAGCCTCTGCTCTGTGATTTTTTTCTTTTCTTTTCTTTTCTTTTTTTTTATTCTCAAACTAGTTATTTTAGCATCTGGCTCTGGAGTGTCCTGTGCAAATTTATATGTCCATAATGTGAATCAGTCCCAAGAGAATTGTTCTCAGTTAGCAAAGGTGATTACTCAGGGTAGAAGAGAGTACAGGGGAATTAAAGTCCTGTTGCATGTTCTTTAGATCTAAACGGGGTGGATCTTTCTTTTGTAGCTTTTGTAAGGAGATCTTTGGTTTGTAGGGCTCTAGGCTACAGGCTTCTGCCAATCCTCTGGGAATCACTGAATCCCGAGGGAGGTTGAATATGATTTGTCAGAAACAGTGATAAGCTGGTAAACTGGCTCTCTGGAGGATGGGGCAGGAAAGTCCTGATCTGTCGTGTTGCCAATAACTGTGGTGTAAATACTGTCACCATGGCAAATTTCAAGCTTTTTCAAAAACAGCTCCCAAAATTCCTGAAAATGTACCAGTCAGCTCCCATGAGCCTGTCCAGACGTCTCCAGCTTGCCTCTATAGGTCTGCAAAGGGAGGCCTGGGGGGCCAGGGTGGGGAGGGGAGTTGTGATTGATCCTGCTCAGATCCTGCTCACCCACCTGGGTGGGTGTGGCTAGTTTCAGATCCTAGATTATAAGGGGGAACATGGACAGATGGAAATTTGTTCAAGGTTGTTGAGCAAGAAACAATTTCATCTAGAAACAAACCATTGGGAGAGAGAGCTATTGCTGGGATGAGAATCTAGGAGAAGAAAACACAGTGTATCCTGGTCATTGTTTGCAGATCTCTGTGGGGCTATGAGTGACTTGTCCTGAGTGTGGGGGAGGTGTCCAGGACAGGGAAGATGATTTAATCCCATCATAAGGACTTTAGGGTAAAGCTGCCCAAAGAAAGGCAGGGCTGCTGGGAGCTGTAGGAATACGGGGAGCGCTTCATCACGGTAAGAATAAAAGAAGATGTGGGGCAACCACTAGGTGGGGCTGTGGCAGTGGGGACTCCAGGGCCACTCTAGTCTCTGGGGGCTGATCTTGCCATGGAGTCTTCTTCCTTCTCTTTCCTCCCATTTAACCAGTTTCATCTGATCACTTTTCGTTACATCTTTTTTCTCTTTTTCACTTCTTTCCTGGCTCCTTTTCTTAGCTGCCTTTGGCTTATTTACCTGGCTAAGCACTCTCCTTGGACAATGCCCCTACAGCTTCTTAAAGAGAGAAGACCAAGCTTCTGAGCTTTCTCCTGGCCGCTCATATCCAAGGAAGGAAATAACAAGCCTTCCTTTTCCCATTTTTCTTTGCTTTCCTTTCTCACTTTCAATGTTCTCGGCTTTACATTTGTGACTGAAGAAAGGCAAATAAACAAATTGAAACTGAAACTGAGCGAGTTGGCCATAAAGTGAGGACATCTGGGAGGCTTGCAAGGAAATTTACATGCTTGTCGGGTTTCAGGTTACATATTTTGTGTTGCCTGGAAACGAGTTCCACAGTTTCTTTTCATGCTTTATTCTCCCCTATCCCTTGTTTATAGTGTAATTACGACTGTGACATCATAATCCCCCGTTGAACAGCTGTCAGGGGGGCCAACTGCTGAGTAAACAGGGCTTTTCAATCTTTCCTCCCACAGGCTGATTTACTAAATAGATCAATATTTGGTTTGTAGGCACAGGGATTAGGAGGTGGAAGTGTCTTTTGAAAAAGCCCTCTCTCTTCCCAGAGCCTACAGTGCACCTGAGAATGCTGGAAAGAAAAGCCAGGTTCATGGACAAAAACGAATCGCCCAGGATGCTTTCACCTGCCCAGATTGCCCAAGGAGCAGCTTATCTTTAAGAAGTGACACCTATTTGAGAATTAATAATGTCTTAGGTTCTTTAATGCTTAGAGTATTCTACTTTCTGCTTTCTCTCTCTCTCTCTCTCTCTCTGCCTTCCCTTAGCTCTCCTTTCTCAGTCCCCCATCCCATTAGATTTAATCTTTCTAAATGGATATTATAGCCTCAGGGACTAAAAGAATGACACATGGATAAACAGGAACTGAGCTCCTGAAGACCTACCCCTGTTCCACCCACCACCATCCTCCCTACCCCACTCTGGAATTAGAAGCTCAATAAAGAAAGTAACCTCTTCTGAGATGTTTGTTGTTGTTTGTTTGTTTGGTCAAACTAGAGATTCCTGGGTAATAGCTTGGGAAAGGACGATTTAGATCTTGGCTCTCCTATGTCAAGAAGTGTGACTGAAACACACTTGGGAGCAGAGGACTTGGAGCCTGAGCATTAGGAGGTGGGAGTTCTAACCCTGGTACATCTGTAATTTGCTCTGTGACCCTGGACAAGTCTCTTGTGGATGAAACATTGGAATTGGGCTGTAAGGATCTCCAAGGCCCCTCCCAGGGAGGCAAGTTGGAGCATCAGACTAAACTCAACTCAAAAGCTAGTCCTGACTATTAATCAGTTGCAAAGACCCCAAACCACAGGCAACTCTTTGGAGCTGCATTTGCTTGCCTGTATAAAACGGGGAGAGTTAACCTATCACAGTGAAGATTAAATGAGAGAATGTATGTGATACACCCAGCTGGGGTCAGGATACTTAGTGGGTGGTTTTTTAAAACTAACATTGCGTAATTCCTATAAAAACTAAAACTGTGATAAAGCTTGGAGTTAAAAATTAGAAGGAAAGAGGAGAAAAAGCACAGTAACAGCCAACACTCGTGTGACCCGTTCACTGCATACAAAGCATGTATGTGTGATCTTTGGTAATCTTCAGGACAACCTCGAAGAAGGGAAAAGCATCATGTACTGATTCTTAGAGTGGGCCAGTCCCCGTCCTGTCCTCTCCCAGTGCTCATGAAGACAGCAGATAATTATTTTCTCTGTTCCGCAGGTAACTGAGGTTCAGAGACATGAAACAACATATCCAGGGTCACCCAACTGGTGAGTGTTGGACCCACTCAGGTCCATCCAGTTCTAAACTTCTTGTGTTTTCCCTCTATGACACAGAAGTGACAGGTTAACTGGGAAAGGGAGGAAGCCAAATAATGAGGTGCTAAAGTTAATGACCTAGGTGAAGGAAAAGAATATTTACACAACATTCAGTGCTTCCTTCACAGTTGTCATGCAACATCATAGTGCTTTGCTGATTCAGTTATTTCGTGGGGGTAATTATAGTCTGCCTCTAAAAATTAAAACACTGCAACTGGCTGCTGTCTTTTGGACTTTGTGTGACTTTCATTCCACAGGTGATTGCAAAAGGCATATACATGTAGAAATGTCCCCCAGAGGGTCCCCCAGAATGGAGGGGAAAGTGGGTTATGGTGATGGTGAGGGGAGAGGTTGACTCCAGACAACCTGCAGAAACCCAGCTTCTGATTTTTCTGTACAAAGGGATATCACAGGCATCATGTAATTCCTCTTCTCTCTCTGGCTGGTCGCTGCAGCTCAGTTTCATATAGATCTGTGTGTAGATCTGTACAGTGATAACATTCCTCTGTGCTAAGTGTGTCCGCGATAACGAACCTGTTTCCAAGATCTAATTTTGTACGTGGGAATCTTGCCTTGTCCTGATTTCCAGGCCCATAGGCATGCTTGGCGGGCTGTTGCTGGGGGGAGGTCCCAGGCTTGTCCTGCTGCCCGGAGCAAGCCCTCCTACTCCCCACCTGTCCTGAAACTGGAGGCACTGTTTTTGCTGGCAGAGCTCCGTCTCCCTGAAGGGGAAGCACCGTAAGACTTAAGTCCCTTTGAATATGTCAAAACTCTTGTCTGTTTGCTAATAAATAAAATGCACATTCCCAGAACCTCTTCTTATATCAGCCTCTGTGAATTATATCCTGAAGAAAAAAAAAAAAAGCTATAGCCCTCCGGGGACTTCTCATAAACCAGGAGCTCTCCAACTGTAGCATGCATCAGAATCATCCAAAGGTCTGTTAAAACACAGAAGACTGGGCTGCACCCCCAGTTTCTGATTTAATAGTTATGGAATGGGACCTAGCATTGGCATTTCTGACCAGTTCCTGGGTGTTGCTGATGCTGCTGGTTGAGGGGCCACACTTGGAGAATCACTGGTCTCAACTGACTACGCCAACTACTTGAGTCCATGAAACCACTGGTCACTGATTTTTTAAAACTGTCTTTAATGTTATATGTTGTACTTGGCCATTGTTCTGATCCTTTCTTCCATAAAGGGTTTGGGGAGAGCCTTCCTCCTCTCAAGCAATAATGCAAGTCAGGTTGACTTCTCTGACATCATTTCTCGTATCATCTTGCAGCCTATTTCATTTCTGCTCTTTAATGTAGGAAAGTCCCCAGTCTGCTTTCCAACTCATGATTCTATATCTTTGGACTTGCCATTTGCCCTCTGAGCTAGTAGGCTTTCCCGGCTCTGCCTGGTGAATTCTGAATTGCATTGTCAAAATGTAAGTCATAGCATGGCCCCTGTAGAGTCCTCCTAAGTAGCCTACCCAAGCACAGAAAGTCTTCTTTCTCTTTGTTTAATCCTACATCTTCTAGCACAAATTTGCATTCCAGCCCTTGGCATATTCTAATGTAAGGATCTGTTTGCAGACTTTCTCTGCCCAGCAGACAAGGAGGTACTGAAGGCAGAGACCAGAAATGACTCCACTGAAGTTCGCTGAAGTGGAAAACAGATGAGTCTCAACTCTGGCTACACTTTGGAATTACCTGAGGAACTTGCAAAAAAAATTCCAATCCTCAAGTCTTTCTCCAGACCAATTAGATCAGAAGTTTTGGGGAACAGAGTTGTGACTGAAGCTTTCAGCCTCTAGATTTTCTAATGTTGTCAGCAGCTACAGCTCCGTTCTTATTTTGTGATTTAGTAGTCCAGTATCTAATGTATGAGGCTGATGGAACAGACTTGGTGGTTTATAAGTGAGGAAAATGCTCTCAGAGAATATTACTGATTGATTTATTACATCATCAGTTCATTTGTTCATTCACTCATGAAACAAGCATTTTTGTAGGCTTCACCATGTGCCTAGATAGACTGGTAAAAAATAATGGACACTGCCCTTGCTCTCATGAATCTTTCAGCCTAGTGAGTGAGATAAACTGATCGATCACTCAAATAAATGTAAAAAAACACTCCTAATAAATGTCACAAAAGAGGGCATTTTACTCATGGGAGGGGAACACACTGATTTGGGAGTTTGTGATGGGGAGGGCTTCACTAAGTGCTAGAGGCCAAGGAATTGTCACTGGAAAAGGTCAGTTGACAGGAGAGGGAAAGACAAAATGTTCACTGGACAACAGGGAGGTGTAAGCTGTGCACACACTCACACATATATACATGTACACACTCACATGCACATACTTGCATAAACTAACTCTCTTTCTCTCCCTCCTTACCTCCTCCCCCACCTCCAAAAACACACACTCACAGTTCTTTTGCCCAATCAGAGTGGGGCTTTCTGCTTTGGGCTGTGTCTAAGTATTGATACCCAAGACCTTTTTGTTTGTTTGTTTTCCAGGAAGCTCAGAACAAATTTTAAAAGAAATTATTTCACTGGCTTGCCATAGTACTCTGACTAATGGCATCGCCCCATCAGCAACATGGGGAAGTGTGGGGAACATAGATAGCCAAAAGATGGGATTTGAGAGTCCCAGTGCTTAGAACCATGGGGGCACACTCACCCTCATTTCATATCAACTAAGTTTTTCCTCTTCCTTGTTTTGGAAAGACCAGAAGAGGTGTTGGGATTCCCTGTCACTCTATTCCAAGCCTTTGGGTTTCCAGCTGTCATGAGTCATGTCACATCAATTTTCCCTTTTGTAAAAAAACTTAATTTTAAATGGTGGGGGAAAACTTTTTGTTTTACATAACATATAGTCAATATCAATTAACTTGATCTTTAACCATTGCTACCAATAAAAGCCCATGGCTACTGAAGGAAAAACTGTTCTTTCTTATCAAGCTAAAACACAATCTCCTAAACTTTCTATTGTGTGTCTGCCTCTCCATTTTTTGGTAGTTTTTTGTAAGAAAACAAAATCTAGTCAAGGAATAAAAGTAGTTAAGGGCTGTGTACATCATGATCTTTCAGAAGCAATAGAAAAAATAGAATAATTAAATAGTGTACTATAAGTTTAAATAAACTAAGAATGGCTGAACCAAGTCTGCTCTATAGGGTCGACTTAAAGAATTACAACAGCTAACATTTCTTAAGTACTTGTCAGATATTAGATAATATATCAGGTATTTTGTTTGTGTTATCTTAGGCAATTTACTCCTGCTTCCAACAAACATATATAAACACACACAAACAATCTTATAGAAAAAACTGAAGTTCAGTGAAGTTAAGTAACGATACCCAGGTCAAACAGCTAGGAAATGGGATTCAAGTCACCTGATTCCAAAGCTCATGATATTTCCCAACATTACACTCCATCAGGCCTCTGCACCTCTGTTTTCTAACCTGTAAAATGGGTAACATTGTATTTATCTCCTTATATCCCTTTCAGAGATAATGGAATAACAACAGTTATTAGCAATAATAATACCTTTAGTTTGTAGCACTTTACAACACAACAACCTTGTGACATAGGTTGTATCGCATACATCATCTAGACCAGGAAGCTGGGGCTCAGGGAAATAAGGTGCTTTGCCCAAGTTTACAAGCCTAAAGTAGGTAGTACCAGAAAATTGATACCAAAGTCAGTGCCTGGCCTACCTAACATCAGCTGCCTCTTTAATTACCAAGGTAACTGCAATAGACTCAGAGTTCCCAGAAGAAGGAAGGACTCATGGTATACTATTATGTAGGGGGTTATTATCATTGTTGCCATGCTTGTTATTAGTTGCCAAAGGACAATTATGAAGTGTTTGGCCTTTTTTACACTCAGCGGATCACCTTCTCTTACCTCCTAGTCTAACTTTCCCCTTCTCCTCTTGGTCCTTGAGACCACAGTGCTCATTTCCAGACCTGCTCATGTGTTCACATGGCTCTCAGAAATCTGAGTCTGAACTTGATGAGGTGCTTGGTGGATCCTCAGGGGCACTTCTCCCATGAGCGAATTAGAGCAAGTTGGTGTGGATTTGGGAATTTAATTAACATCTTAGATACCTGAATGACAGCTATACTCATCAAATTGGCCTCCAATATAAATTGATGTGAGAGGAAGCCCCTGGAAAAACTGGATTATAATTGGGCTATGTCCTTTACCCTTGGGGCTTGCCAAATGGATAGCTGAAGGCCATTAGCGAATGTACAAAGTCGTCACTCAGGAGGGAGAAGTAAACTATTTACTTAATAAGAAGAGGAGCTCAGAGTCACAATAGGTCACAAGTTATGCATCTGACACAGTATGGAGAAGATTTTTTCATTGCTAGAAAATCTAATTCATATATAGTTATTAGCCATAGGAGTAATTTTGGGGGACCCTTTGACTTAGAAAATATGAAATTTAGGCAGAATCTAGAGATGGGCAGGCAAAAATAGTTAATGGTTATAAGAGAAATAATGTGAGGAAGAACTAGAGGAACTGGTATAGCTTAAATTAGATTTGGCATAAAAAGAAGCTATGTACTCTGTTATATTCTGAAAGAATAATGTATGAGAGGTCAGGGGGCTTGCTTATAAGGCAGACTAAAGACAGCAAAACAACAAGACATGTGTCCTTCCCTCCCTGCATCTTCTGGCCAGCCCCTAACATAGGAACTTGTACCCGCTTAGAAGTGTTGCTCTGCTTCCTGGCTGCTGGCTCTGATTGGTGAGATAGTGAAAGTCTACTTTGGTGGACCTTTCTCTTTTGATGGGATAGACAGTGCTACCTATGAGTGGCCTTTGTTTCTTGAATTCACTACATTCAATGAGGCAAGTAATGATGTTCCTGGTAGTTGGGGGCTGTCAGACCCAACTCGCTATAGGTGTGGGTCTCAAGATCTAAAACTTTGAGAGAAGGAATAGAATCAGGTAGGCCTCCCATCTCACATTTTCCAAGACCACTTTTATATCAGTAATACTGACATTTGATGGGAGAGGTGTGATTATTTTGTCCCCTAAGCAACCCCTGCAAAACTCTACAAGCAGAATTGTAGTTTAATTCTGAAGAAATCCTTTCTTTCATGAGTGTGAGATACAGGTAGAAATAGAGTGTGCAGGAGAAGAAGAATCCTCTTTCAAAATTAAAAAAAATTAAAGAACTAAAACAAATGAATGTTGAAGGATTTTTAAAGGCTGAGGGTAGACCCTCCCAAAGCCCCTTAACATTCTATTATTTGACAGGTAATTGAGCTCAAAGAAAGGTTCAATGGAAAAAAATTGTGTATCTGTCTTGCTTCCATGAAGGCTGTGAAGAGCAGGCTTTCCTCATATGATCATAAAAATGTCTTGGATGGTTATGCAGTACCTGACTGAAAAAACTCTCCATGCTAAAGCAATGTGGAAGGACTCTCATGGCCTGAGAATTACATCTGTTGTCACAATGTGACAGTAACAAAAATCACTTGTAGATAAACCCATAAGACAGTTGGCTAATTGACTTCTCTGTCCCCATTTTCTTACCCTTCCCGATGCCCACACTCCCAGTCAGATTGGTTATCATACCCGGAGAATGTAGAGCATATGATTTTGCATCATATAGAAGGACAAGAACTAGCATGTGAGGTGCTTACCTACATTATATTAATCCTGAGAGCAAGTATTTTTTTCCTGCTTTACAGAAGGGAAAACCAAAGCTTGGTACATATAAATTGCTCAGGACTAAAGAATGTATAAGTAGTAGAGACTGGTTCAAATTTAAATCTGTTTCTAAATTTCATTCTTAAATACTCTGCTTGTGAAAGCCAAAAAGTGTCAGATACTCGTTTTCTCTCTGTCTCTGCTTAGTTTTTCACCTAGAATGTCATTAATTCATTTATTCATTCATAGAATGATCTATGTAGAACACTGCGGTGTACATGGAAATTGGCTCAGCTCTGATAAAATAGATGAACAGAAACATAGTGCTACTTTCCAGAAGCATACCTGTCTCTCTAGAGGGGACAGGTATAGGGAAAAATAAATAAATATAATGTGATAAATTCCGTGGGTGAAAACAAGACAAAACTCTTTGACAACATAGGTAGTTAAGCAGTAAGCTCCATTAGCAGATGGGAAAATTGGTGGAAGGAGATGGAGGAGTGGTGAAGAGAGGATGCTTGAGAAGTCATTATTAAGAGTTCTCTGTATGCCAGGTACCATCTCAGGCATTGAGGATCAAGCAACAGTTGAAGTCCCTGGCCTCATGAAGATTGCATTGTAGTGGAAGAGTCAGATGCAAAATAATGAAAAACTCTGTAACATAATACCAGGTAGTGATTGTGATGATGAAAAAAATAAAGCTGGGTAGGGAGATGAAGGGGGAGCAACTATTATTTCAGGTAGTCTAGCTTTTTAGGGAGGGAGGAGGGAGCCATGTAGATTTCTGGGAAGGGAATAGCTCAGGCTGAGGAAAGGACAAGGCCCTGAAGTTGGGTCTTGCTACCTGATGTTGTAGGGTTAGCAAGAAGGCCAGTGTGCTGGATAGAACAAGAGGGGAAAACTGATAATAGTTGAGGCCATGGAGGTAGCCACAGACTGGATCAAGTAGGGCCTTGTAGTCTGTGGGAAGACTTGGGGGGCAACTGAATCAATTCATTTAATTATCATGTCATATAAGCCCATTAGTGGATGTCTTATTCAGAATAATAGAATACCATAGACTAGGTGTCTTATAAACAACAGAAATTTATCTCTCACAGTTCTGGAGGCTGGAAGTCTGCTTTTAGGAGGCCAGTGTGATTGGGTTCTGGGTAGAGCTCTCTTTTGGGCTGCATTTTCTTGCTCTATCTTCAACATGGCAGAAAGGGTGAGAGAACTCTGGGGTTTCTTTTATAAGGGCACTAATCCCATTTTGAGAATTCTACCCTCATCACCTAATCAAGAGGCCCCACTACCTGATATCATTACATTAGGGGTTAGAATTTCAACCTATGAATTTTAGGGTACACAACATTCAATCCATAACACCAGATACAAGGTTGTTCAATATTCAAAATACAATTACCTCTACAAATCTAACATAAAATAAATTTTAAGCATTTATTTTTGAGGGCTAGCTCAACCAATTCTCAATTTAATCAAAACCGATATTCCATATCTCTGGTTGAAACTGGCTTTAGAGCCACTTAAAGATAAGATGTCTGTCATCTGAAGCATAGGAAATTTATCTTTTGAAAGCAAATTCGAAGTTGGAGAAATAAGCAAAAGAATTTCAAATGAACCAGTCGGGAAATGACCACATGGATCAAAAGCAGAAAATATCTTCATCTGATTATTTTAGTTTGGTTTCTGTTCAAGGTCCACTCAGAAAAACCAATAGCACATTTACAGGTATTCTGACCTTGAGATTAGTTGCAGCGGTCTGCTAGGCCTGAAGGAAAAAGCAGACACTGAATGCATTAGAGTCTCTTGTTCAAGGTCTAGAAGGTCTCAGTTCTAGCCGAGCCTGCTTTCCTTTGTTCTGGAATATTCACAGCTGAGCTTTCCCCTTTCCTGGTGCAAACACAGACAATGAAGGTGGCTCTGGAGCCCTTGCAGATCTGGAGAGGCCTGAATTACAGCTCCCACAAAGGGGGTGGGCGTCTCAGCCTGCCACCCACCATGAGAACTATGCATTGTTCCCCAGTCCTGGCTCTGCTTGCTGGCAATCCCAGAGCCTGGAACATCAAAAAGATCCTCAACTCCCTGCTGTTACTGCAGAGACTGAGCCAAGAGGGGAGGAGTGGGAGAGTCTGAGTCAGTCCTCCGAGATCTGTTAAAGCAACCCTTAGCAGAATAGGAACCAGGAGGAGGGAACAGAAGGGAAATCCCTATTGTCTTCGTACTGTGCTTACTGCCCTAAAGAGCTCCCATGTCATGTTAATTTCCTCAAACTTGGCGGTAACCGCACGCCCATCTTGGTTCACATGGATGTTTCCAGATTTTGGACGATAGTGAGTTGGGGTAGGAAAATGGGGCTCAGTAAATTAGAGTAGGTAGGTCTCTTGGGCCAAAGCGTGTATTGGAAAGTTCTAGCACTAGGGTTCCCTCTTCTGAGGCAGCTGTGCAGAAGACGGCAGGGCCGTGCCCACAGCTGCGGCCAGTGTCTTCCCTGCTCACCAGGAGATCACCCAGTCTCCTGATGAACCTTAGCTGTGTCAACTCTTTCCTCTTGTTGGGGATGCCTTTTTCCTTTGCTGAGGAATCATTAATCTTACTGACCTCAGGATACCTGTTTTTACCTGTGCTGTCTTCCTCCATTTTCCCAGCTGGGTACTGCTCCCATATTTTATCAAGCCCTACTGTGTCCCTCACAGCATCCCCCTACCTCCCACCACAGTTGAAGAAATTGAGGTCAGAAGCAGGAAATAGCTTGTCTTAAGTCCCAGGCTGCCTCTTCCCCCAACTTCTTTTTTGGAGGGGTTATTGTACAGAAGAAAGCTACAAATTCTTCAGCAGTTGTTTCCCCATTAACACTTAAGGGACTTGTAGTGCAGTGACTTCCGTTAATTCACTCATGGATACAACATCCAGACCACAAGGCTCCACTTACCGCATAGTTGCCCTCCTCAAGGGATCCCACATTCCCTTCCCATGGGAAGAAACATATCAGTGACCACTGTGGAGATGAGCATTTGGAGGTCTAAAAAACAGGTGTTGTGAGATGTTTCAACTGCAAAGGCAGCTTTTGGAAATTGATCTTAGAGTTATCTTAACTCTAAGTTTTAATTAAACTTTTTAGTATAATTCTGGTAGTGCAATCTTGGTAAGGATTTTAAATGTCTTCTGCCTCAGTTTTTTAAAATTAGGCAAATACGCATGACATGCACACAACACACACATACATCTCAGGCACTCACATGTTTCTTATTCATTCCAAATGCTGGATTTGGTTTTATTTTCCGGTGCATGACCTTGTAATTAAGAAGTACATTTTCTTTGAAGAGACAATTACAGTTATAGATGGTAGTGCATGGGAAGCTCAAAGAATGTTCCCCAGTATTACTCAGAAGCCATTTGCATTACCACTTAGAAATCTTGCTTAAGTTTCAAAATAATAAAGCGAGAATGCTTATAAAAGTACCAAGGACATTTCTCTGCTTAAAGCTGTAATTATTCAAAGAATTGGTATGTCATCACAAGGGTTCAGGACAGATCCCCTCTCCTCTGCCTCTACCTCTATATCCAACTTATAATTGTAGGGTGTCTGAGCTACAGCTCAGAAAGTATACAAACTCATTTTATTTAACAAGCTCACTATACAAATAAGACAGTCACTAACCTAAAAAGGAAGGTGACTCGACCAAGGTTGCATAGGGAACCAGGTGTAGAGCTGGAGCAGGGCCCCGTGGACTCCCAAATCTTAGTCTCCACTGTCCCATTTCTCAAGCCGTTTCTATCTAACTTGAGTTTAGCAGTGTTTTTTCAAAAAGATGCTTCCTAAGCCCAATTAATCTAAGTAGGGAAAGTCCAGGCAATGAAAGAAATAGATACATACAAAGCTGGGCACACTTCACCCTATCATATAGGAGCAATGGTGGAAAGAACAGGTGATGCTCAGAAAAGTGAGTCTGCCCCTTGAAGGCAGAGTGCATATTTTATTTATTTTGGTAAATGTGATATTCAAATTAGTGCCTAAGTAAAAAGAACTAACATTTAATGAGCCCCTCTTATGCAACTGACACTTTAGGTATCACAAAGATGCCATATGATAGGTTATATTATCCTTATTTCATAGCTGGGAAGACTGAGGCTCAAGAAAAGTTGTGCCTTGCAGAAATTTTCTTAGTTAGAGAACTGTAGAGCTATAACTCAAACCCAGGCCTCGACTGCTCCAAGGTTTATGTTTCTTCCCTCTGACTCCAAAGCGTTTGTTGGACTAGGACAGTAGGTGGAAATGATAAAGGCAGATTATCTCAAAATAGTGGGAAAATGTGTTAGAAGAGGCTGGGTATACTTGTGGTGGGATATTATAAAGGATCTAATCATTGGAGGAGATTTATAGCCAGTTGATTAGGGAGCAGCTGTTGTCTCAGCAACCTTCAGAGCTTTCTTTTGTACTTATCATAAGCCAGATTCCTGTGGGTTATTTGTTAACGTGATGTGTGTACACGTGTGTGCATGTGTGGTACGTGCAGAAACTTCTCTGATTTCCCTGCAGGTCCCATCTCTCCTCAGATTAATCTTAACACAATGGTAGGGTAAAATGGTGCTTCTCAGCACTCTCTCCCCCTTGCCTTGTTCTGTTACTTTCCACAGCATTTATCACTGTCTAGCCAAACTATATAATTTATTCATTATGCTTATTATTTTTTGTTTGCTTCCCCTGTCTTCCTTCCCCAACAGAATTTAGGTTTCACCAGGAAAGGGATTTTTGTTTGTTTTGTTTACTAAAGTACTTAGAACTATTGCTTGGCATGTAGTAGGCTGTCACTAAGTATTTGTTGGATAAATGAATGGGTGCGCCTGTAATTTTTTTTAACATTGAGGACATCTACAGAAAAGGGCCTTCTATTTCTTGCTTCTGAATGCTTGACTGATGCCATCCTATATTGATATCTAATAAGGATGTATAACAAATTTTAAAAAAAGAGCAAATTAGAGATTTTGAGGTTCAATTCTGGGGACTTGTGCTATTTCACATAAGGATGGGGCAGTGTTCTGGGATATAAAAGATACTGGACTGGGAATCAGAATATTTGAATCTAAGTCCTATAAGTTTTTTCCTATCTGCACATGTCATTCATTCATTCATTTATCATCCATTTATTCATCCACCTACCTACTTACCCACCCAATCATCGATCCTTCCATCCACCCCTCTTTCTATTTATCCATTCACTCATCCATCTAACCAATATTTTTAAAGAAATTGCTGTGTCTCCGGCATTATTTTAGGAGATGGGAGCATAACAGTGAACATGATGGCAGGGGTTTAGCTTTCTTGGAACTTACAATCTAACAGCTGAGAAAGAAAAAAATAACCTGAAAACATTAAAATTATATAACTTGAATTCATGAGAAATACTCTAAAGAAAATTAAGCTGGGAAAGGAAATAGATATTGTTGAGTTGCATGATTTCAAAGTCTCCTTCTTGTTCTGGCATTTGTAAATCTATGAACTTAATTCCTTCTTTAAAAAACACCCCACAATTAATCTTCCCAAATAACACAAAATAGAATTCAGAAAATATTATACTTCAAAGCCCTCCAAGTACGTTTTTAAAAGTATTATCTCAACCAGAATTTGATAATTATGCTTTGACATTTTTTATCTTAGTTACATTGAATGTAAGCAATAATCTTATGTAAATGTTATGGTGAAATATAACTTCGCTTTAAAAGCTTCTTATTTTGACTCAATAAACATTTATTGAGCACCTACTATGTGGTAGGTACTATGCTAGGTGATGGAGTTACTAAGAAGAATACCTCTTAAGACTGAACATCTCTTGGGACATGTAAACAAATAATGCCAGGAAACCAAGCCAAGTGGTAAGATCTTTTCAGATGTTTGCATGAAGTCCTGAGGAAGCACAGAAGAGAAAGTGATTAACTCTGTCTGGGGGTTGTAAGGGAAGGTCAGGGAAAGTTTCAAAGAGCAGTTGACTTTTAAGCTGAATCTTAGGGAATGAAAAGCCCTGCGTGTACTTAGCATTCATCTGTATCTGAACTAAGTCATGATTACGCAATTGGAGCATAAATCATTCTGTGAAGGCTCTTGATATGGGAATAGGTTGGCCTGGTTTGAAAAGAACAGCATGGTCATTTCTGCACCAACAAGTCATAACATGAGAGCGAACACTGGCAGGTCTGAAAACATATAAGGAATGTGCACAACTTCATTTGGTTGTTTAATAAATTTTTTAAAAAAGAAAATAGAATCTTATAAAAACTTTTGGGAAAAACTCTCCGAGTTTCTAAATATT
This sequence comes from Macroglossus sobrinus, assembly GCA_004027375.1. Classification (NCBI taxonomy): domain Eukaryota; kingdom Metazoa; phylum Chordata; class Mammalia; order Chiroptera; family Pteropodidae; genus Macroglossus; species Macroglossus sobrinus. Next base: position 499,272 of record PVKZ01000604.1, on the reverse strand, counting down.
TAACAAATGCCTTCACTTTCTTTCACTTTTGGAAAAATTAAGAAGGCCTCTGCCAAGGGTGGTCTGCTAGAGTCCGACTCCATCTTCCATGGTCACCCCTCTACTAGTTCTAGTGAGTGGTCGGAGGTCATCATGCAGCCCAGCAGGTCTGTAATGGCTAGGAAAGGAAAGCTGGTTGAAAGGCATTGGGCAGACACAAAGAGTTCCTTCTAATCTAATACCATAGCTGAGAGTAACTAAGATTATGCTCCTAATTTGCACTTGTATAGACATTAGTTTACCTAGTTCTCACTATGCACTGTGAAGTAAGAGCATCTTTTCCATTTATAGGTAGGGAGCTGGGGAAAGGACAAGTGAAGTAATGTCCCATTTCTAGAGGTGGAAAATGTCAGAGCTGAAGTTCAAAATCAGATCTTCTGAAGATCAAAAGAGATTAATTGGAAATTTCAGAAATGATACAAAAATGAGGAATTACAGATATCTGTTTGCAGCAATACGGCAGGGTACATATGCAGAGAAACACTTCTTTTAGAGGTAACCTAGAGAGTTAGATCAAGTCACTTTGTAAAAGTATGACTGAGCTTGTGGTAAAATATGAAAAACACAAGAAAGTAGGATACCAGAGGTATAAATAAGTACAGGTTGCCTTGATGGGCTCCGCAGATCTTAAATTCTTAGTTTTAATGGGCCAGGAAGGCAGAGCATGGGAGATAAAGTCAAGGACCTGAGTACAACGGGATGCGACTACAGAAATTATTTCATTAAAGAAAAATAGGGATTCACTAAGATGTCATAAATGTGTGACCTAAAATAAAACCTGCCCACAGTGGTTTTGGCTCTTGGATGGGCAGCCAGGCAGGGAATTAGAGGGAAGGGGGTATATGCTTCCTCTGAGGATGTCTAAGCACAAGCCTGCCTATACCCATGTGTCTAGGATTCACTTCGTCTGTGATGCAAAAGCCTCAAAGTGTACATTTAGTTTAATGTGGTTCCTGGTTTGTATTGTTCAATATGTGTTTACTTGAAATTCTAGAATGAGAGAATAGAAAGGAAGCAGAATTTGAAGAGATAATAATGGAAAACTTTTTAAAATTGATTGGTGAAAAACACAATTGCTCAATATTAGGAGATTCAGTATATCTCAAGCAAGATCAATAAAAAATATATCCATATTTAAAATTTCAGAGTAGCAAAAATGAAGACGATATCTTAAAAGCAGTTAGAAAGAAAAGATTATTAACCAAGAATCGACAGATCGACAGCTGACATTTCAGCAACCTCTTCTTGTTGATGATCAATATCAGCTACTCTTATAGATGTGGTGACTTCTTTCCTCATCTGTTGTTCTCTTGGTGTGGGGATACCAAAGTGACCAGGTGGCAGACAGAGCTTAAAAGTTCAGTGGGACTCTCATTGTGTTCCCTCATGGAGGTATTCACCCTCTAGGAAGCAGGATCTCTAGACCTGTAGAGACTAAGACTTTGGGGACAGGAAATATAAATCTTTCAAGTAGGTCAAAGAGGATCACGATAATTGGATTCACTTCTGCTTCCACCTCTTAGCTCATAGATCCATAATTCTACCTATTAAAAGTGTATCACCATATAAAGATCATTGATTTAGTGTGCAGACCACCTCCTTGAAGATGATGTCCCATCTTTCCATGGCATCGTCTCCAAGATGATGTTGAGCTGCATCTTCAAGAGGCTAGTCTATCATTCTGTGAGGCCAGTGGGTTCTTGGTGGTATGTATTGTAAAAGAAGCATGGATTCTCATGGTTACATTCCTTTGCTAGAAAATGGGGCCTTCGATCTGAGATGGTATTGTATGGGAACCCATGTTGGTGGATCGAACATTCTGAGTTTGTGGAGAATTGTGTTGACCAAGTTTTTGCCAGCAGGGAAAGGCAAACCCATTGTCAGAAAATGGGTTGATGCCATTTAATTTGAATCACTGGTGTTTCCATGGTGGAAGGGCTTGAACTGTAATCAGCTATGAAACAATGTCAAAGTGGCTGATTTGTTCCTTGAGGAGCAGTGCTACATTAGGGGCTCAGCACTGACTTCTTGTTATTAGACAATGGCAGAGGCAATAGCTAGATTGTCCTGGATGAGTTGGAGGCCATGCTGTTGGGCTCAGTCAGAGCCTCCACTTCTGCCTCTATGGCACCCTTTTTTCCTTTGACCCTTTGTATTAGTTCAGCTCAAGCGAAGAATTTAACATTCTCTGCCATTAGTAATCAACTTGCCATTGAGTAATCCATCTCAAGATCTCATTTTGGAGTCTGCCTTTTAGGACTACTTATGGTGTCAACTGTCTTAGACTGTTTTCCTGAAAATAGACTGCAATGAGAGTTGATTGAGGCATGCTCTCAGACTTACACCTGTAATCACAGAGTGAGGTGGGCAGGACTGGGAAGAGAAGAGCTGTCCCTATATGTTGCTGTCAGTGATGCTTCAGCCTGACCTAGGAAACCACTTGAGCTAGAATGGCTCTTCAGAGTTATTCCAAACTGAGGCAAAGGGCTGGGCAGTTGTGGCCCTGCATTGGTGGCAAACCAATGGGAGAAGATGTAGCCATGTCAGAGATAGTTTTCTGAAGCCAAGGACAATCCCCAGGAAGGGGTACAGCTGTGAGTGGTATAGCTGATATTCCCATCTTCCAGGGAGTAGTGCTTTGGCTCTGAAGAGTGGATCTGGGCAAAACAAAACAGTTCCCACAGCACTTCTCTCCATAAATTTTATATATATATAAATATATATATATATATATATATTAGACACACACACACACACATATATAAATTATATATATATATATATATACACACACATATATATGTATATATACACACACATATATATACATATATATATGTGTGTGTATATATATATATATATAAAATAATGGAACTATTTTCTGTTCATTTCAATCATGCTTCCCAGGCTGTGTAGCAATTCCAAAAGTTCAATTTTCTCTTGGTATGAGTATATGGTCCTTTAAGAAGCAAACATTTTCTGTTCCTCATGGCTCTGTTTGGAATTTGGGATGATCCTCATACCAGTCAGATTTTGGTTAATGCAAGACTGAAATGAATTTGTATCAGGAATGTTTAATGCTTAGCAAGCCACAGAATCCATGTGACATCTATTTGTAACATTTCTTAGTAGTATATTTAGCACCTCAATTTTGCAAATAAAGAAGTTATTTTATATGTATTGGGGTGGGGTAACTATGATGTTTAAAAATATAAGAACTGCAGTTTTTTTTTAAACAAGAATAGACAAAGAAGAAAAAGATGTACCCTGAAGTTGCTAAAGCTTAAGCTTCAAGGCTGCTCACTTGCCCAAGCCTCTTTCACATGATCATGTGATTTTATAATAGTTGCAAAGAAAGGTATTTGTATTTTGTTATTTCATTTCTTATTCCATATAAATCCTCTTTTTTATAATGTTGTATTAATAATTTAGTGATATATTTTTTTAAAGTGTACCTCCCCAATTGTATAAAAATAAAAATGAAATGTGCTCCTGGATAAGAACTATAAGAACTTGCCTAGTTTTAAATATTTTAACTTCATTGAAAGACAGACAGCTTGATGCTTATTGGCCTGAGACTGCCAAGTCTCAGTTTTTGAATATTAAAATATTTCCAGGCTCTGGATGACTATGCTTAATAATGACTTGTCCTTTGAATCAAATATGTGTTACTAACAACTAACATATGAGCTGTATAAGTATCTACGTCATAGTTTGAGTCTCTGAATAATGTACCAGTCAGGTATTAAAAATGAGGAAATCAAGAATTAGAAAACTTAAAAAACTCACCAGATGTCATGGGTTTAGAAAGTGGCAAGAAGTAACTCAAAATTAGCCTTCATGGTTCCTTACCCATGGGGCTTGGTACTCTGCCATAGTATTCTCTTAATAGAATACTTACCTAGATCTCTGTGGCAATATTTTTTTTTCTATTAAAATGATCAAAAAAATTCCCAAGCATATCCTAATTTTATATATTTCTGTCTCAAGGCTTAGTACTGGAGCTGGATTATATAGAGTCCACCCAAGCAGAAAAGGTTCAGATAGCACTAGAGGAAGTGGGTGTGGAGAGGAGTAATGGAGCGAAATTTAGGAGGCAGAGCTTGCAGAATCTGGCAATGACTTACAAGGGTGGGGAGGAAAAGTCAATGAGGACTGCACAACTAGGTAAAGAATAAGGTCCTTACAGAGAGAGCAAGCAGAGATGGTGTGTTAGACATAATAATGCCTCCCACCTTGACCAAGATGCCCATGGCCTAATCCCCAGAAGCTTGGAATTTTACCTTACATGGCAAAAGAGATTTTGAAGATGTGTTTAAGTGAAAAACCTTGAGACAGGGAGATTATCCTGGCTTATTATCTAGGTGAGGCCAATGTAATCACAAAGGTCTTTATAAGAGGGAGATAGGAGGGATGGAGTAAAAGAGGGAGGTGTAATGACAACAGTAGCTCTCGGAGAAAGAAAAAGATTTGAAGATGATACACTGTTGGCCCCAAAGGTGGAGGAAGGCTCCATGAGCCAAAGAGTGCAGGCAATATGAAAAGCTGAGGAGGGAAAGAAATATTCTCTTCAGGGCCCCAAGAAGGAATGAAGCCCCGCTGATGTCCTGATTTTAAGACTTTTGACTTTCAGAATTATAACAAATGTTTGTTGTTTTAAGATACCAAGTTTGTGGTGATTTGTTACAGCAGTGGTAAAAAACCAGTATGGATGATAATGTAGGCTCGGGGTCAGGGGAACAATACAGGGGTAACTTCAGTCATGTTAAGTTTGAAAAGTCTACAGGACGTCCTGGTTGAAATGTCTGATAGGAAATTGGACATATAACTAGGGATACACACACTTATGTACAGATATCGCTTTCATAGTTAAAGGCATGTGTTTAGATAATAGCTGAAGGCATCAGAGGAAATGAGAGATGCCAACGGGAAAACAAGAGAAGAGGGTCTTTTCCTTTGGGCTCTGATACACACTAACCCTAAAGTATGGACAGTGGAAAAAGGTTTGGAAAAAGTCGAGAAAGACTCATTCAAGGGAAAGGAAAAACCTGGGAGAATATCATCACCAAAATCTATAATTAAAGTAGCTTATAGATGGTCTTAGTGGTCAGCAGTATCAAGCAAAAGCAGTTCTGCAATGTGTCTGTGTGTTTGGCAGTTATTGCATATGGAGGCTGCTGAACCCCAGTGAGTGTGGTGTCAGATGCATGATGGGAATAAAAATTCAGTCAGATTAATGTGAAAAAGAGGTCAGTTACAAAATAGTCGTGAGGATGTGAAGTACGGCATAGGGAATATAGTCAGTAATATTGTGATAACTGTGTATAGTGCCAGGTGGGTACCAGACTAATCGGAGGGATCACTTTAGTGCATTATATAAATGCCTAACCACTATGAGGAACACCTGAAAATAAAAGATGTCAGTAAGTAGAAACTATGAATGTAGGCTTTTTTTTTCATGAATGCTCACTGTAAATCCATGTTGATAGAAGTGTCCATAGCTTGAAAAGGCTGCAATTTCAAGGAGTTGGGAGTTAGGTCTGAGCTGCAGAAAGTGACACTCACAAAGATAAAGGGCTCATGGGATCTGTCAGGAGTCTCAGAAAAGAAGAAAGCTCATGGTTGGCCACCATCACTTATTATAGCCTTGTCACATTTTTTTACCACTACCATTTCTCTCCCCATGTAGCTGGCCACATTAAAGCAATTCAACATTTCAGGCTCTGCTTTTAGCTTAAAATCCCCCTGATCATTGTGCCTCTGCACCATGTCTCTATCTCTTTTTGTATGTATTTCCAGTTCCCAGCTGGGTATCTCCACTTAGATGTGCCAGGGATGCATAGCCAGGTAGCAGCATGAAGTCAGGACTCATATGGCTATCTACTATTTATTTATATTATCTCTTTGAATCCCTGTTTTCTGCCTATGTAAAAGAGGGATAATATGGAGCTCTGGATGGTTTTTTTTTTTGATGAAGCTTAAATAATGATAATTACATTTAAAAATTTCTTAGTGTATAGTATCCAGCATATAATAGGACCTTTTCTGCCCCTCTACTAATGATATGAATACCAGTTTCATAGGATTAGATTAGGATAAGGATTAGAACAGATCACATATGAAAAGTATCCATCAGAGAGATATAAAATGACGGTGATGAGTGATATCTTTTATTCATTTATCCATTCATTTAGTTATTCAGACTGTTTTATTTACTTAAAGGCAGGCGAATTCCATGTTTGTCTTCTGAAAAAAAGTCTTGCCTTATAAGTTCTGTGCACCAGACCTGGCATGAGTGACACAGGACTGAGCAATCCTATACCGCTCTCTTTTCCTTATAAATGTCTTCTGAGCAGCCCATCCTCATAGAAATTGTCAGCACCCTCAATTTGGTTATGTTTGTTTGCCATTCGCACAGCTGCTATTCTGAGCCTTTTCATCTTCATTCTTGCAGCCTGGGAACAGTAACTCAGATTCCAAAGGGCACTTTGTACCTCATCACAGTTTTCCTTCTTAATCCAAAAAAACTTAATCATCATGGGACTTGTTGAATTCTTTTCTGAACATTTGGATAAGGGTTCAAGACTGTGATAATTCTCTCTAGATGAGAAAGAGAGAGGGAGGGACGGAGAGAGAGACAGAGGCAGAGACAGAGACAGAAGCAGCAGACCTCACCAGTGAGAGGCAGCTGTGACATCCAAGCCCAGCACAACAACATTTCTCGGTCTGTGGCTTCTGAGCCCTAAAGTCTGACCTTCAAGTTCTTTTTAAACTTTAAAATAACTGCTCAAAATTGTTTGCTTTCTTATGAAAACTCAGGAGTTCTGAGTTTTCTGTATGATATTAGTTAATAAGAGGAACATAAATTGTCATGTATTAGGTTCTATTTCCTTAGTAGATAAAATTATTCAAAGTAATATTGTGCTATGGTGACAAGTGGAACCAATTCTTGAGTATTAGGAATGATTGATGGGGTGGGTTGGGGGAAGAATCCCACACTGGGCAGCAACAGAGTGTTGCACATGCTAGATAATCAATAAATGTTCATTAAATGAATGCATGAGATAGTTCTTCTAGATTTATGTCTACCTCTAAGTACCTGGAATATTGGCAAGTCACGTTAGCCCAGACTTTGGAATCCTCATCAGTAAAGTACAGTGAATAATACCAGTCATGACATCCAAATATGCACAACAGTCAGATGGGTAATATATGAAACACCAGATAGGACAGCAGTCAACAGAGTGGCTTTGATAAACTGTTGCATGCAAGGAAACATATTCACAGGTTTTGAAAATTAGAGCATAGACATCTGGGTGGCGGGTAGGGGCATTTTTCTACCTAGTACACTTGGTAACTGATATTTGGACAGTGCAGACAAGTGCTGGGCTGTGAGCTCACTGAAGGCAAGCACTCTGTTCACATTCACTTTTCTTACCTGCATATGGTTGATGTTCAGTCATTGAGTTTTAGACTAATATAAATATAGGATGTCATAGTAACAATGACTTCAGCAATCTAGTCCAATACATTCATTTTACAGATGAGGAAAACAGGTCCAGAGAAGAGAAAAATGATAATTGGATACTCAGTCTATGGCCCACTTTACTATATCTAGATTTTCTTAGATCACTAGGAACTGTAGCAATGTTCCTATGTAATGAGAAAATAATCAACTGTTGTCATATTTAGAAAAAGACTGTTTAAAAGTGGCATGACCTTGAGAGGTGAAAGCAGGACATGGGGCAACAGTGATGTGCCCTGAATGAATCTGAAAAGAAAAGAAGCTCCCAGAAAGTTGAACTTTAAAATAAACACACAGTGCATTAGAGTAGAGCAGGGCGGTTGGCAAGCATTTTCTGTAAAGGTCCAGATAGTAAATATTTTAGACTTTGCAAGCCATATGGTCTCTGTTGTAGCCTCTTAAACCTGCCATTGTATACAAAAGCAGCCATAGACAATACACAAATGAACAGGCTGTGTTCCAATGATACTTTATTTATGAACATTGAAAATTGAGTTTCATATAATTTTCATATGTCATAAAATATTCTTTTGATTTCTTCAACCATTTTTAAAATGTAAATTTTATTTTTCATGGACTATACAAAAAAATCAACAAACAAACATAGCTATAGAGTGCTGGCCCCTGGAACAGGGGCATGGGCACGAGAAAGAAAGAACGTGTCTCTCAGGTTATAAGACTTTACAGTGACATAACTGAAAATATCACCACGTCTGAAAAATGCATATGCCAGTCCTCAGGGAATCTGGTTAACCAAAGAAACCACAGGAGAAAAGACAAAGGTATGTCAGCAGGTGATCATGGATGAGACCCATTCCCGAGTGACTCAGTGAAGGGGGATCTTGGCCAGTGGAGATCACATAGTGGCACTTGATTTGTTTTTTAGTTCATTTTATAATGGGAAAGGGTATTTCAAGCTATTTTAATTGAATGTTGCTTTTTTAATTGAAAAGAATATGTGTATATATATGTGTGTGCAGACGCACATATATGTATGTGTATATACATTCATGTATATTATGTTGTGTTTATATCATGTATATATGTTGTTATCTGGTTGATTCTTAACCACTTACTACCTCTGTGACTTTAGTTAAATTTCTCATCTTTTCTGTGCTTCTCATCTGTAAAAAGGAAAGATAATATGACCTATGTTGATGAGTTATTTTGAGGAAAAAATGAGATAATTCATGTGAAATGTTTAGCATATAGGAAGTGCTTGCTGTAGAAAATACATAACTCATTATTTTGATGTCTATATTATATAAAAATATATATGTATCTGTACACATATATATTACATACATATATTTTCTATCTATTATACACACACCAAGGAAATACATCCTTCTATATATGCTGTTTTAAAATTTGCATTTTGCCCTTAATAGGATATGGCTGGCCAGAGACTATTGAGAGCAGGGTAAAGAGCTTGGCTTCTCCCATCTGACTGCTTGGGTTTAAGTCCTGGTTCCATTCTTATAAGAACTTGGTTTCATTACTTCAGTTTTCTAGGTTATGGTGTTTTTTCCTGTACTGTGATGGTTGAGAGCAGTACCTACCACATACAGAGGTGCTGTGAGGATTAAATGAAAAAAAATATATAAAATTTTTAGGACACCTGACATCTAAATTAAAAAAGTTATTAACACAAAGCCAAGCTTTTAGTAAATAACCAAATATTATCCTAAAGAATGAAAGTGTAGTAGTTAAGAAAATATTATGACCTGGAATATTAATGCAGCTTTCTTGTAAAATTCTTAGCATGGTAGCAAGAGAGGACACATGGGAAAAATCTGTTTGAGGAGAAAAAGCATTATTAAAATTCCTTCCTGCAGCTAGGGCAATAGAACATCCACAGAAAGAGGCTGTCACTTAACACTTAGGATAATGCTCTGCATTTATGCGGCATCATAAAGCAGTTTTCAGAAGTAACACCTTTTCAAAGACATTATTAAGCATTCCCCTGAAGCATCCCCAGATTACTGTGATAATTGGGTGGTGAATACATTTTTAAAAGGCAACTCAATACCTCTTTTAACCATAAATTATTCACTTTAAAAAAGACCTTTCTGATATATGGAACTTTCTTCGAGACAGATTCTCTTTCTATGTGATTTATGGAATGATTCTTGAAGTACAAGATTTGGTGAGTTGATTTATTGAAACTTTCATTTTTACTGGAATTTAATTTGTGCATAGAGCAATATGAGTTAATTTCAGAAAATGTGTCGAGAGGTGCAAAAAAGGAAATGAGTCAAAGTTACCAAAAGTGTTTGTCAAAAAGCAAAAGTTTCAATCACTAATTGTTTTTTATTGTGTGTGCCTACAACATTTGGGAGCTATCATGACCAGATTTGTTGAAATCAGCTAATGCTGCAAAATTAGATGACAGGCAGCTTCCTCAAAATAGGTGCTCAGCTGCCTCCAGTGGCTGTCTTGTTTAATTTAAATCCACACAACCCTGAGTGTGGCCTAACCATTTTACAATTAAGGACAGTGAAAAGAGTTTCATTCAGAAATTACACAAACTGAAATGGATTGAATAAGTTCTGCTCTTTCCTTCATGAGTCATTGTCCTTCCTTCTTATTTTTTTAAAACTTTTCTTCCCTTCATTCCTTTTTTTTCCTTTCCTTTCCTCCCTCCCTCCCTCCCTTCCTTCCTTCCTTCCTTCCTTCCTTCCTTCCTTCCTTCCTTCCTTCCTTCCTTCCTTCCTTCCTTTTGTGCCTTCCTTCCTTCTTTCCCTCAGCAAAAGATCCATGCTGCTTATGCATAAAATGCAAGAACTTAGTCTTTTAAATTTTACGTATGTGTCTGTGTGCATGCTTTTATATGGAAGTATGTGTTCTGTTTCAATGAAAATAGCAACCCAACCCCATTAAAAGACTGATGAGTAAATTAATCTCTATTAAAAGTATTTTGCAACACTTACTCATTTTCTTCAAAGAGAAATGATGAGAGGGAATTACATGTAAACCTCACTGAGTGCCATTTTTATTACGTCAAAGATGGTTTTTAAATTATAATGCTCGTGAGAGAATTACATGTAAACCTCACTAAGTGCCATCTTTATTACGTCAAAGATGGTTTTCAAATTATAATGCTCATGATGGGGAATTACATGTAAACCTTACTGAATGCCATATTTATTATGTCAAAGAGGTTTCCAAATTGTACTGTCCATTAGTCTGCCATGTAGTATAGTTACTTATTCATGCTTTGCATCCTTGAATGAAGAGTGAACTCCTTAATGTCCAAAACCATGCGTAAATTTCTTTCACCAATTCTGCATTGAGTTGAAATGAAAGAAAATTTGAAAATATGATGACTTACTGATAATTCACTGGGTTCCAGCTCCAACTAGTATGTTATTTTTTTTATTTCTCTGTGGGTGTACAGCCTTCTGTGCCTTGTTAAGATTGTAAAAGACATGGATATGGTGAGAAAAATGTTTCTTCCATGAGAAAGAAGTGTGAACATTTGGGGTAGGAATTATTGAAGACTCAAAGTCTTACTTGTCCAAAATAGGGCAAAAGTTCACTCAAGTCACAGCAGCAGAAAGCTTTTTCCTGAAGCTAAGAACACTAGGTTTTGGTATCAGTCCTATTGTTAATTAGTTATGGAACTTCAGACTAATCAGTTAGCCTTGCTAAGTTTTGGTATTATTATTTGTCAAAAAACTGTAAGTGCTGAGTTCCCAGACCAGGGCTGATTCAATCCAATTACTCAGCCATCAGGATCCAGGATATGGAGTCTCTCTAGTACCTGCCTAATCACCAGGGAAAAAATATAAATAAAGGAAACATAGCCTATATATTGACAGATTTTTAACAAAACAAATAAATATTAAATCATAAACTTAAAAAATGGCCAAAGGAAAGCTAGAATATTTTATAGGACTATCATAAAGAGGCCAAAATCCCCTCTTAAGAAACAAAAACTTTCAGATGGATCTTGCTCTATAATTAAAGTATATGGTATTTAAAGAGATACCTAAGGATATAGCAGGAAAATGCAATTAAAATTAAAGCAAGAATTATAACAGCAGCACAACATAAAGTAGAAATAGAGAAAAAAAACAATAATTAGAAAAAAATGAACTCAAGGAGAAGTGGGAAAATAGATCATTAACCAGAGAGGAAATGAAAAATATTGCCAAATTATTTGATGTAAAAAAGGCTTCTGTTCTAAACATACTATGTGATTTCAAACTTTTAATAGTCTATAAAATGTGTTATGATTATAAACTAGCATAATTGCAATATTGAAACCCTAAGAAAAACAGTAGAAACCAAAACATTCAGATCCATCTCCTATATAAAAGAACTTTAAAAAATTCTCTATGAAAAATGAGTAAAATAAATTTAGCAGAATATTAAAGGAGGTCTACATCATATCCAGGTTGGATTTTTGAAAGTAATATAATAATAGTTCCATATGAGGAAAACTATTGCTATAACCACATCATGCAACCAAAGGAGGAAAGTGACTAGGGACACTGCTATGGTCTAAATGTTTATGTCTCCCCAAAATTAACATATTGGGATCCTAAGACCTACTAGTGATAGTGTGATAGTGTGAGAAGCATGCCCTACCAACACTTTGATTTCAGACTTTGAGCCTCCAGAACTGTGAAAGAATAAATGTCTGTTGTTTTGAACTGCTGTCTGTGATACTTTGGTATGGCAGCCTTAGGAAACAAAAGTAGCCTAGAATAAATATGTTCATACATGTAAGCATTGTTTTACTTGACCAAGATTTGTGATCCTTAGACCTACTTTTATAATAGTTATCCAAAGACATATTTTAATAGAAACCTAATTTTAAAAATAACTGTGTGTTAAAAAGATTGGAAACAATGATTAATTGCTTTAAAAATTCTAAAAATTGACTATCAGTCCTAGATGCATATATAATCTAATAATATAGGTATATATGTACATATATATGTAATAACAGTATATTTTTAAATTATATTTTTTGTATTCTTAGATCAAATAAATAATTTACTGAGCTCTTAGTACCTAGTAGATCAGACAAAGATCCTGCTTTGGAAGAACCTATAATCTTTGGGGGAGGTTAAGACATTCAGCTAAAAACTATTTTATATGAGGAAAAAAGAGGAAGGAAAGCACAGAATAAACTATACAAAAATTCAAATAGAAGAGAGATCACTTTAAGCAGGAATGAACATGGACAGCATGAAGGGAAAGTAAGTTGGTCTTTGAAGAACACAAGAGGAAGACTGACCACCCCACTGGGAGGGACCCGTAGGGTAAATGGCAGAATTGGTGATCATGGGGAATATATGAAGAATAGCAAATGGGACTATTCATAAAATGTTTGCAGCCACTCTGCTCTATTAAAACATCCATTAACACCAAGTAAAATCAATGTGTTGGGTAATGTTGGATTATCCTGGATAAATACCATTACCAAGATCAAGGCCTCCAAAGTTATAAAATAGTTGGTAGATGGATTTAAATAGAAATTTGCTTTTATGACTCATGAGATGATGCTTGGCAGAAGAGTTGGGTTGATGTGTGTGTGATGGGGCTGTTTGGAAAGCTTGGGCTGGGGAGGAACAAAGAACAGAGGTGCTTTGGGGTCTTCGTTAATGGCCAGAAGCACCCGGTTTCAGTGGGCCTAATACTGTAGCACCACGTGACACCATATATCTAGAATGATTTCTAAAGAAAATTGTCAACTTCTGAAGACTGAATATAGTTGGAATATTCCTTGAGATGGTTCAATAATAACACTTTTGTATTTCTTTTCAAAATTATTCAAGATAGTCTAGCAGAATCAGCTGTCTAGTGGTGGTAGAGCTCTGGAATTAGAGTTAGTAGGTGGAGGCAATGATTCTTTATGTTTTTTTTTTAAGTTGTTCCATACTCTGACTAAAGTATTTCAAAATAGAGTTGAAGCACCTTACAGTAGAAAACTCAGATACAATAAGACATAATCATTCTGAATCAGATACTATGAACAAGTGGAACACTGCTGTTGGCTAATATTAGGGTGTATTTTGTTTTTGGTTTGTTCTTTTTTTTGGTAATTATTAAAAAAGCAAGAAAAGCTGACAATAATCTTAACTAAAGTGGAAAATAAGGGGAAGGGTCTTTGTGTGTGTGTGTGTGTGTGTGTGTGTGTGTGTGTGTGTGTGTGTGTGTGAGAGAGAGAGAGAGAGAGAGAGAGAGAGAGAGAGAGAGAGAGCGCGCGAGAGAGCGAGAGAGAGAATTTGGGCATTTTGGAAGCCAAAAGTTACAAATGTGTAATTTTCTGATTAGTTATTTTTGTTAGTGAACTTCCCTAACATTCTATTTCCTTGAACAATGGATATATTTTATAAACTGGTTAGATGGTTGAAGAGTCATCTCACAGACAGAATTATGACATGATTCACTCTATTTTTACTATTTTTTGTGTCACAAAGTTTTTGCCACTAAGATAAAACTAACTTACACAACTCAGCAATAGCAACAAAAAACAAACAATCTAATTTAAAAAATGGGCAGAAGACCTGAACAGATACTTCTCCAAAGAGGAAATTCAGATGGCTAACAGACATATGAAAAGATGCTCAAGGTCGCTAATCATTAGAGAAATGCAAATTAAAACCATAATGAGATATCACCACACATCTGTCAGAATGGCTATCATCAATAAATCAAAAAACAGCAAGTGTTGGCGAGGATGTGGAGAAAAGGGAACTCTCATACATTGTTGGTGGGATTGCAAATTAGTACAGCTGCTATGGAAAACAATGAAGAGGTTTCTCAAAAAATTAAAAATGGATATGCTTTTTGACTCAGCAATTGCACTTCTGAATATTTATCCAAAGAAAACCAAAACAATAATTCATAAAGATCTATGCACTCTAATATTCATGACAGCACCAGTTACAATAGTCAAGACATGGAAGCAACCTAAATGCCCATCAACAGACAATTGGATAAAGAAATTGTGGTTTATATATACAACGGAATATTACTCAGCCATTAAAAAAATAAAATCCTACCATTTGCAATGACATGGATGGACCTAGAGGTTATTATGCTGAGTGAAATAAATCAGACAGAGAAATATAAATACCATATGATTTCACTTATATGTGGAATCTAAGGAACTAAAAGAATGAACTAATCAAAAACAGGCTCACAAATATAGTGGACAATTTGGTGACAGACAGAGGGGAGGGGTTTGGGGACTGGGAAAATGGGGGTGAAGGATTAAAGAAATACAAATTAGTAGTTGATAATTAGGCATGAGGATGGGGAGCACAGCACAGGGAATGCAGTTAGCATTAATATGATGGCTAAGTGGAGGGCCAGGGGAGGGAGGGAGCAACTAGGGAATCATTTTATGAAATATAGATGTCTAATCAATGTACTGAATACTTGAAACTAATTTAAATAAATAAATTTATTTTTAAAAAGCTAACAAAAAGAGATGAACTGTACATTTGAAATTTATCTGACTTTAATAATCAATGTCATCTAAATAATTTTTAATTAAAAAACTATTTCATAATAAAAATTAATCTTCTGCAGTTTATGATGCCTGTCAAGTATCAGTCCAGCCATGTGTCAAATACATATGATGAATGTAAAAATTATTTCACCCTGATAAAAAAAGAGGTGAACAGAGTTAAAGTGAGGTTCCTTGTCACTATGCATAACTCTGAGAAACAGGGATAACAGATTTTAGCCAATACTGTTTTTAAATGAAAACCATAAATCAGTAAGTATTTACCATTGTTTTCAAATTTAAGATATAGCCTGGATCAAACTTTAAAGACATACAAACAGCTTGGTTCAAATCAAACACCTTCTTTCACTAAGTTTAACTGCTGTGAGGCAGCATTTGGGGTTTCCTTTCTCCTCCAGGGAGACTTCCATCTCTCAGGGCTTCTGAGCGTGTAAAAAACCAGAGGACCACATTACCAGTGTTCTTCTTCACAAACTATTTGTGGTTTGGCATTGAGAGCCCTCACAGTTGTGCCTGTGTTACTTTAGAGTTCTTCACAGCCTAACTTCCTTGTGTTAAGGTTCAGCTCTGATAGGTAAGCTTATTTCCACTTCTCTCTATGTATGTGCACATGCAAATGTGTGTGTAGTGTTGGACTGAGGGTGGGCTTGAGCCAACAAGTTGTCCTCCCATATAGCAAATGACTTAATCAATAAAAGAATCAGATGGAGTTTTTCTTTTTTTTTTTTTGTCTGTATACAGGCCTAGGGATTATTAGTTTTCAATAAAGGAAATGTTATCTTTAGCAATTCAGTTTCTTAATAAATATACTTCTTCAGAGAAACGAATGGCCTCTTTACTAAGTCGTATAGCTGAATAAATGACTTGTAGACCAAAGTGTTTCTTTAAGAAACACTTAAAGACATAACCTTTTTTCCTTTTTTTTTTTAAAAAAATTTTCTTTTAAATCCTAGGGTATTATATACATACTTGGCAGAAACACCAGCACTATCCATGACTGTGACCATCAGACATTAGGACTGGGTTAGGATATGCTTTATTCCCTGAGCCTGCATCTGGTCTTGGACCCTTCTCAACAAGAAGCTATAGAGAGCCACTAACCACTAATCAAGATCAAGTGCAACTTGAAAACAGTTTTTCATATTTGATTTGAGTTTTATCAATATATATCTGTAGCTAGTTATCTAGTTTTTCAGTGTGCTTATTGTGGAGATATTTTTTTCCCATGGCCATGATACACCAGGCTTTTTGTGAGCTGGCACCCAAGGGTTTTGTTTGTTTTCCTCTTTGCTAACACCTCTCATTTTGCAAGATTTTTAGAATTGTTCAAAGAAAACCAGATCTGGTAGTACCTATTAGTGTAACCAATGTAGGTGGTTTAAACTCTACAGTGCTGCATTTTGCTCATTTCTATTAACAAATGATTATTGAGCATGTAATAATAGTACTTATTCTCTATATAGAAAGTAAAAAACAGAGTTTCTGCCTTCATAAACTTTACATTTTAAGCAAAGAGAAGATATTTTAGGAAACCATTTATTCTGTTTTCAGGAGGACCATTTAGGCTGTCAAAATGTTTTTCACAAACTTTTTTGGATAAGCAACCATCTCAGATACAAACTCTGTGTAGCCTTCTTCTGAAACAATCCAGCTAGTTGACAGTGTCTGTGATCAACACCAACTGCTCCAAAGCTTTGGAGAAAGGCACAAACATGTGTATGCTGTGTATGTATAGGAATGCCACTGAAATCCAACTTAATCCATTAACTCATGAAACAGATTCAGTGTTTGTTTAGTGCTGGGAAATACATTTTCTCCAATTTCAAAACTCATTGGAAATCTCACCCACATTTGAACATATTTTCTTCTTCTAAAATTCTTCAAATAGTATTTGCAGAATAGGATCACCAAATAGTTCATGTAGTGAGAGTTGATGTTCCTTTCGACACCTGACAACTTGGCACATTGGAAGAGCATGGTCATTGGTGTCAGAAAGGCCTTGTAGTCTGTTTTGCATGAGCCTTGGCAAGTCAGGTGACATCTCTGAGGCTCATCTTTTCTTTTGAGTAGGGATAACAATATGTACCTGCCAGAACCATTATAAGGATTAAAGGGATAATGCATATTAAAGTCTAGGCACTTCATAAAAATTAGCTGTTGTTATCATTCTTCTTCTTATCCATAGTAACTCTATTAGGGCTCTAAGTTAAGCTTAAGCTTATCCCTCTTTTATTCATTCAATGAGTGTTTACTACATAATATCTGATGTGTACAGGATCCTGTGATAGATACTATAGGGTGTGAGTGGGAGTGATACGAACACAGGTCTTATTTTCCAGTGGGGAAAAAGTATGTGCATAAATAATTAGAAGAGAAAGTGCCAAAGAAAGGCAGACTAAATGACATAGCACCTAGAAGGAGGAAAGTGTCCAATTACGAATGGAGGTGGAGGATGAGGTGGGAAAGGCTTCTCAGAGGAAATACAACTCTGTTCTTCCCACTGTGGCAGTGGGTCCCTCTGAGTCAGTTAGCTCAAAATGAAACTACCTTCTCTTTCTATGACATTTCTGACATTCTTTGCCATGTTTCCAATGGCTGTTAAAGACTTCTACTTCTAGTGGTCCTGCCTCTTGACCTAGCAGATACCAAAGGGACATTAGAGATCAGTTTCTTTCCCCACCGAAGGATCTCATCAATCAAAAAAGGTCTACTTTAAAAAGCACTGCTTGCTTTCTGTATGAGGTATGAAGCAGCTGTGTACCCATCTGTTATGTGCCCGTGGCCATTTTCGTTTTGATATCACATCGTAACCCTTCGGCAATGAGGTTCCAGGTTTTCCACATCATAACTAACTACCTGACCTTTGTTAAAGTTTATGGCAATTATTTTGCTCTCCTTAAACAGTTTGTATGTCATCTTTTATTTTTTGAAAGTACACTGAAATTCTTTTTATAATATATGAGATTATTGAAGATGTATCTTTACAGAAGATTTGTCCTTCTCTGTTAGGCCATGAATACAATGTAACTATTATTTTTGCTTAGAAATTATTTTTGCTTAGAAATTCCCTGCGACAGGCAAAACCTAGCTGTAAGAATTCCATTCTTGATAGATATTTAAAAAGCATTTAATAACTTATCAATCATTCTTTGTTAAAAGTCTAGGAGGAACAGAATAAGATATATCTTTCATGGATAAATATACATATGCACATACATCCACACAAGCACATTTACACATATTGCCATTTCCTTTCAGGTCAGACACAAGTCAAGCACGTCTGTTATCACCACTATTACTTCACACTCTTTTGGAAAAACTAGCCATGCAAATAATTAAGAAAATAAAGTAAAATAAAGAAAAAATTCAAATTTTCAATTTTATAACATCCGAAGAAACCAACAAAAAATCTTAGATATGGAGAAACTAATAAGGTAGCCGGTTTTAAAACAAATATATAACACTCAAAAAATATTTTTAAGAAGGATCAAATGAGAACTACAATGACGAAAATTCTGATACAAAATACAGCTTAATACATAAATATTTAGGAATAAAATGAAAAAAATAAAATTTCAGAACTTAAATGAAGAAAACTATAAAACTGCATTAAATATCATAAAGAGGGGAGAATAAATGAAGAATTATACTTGGTTGTCATGTGAAGACTCATTCTAGTGATGCCATTATTCACTGAGCAAACCCATATGTGTAATTCAATTTCAATTAAAATTTTTTATTAAATTTGTTTAAAGTTCATCCAAAAATAAATAGCACAGTAAAAAATTTATGAAAAGGAACAACAATTGGGGAAGACACTGAGTTGCCAGAAATTCTAATACAATAAATATAAGATGGCCCAAAAGTATTCAAATAGCTGCTGTACTACACTAATAATAAAAAAAATACAAATTAAAATTAAAATGGGAGTTTCTTTTTTGCTTTTTTGGGGGGAAAATATTAAAAATTGTAAAGATATCTAGTGTTCACAACTGGAGGGATCCATCATTCATATACTGCTAAGATAAATGAGTATAATTTTCTTGAGAGAAATTTGGCGATGTAGCTCAAATTTTTAAATGTGTATGCTCTTAGGGTAACACCCCCAAGTATGTCGGTATAAATGATGTGTGATCCATCAGTTGTTTTATCTCAGAATTTCTCTTATGTAAATAATCCCCAATGGGGATGCATTCCCTGGAGTCCATTAGCTAGTCACCAAAGCGATTCCTTTCCTTTGTGAGGACCCAGTAAGACTACAGTTCCCAGTATTCCTCACAGTTAGATTTGGTCATGTGACCGGTTTTAAACCAGTGAATATGAGTGAAAGTGAGGCACCACTATCAGGCCAGGACCATCCAACCTCTTATGGGTGATCCTTTATGCTTGTCCTATCCTCTGACTAGATTTTAATGCCCAAGATAACCTTGAAAAACATGTATTGAAGGTAACAGAGCCTGGATCTTTGAATGACTTTGACCAGAGTTATTCTGCTAACCTAGAATTGCCTTGGAATATTTATGAGTGTGCACACATACACCTCCAAAACATAAACAAAGCCAAAAGCAAATAAACAACAAGAAACACTTCTATATTTGAGCCATTATACTTTTTTATTCTGTTTGTTATTGCAGATAACTGACCCTAACTTATCCCCAAATTGTATCATTTTCCATGCAACACTAGGCCAGTGTCCTTTCTCCAGCTCTAGTTTACATTTTGTACCTTGATCAACACAGCTTGTAACCACATACCAGAGTCCTTCATGAAAGCTCCTTCAGTTAGTGCCTCAGCCTCTCTCCACAGGGTTCATGTATGAGTTCTTGGGACCTAATAGGGATGTTCTCAGATACCATAACTGTGGTAGTCTTCCTTCCTCTTCTGCCTTCTCCTTAGATAAACATATTCTGAACATTTGACCTTTTAGCTTAACCACCCTGGCATTTGACTCAGAGAAAACGTATAACGTACCTTCTTCTCGATTGATCAGCTGTACTGGGATAGCTTGAAGCTGAACTAGGATTCCTGTTATGCCTTCAAGAAACTAGGACATTTGTAGTCTGCCAAGTAGGAAAGAAATAAATTAGGAGCCTCAGGCACCAGGGTTATCAGTGAGGAAGTGGGACTTAATGGAGAATGCATCAGAGGGACCTGGATTTGAGTCCTGCATCCTGTTATGAGCTGTGCTGACCTCTTTGATTCTCAGTTTCCTTAGTAGCAAAATAGAAAAAAAAAAATTCTACATGATAAGCACATTCTGAAATATAAATGGGATAGTCTTTGTAAAGCACTTGGCACTTATGCCATGGTAACTGACAGATAAATTTGATAAGATGAAGGATAATGACAATGATAGGAAAAAATGAAAAAATTTATTGGGTCAAATTCTGCAAGAGAGAAGGAGAAGGAATAAAAGAGAGATGCTTAAATATGCAAATGGTAAACACTGACTAACCAAATAAAATGGCCATTGATGGCACTTTAATATTACAGTGATTCACAGTTAATAAATACAGCTTCAAACCTAGGATGGCATTAGTATCAACTTGGTCTGCCATGTCTATAGTATGCCTTCCCTCTCCTCCCTCAAATTTCCATTGTT
Organism: Macroglossus sobrinus; assembly: GCA_004027375.1. Lineage (NCBI taxonomy): Eukaryota > Metazoa > Chordata > Mammalia > Chiroptera > Pteropodidae > Macroglossus > Macroglossus sobrinus. Next base: position 478,614 of record PVKZ01000604.1, on the reverse strand, counting down.
TTCCTTTGCTGTATTTTATGTGAATGTAGATATTTTCAGCAAATTATTATGCCCCACTGAGATATTAGCACCTTCTAGAGTACTTCATGATTTCATCTTCTTAGTATGCATTCCCATAGAAACAGGATATAGTATAACACAACTGAGAAGGGGCCCCATTCACCTTTCCAGGGTGTATCTTTAAGACAACTAGAGGAATGAGGCAGTATGGGGTTCATTGTGGATTTTCACAGTTACTCCCTTTGCATCTCTCGAAGAGTTCTGTTTTTAATAAACTTTACTAGAAATGTAACATTACCAAAAAGTATAATCAAGTACATTGTATATGTATGAATCATAATGTGGGGATTATATAATGTTTTTGCTTACATAAATAGGTTGTTTCACAGTTGATAATATTTTTTAGTGGAAAAATTTGTTTGGGTGAAGCAAGGGATTCTGGGTGAAAGGCTTTAGAGAGAGTTGTCTTATATTCAAGTAAAATTTATGAATACACATGAAATCCACCGCAACATCTGACAGCATGATTGATTGACTTTTCCCCATGCTGCATTCAAACATGGTGGAACTGGTGAGCTCTGATGATGCTAAGGATCACAATCATCAGAATCCCCAAAGAAGGTCTGTCCTCGTGATAGCTCTCAAATTTGTGGCCTTGAACAACTGACTTCGTTAGTCTTGGTTTTCTTATATGTAAAACATAGCTGCTAAAAGTGGTGAGCCTAGCACATTTGACACATGAAGGCAGATCATTTTGAATACCCTTCCTCCCTCCATACCCGCCTCTAAGTGACAAAATTATCTTCAATAATGATCATGAAATGATAAATAATAACAGTGGCAAGAAAATAAGTATATACAGACAGTAATATTTTCTGTGAATGTGCATATAAAAATTCCATTATAAAAAAGGAAAGAAAGTTCAAGGGTTAATACTTTTTAATTGCCTTAATGTATTTTTTAAAGGGAAAAAGCCTAAACCCACATTTACATATAACCTTCTAGGTTTCTGTTTTTGTACCTGGTACATATGTGTCCATCAATTTGTGAAATTTGATTCTCTTTGTTTATTTATATTCAATAGACAGTATACCCAGTTGTCAATCTATCTTCACTCCTAGTCGGTCAAAACTATTTTTATTAATTTTAATTTTAAGAATTTTCTGTCACAAGATTCAACAGATACATAGTTAAACATATTATATATATAATAAATTTAACAGATTCATAAAAATACCATTTTACAATAAATTTCAGAAATCATTATACTAGCCATGTCTTTGTTCATTTGAGATCAATTCTATCAGCTTCCAAATGTCTCTGAAATTTAAAAAAATCTATTAAATAACTTCAGAAAATTTATTTTAAAATGTCTATTATATTTTGTAAAATCTACAAAAGTCAGGGAAAATGACTTCATGATAACTAATATTGACATTATTTAGTCAATTGCTTTAGAACAGTGTCCAGTTCCTTGAGAAAATGATCTAGGCAGTCAAACATTCCTTTGTCCTTTAGATTGCTTCTAACAATGTTAAGACCAGCATCTTTTATTACTTTTTCAGCATCTTTTTTGAAATTTGAGTCTTTTTCTTATGTAAAAAAACCATTTCCTGTTTTATAGTTAATGACCTTTTTCACAATTTCTATGTGCTGACCTTCAAGGATTAATTTTAAAAGAAGGCGTTTTGATGTGCATTGGTTAGGCTAATTTTGGTTGTTTCTAAACAATGCTTTTGGTGTCTAACTAACCTCATCTAAAAATTCACGTTAGAAAAATTTAAATTCAGAGCAATATTTTATTTATGAACTAAAATTTGTACTTATGAGCCAAGAACACTTTGTACCAATACTCTGTTTTAAATTTAATGCAAATTTAAATGAATGCAAATTAGTCATTCAAGTAGTCACCCAGAATGACCAAAACTAAATAATTCTAGATCTGTTTCTTCATTTTTTTTCAATCACTATGCCATTGATTGTCATTCAGAATCACCCATTTAAATATGGGGATAGATAATACCACAGGAGCTAGTGATAAAACTGCACTTGGCATGAGCTAGAGTGATTTTAAATAGTCACATAGTCTCAACATGACAGACCGTAGCTGGCTTTGTGCATGTCTGGGGCTGCCTGTATAACTGGGAATTCTCTGAATTAACTTCTGGGTAGAAAATATAATGTTTATTAAAGGATAAGTAACAAAAAAAGTGCTAATTTAAAGCTTACATGTATATCATTAAAACTCAAGAGTAACCACAACAATTGTTTAGAATTTAGACTAACAAAAGATATTTCTTGAGAAAGAGTATTTTATCATAGACATTGTTTAGAATTTCTGGCTCATGGCGATAATAAAGAACAGACAAACTTTTTAGTCTATTTTCAGCAATGTCTTTAAATTCTTTACAGACGATGCACCTCTCATTGCCTGCGCTCAGGGTAGATAGCTCACACCAGTCTGCCTTTGGTATCACAAGATGTGGGAAATCCGCTAGAACAAGGACTGGCTTATGTTCTCAACAAATGCTAATTTTCGAGTTTGGCCACACTGGGCCCAAACTTTACTCTGCAATGTATTTGTCTGTGTAGCTATGTATGAATACATGCTTTGCATATTTACTGTACATCTGTGTGATGACAGATCCTGTTTGGGCCTGGAAATACCAGGATGAAAGAGCTAGCAGTATTTGCTTTTGAGGAACATACTGACTCATTAATGAATAAATTATTTTTCATAATTTTAGCCATAATTGGAAATTTTCTAAATATATTCTTAAAATAAGGGCAGCGGCAAATAACAGCTTGAATGACTTAAATTGTAAGACCATTTACCGTTGGATTAGCATGCTGTTCAGAGGTGTGAGGACTTCAGCTAAACAGTGTCATCAAGGATTCTAGGTCTTTTGGTCCTTTGGCCCTGCCATCCTTGGTTTGTATGCATGTCTCCCTTTTATGGTCACAAGGTGGTTGCTGCTGCTCTGAGAATGATAAATTCCCCAGTGACTTCTTGTTTCATTGTCCGAAACTGGGTTGCTTGCTTGCTTAACTCTGAGTAAATCACTGGTGAAAGAAAATGGAATTGTTGTGACTGGTTCACACCAATCATAATTGATTATCTGGGTTCTGCCACATGAATAAAATCAGAGTTTTATTAGCCAAGAAGAAGTGGGGTATGGCAGTTGAGTTAGGCAGTCAATAGCATCTGCATGCCTGAGTAGCAGAAGCGTTTATAAATTGTGAGTGCACAGTTTATCAGATTATCTCCTTAATCACTTCTTTCTAAATAATTATTGCTCCTGACGCTGTATAACCCATACCAATGCTTGAACCAGACACTCAAACTTTGGGTCAGAATTCTAAATTCTATCTGTTCTTTATAACCTGAGAGAAGATTCTCTTTAGCCTTAATCTTCTTCAACTTTAAAATGATTTTAGGATTAGATGAACTTCCAGGTTCCTTCTTATTCAGATACAAAAAGAAGTCATCTGCTGTCACCCAGAGTGTATTAGTGATTAGACCTTTGCTTTCCTGTGACCTGTCACCATTTGGATAAGATTTCCTCATGGCCCTGCTGATTGACTCCGTCAGCAGAGGTACAGAAACCATTTGCTGCAGCCATTTCATGATTAATTGAACCTTCGTACTCTATGGTATGCCAGTGAGAGAAGCAAAAATATTGCTTACCTCTGGATTATTTCAGTCCAGCTACTGTCAAAATAGCAGAAACATGTGAGAAATCTTCCCAGCTATGTGAAAATCAGGGCACTGGCTGCAATTCAGGTACTGTAAGTCACTGCAGCAGTTCAAGTACTTCACTCCTCTGAGGGACTCCAGCCATATAATGGGCAATCCAGCCACATTAAACCCCTTGAAGAATGGACAAAGATCCCCACGGATCTGTGCCTGTTTTCTCCAGGAGAAAGTTTGCTACAAGTTGTGTTTAAAGGACATGTCAAGATACATTGTCTTAGATGTTTAAGGACACTTCAAGGTACTTGAGAGTTTCCCTCAGAAGACATGAATGAGTTTTAGTATTGATTTGTTCTCCTAGGTCCTCTCTAGGTTTTTCCAATAAAAGATAGTGGAGAAAAAAAAATAGAATTGAACATTCTTGGTTTAAATGGTTCCTTTTATTATTTCATATCTGTGTGATCATAGGCAAGATACTAAACCCTCTTCCAGGCTCTGTCCTGCCATCTTTGAGACAGGGATGTTAAAGATAGTAGACTAGATCTCCTAAAATGAAAGCTTAGCATTAAGAGACAGGCAATGTAATTGGGAGGACTAAGCCTGCTCCTGACTGTGTGATCTTAGTGAAATCCCTCTTTACTAGCCCTCTTTGGGTTTAAGGTCCCACATGTGTGCAGTGAGGGGCTGCACCCAGCTCAGGTAACTCAATGTAGCAGTCGTTATATAAATGATGACAAGAGAAGGCCATATGTCAAAGAAGAAAGGAACTAGTGAGGGCCAAGGCACCAAGCTGCACTAAGCCAGGTTCAGAGACTCTTAAGGAGATAATAGCAAGATCAATGACAATTTTTGGACACATTCTGGGCAGATTCAGGTCTATCAAGAGCATATATCATCCCACATTGACTTTTCAGCTTTTGAAGATTTCCCCTTAACCACCATAAAATAGGACCTGAAGTCAGCCAGTGATCTCACTATAGAGGGACGACATGGCAACAACTCTGGAAGTCATCTTCACCTCCCTATTTCTACTTTTCCCATGCCAAAAGTAGGAAGACCATGGGCTCTAAAGTGATAGGGGATGATTTCTAGTTACTACTTTAAATTGAATTCTTCTTAGCGTTCTTCACCTTGTTTCAACATGCAGCCTGTAGTGTGAACAAGGAAGTCTCCCAAGTGGAAGTCTCTTCTCTAGATCCTCAATCTTCATGTGACTCCCTTTACCACTTGCTCAGTTGTCCTCTCTTATTCCCCAGAGTACACCAGGCAGTCTGGCTTCAAGTGGCAGTCAAACCAAGAGAAACAAAATTCTGTGTCCTCATCAACTTTAGGCATTCTCAAATCACTTTTTATATAAAATATTGGAAAAGTATTTACTTTTTTTTGACCTGGTGAAATCAGTTATCCCTACGTTACACCTTGTTTTACCTTTGTCACTGACTCTCTATTCTGCTTTTCCTTGTCTATCACACTGCATCCTAATAGTCTATTTACCAGTCTTCACTTCAACAAAAGTGAAGAGCTCTCTCATGGCAAGACCTGTGTCTGACCATTCTTGCGGCACAGTGCCTGGTACAGGACATGGCAGAGGAAGAAGGTGTTGGACTCAGTGACTGGTGAATGAATGTGTAGTGTGAGAGTCTGACCCCCCTCATAGACTGATGAGTTAACCTCTTTGACAGCTGAAGCATTCTGCATGCTCCACAGGCTCCAGTTTTGGAATTCTGGTCTAGTTTGTGAGGAAGCATTTTTTGAATTAGATAGAAATCCCCATCTGGACCACATTCCTTTGCCTCAAATGCCAATAAATAATTCAGGAGGTGAGAAGCTGACTTGTTGGACATGAGCTCAGACTGAGGAATCTAAAAGCAAATAGAAGATGAGATGCTATTTCAAGCTGCAAACACACACGTGTGCGCATACACACACACACACACACACACACACACACACACACACACACACACACATACACCCCTATCCAAATTTGAAGTACACTGAAGGAACCCATAGAATGTCAATGAAAAAATTATCTCCTGATGGGATTGGAGGCTGACTCTTAGGGGAGACCAGGAAAGTTCTATGGGGTGGAAGAAAGAGACATCCCTTCTAACCCTTGTGGTTCAAGAATTCAGGTGATTCTGCCTTGAAAGCAATGCAAGAGTCTAGACTTGAGATTAATTGATTACTCAACTAAATCCCCAACCAATGCTCACTAAAGAGCCATTCTTTATTTCTAAGAATTTAAAAATGAAAAGGAGCTTATGGTATTGGGATAAACAGCTTGTTATAATACTATGTGATAAATGCTGTAGTAAAGAAAGGTACATGGCATGATATGAGAGACTTAACACAGCCTGGAGAATGAGGGAAGGAAAAGGTAAAATATGGGCTGAATTTCGAGAAATAAATACATATTAATCAGATGAAGTTAGTAGAGTAGAGTGGAAAGTTTTCCATGCAAACGGCAGCCTGGACAAAGCCATTGGGCCCAAAAATTCTAGCAAATTGAGAGAATGCTATTTTATTCCATATAGCAGAGATAGAGAAAAAGAAAGAATAAATGACACATGAGGAGACCAGCCATGATAAAAGATAAGGGGGGAAAGTTAGGCAGGAGCCAAATCATAAAATGGCTTGAGAGTCATGATGAGAAAACTTCAGCCCTTCAAGGAGGCACCAAGAAGACACAGGGAAATTCTTTAGGTACAATGTTATTTATTTGGATGGCAGAAACAGAGGCATGTTCCTTAACACTGCTGCTCTTCCAGTACAGCTCAGGGAAGGCAAAGGGTGGATGAACCTTTAGCATCCTGAGCCAGGGTTGTGCTTTCTTAAGGATTATAGGCAAAACCATGTTAAAAGACGACTATCCAGGCTCTTTTCAATTAGACAATCCTAACAGTTACATACTACATTTGGTATCAAAGAATTAGGAGAAAACCAGCCAAAGACCGAATGAAAGCATTCCTCACACCCAACCACCATCCTCTACCCATCAGAAACTGAGTTGCCAAAGGAAGAACCACATGGGTTTGGGACCACTTCATCATGTTCTAAGAAAAAGGTGGGAAGAAGCATTAGATAGAGAAGGTCATGAAGGGGAGGATGGAAGTCAGAAGGGAAGATAGAGACAAAAGAGAACCTCTGAGGATTATTCTGCCAAGACCCACACAGGAGGGTCTTGCTCCTTGTGTGAGTGGCATAGAGGTGCATTTAAGTCAAAAGCATCGTTTTTGGCTATTTTTGTCAAAGTCCTCTCAGGCTATATTGTGTAATTATTGCATAGAAAGATGTGACCAACATTATTAGAATAGTGAAGGGAGCTCGGTGGGTTCTGACAGTGATAGGCTCATACCCAATATGGAGTATAAAACAGTTAAGACTATTAATCAGTATAAACTACCAAGTGGAGAGCTAGAGTCTTATTCTACTTATTTTCCCCTTTTGATCATATCTAGAGATATTTGTTGTGGGGCAAAAAAGATGAGTTTAGAGGTCTGCCATAGGGATTCGTTACCATTTATTGGGAACAGTCGATGTGCCAGAGGCTAAGTGTTATGTGTAGATGACTTCATTTAATCCTGACAATAATCTTGTGTTATCAATACTATTTATGTTTATCCTCATTTTAGAGACAAGGATAAAGAGACTTGTAAATGTTAAGGATCAATATGGTAACTTAGATGGGCTGAAGATCCTTATGCTACAAAATCCATAAAACTTCTGGATAAAATATTGAAGTTCGAAGAAGGAGAAGGGCGAGGGAACATTACTTTAAATTGATGAATTAGTGGTTTTGAAACTGCAGGTCCTTTCCTATCTATTTAGTGGATTGTGAACAGCATTTTAAAAATGGAATGGGATAGGATAGATAGGGTAGGATAGGACAAGACAGAATAGGACTGGACAGGACAGGACAGGACAGGATGAGAAAAAAAAATGTTAGCGTGTACTTTAGGTGGTAAGGGTTAAGTTATTGTTTCATGACATAAGTTTTTATGTGTACTAGGTTGAATTATAAAACGTATGTCTTTATGTGAGTCACCATCAGCATTTGAAATCAACTGTTTAAAAGTATAGCTGAGCTTGTTAGAAGATTAGGGAAATTTTTACAAGCCAAAACGGAGCAGGATCCCTGACTCTAGAGATATAACATGGATCTGTTGAGTAACACATTGGATAAAAGATCATGGTCTTTTTATATTGAAAATTTAAATCTATTGGTAATTTTCAGCATGGTTGCAGAATGTTGAAGAGAATGCAGAAAATACACATAAGCTAGACTTTGTATAGGAGATAAATGTTTGCAGGTGGTTGTTGGAACATTTTTTAATCCAAATATTCTTTAAAGAGTTACTTTTACCATTAAAATGCATCCTAATGTACAGAAATTTGGGGAATTGAGATATAATAACTGATTAATCATAGAGAAAGATTTCCTTTGAAAAACACAAAAATTATCCTCACGATGATTCTTGCAAACTGAATGAAAAAACTCAAGTGGTAATTTTTCTGCTTGAGACAATCCCAAAGAGCAGCATTTCCTTATTTCTGGTTCCATTGAAGGTATAGCTCTTGGGTGTGTGATTCCATCTAACATCTCAAAATGACACACTGAGGTTATATGCTTAGTAGTTGGCAGGCAGGCTTACCATCTCAGGGAGGAAATCAATTACCATTATAGGACTTCCATGCAGCTCCTGTCCAAACCACAGCAAGCATGATAAACCATAAGTTAAACTTACCTCCTGCTGATATGCCTGGGACACCATCAGAACCTTTTTCCAGATATTATGGAAGGGACCATGTAGAATCTTCTTACTTCTGGAGCATCAGATTGAATGGGGAACCTGTTTTTTATTACAGTTGAGAATAAGGAAAAAAACATATTTAACTACTCCATGACTTTAATAGAACACAGATTTGGTTTGTCTTGAAAATGACTGTTCAACATTATAATTACAATTTGCTTGCAGCGTCAGTGAAGGCACAGAGTGGGGTTGGCTTCTAAACCACAGAGGCAAAGAAGAGAGAGAACAAGCACTAAGATACATGTGTGCATGCACATGTACATATATATATATATATATATATATATATATATATATATATATATATATGTCACCCATTAGTTTATTTGCAATTCATGACACTTTGAGAAAGGGAGGATTTTTTTCAAAAGGCAACATCCGTTCCCTGACAAACTCATAAATCATTTCATTTCTCTGCTATAAAGCTAAAATCATTTTTAAAACCAGTGCGATCTTTGAGTCTCTGTTAATTTGGCACATGCATCTTGTACTGAAATAAACCTGCTGTCAAGTTTGACAAGAAGTCCACATTCTCTGAATGTATGTGCTCTGCAGTGTTCACCCAGAGGCACGCCATTTTGATGTCCTCCTCAAGCTTCCTTGCCAGAGTACTGCATTCAGCATTTATGTTCAACCCTCAAGGCCCTGCCAATATAGCCCTTGCACCACGTTTGAGGGATTTAAAGTTTCACCCAAGGTTTAGGTGTGATAGTAGAGTCTGGAAAGAATCCAAATGGGACAGGGGAAATGAAGCAGATTCCAGCTAATAAGATTCTGCAAAGCACCATGTGTTAATTCTGGGGCTTCCACTGTTTTCTCTTAGAAACTACAATTCTATGCTGAGTGAATTTTAGAGACGGATGGACCTGTTGGCCATAAATTATTCAGTGCCCAGTGTATCCTCAGCTGTGCCATTGTACTTGCTATTCTTTCTCCCCGAAATGCGAATTCTCCAAGTCTTTGCATAGCCACCTCCTTTTCATTCTTTCAGCTCATTTAATTTTGATAATTACTGAGTTCAGTGTTATTATCACCTCTTAAAAGATAAGGCAACGGGGGCTAAAAAGCCTAGGTAGTTTGTAAACTAATAACTGGTATAGACAGGATGCCAACGACACAGTTCTGAATACAGAGCCTATATTCTTAAAGATCACATGCTGCTTGGTTCTCTGCTCTGAAAAGGATCTCAGACCAGTGTGAAAGAAAGTTAGTTCTAACTAACTAGGTCCAGAATGGAGGTGGTTGCGTGACACTGCAGGAGCCTGGGGGTTCGTTGAAGGATTCCTGAAGGAAGCAAACTTTGAATTGAGTCTTGAAGGAGTACTAAAAGAGAAAAAGATACTCTGTGTAAAGGACCATGAGGCAAAATAGCACATAATTATAGAGAAACAGCAAAAATTGTAGAAAAGATTATTCCAAGGAGTTTAGTATAACTCGAGCATTATTATAAAAAGGGGGGTGGTAGAAGCTAAGGGCTGGAGAATCTAATAGCAATACATATAAAGTATAAGATGTCAGATTACATAGCCTCCAACCTCAGAGATAATGTGGAACAATTGTAGGTAACAGGGTGACATGGTCAGACTTGCCTTTTAATCATATCACTGTGCCTGCTATATGGAGAATAGATTGGAGCAGAGCAAGCACAGAGAAAGAAAGACTTTTTTTTAGGAAAATATTGCAGTAGAGCAGGTAAAAAATGCTGTGATCCTGAATCAAGACAGTAATAATAGACAGGGAGAGAATGGGTCTAATTCATGAAGACTGAGAGGATAAGATTAGTAAATCTTGGGTTTGGGAGTTGGGGAGGGTACTCCCAGGTTTCTGGCTCATGTTGGCTGGGTGGGTGATGGTCCATTCTTGAAGAGAAGGAACCAGGTTTAGTTAAGAAAAGAATGAGCTGTGTTGGTTTAGTTCATGATGGGACATGGTGTCACAAGTGTTCATCATATCCCTGCACAAGAAGTGCTGGAGAGGTGACAGAAGTGGAATGGTGATCTGGAATACCTAAGCATATAAGAGGCTGTTAAAACCATGGAGTCAAGCAGGTACGTAGAGAGAAAGATAGAGTTCTCAGACAGACTCACGTGGCACAGCAGTGTACATGGGCCCTAAGAGGAATTCACAGGAGAGGCTTGAACTCTTCAATGAGGCAGGGCCCAGGAGCACTGGGTCACCTCTATAGCCTGTGGCTGCCATGTCTTCTATGAAATGTGGATCAACTTCTCTTTGTGGGTAAAAAACAGTAGTCGGAAGGACCTGTGAAAATTGCTATAAATCCATCATTTATCTGAGTGTGCTAAGGCTAGGTAGTCCAGCAATGGAGACTATGAAATTATTCCAAAATGTTTAAATTGCTCTTGAAGTAAACATTTTTAGTATGTTTTTCTTAGCAAAATCTACAGAATTGGAATTTAATTTAAATGACACAACTGTTTTTGAATGCCATAACTTTATTATTATTATTATTATTATTATTATTAATTATTATTATTTTAAATAAATCCAGCTCTTTGTTTCTATGGGAGTAACTTTCAGAAAGTTCTGGCCCTTAATTGCGACATGATGCCAAACGTTAAATAGAAAATGGAATGGGGAGGAAAAAATATTTTTATATTCATCATTATCCTTTCAGAGGTTTGGTTTATATAATTATTTTCTAATTGGATTTTATTTGCGGCTAGCCATCGCCATTCACATTGAGAGTTAACAAACGTTTCATGTGTGCCTGCTATCTGCCTGGAGCTATGCTCAGTTCTTTGATGTGCAGTGTTTCTTTTAAGCCACATAACACGGCCAGGGTGAGGTTGGAATGATTTTGTCCATTTTACAGACAATAAAATTGAGGTGAAGTGATTTATTTAAGTTTCCTCAATTAGAGGAGGCCAAGAATTTGAACACATGCATGCACACACATTATACACACACACACATATATTTTAAATTCTAGGTCTAGTGGGTTTTTTTCCTTTTAATACAACTGCTATTTCTAATTCTAAAATGTGGTTCACATCTTGCTGTTTTTCCTAGCTGAATAAATCTTTTCTCTTTTTTCTTTAACTCCAAAGCACCCCAGTCCCACTGAACAAACGCATAAAAAATGGGTAATAAGTGAAAATGTGACCTTATTTATTCCTAGTTCATCTATGTAAACTGTTTTAATGTACATATTTGTTTGTTTGGGTTACTGGTCTAAGGGAGATTAATGGATCTTATGTAAAAATCATTATCAGTTTTTCTCATCAAATTCCTTGAGGCTAGAGAGTAATGGTGATTTTCATAAATTCATAGAGCTATTTAGTGTCAGATTAATGACATGGCATATTACATCTTTAAATATGTCCAAATTATCTTTTAGCTTAAAAGATACCTTCAGTGAGATAGTCCTTTATGGCTGAAGAAATGGTTCTTGGCTAACACAGTTCTTCATGGCTTCAGTGTCTAAGTAAACCCCTACACTTAGCTCAACAAAATACACATAATTGCTGTAATTGACATTCACTTTCTTGTCTTCTTTTATTTCATTTTTATAGGAAACTGAGTAGACATTGAGTCTGTATGTGGGAGGGAAATTCTTCATTTTTTCAACCAGATTTGCCAGGACATAAGACAATAACTAAAAAACAGAAGTGAAATGGATGCATGTATCCAGCACACTGACAAATTCTATACACCAGAATTTTTGATTAATTATCTAGGGATGATAATGATTATCTAGGGAGGATAAAATGCCACCACGTTGTTTCAGTTCCTTCATTAATTTGGTAAATGTTGATTGAGTATTTACTCTAAGTTAGGCGCTCTGCTAGACATTGAGGGCATGAAAATAAACAAGATAAGTAGGTCATTGCTGATGCCTGCTATGTGCCGTACATATTTTCTGTAGAGACATCAATAATGGCTATAGATATTAGAAGTAGACCAGATGTCTGATGATTAATCTCAGAAGAATTTCTGAACAGGAAGTCAAGTACATAATTTAGGTGGAGGTTTTCTGCATTTAACTTGTTCTTTTAGGCATAACTGTTGGGGGAAAAGACCTGCTATAGGGTCTGATAAATAGAAAAGGGAAAAGAGATTGAGATAGAGGACCAAAGTGTGGGTGTTTAGACTTATTTAATGCTTTCAATGAGTAGAGAAGAACTCTAATATGTGTTGATGATTACTGAAAAGGCCTCAATCCAGAAATTTTTCTTTACTTACCTGTGGACAGGTCCTTGAAATGACATCATTAGTAGTAAAAATGATATTAACTAGAAAAATAATAGAAAAGTGACTAAAACCTATCGGGTATTATATGCCAGCTCCTGTTTCAGTTTTTCTACAAATATAATCTCATTTACTTCTCAGAACACTCCTGTGAAGTGTGCATTATTATTATTGCACCCATGAGAAACAGGACCAGAGGTGTGAAATGACTGGACTAAAATCAGGTAACTGTTATATTTCCCAAATTTGTGCTTCCCAGGATACTGGTCTTCAAAGTCTATGCTATAACTACTTTATTTTTACGCTCTCCACCATCATATAATGCCATGCATTATTAAGACATTCTTCTCTGCTAAATTTTTATTGTTTTTTTCTCTTCCATATTTCAACTGACATATAAGCCAAAGGCATTATGTACATTATCTCATTTAAGCTGCTGCGTGCATTGTGGTTTGAGCATTATTTCTATTTTATAATTGTACATAATGAGTTTGAGAAAGTTTTAGTGTTTTGCCTAAGGTCACATGGCTTTTAAGGAATAAGCTCAGAGGAAGGAGCTTATACTTTAAAGTTGGAAAGTTGGCTTTAATCCTCATCTCTATTTCTTATCACCTATATTAGTTATCTATTGTTGCATAACAAATTACCTCAAAGTTTAGCAGCTTAAAATAACACACATTTATTAGCTCATAGTTCCTGTGGGTCAGGAATCCAGACAGGGTTTAGCTGGGTCTCCTGGCTAAGGGTATCTCACAAGACTGTAAATATGGTGTTGACTGGAGCCATTGTCATCTCAAGGTTCAACTGAGGTGAGATCCACTTCTAAGTCCACTCAATAGCTGTTGGTAGCATAGTTTCTTATGGGATATTGGACTGAGGACCTGGCTGTTGGCCAGAGACTGCCCTCAGTTCCTTGCTACATAGGTCTCTATGGAATAGCTCACAGCATGGCAGCTGGCTCCATCAAAATGAGCACGTGAAAGAGAGAGCACAAATATGATGGAAGCTAGTCTTTTGTAATCCAATCTTGGAAGTGACAGCCTATCTCAGCTGCTGTATTCTATTCACTAGTAACAAGTCACTAGACCCATCCCGTACTTAAGGGGAGGAGGTTATATAAAGATGCAAATACCAGGAGGCAGAAGCCATGGAAGTCATTTCAGAAGCTGCCTACCAAACTGCCTTTCTGAGTCGGCTGAGTTACCCTCTTTAGTCTTGATTTCTCCCATGTTTAAAGTAAGAGTAATATCTACACTGCACACAGAATGTGTAATCAAACAAATTAGATTATATAAAATCCCTGATGCCTAATATCTGCTCAGTATGTTATAACTGTCATTGTTACTGTTTTGCTGATATTGTAAGTAGGAGTCAGAATTTGAACCCAGGTATGTGTGACTGCAGTCCATCCTATCTCCACATCACCTCCTACACAAAGTTGCTTTTGATCTGAGATAATCCATTCTGAGATGGGCCCTTATTTTCTAAGATAATTTGCTTAAAGTAGTCCAAGAAGAATCATCTATCTTAATATCATGTAGAAAGGGAAAGGCCAAGTGGATGTTTTTTATGTTCCTTAACAACTATAAAATATGAGGAAGCTTTCACAGGAGAGATTTTTATTGTTCAAATCTTTAGCTAGTCTCCTAAGACATTTTAATGCTAATAAGGCTCCCAGAGAGATAATATAATTGATACACTACTCTTCTAAAGAAGTTCTAAATGTTGCGGCCACCTGACTGTAGTGATATATCTTCCCAATGTTGGAAAACGCAGAGCAGTTACTGAACTCGGACGTGCTTGCCTCTGGGATGGCTTCTTTGAAGAAGGATCTTAGAGAGGAGGCTGACTTTGGAGCCATGGGAGCAACTCTGATGAATGTGCTGGAAGTGTTACCATGGCCTTGAAACGCCTGTGTGTCACTGGGGGAAATAAAAATGCTGAGGGGAATCAATGTGATAAGCAAGCGCTGTCGGCGAGCCATCTCGGAATCACGGACTTTGGATTTTTTAGCAAAACTGTGTAGTGTGGTGGAAAGACTGTGGGGCTTTAGAGTTAGCTAGACAAAGCTGAGTTTGAGTCCAAGTTCTGCCTCCTTCTAGCTGGGTGGAACCCTGAGCAGATACTTTAATTTCTTTTAGATTTTCAGCTATTTACTGTACATGGTCAGATGATAATAATTATATCACAAGGTAACATGGGGGTCCAGGACCATACTAAAGGTGCTTAATAAATCTTAGACTTTGTCTTCCTCTTAAAGTTTGCTTTTAGTCCAGTGGTGGGAAATATTTTATAACGGGCTCTGCAGAGGGGAGGAGGGAAGGCCCTGATTTGTAGCCTTGCCTATTTCCGTGGTGTAGGAACTTCCACCACAATGATTTCTGACTACCAGCCTGGCCACTGAATATGGAGTTAGGAACAGATTCGTGCAGTCAACTCCCAGGAATTTCTCTCCCTCGTCTCCGTCCAGCTCTCTGTCTCTTTTATGCTGATTTGTGTTTCTTGTCAGAGCTATGACCTGTTTTTGCAAAACTGGAAAAAAGATGACTTTCACCTCCTCTGCTCCTCTCCAAGCCACTGAGTGGACCGTCACACCTTAAGGATAAGGCTGCATTAGCAGGTGGTATCTTTGTCCAGAGAAAAAGGCAGCCCCTTCCCCATTCCTCTGGAAGGATGTGGCCCTAAATCAGAGTATGTGGCTTGGCAAGAGGAACATGAATCATTTTTTTAGTGTCTGTTCACACCCTTGGCTGAGTACCCTTATGTAGGACACAACTTTTTAATTCCATCTGGTGGCTTTGCTTTTTGTGGTTTTGATGAAGGACAGGGCAAATTTCCCCAAGTTGAGGGGAGACTAAGCCTTTGGACCGTGAGAAGGAGAGGGTCCTTTGGTGGAGAGTGTAGAAAGAATTCAACACAAATGCCAAAGTTAGAGTCAAAAGGTAAGTTTCTAGAAAAGGGGTAACACTCCACAGACTGAGTGTGGTCTCCTCTCAGAGGCAGAGAATGAGATGGACAGTGAGAGGGACAGTGTCAGCGCTGAGCTGATCGCGAAGGGACGGTTTTAATGGTGAGACACCAGTTGGAAGAATGCAAAAGAGGCTGACATGAGAATGAAATGGTAGGCACCAACTTTATTGTGGGGAGCACCCTTCTGTTGTGGCAAGTGAAGCTCTATTGCGGGGAGTGCGGTATTGCCCACACTTCAGCTCCCCTTCTTGTGTACCCATTCTGCTCCCCAGGGGACTGCATGGTTCCATACATATCCGAGTACAGTACTGTCATTCAGCCACACATGTGTGGTACAATAAGCTGAATTTTGTTTACATATTTTAGGCACAGGCGCCCTACTGCACTGATGTAACATTCTAAAACCGGTGTCCTGTTCCTAGCCATGAGCCTGGATCCCAACCAGACATGGGACCAGTCAGGCTTGGGACTCACAGATAGTAAGAGGGACAGAGTAGAGGCACTGAGAGGGACTCAAAGGGACAGAGACAATAGAGAGAGACAAGGACAGTGAGAGAGAGTAAAGGCACTGGGAAGAACTCTGAGTGTTCAGAGAATTCAGTTTATATATCATTCTTTATTTGCCATTTTCTTTGTGAGGAAGGGTAAAGGGAAGAGTATGTAAAAGCTTGCTGGCTGGCACTTTCTAGCCTTTAATCCTTAGGTTCACCTAGGGTTTTAGCCATTGTTTCCTGTTTCCCCTTCATAGATGGGGAGTGGGGGGTGGGGGTGGTAATGGGTTGTTAGTAATCTCAGGAGAAATCTTTTGTTTTCTTCTGAAGGTGTCCTCCTGCCTGGCCACAGGGCTGGTCAGCATATTGCAGTCTCTGAATGTGACTTGATTAACATTTTTATCTCTCTTGCCTCCTCCCTTTGTTAGTTTCTCTTTTGCGATATACTGCTGACCAGCTAACTGTTCTTTAATAGGGTATACCTCCCAAGTCAGGCAAATAAACTTTCATTCCCCATTTTGGTAGTTCTTCGAACAAGGAAGAAGAGAGTCATGATTTGCTCTCAATAATTATAGAAATATGTATATAAATGTGAACATGTATAGGACTTCTGATGGTTGGAGAGAAGAACCAAAAATGATGTGTGGAGTTTCCCTAATCATTAAACTACTTGCCTGAGAGTCAGGCTTTGAATCACTAAGATTTCTTTTAGTTCATAGAAAATGTTAACAACCCTACCATATGGGATGGATTACAAATCACTTTTAGAAATGTTATCTCATTTGGAACACACCTTGCGAGGTCAGTAATAGAATCCTATTTAACAGATGAGGAAATTGAGGCTCAGAGAAGTTTATGTTGTCAAATGCTGAAACTGGGCCTCAAACCAGAGTCTCTGGCTTTAGGTTTCTGGCTTTTTAGAGTGCATTATTTTTGTTCCTTGTTATTAACTCAGCCCTCTAAGCAGTCTTTCTTGACTGGGCTTCCCGATCTGGACCACAGAATACATAAAAATATTTGACTGGCCATTATCTCAGCTCTCCCAAGGAGCATCTAGTACATTCTAGGTAGCAGGTAAAAGTTCATTTACTACATACAATGGACCCCTTAGGGCAATAGGGCTTAATTCTCTTGCCCAGAAAAGCTGTATAATTCATGACTAGATGCTCCACTACCCCATATCACCAACAAAACCTAGGGAAGACCTGTTCAGGCCTGTGCTCAAACACATTTTTCTTTCAATTCCACTGATCCATTTCAGTTCTTGCTAGCCAACATCCAGCATTATTCTAGGACAGATGAGATGAAATTTGTGTTCTTAGAAAATGTGCTCGGTTATATAGAGTATGGTGTTCTCATATTAAGCATGCTGCTGATATTCAATTCTTTTGTTTTAATTTTACCTATTCTCTTTTATTTGCCAATTTTCTAAATTCACAAACACTAATGAAGTATCACTCTTCTCTGTCTTATATTTATGCCATCTTTATTTTTTCCTCATTTTTTGAAGTTTTTTTCTCTGTCTTTCACATTACGGCATGGAATTAACACATTTTATTTGTTCTTGTTGTTTTTTGTTTTTTACTACTTCTAAAGCAAGTTTTAAGTTTGCTATTACATTTTTATGTCCTTCTATGATTGTCTTATTTTGTCCCACTCCCATTTAGTTATGTCTGACTTTAAACCCACATCTGAGAAAGCAGTTCAAAGGGGGAGATCCTGTAGATGACTAATATTTCCACATTTTGCAAAGTATATTTGACTATTTTATTATCTTCTTTTGTCTTTTGCTTCATAGTCTAAGTTTTCCCATAATTTTATTAAGAGTAAAAGTAGCTTTGGTTCTTTTTTTATATAAAAATATATATTTTTTCAAATATATACTCTTTCTTTTCTTTTTCAGTGCTATTACCTATTGTCACTACAGTTTTTATTTCACTGGGAACATTCTCAATTTCTATTTATTCATGCTTGTGTATAGGTGAATGGATGACCTTTGCTTCCTTCTCATTTATCCTTGAATGTAGGTGACTGAATGATCCATGTTTCCCTTCACTCTTAACCTGGTTTGTCACATCACAGGCTGGAGGGTGAGTTGATGTGAGTGTTTATTTCTAATCAATTGATATAACAGCCAGAGGGGAGAAGAAAGAGAGCTGAAGCTATGATCCATCTCATCTTTGCTTTTCTCTATGTTTGCTTAAATCATTGTTCCAAGGTCACCTTCTGTATCCGGTTTCCGCTTGATCTTGTTTCTTGTCCAGATATAAAGTATGACCAGAGCCTGGTGAATAAAGAAGAAGTCTATTCCTTTGCTAATTTTTTGGCCAAGCTGCTGTATCGAAATTGTGATAATTACCATAAAACAACTCCCTGTTTATCCTGTGTCATCTTCTTGCTTTTCTCCATTTTGAAATTTCAGGGGCCTGCTTAGATCACCTCCGTTTATTTGCTTGCTCCGATCTAGGACTGACAAGTTATTTCTCTTCGATTTCCTTTCAGTTTTTGGTCCCATCTAGCAGAGGTCCCTGTAGTAAAGGAATAGTTCCCTAGGATGTACAAATGCAAGCTTTTCCTGATTTTAAAAATATTATCTTATGATAATTTCAATCAGGATGTAGCAAAAGAGAAGTTACATCTTCTCAAGTCACCATCTCATTTGGCTATCTCTGGCTAATATTTGCATTTTAGGATATTAAATGCTATCAGGAAATAGACAAAGTAGTGTACATTGCCACTTCCCACTAAAAAATATTTTGAAGGGATAAGGAAGGACTCTAGAGCTTTTAAAACTCTTCTCTCTATTCTTGAGTTTAGTCCTAGCAATAAGTAGAGGAACCCGATTAAACGTTGGCCCTGTCATAGCTAAATAGTTTTATTCTACTGGACTATGAAAAAACAAGAAAGTATCCAGTATGGTTATTATAATTACTTTAAGAAGCTTTTGTAGTTGTCTCACACTATCCAGTGGGAAGCAAGCCTCCTTCCCTTCTTGTATTATAAGCAGTACAACAAAGGGGACAGGAGGAGTCTGCAGTATAATCCACCCTCCAAGCTCCCTTTTAGATCTATAGAACCATCTTCTTTGAATTAAGAGGTTTGAGGGAGAGTTTGTGGAGCCAAAAATTTTTCATGCATAGATTGCTTAGGATGAAATAGTGTTAAGTTGAATATTTTCTACATAAACTATTATGACTATCCCAGTGTGCTTTGAGAAAAATCAACACTGACAGACATAGCTGATTGGAAAGATAAGCTGGAGGGAGGGTCAGCTACTTCATAGATATCTTGGTGGAAACTCTGACCAATGGAGACATTTCATATTGAGTGGCAGCAAATTGAGTCAATTAAATTTTCTTTGAAGGGGAGAAAGTTATAAGTACTAGGTTAATTAGGGAAAAGGTAATCACTTGAGCCCAGGCTGCTGCCCCAAGAAAACTGAGTAAACATCTCAGTTTCTATAAACCTCATTGTCCACCCCAGGTACAGAAGTCATGAGACCCTGGGGTCTCATGACACAGTTCCCAGTGTGTGTCTTTACTTGGCACTGTTATTAAGTGGGGCGTGAGTTTCAAATCTAATGTTTTAGTGGTTAAAGAAAGAGTTTCACATGCCTTTCGAATAGGAGAGTACTGGTCTTGAGTAAAGAGTCCAATGCAAATGCTTTATTCTTTCTGGAAAAGAAACCTGAACAAGGGTCCCCACACCACCTACACCATCCCCTAAAGAACTCTATGATCTCTTATAATGGGAGAAAATCAGGATCTAGCAGCATAAAATTTAGATAAATGTGACCTTGGACACGTTTATGGGATTATCTCTCATAGTATCCTGAGAGCTGCCCCTAGTCCAGATGAAGATAGTTTAGAAAGTTGGATAGGGTTTCTGTTGACAGTATTAACTTGGCACTAGATGCCTTATTACACATCCAAGCATTGGAAGATCATTTTATGACTAACATTTGGGTTAAATCTGTAAACAGTGTTTATCTTTGACATTATTTCTCTTAAAAAAAAAAAGGGGCAATAACAGCAACATTTTCCCCTCCTGTCATTTTGGCCTATACCAGGGCAAGGAGGTTGGTGGAATGAGGGTGAGGAAGCCAATGATGACAAGATGTTGAGATGCTATCTCTCCTTATATCTTCCAATTTTGCTGGTAGAGGGGAAAAAAATGTTGACATGACACAGAAGGTCTTGCCTCAGGGAGTCCCACAAGTGAAAACTGATGGATGTTCACCACCAAATCCCTTTCTTTAAGGGATATTATCATGTCACATTTCTGGAAATACAGAATGCACCCTGGATAATGTTTTCATATATGCTGATAAGTGCAGCTGCCAAGAAAAACGTGCTTTGAAAAAATTCAAGAGATGTTGAGAGTTGTAGCTCTTCTTGAACACAGTTTATATTTTCATGGTATTTTTTTATTCTATCAGTGATGTTATAAGGTTCACCTATTCCCCACACTACTTATTCTCACCTTAATCTTGTCCAGAAATGGAGGAGTGGAAATAATTAAAGCTTGATTCTTACTTTTCTAATCATACATGGTAATAGAGATAATAAACTTGCCCCATTTGGGAATTAAAAAGCGCGCGCGCGCGCGCGCACACACACACACACACACACACACACACACAAACAAACCAAACCCAACCGAACCAAAATAAAGTCAATTTTTAAAATGTGAAAGGAAATCATCTATAATAAAACATTGTAACATTTTGATTTTAATTTTCTAGCCTTTAGTTTATATATTTTACATCAATATAATCATTTTGAATTTCACCCTCCAAATTTCATTGAAGAAACTGGGCCAATTGGGCAGTCATGACTATCATTTTTTTATTTCTCCCGAGTAATCAGTGGAAAAGATATTCTATATTTTACCTTGTTATTTCTCCATTTTTGCATAACTAGGTTGTTTTCAGTTTAACCAGTCATAGATAGAATTGCGATGGTGATTTTTAACCCTTGGCTTCTTTTTCTTTGGAATAAATCATTTTCTCAAGAAAAATTTAAGAATTTTGATTATTGATTGTTAGCATATCTACCACTTTTGCCAAATTATTTTCCAAAAGAGTCTTGCCACTATGGATACCATTTTGTATGTCCTTAGTTTCAAATAGCAGAACAAATTTACATTGTCATTAGGGCTTTTGCAAAATGTTCACAGACACAAGGAGGAGGTGTGGAAATTCAGGTTGTCAGATGATCAAAAAAGGAAATAAGCTCCCGTGGATATTCTGATGCAAGATCAATGAATGACACTGAAAAACACTTAATAACTAATTGCTTTTCTCTTTGCATTGTCTCCTACTAGTAAAACATATAGCCTGTCTTTATCAGAGTGTAGAATTATACCATACTTCTCAGGGATTAATCTTGACTCTGGCTTCATTTTATTTTTTGGCCTTGATTTTTCCTTAATCCCAGTTTCTTCCCTTATTTAGTTTTGTATTTATCTTTCTGTGATTATTGCTATGAGATCATCTTTTGAACTAGATCAGAATACTTTTTTAAAAAAAGAATTCTACTAGGAAAATACTCTGATATAGCACAAGCACATTGAATAATATTGAGTAAATATGAATATACTGTTTAGAAGGATCTTGAATGTTAAAAGAGTATTTTTTTTTTCATACTCATTTTTTCAAACAAAGCTAGGCAGTAATAATCTTGGCCCACTAATTTAGGTTCTTAATAATTTGAATTTTTATTTTCATGCCACTTTATAGTTTTAAAAATTACTTCACTACCATTATCTTATTTTAATCCTCACAAATATCCTATGAGTTAAAAAGGACTGACATCACCTTCTTCATTTCACAGAAGCCCAGAAAGGCCTTACTATAAGATCATGCCCAAGCCAGGGGCTTAACCGTGTTAAATTGTTACAGGTGTTGTTATCTCAATTTTACCAAAAGAAAATGGGATTTCAGAAAAGGAGAGCACCAGGCCTTTGGGGCCTAAGGCTCAGGCTATAATTTTTATACCACTTTTTATAGCCACTGATTGTTTCAGAGCTGTGACTACTCTTTCTTTACAGATGGAGGAACTGAGGCTCAGAACAAGTAATCACTTGCCTAACCTCATGCAGTTTATAATTGGAGCAGTCAGAAGATAAATCATAGTCTTTGTCAAAGAAATCTGTGCTCTGTACATATAACGGGTCAAATATTGTGACAAGCATTATGTGTATGTACATACAAACACACACATGCAGTTCTTATAACAATGCTATGAGGAAGGTGCTATTATTTACAATCCCTGCCCATTTTATTGGTGATAAAACTGAGACCCAGAGATGTTAAGTAACTTGCTTATGGCCACAGGGTTAGTAAGGGCAGAGCAGATCTTGCAACCTGTGTGTGAATTATTCTACACAACTCATAAAGCATTCTCTGAGGCCTTGTTTCTCCAGAGACAAGGGATCGTCATCTGACAAGCAGTCTGTCCTGTTAGAAAATTCACCTGATATCTGCCTCCCTGAGACCTCTCTCATGGGTCTGGAAGAGCACCTTGCACAGTTCTCTTTATACAGTCTTTGCTACATAAATGTTTACATTTCTCTGAAAGTCTTCTTATGTAGGTCTATTTGTTTTTCTTTGCTGAGGCCTCTCTGAGACTGGAGTGCTAAAATCATGTTTCTCTCAGTTAGCTCTTCTCCAAAATGCATGTCGCCATCTCATTTTTACCCAAGTATTTCCCATCTGTACAATTTTTAGTGCCTTCATTTATTCTTCTATAACCTTCAACATAGAATGAGTACCAGAAGGCCAATGTTAACTTCTACTGTATTACAGAAAACCATCCTAAATCTGAAAAATATATATTCGCAGTTAAGTAACAAGTACAGATACACCTCCCAATTCATGACTCATCACTTCTATTCCCAAATCCCTAGAATAAAGGGCTAAGAGAATTATCACAATATAGGAAATCCACTGGTTTGTGGTCAGCTGGGCACAGTGACATTGTGACTGCTTTTCTTTTCTTGATAAATTCCCACATTAAGCCTAGGTCATCTGTACATTAAACTTTTTAGTGTATTTCTACTGATTAATGTAGAATGCTTTTTATTATTAAAGATACTATAATATTATATTTGTTACATTATATTAAAAACATTTTCCATATCTATTAAAGTTGGAGATATGCATAACTATTTATCCATCAATCTCTGTCCTGAGTATACACCATAAAAAAATATGTGCACATTTGTACTAGGAAATTCCAACACAGATATTTATATTAGCATTGGTCCAAAGAGCCCAAAATCGGAAGCAGTATAAACATTGATTAACCATGGTATAGACTAAAATGTCATATTATATAGCAATAAAAACAAATCAACTACAGATACATACAATATATGAATCTTAAAAACATAATGTTAGGTTAAAGAAATTGAACTAAAAAGAATACATACAACTCCAGTATTTTTATATAAAGCTTTAAAATGGATACAGAGTATTTTTTCCTAGGAGATATAGAAAAATGATTAAACAATGATGATAAAGAAAATCATTACTGTAGGGGTCAGGAAGGTGGAGACCTTGGGGGTAGAAGAGTGTAGGCATCATGATTAGGAAGATGACTGTCTCTTGACTGTGGTCATAGTAAATGGCTGTTCATTCAACAAAATTTTATAAACTCTGTGTCTATACATTTAAGCCCCTTTACTTATGTCATATTTCACAGTAAAAAAGACTTGAAATAACAGTTGGAGAAAAAAAAAAAAACATGGCTACTGCTTGAATCCACCCTTGAAAATGTCTCAGTGTATTTCCTTGCAATTAAGAAAACATGCTTCTAGTCCCTCTTCTTCTCTCATGGCTCCTGTAAAAGGACAAAGAAATGGATGATGAGAAGGAAAGTGAGGATCTCTTTTGTTTTGTTGCCTTTTAATTCTGCCCCACTACGTATTTGAACGAGCCACATTGAATAAATGAGTTGATAGAGGAATACATGTCTAACTAAGCTATTTGTCTTCCTGTGCATTTCAGTTCCATAACATTTACCACGTTAAGGATAATGAAATGTTAGATTGGCCATATACTGCTCCCCTTTGGTAAGACCTCATTTTGTGAGATGGTAAACAAATTGCCAGGCTGTGGATCCTATTAAAAGCAGTAAGTAGTGGCAAGAATATTAAGCAGTGCTAAAGTGATCCATACTTAAGCTTGTCAGCCTTGCTCTGTTCTGTGAGGAAGTTGAGGCCTCATTTCCACTGTGTTATATAAACTGAGAAACAGAATCGTGATGCATCGCTGGGCTGCACACAGTTCTCAGTTCTGTTCTTGCCAAGTCTTCCAAGACATCTAGCTTCTCCCTGAAATGATTCCCTAGACGGGCATTTGGTATGTGCTCTATATGCTCCTTCACTGATCCCCCCCATACATCACAAAACGTTTTTGTTTTATTTGGATTGCAACATTGCCTAAATATTTGTCCTTATTTTTCTAAGATGCATGGAAACTGGATCAGGCTGAATATGAAGCAAACCAGGCCTGTCTAATTCATCCAGGCCACTCATTAATGTCCTCGCATTCACCCAGGTCTGGGGCTCATTTTGGCTAATTCTCTTGTTGACTAAGAGTGGGTCTCAAAACATCAATAGCTGCTAGGTCATACATCTCCATACGGTCGTTTTACCAAGGCAGGGCATATCTCCATGATTTAGCGTGATTAATATAGGCTGGCATGATATGTCTGTCTTTCAGACTATCTGGTGCAATACTCTTTACACCAGAATTAGACAATTAGACAATGATTTCAACAGGGAAAATACATTTGTGTCTGATAAAATTTATTTGCGACGCCATTTACGGGGTACCTACTATGTGTCGAGCCCTGGGTTATGTACTAGAGCTGAGAAAGAAATTAAAATTTTTAACCGACGTAGAAACAAATGGATCTCAAAAAAGTGAGAGAAATGCAGTATCGGGGTGTTTATGGGGCATCAAAGGAGAAATTATTAATGATTAATGCTGAGAAGATCAAGAATAGGGAAAGCTTCACAAGAGACCAATATTTCTGTGAAGGAAAGAAGATTCATTGTGGGCCTGACAAAGCAATTTGGAAAAAGTAAAACTAAACTGTCCCTGGGCAGAATGAGGGGCCTGATTATGACATGCGCCAAAGAAAACTCTGAGTGAAGAAATAAAGAGCAGTAGGTAGCTAGGAGCTAAATTCTCTTACTCCATCACAATAATTAAAAACACATCACAAAACACCTCTAAGATTCTTCAAAATGGAAATGCAGTGTAGTAAATATTCCTCCCTTTGTATTCTCAGTACCCAGTATGTCTCAGTAAATGCATGTTGGTGGAATGAATGAACAAATGATTTATTATACAACTTGAAAATACATATACACACATATGTGGAGAATGTGTGGGGGCAGGTGTCATGTGTCTAATATGAGGAAACAAATGCATTTCCAGAGAGGATTGGCTCTAATTATCCCAGCTGTTGAAAGCATGGTGCTTATAACAGCTTGGTTTCAGCACTGATTTTCTGTAACCTGGAGAGTATACTCAGACCACTGCAGCCTCCTGCAGTAGACTTCCTTTTATTGTTACTTCAAAAGGAGATCGCGCGCGAGAGAAGAGACACAGGGGTGGGTTTCTCTGTTCATGTGATGATCTGCTGCATTGAGAATAATGTCAAGGACTCTAAGAAGGAGCATACCAAGGGACATACAAAGCCAGAAATTCGGGTTCTGAGTCGTCCTTACATTGCCCCTTCCAGTTTCCCTTTGGCCACCCTGCCAAGCCTTTATTGTGTTTCTCCGGAATGATCTGGCTAAATGTCTTCTAAATAGCATGGTTACCACCTCAGGGGAAACTAGGATCTTTCCTCATTTGCTGTTTACTCCTTGTAGTGAGAGTTGGTGATGGATCTTGAGACTCACCTTCCATAATTACATACTGCTAGCTCTCACAGGTGGCCCTGATCTGAGTCGTTCAGGTTCTCCTTACAGAGGGAGCTCTCACAGCTGAACTATGTACATCCGTTTATCCCACAGGGCATCCCAAACCCTCTGTGTCCATCCTCAGCGGTGCTGGGTGAGCAGCTCATCACCGTGCACGTCAGTGTCCAGTGCTCACGGTGTGGGACAGAATGAGTCAGTGCTAAGGACACCTCTCTTGATGTGGTGATGAAAATGCACTAGAATTTTTTTGTCATTACCCCTACTTGCAAAACTATTGCCCTCAGGCATCTGTTCTAGGTCTCGAAGAGATGAGGGCAGAGAAATGCTGTTTAGAAGAAAGCTAGATAGACTGAAAGACACCGGAAATGATGGAAACACCTTCCCACTCATTTTTGGGGAAGGGATAATTGACACAATCTGCTTCTCTCTTTTCAGGGTCATATCATCCCCTCTAGCTGTGCAATAGATTCTGTCACCATTGTAACTCGAAAAGGCTTTGACTGGCCTTCAGACCAGTAGACTGACTATGGTATGATGATAGGCAGGTCACTTCCCACCTCTGGACCTCAGTCTCAATCTATAAAATGACTGACGTTTGAAATGTAATGGTCCTTCTGATTATTCGAGTTTATTAAATTTCAGTGTGTCATCAAAGATGTAGTTTGGAAGAAAAAAATAATAATTTGGAAGAAAAGAAAGTTCAGAAGCAGAACAAACCATCCGTCAGTCCTTTCATTTAGGAAAAATATCCAGAGACAAACTCCAACGCTCTCTTTATTATCCAGTGACTTCCCATAACATCTTTTTTCAATAAAATGCAAATGATGTAGCACCAAAGTCCTTCGCATGAATGGATTGCCAGTTTCAGTGTTTCAGCTCTTTATTAACACAATCTCTCAAAAATTTTCTATTTACAAGTTACTACTGCCTTACCCTTTCTCAAAAGAAACCAAAATTTAGAAACACAATGTCACAGTTGATGTAAATACAAGAGGACACTTAATTCCCTTTAGATTCTAAGAGGGGCATCATTATGATAAATTCCACAGTCGTTTTAGGCACAAACTCCTGTGGCTTCCGCCTGGTTGGTGGGTATTGCTTCTTAGCTATCCCACAGACTCAGCACAGGCAGACTGACCTCCTGAACCCCACACCACTCACCCTTCGGTTTTTATTGTCAGTTAATAATATTACACTTTACAGTTTAAAAATGTATTTCACAAGTTCTCTTCATTTGATTTTCAATTTAACTTATCCCCATTTTTCTGGTGAAATAATTGAGGCTCAGAGTAGTTTGATACCACATAACTAAGAAAATAAATGCAGGTCATTCTCAGACTACTTGAGATGCTTTACCTGACCTCATTTGTCGGATAAAAAACCCTTTACTGACTTCCAAACACATAGAATAAAGTTCAGTCTCCGTAACCTAGAGTTCAAGGACTCCATCAGGTCCAAACGTCTTTCCAGTACTATCTCCCTACGAATTTACACATTTTTCTCTCAGGTGACTCTAGACAAATCACTGTTCCTCGTCCACTTGCAGGTTTTCTTTTGGACATTCTCTCACTTCCTGTGCAGTTCTGTCTGCTGAGATCCTATTCATCTGTTAGGAAGGTTCAAGTACTGGGCCATAATCCTTTATCTAAAATCCTTGAGGCCAGATAAGTTTTTGAGTTCAGAATATTTTTGCATTTAAGAATGGTCATAGAGCTTATATACTGTATATCACAAAAATAATTCCAATAGAGTCTAGGGCAGCAACTTGCATTTAAATGCATGAATGTTTTTCAGCAAAATATATGGATGTTCATACTAAGTGGAATAGAGAAAGCTACTAAATGGGTCAAGTGAAGTTTTGCCACCTAATGAGTTAAGGAAAGCCTTGGTTTTCAGAGCTCTGGGGTTTGGAATTGTTCATAAGTGACCATAGACCTGCACTGCTTATTTCTAGAAGCCTCCCTGAGTTAGCCTCATCTCTTTTCAGCACACATCTTCCTGGCCCCTGAGGATTTTATTCTATGTATGTATTAATTCAGTTACTTATTCTGTAAATGTTTCTTGTGTATTATGTTAGATACTGAGAAGACTGTACTAAGTCAGATAAATCAGACTACCTCCTGCAGTTCCTGGTCTTGTGTTGACATAAAACAGGTGAGTCCTAGGATGGCTCTGATCACACAGAATGATAGGAGCAAGGAGGAGGCACCTGTCTGGCCTGAAGTAGTGGATGAAGGTGAAGGGGAGAAACGGTAAAGGTATTTTAGAAGTGAAATCTTCTAGGGCTGAGCCTTGAACAAGGAATAGAGGTTAGCCAGGCTAAGAAATGGAAGTGGACTTGGAGGCAGAGAATACAGGATGTTAATAACAGGGAGGAAAGGTGGAGCCAGGGTGACTGGCATCTGCAAGTGTTGTGGCTTCATAGGATTGAAGGATGCATGTGGGGGAGGGCCAGAAGTGATGCTGCTGAGTTTGGCTGGAACCAAAACTCGAAATACCTTGTATGGGTGCTAATGAGTTAATACTGCATTTTTTAAGGCTGTGAGAATAGGACAGAGCACTCACTGCATAGTGGAAAATGAACTGGAAAGAAGCAGTACTGGAGCAGGACTCTTCAGGGTGTTCTCATTATAATCAAGGGGTGGGGGCAACACCGAGGAAGAGAAGGATCAGCTGTAGCACTTGTTCACCTCCACGACAGCACTTGTTTCAGATTGTCTTCTGTTCATTTTAATTTTAGAAATGATCAATCTTTCAGGTAGGTATCATGTCTTAATTTATTTTTTCAACACATTTTATTGAACATCTACAATGGACTAGGAGAGAGAGAATAAGAGAGAGAGAATAAGAGAGAAAGAGAGCTCACGCTAATACCAGAAATCAAAGATCCAAGTTATTGTGGTTACCGCAAGACTTGGCATGTAAGTAGCCCCATAGAAGTGTTTGATGCATTGAAAGCATGTGTTTCTCTTTATTTAAAAGTTATCATCCCTCTTCATAATGATTTAATAACTACATAGCTTATGCATCATGCGAGCTTAATGAAAGTGTTCTGAGAGGTTTTTCGACACAATTGCATTTAGAAGTAAATATTTACTTGAGTTCAACTCATTTGTGAAATTAAGTCATCTTTATGAGGCATACTCAATGATTTGTGTAACTAGTGAGGAGCATAATATCTATGGAATTATACAATGTGAAGCCTTTCTGACTAATTATCGTACTTGGAAAACATAAACTCGGACTTTTTTTAAAAAGTGCTATTACAGACAAAACAAGTTTCTTAGCACCTCAGAAACATCTAGTAAGCATGTGACTGGGACACTTAGAAATCTCAGAAAAGCAGGAAGCTGTTACTTCTGTGTCTTTTCCAGTTACTAAGAACCATTGAGCTACCCTCTTTAACTCTCCACCTAAACTTACTTCTTTCCCCCTTGAAAAACTACACTCCAGCCATGATGAAATTTTTGCAGTTTTATGCCTTAGGGCTTTCGTATACACTCTTTTCTCTGCCTAGAATGCCTCATTCTAGGTCTGGGTGAATCATACTCACACTCTCTCAGCCTACAATTCCCTTCCGCAAAAGAGGCTGTCTCCTATACCCTTCCCCACCTCAGTTATCCCTCCCGTGTTTTACTCTTTAAGAGACTGTTATTTGATTTCTTTGTATCTTTTACCAGAGTGTAATCATATATTTTGTTGCAAGAATATCGACTTAATGTCTGTCTTCCCAATAGACAGTAGGCTCCTTGAGGGCAGGGACCAGTTGGGTTTGGCTGACTTCACTCCCACCACATGACACAAGGCCCAGCCCACAGCAGGTGCTCTGTGGATTCCAGAGTCATGGAGAAGAGCGAGTCATCCCATAGCAATTAGCTGTGCCATGTATTAGCCAGCTGATGGGGGGAAAATCATTGATCTCCTGGAATCTCAGTATGAAGTACAGATAACAATCATTATCTTTCTCACTTCAACATCATCTGAGATTCAAGAAGGATGATGGATCAAAATGTGACATGTGTACCATGAGGCATTACATAAATATTAGTAAAATTTCCAATATTTTTAAATAACTGTCAGCTCAGCCCGTCTGCAAATAGAATTTCTTCTTTTTATAGATCAGAAAAATGTTTCAGGGAGCTCCTATCATTCACTTTAGTTCCAAAGATGCCAACTTGCAAACAGAGTAGCCAGATCCTAGCACAGCTTATTTCTTCTCTCCCCTCTCTTCTTCTTTTCCCCTCTTCCCTCCTTCCCTCCTTCTCCTCTTGGCTCCCCATTGTCTCAACTCCCATCCCTGTCTCTCCACATAATTACTTTTTAACACTGATAATATTTACTTGACCTCATTCTCGAAACTTTTACGTACTAAAGGACAATTTCTTACAACCCGCTGCTACAGAAAATTATTTAGTAGTGGCCAGTGTGCTGCTGAGAGCTAAAGCAGCTCTCCAAAATGACACTGGAAACCAGGGACCCAGGGACATCTGGCCCCTTCACAGTCTCAAATCATTCAGTTACTCTCTTCTCAAACTAGAAGGGCAAGGGATGATAAAGCAGCAGAGGACCTGATTCACAAATGGGATCTGCGTTAAGATCTTGATGTGTTTTTGATGGGTAGAGAGGAAATACAGAACAGCACTCATTCAGTAGACCGTGGGCATTGTCTGCAGTAAGAGCTAGCTTTCACATCAATACTTTACCAAGTCATATCCTCATTTTCTTATCTGATATGAACCACAGTTCTGTGAATCCCATTTTATTAAGGAAAAAAAAAAACTTAGCAATGTTTTGTAAGTATGTCCAGGTCACATAGCTGGGAAGCGGTGCTGATGTGACTGAAAATTCTTAAGCCATATCTTGGACTTTTTTTTTCTATTGTAGGAAGCTACCAGACACTAGGAAGGCTAGCACTGGGGAATAAAAAAAATTAGGAGGCATATTTGAACTGTTCCTTCTGTCTGGGATGCCCTGACACCATCCCCCATCTTCCTGGTGACCACTGCTTCTCAGAAGAATTCTGCTTCCATTGAGAACTGTCCCTTGGTCCAGGAGTCCTTCACCTAGGCTGAGCCCCTTTCTCCCTCCTCTGCATGGCCTCTTTCATGCTCATGTTGACAGTCACACCATGTCCATTACCTCCTTCCTTCCTGGATGGTTTTGTGTGAGTGTGGACCTTCTGACTGGTTGTGTGAGCTGCGGATTCTGATTGAACATCACCCCGACCTGTCTCTTGTCTTCCTCTCACCATGGCTCCTTAGGTCATTTCTCTGAATTTCATATAATCAGCTATAAATCAACCAAGGGGTAGATGCGGCTCTCCTACCCCCACCCCTTCCCAAAGCCCTGACTGCCCAGAGATCCATCCCAACCAGAGTTGCCAAATAAAATGCAGGAGACCTAGTTAAATTTGAATTCCATATATACAATGGATAATTTTTTGGTAGAAGTATGTCCCAAATATTGCTTGAGATATACATATACAAAATTTATTGTGTATTCAAAATTCAAACGGAATTGGGCATCCTATTTTGGTTTTTGCTAAATCTACCAACCCTAATTCTAATTCTTCTTTCCCTTGGGGACCCAGGCAGTTGGGAGGACTTTTGTGGGCTGGGTTGTAGGAAGTGGGTTCCAGTCTTAGCTCTTCTATATACCTAATGTGGGGTTTTAGGGGAGTCTTTGTTCTTCTCAGTGACTTAGTTTCTCCATCTTCATAGTGAGGGTTAAAATCAGGTGGTCTCTCAAGATGTTACTGACTCATCTTCTGACATAGGAGAGACATCTTCTGTTTTCAAGCTCTAACCATCTTGTTCAGAAAGCAGGAAAGAATGGTTATTTAATTATAAAATATGCTTTCACAAGATAGAAACTTCTGAGTGCAAGGACTGTTTGTCATTCACAGGCAGTATGATATTGCAGGGAAAAACAAAACAAGACTTTGACATTCTAAGTTGAAGACCTGGAAACACCATTTATAAGTTACTTAACCTGTGTAAACCTCAGTTTTAGCATTTTATTACAATTGGAGGATTGATGTAAGCTCTTTACACTCTCTTGAGCACATAATAAGCACCTAATAAGCTGTAGCTATTATCACTGAGTTCGGATTTCTAGAACATGGCAAGGGTTCTAACTGGTGCCCTAAGCATTGGATGAAAAAAAAGAAAGGTATTTGGAGAGCTAAATTTCAAAATTAACTGGCCATTAGCACCAAGAGAAGCCTAGAACCTTCCTCCTCGTAGAAAGGATTCCACCAGGTGGGCATTTACTTGGCTCCATGAGAAGGCAGTTGCCTTAGGCCATGAGGAGGCTCATAGTCAGTTCACAGGGACAGATATGGCCTAAGCCCTCCTCCAGGCTCAGCCAATCAGTTGACCCAGAGTAATGGACTTTTCAGCAGGAGACATCTTGCAACTGTCAGAGCCTGGCTCCAGTGGACAAACTCCAGGGTCAGGATGTCTGGCCATCTTTCATGCAGTTGAAAGCCTTCAGTGCATTCTTGGCCACAGCTCATGTATGTAGATGAGGAAGTAGGAAGCATAATTTATTCTCTGGGCAAAAGGGGGGCTGATGAATGGGTATGTTGACTCAACCTTCTTACTGAAGTGCCAATTGCAAAAAAAAAAAAAGAGAGAGAGAGATTGGGTCCTGAATATAGGATGAATTGAGAGTAAGTCCAGGGTAAAATTGTGGGGAGGTTGAGAAGGATGGGGAGAACTGACATCCAAGAGCGCCAGCACTCAGGCATGCTGGGGTATCTGTGCTGCCTGAAGGGACAGCAGAGAGGCAGCCTGGAGGTTGGGGAGTTCTCGTCTTTTGGTGAAGTTAATCCATTCAGAATAAAATTCAGGCCCCTGGGAGGTACCATATCACTATTAATAGCAATATCATTAGCTAACATTTATTGAGCACTTACTGTATGCCAGGCATGGTACTGACTTCTTGACATGGATTGTGTAATCTAATCACGATGATTGCTGTCTGAAATATTCACTGATAGCAGGCCTCATATTCAGCCAGTATGGTCGGGTACCAAAATACTGAAATAGTTCAAACCCAGTTAGTAAATAGAGCCGACCTGATCTCCCCGAGTTACTCCCCATCCTCTGCTTTTCCCACGAGGCAGGAAAGTGGGGGATCTGTGCGGTGTGACACTGGTTGATACATATTTTTGATGTTGTGGTGGTAGACTGAATAGTGGCTCCCAAAGAAATCTATGTCCTGATCCCTGGACTCTGAATGTCACTTAATATGGCAAATGAGACTTTGTAGATTATCTTGGATTAACTTGGTGGGCCCTAAGTGTAATCAGAAGTGTCCTCATAAGTGGTAGGCAATGGGAGATTTGACACAGAAGGCTGGGGGTGATATCATGATGGGGGGAGAGGGAGTTTGAAGATGCTGTACTATTGGCTTTGAAGCACAGAGTGTCCACAATCCCAGGACTGGAACTCTAGAGGCTGAAAAGGACCAGAAAATGGGTTCTTCGCTAGAGTCTCTGGAGGGAGCATGGCCCTTTTGAAGCCCTGGTTTTGGCTTAATGAAAAGGACTTCAGACTTCCAGCCTCTAGAACTGTAAATAAATAAATTTGTGTTATTGAAGGGACTGAATTCATGATCATTTGTTAGAACAGCCATAGGAAATGAGTACAGTTATTCTGACTAGTAACAGCCTGGCTGAAGAGACTACAGCTTGATGGGGTAAGTGATTTGCTTGAAGCTGATGGTCTGCATTTGAATTTAGGCTGCTGACTGCAGAACCCATGTTTGTAACCATTAACCTTCCTTCTAATAATGCTGCAAAGAAATTGTCATTAAACCTACTTCAACATGAGATGAATCACAGAGACTTAGAGAATTATGTGACTTTGTCCAAGGTCAGAGCTTTGCCTAAAGGACAGAGTTGGTATTTGGAATGCAGGAATACCTCATTCTGATGATTTCTTTATTATGAAGTCCTTCTACCCTGTGGGCTAAATAATGACAACTTGGAGATTTGTGATTATCTAGAATTTAGCCCAGGTCACCAGTTGCTAGCCTCTCAAGGGGCAGCCAGCCTCCCACCAGTGCTGGAGGCAGACCTGTAGGTACTCATCTTGTCCAAAAGGGGTGGCTTAGGAATGTAGGTAGGGAAGCAGCCAGGCCTGCCAATTGGGCTGCTGTAGGAAGCTAAGCATACTAGGGTGGGGAAGGAAGTGGCCCTGACTCAGCCAAGCCACATGCTGCTCTTGAAGAGCCCGCTTTCTGGATTCAGCAGTACCCAGAGAAATCACTGGGAGGACACTCGTTGGCTGGCGGGCAGGCAGAGGTACACACCACAGACGCATCTGTGGGGCATCCATTAGCCAGGGCTTTCCTGGCCAGCTGTGGTTTGTTTGTGCCAGTGCCTCCATTCAGTCTATGAGAGGCTAAACAAGCATGAAATAGTTATCTTGAGCCCAAATTAACAATTTCTAATCCCCATACAACCCATTTTAGGGAGGTCATGTTCTCCAAATTAACACATTATGAGACAGCTTAAGATAAGTACCGGAAGTTGGAGACTGATTCCTGGGAGGGCAGAGGAAGAAAGGACTCTAACTGGTTGGGGCACCAGGGAGCATTCCCCCAAGGATATTAGACTGAGCCTTGAAAATGTGAATAGGAACTGTGATGGGTTGAATTGTATCTTTCAAGAAGATATGCTAACCACATGCCCCTGTGACTGTGACCTTACTTGGAAGTAGGGTCTCTGAAGCTATAATTAAGTTAAGATAAAGTTATCAGAATCTTTATCTAATATATCTGATATCCTCATAAGAAGAGATAGGTATTGGTATGGAGATTGGGCTTCTGTGTGCCCCTAACTGAGCTCTGGAATGTCCCCAGAGCTCCATCCTCAGTCCTCAGACCTCCATCCTCAATCTCTGTGTAACACTGTCTCCTGCGGTTTTAGCCACATCTCATAATGTGCTGAGGATGTCTAGCTTTCAGTCTCCAGGCTGCTCCAGGCTTGGTGATCCAGTTGCCTGGAGGTCATTTCCACCTGGATGTTCCAGAGGAGCCTCAAACTCAACATGTTGAAAACCAAAGTCAGTGTCTTCTTTCCCTGTCCCCAAAGCTATTTTCCTTTTTCAGTGAATGATAGGACATCTACCTGGTCCCCCAAGAAATAAGCAAGGAGTCATTCTGAGCACCCTTCCTTCGTCCCCCACCAAACACTAAGTCCTGACAATTCTACTCCCTCAGCATCTCTGCCTCTGCCCCTTCTCTTCATCTTCACTCTACTGGCTCCTGGCACTCCTAACTGGTCTCCCTGCTTCTGGACTCACTTCCCCTTTCCTCCAGACCAGGGGTCAGCAATTTTTTTTCTGTAAAGGGCCAGGTGGTGAATATGTTTGGCCCTGTGGGCCCAGTGGTCTCCATCACAGCTACTCAGTGCTTCCGCTGCAATGTGAAAACAGCGTAGACAATACACAGATGAATGAGCTTGGCTGTGTTCCAACAAAACTTTATTTACGAAGACAGGTGGGGGGGCCAGATTTGTCCCAGAGGCCATAATTGGCTGGCCCTGCTCTACACTGGGGCCAAAGTGATCTTTCTGAAAGGCAAGTCGAGTCATATTTGCTGTCTTACTTAAAGACCCTCAGTACCTCCTCATCAGTTCTATGCTCTTCCCGAAGCCGAGTGGATCTGGTCCCTTGCCAGCTCTCACACTGGACACTGTACTGTGCCCCCTGCATTATTTGCAGCTCTGTCTTGTTTGCAGTTACCACCTGTTCCCTATCCCAGAAGGCTATGATGCAGCACATTTTTGCAGAGTCATCCCAGGGATCTTCCTTTCTTGACTTCACTCATTCATTTGTTCCTTCACACATGTGCTTGTTTAGCATTTTTTCCTAAGCCACTTGGTGAGTAGTTACTGTGCCAGGAAGGGACTATGTAAAATGGGGTTGAGACCTGAGAACTGATTGATATGAGTTTTATGTGAATTGATTGAGGCTTGATGCATTTTTCTCCAAATTAGGTTACCTATGGGATTAAGATAAATCACATTTCATACTATTTTAAATTTCTGTCCCATTACCAGAATACATTGTCCAAGGTATACTATAATTCAGTTTTTGAGAGAGACTTGAATTATTCTGTGTCTAACAAAATAATATTGCATTCTGTTTTTAAAACATTGATTTGTTAGGTGAAAGCTTTTAAAACATGCCATAATTTTTGTAACCTCTTTCTGGCATTGCTTCATTTCAGAATGTTATAAATTTAAAAGTAAATAACTTTGGGGCCTCTGGACTTCTAAGAAGCTATGGGACAGTGATGTCACAAGGGGACAACTAGGAGGGAGGCATCCTGAGCTGCTTTTCCCTAACCTCTAAGTCTCCCCCCAAAGCCATGCCAAATCACCAAAACAAGCAGCTTAGGGCTTGTTTGGAAACAGAACTTTAGTCCTACACCCATTCCACACAGGTCACTGTCCCTGAACAACTGCTGGGTAGAAATGCTGCAGGTGCTTCTACCCAGAGTGATACAGTGGTGACTGAGAGAGACAAGGTGTTCCCACTCCTGGAGCTTTTATCATCATGTAAGTCACAAGTGAATAAATAAGATGGTGTAGGCTTTTAATGATGAAGGCAATTACATAGGAGGTGTGACAAAGAGTGACAGATGGGAGTGGGAGAGAAAGATGGGACAGGGCTGCCAGCCATTTCCATTTTAGATGGTGTGGCCACAGGAAGGTCTTCTGAATTGTACAATCTCTGTGCTTTCACTACACTTGGTTAGCTTTGTAATTAAGTCTGTCACATTCCATTTATTCATTTGTTTACTCCTCTATCTCTCCCTGTCAGCTGTGAACTCCTCATCGGCGGAAACCTTGCTGAGTGCTCTATGCATCCTTTTCGCCTGGGACCCAGTAGCTGCTTCATTAGAATTTGCTGAATGAGTACATCTAGTTGCACCCTCCAAACGCTGCCTGCAATTCTGCCACCAACCGCAGTAATTTAGTGAGATGAAGGCAGCGTCAGGGGAAAACCTTGAAGTTAAGCTCAGTGGCAAGCCCACTTCAAAGACAGATGACTGAAAAAAGACGGTGATACATGTGCCTTAAATTTACCTTAGGAATTAAGAACCACCATCTTCCAGACAAGCGCCGTTGGGGTTTCACCAATCATCTAAATGTCTGAAAAATAGCTGGAGACATTGAACACACACAAAATGCGGCTGGGTTTAGCTGGTTGTGGTGATGCCCTTAGATAAAAATAGCTGCTCCGTGGTCTGCTTCTGTAGCAAAGACAAAACCCTCTCAGTTCTCATGGGGGAGAACATTGGTTTTTAAATTCTACTTTTAAACAAAAAATATTTTTTTGCATATTCTTTATTTCCCAATCACGAAAGGCATACTCACTTACTAAAGGCCATTTGGAAAATCCAAAAAATTACAAGGCCCCTCACCCAGTGCTTTTGCACGTTTTCTTTTAGTCTCTGCTCAGAACGACTGCATATGCTGACAGCAGTTAGGGATAAGTAGGATAGGAGGATAAATACCATTTTACTGTTTTGCTCTCTCTTTTTATTGTGACAGAATATACATTACACAAAATTTACCGTTTTAACTATTTTTAACTATAGAATTTCGTAGCAACAAGTACATTCACCATGTCGTTCAACCATCACCAGTATCCATTTCCAGAACTCTTTCATTATCCCAAACTGAAACTCGGCACCCATTAAATGATAACTCCTCATTTCTCTCTCCCTCCAGCCCTCGGTAACCTCTATTCTACTTTCTGTCTCTGAATCTGCCCATTCTAGATGCCTCGTGTAAATGGAATCATATAATAATTGGTCCTTCTGTGTCTGGCTTATTTTACTTAGCATAATGTCTTCAAAGTGTATCCATGTTGTTGCATACATCAGAATCTCTTTCCTTTTTAAAGATGTAGAATTAATTAAACAAGGAGGCCATTAGACGGGGCTGGCTCTAATGCCTCGGTGGCCTCTGTAAGCAAACAGAACCTAAGCCTGTGAATGCCTCAAGGTTACCAAAGCAAAACGTAAGGAGAGCCAATCACCAACAGCCAATTAGGCTTTCCCAAATAAGGCAACTGTGCAAATTATGACCAATTAAATGATTTCCTTGCTTTGCTTCCTCACTTTCTCTATAAAAGACTTCCTTTCGCTACTGCCCGTGGAGCATCCTAATCATTTCCGGTTTAGTACTGTCCAGTTTGAGTTTTGCTCAAATCAACTCCTAACATTTGTGATATGCCTCACTTTATCTTCTAACAAAGGTGAATAATATTGCATAGTATGTATATACCACATTTTGTTTATTCATTCATCTATCAATGGACATTAGGGGGTTTGTCTTCCACCTTTTGTAATTTGTGAATAACACTGCTGTGAACATGGCGTACAAGTATCTGCTTGAGCCCTTGTTTTCAGTTCTCTGGGGTATAAACGAGGAGTGGAATTGCTGGATTACATGGTAATTGTGTGTTTAACTTTCTAAAGAACCACCAGTTTTCCTCCGCCACTCTGCCATTTGACATTCCCACCAGCAATGCATAAGGTTCTAATGTTGCCACACCAACATTTATTATTTTCCTTTTTTTTATCCTAATGGATGTGAATTGGCCTCTCATTGTGGTTTTAATTTTTATTTCCCTAATGTATGTTTTATTTTTATAGAGGAGGAGACTAAGTCAAAGCAAAACTAACTTACTCAGATCACATAGCTGCTAAGTTGTAGAAACAGGATTCAAATTCAATGTCCTCTTACTCCAGTGTCCATGCTTTTAATTGCCTCACCAGTTATCCTCCCTTCAGATCATAAGTGCTTGAGAGGGCAAGTAGCATAGAAATAGTTTTCAGCAACAAGTCATTCTTTAAGTGAAAGAGTTCACAGTTATCCAAATCTTCATCAAAATATTCATTTAATGAATGCTAAAAGATGGGCTTTGCTTTCAGAGGTCTTCCAGACTTTGTGATAGTGCTTCTCAAACTTGGGGTGACCAGTATTATTTCTTTAATCCCCATTCCATTACATATTAGTGTTTTTATAAACCTAAATTACTAAAAAAAGAAAATGAAAAAAATAGACATACATAATTGAAGCCCAAATATTTGATTTACTGCAAAAAAAAAATTACTCTGTCAAATAGCTATAAGTGTTTACTTATTTTCAGTTTCTCTACTTATCTTATCGTGGATAAATAAGAGTATACAGACAGCACTGGCCACAAATTCCATAGCAAGGGGAAGAGGTGCATGTTGAGATTTGAAAAACAAAAATGAGCTGGGCAGTGTTAATATGGAATGCCCAGCCCTCCATTGTTTTTAACTCTTTTCTTATGGAACCAGAATCTAGAGCACATGGAAAATTCCAAGGGCATTAAAATCTGGCTGCCAAGAATCAGCATAGTAAAATTAAAATAGACTTTGCATTCAGGAGATCTGGGGTTAAATCCGTGTGTCCCAGCTTGGGTGACTTTCTGGTCAGCAAGTCAGTTCTCTCTTACCCTCATCATTATCATCTCCTAAAATAAGTCTAGAAAGTTCTACCTTACACAGATGCTGTTAAGATGGAATGCCACCAAGTATGTAGATTAGTTAGCAAAGTACTCAGTCTGTCAGCACCACTCAACCAATAAATTCTTGTCCCTTCCATTTTTCCTTAGTAGAACTCTGACAGCTTTCAAAGGCTGCCAGCAGAGGACCAGACCGCCAGAGTCTAAAAATGCATCTCCCTTAATAACTGTTTGGTTTGGAGGGAGACTTACTCATCGTTAGCCTCAGAAGCAGCAGGTCCTGGTCAGGAGAGAGGCGG
Organism: Macroglossus sobrinus; assembly: GCA_004027375.1. Lineage (NCBI taxonomy): Eukaryota > Metazoa > Chordata > Mammalia > Chiroptera > Pteropodidae > Macroglossus > Macroglossus sobrinus. The sequence goes on along the minus strand of PVKZ01000604.1, from coordinate 438,675 downwards.
TGCTGGGTCACTGGACATCACCTGGAACTCTGCCTCTTCCCAGCATGCTCTGGGCTGCTGCCACATTGTGCCCATTCAGACTCAGCAAAGCAAAAACATGTCATTTTACGTGACATGCTTTTAACATGTCATTTTACTTGAAAAATCTGGGCTTTGGAAGAGCCATAAAAAGGAGGGGGGGGGAGGAGATCTAACAAAGCAAATTCAGTGTTTCCCATTACGCTGGCTTTACTTCAAAAGAACCACATACTCTACCGAAGACTCTAGCACCATCTTTGAAAATCTGTGAAATCCTGATATCCCAGCGCTTTGCCAAATAATGCATGTTTCCTATCCTTCTTCCTTTGCTTTTGGCAGGACTTTTTGGACATAATGCATGGAAGATGTTTGGTTTGGATATCTGGGTTTAAAATTTAAATCCATAACACTAGCTGTGTGATCTTAGAGCATTCATATATGAAGTGGGTTTATAATTATTATAATACTACAATTCCTGTTTTTGAAAGAAATAGATGGCATCATGAATGTGAAATCATTACATGACCCCCACCACTCCTCCCTTTCCTCTTGCTAAGTGATAAAGAGCAAATGAATTTTAGACACAACCAAATGTCTTGGGGCCCATGGCTCAGCGAAGAGAGTATCAGGGATGTTCTGCTCCCCATGCAGAATACCAGGGTTGCCTCTGGGAAGGTGGAGTATAAACTTTTACTGTTCAGAGGGCATACATCAAAGCCTCATGTGACTGCCTGCATACCTCGTAGTTTGCAGTCCTGAAATGTGAGCATAACCGGTGAGCTTTGTGTGGCTGAACAAGGAAATAATTTGTTCGTCGTTCTTTAAAGAGGCTCTGAACTTATACCAAGAACAAGGAGCCTGTGTTTATCTGGAATCTTTCTCTAAAAAATTTATAGTTCAGCACAGGCCTGGAAAAAAGGGATGAGGAGTGATGGAGACCACATGGCCCTAAAAATGCAGCTGACATTATGCTCACTACATGTAGGATGTATTTGCCCTATTTCTTCAGTGAAGGGTTGGACCGGCCTTTCAGTATGACCTTCAGGAAAGGCCTTGTATCATCATGACTCCTAGAGGGTGGGTGTCCGAGCAGAATGTATTCAGGAGCATCAACATTGCACCAGTGCTCCTGAGAGATCAGTGAGGTGCCTTCACACTGGTGCCACCCCCCTCAGCTATTCACACCTTGCAGCCTATGATTTACTACATGCTCTGCTATTCTGTCCTCATCCTGATGACCAAAAAGCTTTTGATTTCTTGGGCAAAATTGTGACAGGCTCGCCAAGCATCTTAGACTGCCTAGTGCATGTTATGTCCCTCCTACTTTGGCCTTAGCTTTAGGACACTTTCCAGCCTGGAGTTGTTTTTACAAGCAGCTATCCACCTTGATTTACCCATGCCCAGTGTAACTTGTTCATCTTGAACACCTGTTGAGCTAGTAGGGTTGGAGGTAGAGTACCTCTCTTAAATGTAATCAATGGATGTATTCCAAAGCCCAAATGTGGTTGTGAAGGATATGGAAAAGAACGGTCCCTTCTCTTTTTAAATCAGCCATAGGACTAACCATAGACATGTCTTGAGTTCTATTTATGTTGTTGACTGATCTTTAGCTTTTTAAGGAAATAGGCCCCTGAGCATGTGATATCTTAAAATAGTAAAGTGACAGCTAACTTTCATTTGTCATGCTAAAGAAGGAGGACAGGCACAGGTAACCCAGAAGGGCATGTAGCCCCCATGTCCTTGATATTTATATTTTGAATTCATTATGATAATGGCACAACTGGTCAAACATGTATCTCTGGAATGATGCAAAATAGTCTGTGTGAGATGAAGGGTTTTCATAACCATTGTTAAGGCTCTGTAGGCAAATTTATTCCCGTAATTCATGCAACTTTTTTAGCACCTTGGACCTGAGACAGCTGAATAAACAAACAAAACTTAAATCTTTCTGTAGAAAAGTAGGCTTTGTGCTTGGAGGGCTGCAATGTTCAGGGGAAAGAGAATAGACTTTGAACTGAACTTGTTTACATGTAGCAGGTTAAAAGAAAAAAATACATGTTTAAAGAACTGTATCTATTTATTTTAGCTGAGTTCATCTTTGGAAGAATATTGCTGTTTTGTTGTAAGAACATTTCGATGAGGTTACTGTTATTCAAATATAAGGCCTTGGACCTAGATTGTGGGGAGATGCTAAGACAAAGGGAAGATAAATTGCTCTGTATATGAGGTAAAAAGGGGTCCTTAATTGGAAGAGAGATTGTTTGATTATTAACTATGTTTTACATTCTCTGGAGGCACAGAATCCAGGAACATAGAGTCTGGGGCTCTAAGACTTATTCCCAGCCCCCGGACCACTGGCCAGTACTGGTCCATGGCCTATTAGAAACTGGGTCACACAGGAAGAGGTAAGTGGCAGGCAAGAGAGAAGATTCATTTGTATTTGTAGCCGCTCCCCAGCACTAGCATCACCACCTCGGCTCCACCTCAGATCATCAGGCATTAGATTCTCATAGGAGCACCGATTCTTGGTGCCAAAAAGGTTGGGGACCACTGCTTTAAGAGACAAAGTGAAGAGAAGGCTCAGGTGTGATAGGAGTGGACTCAACAACATGGTGGGAGGTTGGTGATGGGAGAGGCAGGGGAAGAACAAAGGCATAGCTGTGGCACTGACACAGCTCCAGTGCTGGGCAATTAGCCAACACTTCATCTTTACCCCAACTTAGATGATATTGGGAGAGAAAGGAAAAAAGAAGAGAGGGGAAATTTTTAGGCTAAGTTTTTATCTTTAATTGGCCACGTTCACATAAAAGAAATATTAAGTTTGCCATGATTTTATTAAATTTTATTAAAATAAATTTACAGCTTTACCCTTTGAGTCAAATGACTATGAAATTCACACCGACACTTATGGTATCTGCTGAGTTTTCATCTAAACTTTGTGATTTCTGTATTTTTTTGTCCAGGGAGTAGATGATGTGCTAGACTGACTTTCTGCTTTCATATCTCCTAGTTCTTTCCCATCATTGCCCCTTCCACACGTCTTTTTGTCTGTTCACATTTCTTGAGCTCCATGAAGGCCAAATCTCTGGAGACCACTTTTACTGTTGTACCTCCACTTTGTAGCAGAGCACTCAGAACATAGCAGTCGTGAAATGATCGTTTGTTGAATAAATGCCTGAAGAAGGATGGGGAGTAGCCAGGAGAGGTGGAGCAATCAGAATGGAAGCAAAGAAAGGGATGATCACTAGGTCCTGAGGATGAAGGAGGCTGTTGGTTGGTCAGTACAACTGGGGGCACATAAGCCAGCAGCATGGCTGTAGGACATGAGGACAAGGAATTTTAGGGTGGGCTGCAGAGGGCACAGGGAAGTTGCTATAATTCCATGGCAGGCACTCAGTGAGCTGGAAAAAATTGCTGGTTCTCTCTGATTGGACTGCCAGCCTACTGGAAGGTTGTTGGGTGGGGAGGGGGCAGAGCAGACTGCTTTTAGTTCAAGGTGCTCAGCGTCTTTAAAACTCTCTCTGGAGAACAGGTGTGATGCCAGCTCCATAACTCTGTGAACAGTGGCGTTCTCCTGAGCAGCTGTGATCATTTCCTCATCCTCCGAACTCTCCTCTAGAATGTTCTGCCAGCATGTGAAGCCAGGAGCCCAGGGAAAACCAAAACCCTCCACCACAAACCCTAAAATGCCACCTGGATTATGTTTTTCCCTCTTCTAACACCTTCGGGAGCTTCCTCTTGCTTTCAAGATTTATTTTAAGGAGATAGATTGGGCTTTCTCATTCAGTGGTTATGAGGAGTATTTGATGCCCTTCCAACAGAATAAACCTTCTTGAATGGGTCAGGTTCCCTCTTCCTTCCAGATTCTGGTAGGGAAGAGGAGTGAGACAGAATAGAAGCACTGGAAACAAAATCCTTGGTAGATGTAAGACAGTGAGAGACCATTACTGGGCAGGGACTGGAGTAGGCTGATGTGATAGTGAAAGGAAGTGGTGAAAGCTGACACCTCTCTTGGCAGCAAACTTCCTCTTTCCTATATCCACTCCTTCCTGCTCAGCCTCTCTCACTGGAGCCTTTATGTTGCTGTCTATCCTGTTAAGAGTTAATAAACATGAATTCCTTAGAGCAGTGGCTGTCTCAGAGTTAGCACAGAATAAATGGTTGCTACTCTTTGCACTTATTATTCTAATCTATTCTTTCTTTCTCTTATCACTCATGGTTCTTTTTGTTGTGTGTGTGTGTGTGTGTGTGTGTGTGTGTGTGTGTGTGTGTGTGTGTGTGTTGCTACCTTTAATTAAAGATTTGAGCCAATGCACAGCATGTCAAGGTGAATGTGGGGTGGGGGTGGCATCTAGGAAATTTGTTGAGGAGATTAACCTTAGTCAGTGAGGGTGGTATAGAGTGGCTGGTAGGAGAACCCAATGTGAGGGTCAGATGAAAATGGCCCATCTTTGCTACAGGGCCTGGGTCAGAAGGTGTCAAATAAGTACCCATTAAATGTTTGCTGAACAAAATGCATGGTGATATTTGACTGGGCTTTGAAGTATGGGTAGAATTATCTGCCCATCAGAGAAAGAGGTGTTCAAGGTGACAGTTTTTCCATTGGAGAACTAAAGAAGCAGCAGAGAGAAGTAATTCTGTGACTGTAATAATAAAAGAACGTGAACCAAATGGGAAAAAAAATAGAACAAAAGTATGAGTAAAAGCATGGGAGAATTTTGCCTTCCAGATTTCTGAATAAGCTTTCTTCACGTTATGGGGTTTAGAAAAATTCCCATGAAAGTCAGATGTGTATGCATTGACACCAGGCGGGTGGTCTTCCTGCCCAGAGACAACGTGCCCACCCACTGGCACAAGGAGAGGGCTGAGCATGGCTTCTGAGAACACTAACAGACTGTGCTGAGTCATCCATGTTTGCTCTGAAGCTGCATTTCTCAACATATGTTGGTCAGGATGCCTCCCTGCCCCTTTGCCTACAGGATAAGCCCAGGGGGTTTAGCTTAGCAGGTATGCCCTTGCTGATTTCTCCAGCTTCAGCTCCTGTTTACCTCACCCACCCCCATGCATGCACAGCTCTGTATCCCAGGGATACTGGCGAATACCCAAATGCCATCCTCTTTTCTACCTCCATGTCTAAGTATATATCATTCCCTTTATCTGGATTTCTTTTCACCTCTTACCTGCTTGTCAATCTCCTATTCATCCTTCAAAACCCAAATCAGAAGTTCTTTCCTTTCAGTAGCTTTCTCTGAACCACTACAGTACTTCGTTAAGAGCATTCTCTCATTTAGTAAATATTTATTGAGTCCCTACTATGTGCCAGGTAAGGGCTGGGACTCTACATTGCTCCTCTATATTGTTCATTGCAATCTCAATACTTACAGAAGTTAGCACAAACAAGTGTTCTAAAAGTAGAGGGAAAATGAATGAAGGAATAAAATGAATCACCTCCCCTAGGCTCCTGATGTTCCTACCATAAATCTGATTTGATACGACATGAAAAATTGAGTGCTCTGAGCCCCTAAGAAAAATGCTAACACTCTTTGCTAGGATCCTCTGGCTGCTTATACTTTTATGTAAACCAGTTTTCTGGAGGAAAGCTCTCTCTGATGGTCATGCAGTCTTTTCTGTTGTGATCTCTCATATTCCTGTGGTTCCAGAGGCTGAAAAAAAAATCAGTGACATCATGACTCACTATCTTCTTAGTGCGCCACAGATGAGCTGCCGGGCCTACACCCCACCACGGGGAAGGCTGGCCACCCAAACCCGCCTTATTGCCTGTCTGTGTCCTTTTGTCAACCTCAGACCAAGGCTGGAGCACTTTGGGGTTTTTCTAAAAATACTCTGCACAAATTTCAAAGGCAGCTTGCAAAATGGGGTTTGGGAAATAAATAGGCAGCCATATAATCATATTCTGTTCTTTGGGAGAGACATAATTAGCTCCTGTTTTGATTTGATAATGAGTAGCTTGGTCCATGCATTTCCAGGCTGCTGGCTGTAATTAGAACATTCTATAAAAAGGTGACTGAATCAATAGGATTGATTTCTTCTAATTACCGCACCTGTATGAAGATATCAAAATGATGCTCAGTATCCTTGAGATGGTCTCCTTCTGGAGAGTGATATATTGGAAAGAGGACTTGACTTGGAGTCAGAAGTACTGGGCATTTATATATCAACCATAACTTTAAAATAATAAATAAATAAAAATTTAAAAAAGAAAGAAGTACCGGGCATCAGTTCTCAGCTTGGCCATTTGCCAAACGTCACCATCTTCTCCTTTGTAAAAGCGGAGATAATGTTTCCTTTGTAGGCATGTTTTAAGGTTCAAAAGAGACAGTATAAAGATAAAGACTCTAGCATGTAAAGGATAGTTAATATATGTTAACTTCCTATATTTCTTTCGAAATCATGTTTTCTTTGTACTAGTGTCGCCTTTGGCCTCTCCTTGAAAATGACTAACAGCGTCATATGTGAAGTGACAATTTTGCAGCTACCATTTATTGAAGATCTTGGCACTTCTATCAATACCTAGGATTTGCTGAAATTCATTCTCTACTCTTCTGTCATGTTGCTCTTAGAGCTTACCTCTTTAAGGAGGAGAGGGCATTTGTCTGGCCACAGGCCTCCTTCCCATTGATCTATGGGAAAAGTAAGAGACCTCACCTGACAATTTTAAGATATTTGAGAGAATTAGCTTCATTAATTGAGATTGATGGCTGTGGCCCACCCACACAGTAACTCACCCCACTTTCATATGGTGGAGTAAGGATTAGGACAAGGGACTAAGGGCCCACACCTGGGATGACACAACCTGTGACACCTGAGCCCTAACTAGAGCCAGGCTGTAGCTGTACTGGGGGTGGTGGGCCTTCTTCCCCTCCTCCACAGCTATCAGGATCCAGTTACTGCAGCATTCACAGTCAGCTCACACCCTCATGAAACAAGGAGAAAGGCAATGAGCATTCTAAACCTGCTAATTCTGTCTTGGTGTTGTCATTTTGACTATCTCATACGTAGTTTCCTATGTCTGCCCAGCTTGTATTGGTGCTTTGCTTTGGCTCTTAATGGGGCTTTTGAATGGTTCTTGGTTCTATGCTTTTGCAGATGGGCCACTCCCAGTCCACCCCTTCTCACAGCCAAGAACTCCATCCAGCCCCCATGCCAGCCTGGAGGAGAATAGTGGCCTGAGCTGGATGAGTTCCCATTAAGACTGTGAGGAGCTGGAATGACAGTAGAGACTTTCAGTGTCACCTGGCCTCATGCAGTGCCTGTTAGATTCCTGGATCAAAGGAGAGAAAAACTTCCCAAACTGCAAAGTCTTGGCCTCAAATGCTACCTTCTTCCCCCTCTGCCCAGGGAGCTTCTGTGAAGGCTGCCCTTGGGCAGTTGACTTTTGTCACTGGTTGAAACGGAAAAAAATAAGGTCACACGTCCCTAGGGTAACTAACTGCTGAGCAAAGTAATTTCTTTGGCTATTCAGAGTTATTTTCCAGGAAGAGGAGTCAGCAATTAGAAAGACAAAATCGACACTTTACATGGTTATTTAAAAATAAAACCCTACATTTATAGTATTGAAGTGTCAACACGCACTGATGTCCATTATGTTTTCTTCAACCTCTTATTTTTAAACAGGTAGCAGGTTTTAATTAATTTCACATTTCATGAAATTTTGCCATGTAGAAAGTAGAAGCCACTAGACAACCATAATTTTGTCTTGGTTTTGATTTATTGCTTTTTGCTGCAGCCTTGACTGAAAGCAGTATGCTAAACGTCCTTGAGGGAGAGGAGGTGAGAAATGTGGGCAGAGTGGATATGGCACCTCAGAGATGGAGAAGGGCTATGGCTTCAATAATTAACCCAAGCTGAGACCCTGCCCTGTTTTGTTCTCTGTGAAAATGACCAAAACTAAGAGTGGTTGGCTGCTTGGTATGTGTAGAAGGTAGGATTCTGAGTGTGGGAGTGGCAGAGTCCCACAGCTGTGGTGTGGAAACAGCTGGACTTCAACAGGCTGCTGCAGGCTTAGTGAAGATGTTCATGGTGACCAGGAGGGACTGGGAATGAAAGAACCCTCCTCTTTTGGGGGTAACAAAGAAGGCTCCCAGACTTAGATTTGTCCTTATAGGAAGGAAGGGACTGCCCCTCATAGCTGAGACTGGCTTCTTGCCACTCAGATGGAATGACAGCTCAGAATCACGTTGGATTTGGTATAAAAAGAGGACAGCAGCATGCTATTTCCTGTACATGTGGCAATGCCAATCAAGACTCACACTTTCACATTAAAATAAGTTGAGTCTTTAACATTAGCTACTTGCAGAAAGGTCCTCAATAGAAGTGTTGTAAATTAGTAGTTTTATCCTTAAAAAATAAGAGCTAAAATGGCCATGTTTGAGCTAAAATGCCCTTTCTTCAGAAGAATTCTTATGTACCATATTAATATATAACTTGGTGGAAAGTGTAAGTGTCCTGATTGGAGTTGGTAGGACCCACAGCCCTCCTTACATGGCCTATTCTTCATAAGTGACATCCATGAAGTCCCAGGGTTAACTTGGAGCAGTGCTACAGGTCATAGACTTGCTTTGATTGGTTCATAAGTGACATCCACGAAGTCCCAGGGTTAACTTGGAGCAGTGCTACAGGTCATAGACTTGTTTTGATAAGTAGGTGACTGAGATATCAAGTAGCTAATAACTTCCATGTTATGCCAACATTCTTTAGCACTTTACTTAAGATCCTTCATTATGTGGCCCATTTCTTTGCTACTTACATACGTCTCTGTATTCTGAGGGACAGCTCTAGTGTCCACTTCAGTGCCTAGTACAAGAATACGTTAAATAAATGCAAATAAATGATGTAATGCATGTCGTTGGAGGGAAGTCATCTTTCAGCCCAGATGATGAAAGATGAAATAGAATAAAAATTTTGGCATTACTGAGAAAACTAATTCACGAGAGAACAAATTAAGTTTTACCTTTATTTTTTTTCTCTTAGTTTGGAATGACCTCTACCTAGTTCTACCTACAGATGAGGTTTAATACACCAAACCACTCGAATCTTTCACAATACCCCTTCCAATCTCACAGGGCATATGTATACACACATTTGTATACATTGTGTTTGAAACCAATTGAGAGAGAAGTCAGAGAGATGGAGATCAAAATAACTGAACTTTTTTTCTTTTTTTTTTTTTTTTTTTGGCTAATAATGCTGGTTTGGAGAATGCAGCTTGAGCAGACTTCCTCCTCCTTCTCCTAAAATCTAGATTTTGGAAAGAGCTGCCTTAGCTCAGTAAACAGACATACTTAACCAGCCAGCTTAGCCTCAAGAAATCATGGCCAGAACACACCTCAAAGTAACAACAGAGAGATCTGGGTCTCCAGAGCTGCCTCTGGGCTCTGATCCAGGTTACTTCCGCTTGGAAACAGATGCAAAGCACAACGTGACACATATACACACTCATACAAAGAAAAAACCTGAGACTTCTCAACGAAGTCTTTCCTACTCCTTGGTATTAGGGGCAGGGGCAGGAGTTGTAGAATTAAGAGCAGAGAACTACTTTTCAGTATTTATGAATGGACAGTATGCCCAAGTTTATGGAACAGGGTAGAAAATTCAGAAAGTGTCTCCAAAAGTCATTTTTTACTACATTAAATTCAGTTGCATTCATGAAAGGCCCCGCTTGGATCTTCATGTCTATCAGACATTTTGAACTGTGGTTTTTATGTTTATTGACTGGGGCAACCCTAAGCTCATTTCTGGCAGAATGACCACACTTGGTGGGTATTGCTTGATGATTGAATTCTGCAAAAATGCAACGAAACTAACCTAAAAATTATGGACTGCATTTACAAATGTATAACAAAAATGTATATTAAATGCCCTAAAAGAATTTTGTTTTAGCATGAGTGTATACAATTCAACCCTAGTATACACCAAATTAATATGTAAAGAAGAAATTAGGAACCATGAACAGATGGGCAGAGAGAACACAGGAATACAAGTGAAGAGACACAGGTTTAATACACCAAATAGACAATTAGGTCTAGAAAAAGCTGAAACACAGTTAAAGATTAACATAAAATTAATCATCCCATTCAACACCTTCATAAGCAAAGCCTTTAATACCAAGAGTTTTCAAGGGAGAGGACAATGGAGACTGAGATCTGAGGCCAGGCTGAGGATAATATATGGAGAATCTGGGTCAGGCAGCATCCCAGAGAGTACAGATGCATGTGTTAGAGATGGCTCACAAGGAGAAAAATGGTGTGCCAGCCAGACTCCTTGGTTGTAAGCAGCAGCATCCAACTCCCTTGGGATAAAAGAGAACTTTTGTGATTCATGGAAGCTTAAAGAAGTAGATTTTACCAACAGTCAGGATTCAAACAGTATCCAGAAGCCAGGAAACAATAGCAGTGTGACCAGGACCACATAAAGCCAGTTTGGGACACCACTGCAGCCCTGACATGTGACTTCCACTGCTCTGAGGCATTGCGTTGCACTGTAGGCCATAACTGCCACTACTGGACACTGACCTTGGACACTATGGTTGCTGTAGGACACCACAGTCAGTTTCAACGTCATTTCTTTTTGGCATTTCTTACTTCCAACTCTAATTTCCTGGTCAGAATGTATCTTTGGCTCAGTTTAGGTTATGTGCCTGTGCCCTGGCTGCCAAGGGCACAAGGAGATTTTCCTTCATTTGTCATAAAGAAAACATGCCATGGGAAATGCTCTTCACCTCCTGCCCCCCACAACAGAAGGAGATTTGAATGATGGGCAGCCTAAACATATCCACACAGAAACTCATGGATACATCAACTATGTCTCTTGAGGAGAGTTAATGTTCAAATGCCAAACTTAAATGGACATCTAAAAGGATTAAGTGCCACAAAACCAACAAAACCAATGCTTCAAGTCACAAAGAAAGTGGTATTTATTTAACTTTATAAAAATAAATCCCAAGTTACATGTCTTCTTATGTTGATAAATTACAAACTGCCTGGCCCATACCTCCCTTGTTTTTTTTCCCCTTTACTACCTATTTGCTCTGAGCTCGATGCTGGCCAATAAAAGTCACTAGGGAGGAAAAAAAGTCAAAATGGAGCAATAATACAGTTTACATTTTTTGATCATATGGGTTGGCTTATATATTAACAGGTAGATGGCATTAGTTATGCTTGCTAAATAAAATACCTGAGATAATAATAATAGATAGCATTTATTGAATGTTACTGAATCATATGCTTTGCATATGTTATCATGTTCAATCCACATGGCAACTTGGTTGAAATTATTGTTACCATTTTACAAAAGAAGAAACTAAGGCTCAGAGAACGTAAGTTACTTTGATAAAGATTGTAAAACCAAGTAAGGAGCATCTTAACTGAGATCTTAGCCCCCTGTCTATGTAACCCAGAGAGTCCTTCTGCCATGCCACACTTCCTCCTCTGTTTTAGCAAATTTGAATAGACCTGAGTCAATTTTACTCTGATGGGTGTTGGCTTCCTGCACAAGAACATTCCTTCAGAGATAAAAGTGTCGCTCTCACAGGTTTCTTGGCAGAGAGAATGGGAATCTCGGCTGCAAACTGAAACTGAGGATTTGCTTCAGGAAGTGGGAATTGGCAGAGAAGGGAAAAAAGGGTCTTGAATTGCAAAAAGCAATCACTGGCTGAGCAAGACTTCCTGGAAAAGCAGTGCCCTGTGAGGATGTCTTGGCCAGGGAAATTGCTTTCAACCAAAGTTGCTTTCTTCACAGCAAATGGAAACTAATGGTCACCCCCAGATAATGTGACACAATTTGCCTTTATTTGATGGTTTCTTCTGCCTATGTGTTATTTCCCAGGGTTCTTTTTATACAAGCATTGGCTTTATAAGAGAAAAAAAGTTGTTATATGTTTTGTAAGTCATGCCCATTTTGGCATTGGATTTTTTTTCAATGCTCAAACTTAATTGCAAGTAGAATAGAAGTACAAAAACACCAAATGCATAACAAGCCCATAGGTCTATAATACTTTACATATAGTACTAAAATCTTTATTTCTCCCTAGAGAAAATAGACAAGTACAAGCTTTGAATAAGGTGGACAAGAAAATAAACTGAATAAGACTAGAATGATCTGACTTTCCTTGGATATTTCCTACCTGTGAAGATTTATTTCTTGAATATTTAATAGCATAAGCTGGAAATCAAAAAATTAATAAAAGAAAAAAATCACTAATTATTTTGCCATTTTAGTAAATCAAGCATATTAATTATTCCTTTTTTACATGGAGTTATGTTATGGCTTTCTTCCCTTAACTCTATGTCATAGACATTTCCTGTGAATATGTAGTATTTTAAATTTGATTTTTATTTTCTGTATCAAATTCATTTGAAGGGATATGGTGCAATTTATTTAACCAGTTTCTTATTTGAGGACTTTAAATTGCTTCTAATTTTTCACTGTTATGGAAGGCACTGCGAAAATTCAGTTTTGCATTTAGTTTCCCTCCCCTCATCTTTTTAGGGAACTAGTTCCTTAAAATAAATTTCTCATAGTTGAGTCACTCGATGTAATGAAATTAATTATTTTGCTGTTCTTGGTAGATATTCTAAAATTGCTTTCCAAAAAAGTTTTTTTTTTTATCAATTTATACTGCCACCAGCAGTATTTTCACAAGCCATTTTTCATAAGCCATTTTTTCACTACAAACCTAGCAGCATAGAGTGTTTCATGTCTTTTAAATTGAAGATCTAAAGGGAAGGTTTCTCTAAGTGTGGCTAAAAAGCTACAACTCAGCTATTATGTTGACTCTTAGAGACCAACTATGAAATCACAGCAATAGAAATTGGAGATGTCAGAGGCCTTTTTAGTTTGATCTGGCCCTGGGTGGCAGGTGTTGGATTGTTACCCACATGCCAGTGCTCTGGGGACATAAATGAGTGGAATATGTTTGTCAAATATGTCAGTCATAGTTCCCATAAGACTTGGCCGCAAAATGTCCACAAAGCCAGAATACAAAGTCCTGGCTCTTTGCCTGCCATCCCCTGCAAGGCTTGGGAGCCCATGAAAGGAAGGGCATCTCCTGGGTATGCTACAGAGCCTTTCTTGGTTCCAGAACTTTGCTTGGACACCTGGAATTCAAATTTCCATCGCTGCTGAACTGGAATAAACAAATGTCCCCCAGGGCCACCTTCTACTATTTCGTTCTCTGAATATGTCATTTGTAATGTTGAAATGTATTCTGTAGAATGCCATTGCACTCACAAATTGCCAGGGCATTGGAAGCCGTATAGTCCAACCCCCTAATTCAAACAGGAAGAAACTGAAGCACAGTGAGTGGGAAGGTTGAACGCCGGGGTTTCTTCACTCCCAACATGGTGGTGGTACCCTTTGCCTTCACATGTGATTTTAGTGATGAAATGTCTTTTATACAAGCTGAATCAGGACTGTCTTGCTAATTTAATCTATTAGTGAGATCTTCCTTGTTACTGATAATTGTTCCTGGTTTATCAGGCAATAATTGCAAAGCATGTATTGAGATCTCAGGATTTCTGTGTAGTTCAGTTACAATGATCAATAACATTTATTTAGTGCCAGACTCTGTTCCAAGTAATTTTCATGAATGAACTCATTCGTTCCAACACTTTTCTAAAATGTATTTTTTTCATCATCAAGGGTGGTTTTTAAAATAGTATATTAAATAGTAAAAACTAAATTATGCTAAAGTAATAACCCCAAATCTCACTGACTTACAACAGTTAAGCTGTATTTCCCTTTTGTGTTGGATGTGCATTATAGGATAATGCCAGTTCTTTTCTCTGAGAGCCACTTTGAAATAGCCCTCATCTATGATATTGCTTTATCCTGACAGATGAAATATTGGGATAGTAGAAAGCACAGTGGCTCTTAAACCTACAGAATGAGAAGGCACATGTGCTACTTCCTCTCAGCTTCAATGACCAAAGCAAATAACATGGCCAAACCTGACATTAATGAGGCTGGTAGTAAAATACTCCACCTGGTAAAACCCAGTGAATATACTGAACAACAACTATAATCTATTATTGACAATAACTTCCTCATGGTCTCACATCAAGTAAATTTTTTCAGGTAGGGTTTAAACTCAATATGATTCCAGAGCCAAAATAATCAACTCACCCATTTTACTTTCTCAGTGATCAGAAGCTAGGAGATGTCCTTGGAACCCACATTCAACCTGGGAATCTGTTCTTTTGCCTCCATGAAAAATGACATTGTGAGTGTTAAGCACACACTCATACTTTCTAAGACAACTATTTCATGATGTTCCCTGAATGCTCCCTCTCTCAGAGCACTAGCACATTATTGGCTTGCATGCCCTTTCTTTCTGGGTAAAAGAGATCTCTAGTCACCTAATGTTCCTATACATGAACATGTTTTTAAAGGTGCCAGACTCTCAAGGCAATCAGATCCTCAGAGGACAGCAAGGCTAGCTCCCTGCCAAAGCTGGCATCCTTCTTGTGGAGTCTTACCCACAGGCCATGCAGCCTCTGGTATGCAATTTCCAACCTTGGAGTCCCGTTCATTTCCAGACAGCTCTGACTATTCAAGGTCTACCTTAAGTTGAAATCTCCCTTCCAGAGCTATCATTCCTGGGGCTATGTTTTAAGATAAATATAATCTTTTATATATATATTTATATAATAAATACATATATAAATATGTATATGAGAGATATAAGCATAAATATCCTTTGTATATTATATTCCACATATATTTATGCATTATGTTTATAGATATTTATGTATACATATTATTTGTAGTAATATGTATATAAGATATCAAACTCTATTTATTTGTATATCCCTGCTTTTTATTTTAATTTAGGGGGTATGGCCCTGTAGTTCTTCTCCAGGATCAAAAAAATAATAATTTTCTCTTAATACAATATCACTTGGCATATCAGAACATCCTAGTTGCCATTTTAGAAGGTTCTCTGGTTTCTCTTCATTAAAACAAGGGGGGGTATGTAATATTCACCCCTCCCATTTTATTTAGACTAAGGAAATTATAGCTCCAAAGATGAAAATATATTTTAGATTTAATAAGACAGCAAGATCTTTTCTATGATGAACTAAACTTACTTAGCAAATTCCATTGATACAAACCAAGTCTGATATTTAGAATACTCAGAAATGCTGAGAGGTGAGGTAAGACTATTCTCAAATCCTTTTATACATGCTTCAGAAATTGATTACATGATAAAGGATACCTTAGTCTTTTGATAAATAAGATGGTTTTGCTTACATACTTTTATTTACTTTAATCAACTGGTTTGTATTTAAATACAGAATATATATGGTTTATTTCTCTTTAGTAAATATTTGACAGATTCTTTTTTTTAATTGGCTTTTAATATGGGGGAAATTTTTGATATGTAGACAGAATCAAGCTACTTTTAGAGGTTGCATTATTTTATAGTCTTTAAAATAATAATCCATTTACAGAAACTCTATGAGGGTAAGGACTATGTCTTTCTCATTAATCACTCCTCAGTGGTTGGTATAATGTGTAAAGACATAGTAAAGACTCAGTAAATATTTGCTGAGTTAAAAAGTAAAAACAATGGAGACCATAGGGCAGTGGCCATATATTGTGCTTTGTTTTTGCCCGTAAATGAATTGGCCGTGCTCAAAATAGCACAAATTACTGTAATTGACCTAAATGCATTGGTGATAGTATTGAAGAAAAGAAAAGAGATTTGAAATCTAGTTAGAGGTATACACTAGTCAGGTTTATTCAATGATTGGAAGTTGAAAGATCAAGGAAAAAGAGGAGTCAAGAATAACTTAGGAGTTTCTGATTTGAGTGACTGTGATAGGTGATTTATGGATTGTTTAAAAACAGTCTACTCTTTATTTTTGTTAATAAAGTTTTATTGGAATTCACCCCTACACATTCACTTACATATTGCCTATGGCTGCTTTCACACTGTAATGGTAGTGTGCCTTTACACTGCCTTATAGAGACAAAGAATTGACTAGCATTTCCAGAAAAAAAAAAGGGTGACTGAACCTTTCTCTACAGAATAGGAATTTTTTTTGTTGTTTTTTGCCGAGGGTGGATATTGGGGCAAATAGCTTCTATTCGTTAATGTGTTGAGTTTGTAGAACATTCCAGTGAGGATGTTCAGCAGGAAGTTGTGAATACAAGCCTGGATCTCAGGCATGAAATTATGGCCGAACATATGGATTGAGTAGTTTGTTGTCAGGTTGTGGCTTTGGTGGCCATGTTGAAACAACATGGTAGCTAAGTGTCTAAAATGGCAATTCTGTTGGTGATGTACAGTACTCACTGAGATCTTGCTTAGGAGGTGAGTGTGCAGTGTTTGATTTTAGCTTGTGGAAGCATATGAAAAGAAGGACGGAGGTGTGTAGGGTGCGTTAACTTTCTCTTCCAGAATGTGGGGCAGGTGGCCCATCTGAGCACGAGGCTCAGGCAGAGTCCTCCAGTCACAACCACCCATTTGCTTCAGAATGACCAGTGCTGTTGCAAGTCCTCACAGTAAGCCCCAGGCTGAGATCATAAGCACCCTTTTCAGCTTTACTATGCAACTTGCCAGCCCAGCCACAGGACATCTCATATTGGTTGACGAAGGGGAAGAAAAACTAAATGTTGGCTACACTTCCAAAGTGATGCCAGTCCTGGATATGCGAAGCTCTGCTGTAGCCACCAGGGTTAAGCCTGACAAGGCAGCTCATGTGCTTTCCAGGCTGTTTTCCAGCTGGTAAGTGAATATTTCTGTATTGCACGTGGTACAGAGAGTACAGCCCAGTGCAAGAACAGTTTGTTCCAACAGAGTTTTTTATGCCAGTTCCAACATGCCTTTGAATCCTCTTACTTCCGGAGTGATTCACTTCCATTTCCTCTTTTTCCAAGAAGAGGAAATAGCAATCCCTCTTTCTCATCCTTGGTAAATGTTGTAAGGACAAATATTTTGAATGAGATGGAGTGTGTACAACCATAAGGATAGTGAGCTCTTGGAGGGAAGATGCTGCAGCTTCTACAAAATACTGTTGTATAGACTTTCTAATGTAGTGGCCCATGCCACAGACATCGGCTGTCTTAAAGAAGCAAGATTATTGGCAACTGTACTTAGATCTTCCTTCTTCTTTTTCTTTTTCTTTTTTTATTATCCACTGGAGATAATGAGCTTTATGCATGAAGTTAATTTGATTTTTTTTTGTTGTTGTTGATGTTACCTTACTAGATAGGAAACCCTACTAATACTTCTGGACCTATTCCAATATACATTCTTGAGTTGTGGAAATGTAGTTTCAGAACATGAGTGTTTGCATTTTTCTGTTTCCAGCAGAAATTTATGCTAAATACTGCAAAGTGCATTGAAACACTGGGTGGAACCAAAGTGGAGGGGAGGAATCACATTTTTTAACTTCATTAGGAAATTTTGGATTTTATTTTTAACATTGAATTCTTGTACTTCCCTTTTGAATTTCATGTGTATGCCGGCATGTGCCCTTGTGTATATATGAATATTGGTATGTCCTAATGGGTACATGCACCCTTGCCTGGCTGGAGTAAACTTTTGGGTCTGTGTGCACGTGTGTGTGTGGATAAGCGTGGGTGTATTTTCCTTGTGGATGTGCTGGAGCTCTTAGATCCCATAAGAGCCACATGCCTATCAGGAGGGATCTTTGTTATGTTTTCAGCACATGATTTGCAGAATTAAAGAGTGTAGGCACCAGTTAACCACAGAACCCTCCGTAAACTATTCTGGGTCTCCCCAAAGACCTTTAATTTCCTATTGTATTTAAAGACAATGCATGGCCTTGAATAGTTGTAT
The DNA here is from genome assembly GCA_004027375.1 of Macroglossus sobrinus. Classification (NCBI taxonomy): domain Eukaryota; kingdom Metazoa; phylum Chordata; class Mammalia; order Chiroptera; family Pteropodidae; genus Macroglossus; species Macroglossus sobrinus. The sequence goes on along the minus strand of PVKZ01000604.1, from coordinate 420,830 downwards.
CTGCAAATGCTCATTGCTCAGTGGCCTTGGAAGACAGACCATCACCTAGTAGGGTCAACTCAAAGGTTCACGGGCATCCACTGAATCTTAGTTAAATGATACATTTCACTACAGAGTTTTTGTTTGCCAGTTTATTTTCTTCCCCTCTCACTCTTGGCCCAGACTCAAGATAAACTTCGTTGCCTTTCTGCCTGCTGTGCTTAATTTTCTGTGGTACCTAAAATGCTGGATTTGTAGCCTTTTTCCCTTGGCTGTGGTTTGGCTTCTCTTTTCCAATTCAATGTTCAAGTTTCCTCTGTGTGAAGGACTCAGAAATGTTTCACTTGAGAGTTTAAGTTTCATGATTTTAATTATTCACATCGTCTAAACTTGGCTTCGAAATCAACCATATCGGGCATGACAATTCACCCAAGAGTATGAAATAGAATAAAGAAAGCAGAGATGAGGAGATAGTTGGTGCCAAACCACCCCAGCGAGGTGCCCATATGTTTATGAAGGGGCCTGGGGAGGAGGAAGGGATTTGGGAAGAAAAGAGAATTAACTTTTATGAAGCACCTACAGTGAAATAAGCACTGGGTTTGAAATACATTATGCACTTCACCATCCCAAGAATCCTTTTGGAGATAGGAATTTCTCAAATTATTTTTCAGCTCCTGCTTGTATTTCTATACATTTGTGCTCCAGTGTGGATGCTATCACTGCAGTGGGGTGAATAAAAATGTTACTCTAATACTCTGGGTTACTTGAAAGTTCTCTTTCTCCCTCAATCCTTCTCCCTCCATCCCTCTCCCTCCCTCTCCCTGCCTCTTTCCCTCCCTCCCTCCTTCTCTCTCTCTGTCTCTCTCTGTCCCTCCCTTCCTCTTTCTTCCTCCCTTTCTCCCTTCCTCCCTCCCTCCTCTCCTCCCGCTCTCCTCCCCCCTCTCCCTCTCTTTCTCCCTCTTCTTTTTTCTCCCTCCCTCCCCCGCCTCCTCTATCTCTCCCTCTCATCCAGAAGTTCTTGTCTTTCAGGGTGTTTTCTGTATCCCATTAACCAATTCCACCCTGTTTTTATGAACTGAAGCTAAAAACTGCCAGCTCATTTTTTTTTTTTTTTTGGCCACCGGTAATTTATTGTTCATCTGTTTCCTGCCCACTATGTGTGGGTCCTTTTTATAAAGGAGCATCAGTCTAATATTACAGATTCTACAGCCCAAGGTACACAAAAGCCCCGTAACACACTGATCTGAAACTGTGACACTTAGGAGTGAAGAAGGTCCTCCAGTCCCTTAACAGCTAAGGCTTTTCCTTTTTGGAATTGTCCTTAATCACATCGTATGCTATGTTAGGCACCAAAATGGGATCTTTTGCACAGGATGGTAGATGAATGTAAAAATTATGTGTCTGATTATAAAGGTATAAAAATATTGGAAAGAGGAGACTATAGAAAATAAAACTCATGCATCACCTAACCAACTCAAGAAAACTCTACTAACATTTGCTATATTTCCTCTCCTTTCTTCCTCCTTTCCTTCTTTTCTCCTTTCCTCCCTCCCTTTCTCCTTTCCTTTTTTTTTGTTTATCTCTTTTCTTTCCACATATTTTAAAAAATGTAACCAGTGTCTTAGACAGAACAAGTCTTGAGATACAGTCACAAAGCAAAATTACTTCATCTCTTCCACTGCCTTTTTAAAATTAATTAGAAGAGATAGTCCTTCCCCTGCACTGAAATAAAACAGTGGGCAATTTCAGCCTCGGTTATAAGAGAGCCGGATGGTCCCTTTTGCAACAAACACAATTGCAATTCAAAAGTTACAGTTCCCGTTCCTTACAGTAATCAAAACTTTGATTTACAATTGTCTTCTCCACTTGCCCAGTCAAGCTGGCCGCCACACGGGAACCTGAAGGAGGCAAAGGCGGTGCAGTTGGCTTCTGCTCTCAGGTTTTGCTCTCTACCCCTATTCTTGTCCATTTTTGACCTTTCCAGGGTTGGAGTCGGGGGAGGAGCTAGAAGATTTTAGTGACTGGCACTGTCCAAGGCAGACCTCCCACTCCCAGGACCAGGCCAATGTCCAAAGTCAATGCTCTCGCTGCCCTTTAATGTGTCCTACAAGGCACGCTTGCCTCCCACACCAGGCCTCCATAAGAGCTTTTATCAGTGGTTCCCTTGATGTTGGTGGTGTACTCTTCCTTCTCCAGCTCCGGTTTACTCCTTTCTCAGTTCCTAGCAATCCAGCACTACCTTCAGCTTCCCCCCAGTGGGGACTGTTTACCTTTCAGGATTCCTGTTGAACAGGACTCTGATCCCACACTGGTTGTCTCTCACTCCCGCTTGATACTTGTTTCATGGGAAACATACATCTCCGGCTCCTGCAGGTGTGCTTGCCACATAGAAACACAGCTACCTCTTCTTTACTCCCTCTACCAGAAGAGCCAGCCAAGTTGGCTTTTTCTACCGTGTGGCTCCCAAATTCAAGAAGATATATCAAGTTTCTGGGTGGGCCTGTTGAAACTGCTCAGTGGGCTTGACATGAGTTTCGGACATTCCCCCCATGAACACACACACACACTCAGCACTTTGTGGACCCACATAGAAGGGACTCACGCTACAGCGACAGTTTTTTCTAAAGAAATTCACCCCAATTCTTCTGAGACTGGATCTCTTTATAGTCTAGAGGTGGATGAGGGATTAAAGAGTCATGTAACTTTTTTGAAATGTCATATCTTTTGAATCTTGGTGATAATTGAAACTTATAATTTAACATTTATATTGGCTTTTATGATCTTCATTTTCACATAACATTTATTTTGATTATGATCCTATGTCATTATTTTTGAAAGCATGATTTTTAATGGTGTCATAATACTAACGCTCGTTTCCTATTGCCACTGTTATAAATTGCCACAAAACTTTGTGGCTTAAAACAACACAGATTTACCATTTTGCAGTTCTGGAGGTAAGAAGTCTTCTGTCATTCTCTGTGGGCTAAAATCAAGCGTTGGCAGAGCTATACTCCCTCTGAAAGCTTTAGGAGACAAGCTGTTTCTTTGCCTTTTCCAGTTATCTGCGTTCCTTGGCTTGTAGCCCTACATCACTCAACACTCATCATATTGCTTCCTCTCCCTCTCCTTCCTTTGCCAGGATGCCTGCGTTGACTCTGACCCTCTTGCCTTCCTTAACAGGACTCTTGTGATTACGTTGTACCTGCCCAGATAATCCAAGATAATCTCTCCGGCTCAGGATCCTTAACTTAATCATATCTGCAAATTCTCACTTACTGTGTAAGGTAACATATTCACAAGCTCTGAGGATTAGGGTTAGATATATATTTTTGTTTTTGTTGTTTTTGTGGCATATAGCCGAGGGAACACTAATCGGCCTATTACATGCATGTTTTGGATGTTTCACAATTTAACTAATTTTACTTTTAATTATTTATTTTAATATAAACAGTGCTGTAATGAGTTTCCTTATAAATGAAAACAGTTTTTTTATGAGTTGCTCTGATGATTTCCTCAGTGTAAATTCCTAAAAGTGGAGTTATTGGGTAAGAACATCTTGAGGACTTTTGATTTTTCTTGCCAAATTCCCCTGCAGAAAGATTTTGTAAACCTTTGACTCCACAAACTAAGAAGTCTACTCTCACCAGTGTTCTTCTTATTTCTCATTTTTTGGGTCAATTCGATAGTTAAAAATGGTATCTTCTATATATTTTTGATTACTAGCAAGCTAAACATTTATCACATTTAATGACCAAATACATTTCTTCCTATGTGAAATAAATTTTCATTGTCTTTGGCCATTTTTATATAGGATCATGTTGAAAAGTGAGAAGTTTACAGACAGATGTGTCTGGGTTTGTTATTTGTTCATTTTGTTGTTGTTGTCTGGCTGTGTGACCCTGTGCAAGTAATGCAATCATTGTTTCCATATTCTCACTTTCTACACGTGAATAAAAATCCTAACTCTACCGGGTAGGGTATAGATGAGATGATGGGTACAAAGCAGCTAGAGGAATGATTGCATTTCATGAGGACGGGCTGTTGTGTTGCTGCCATTATGGTTATGCTAATGGATGTTAGGGAAAAGGGATCTGTAAGATGTATTTTAATATATTTTTAAAAATATTAAACCCTTGGTCTATGGCCATGCCACCCTGAACATGCCCTATTCTGTCTGATCTTGGAAGCTAAGCAGGGTCGGGCCTGGTTAGTGCTTGGTTAGGAGACCACCTAGGAAGACCAGGTGCTGTAGGTGTTAAAAAAAATATACCCAAAAAACATTAAACCCTTGTTTACATAAAAATACTTTAGAAAATACTTTTCCAATTTTTTATTTCTCTTCTACTTTCTTATACATTTTGTATAAAACTGTCTAAAATTTTGTGGTTGGTGTGTTATTATTTGTGATTTCTCTCATTTATTTTATATTTAGAAGTTATGCCCTATTTTCAAGATAATTTAAATATTTACTGTTACTTTTTTAAATAATCATTTTTCTTGTTTTTACATATATTTATACAACATGTAGAATTTGAATTGGTGGGTACATGAGATGAGAATCAATTCAGATTTATTTCTCCCCAGATTTTTAGCCGCATTCCCCAGTGTCATTTGATACATATTATACCTTTTCTATATTGAATTGTGCTGCTTCCACTGTTCTAATGTATTAAGTTCTATAGTATTTTAAGATTGTTCTAGAACTTTCTGATATATTTTATTGATACAACTATCTAGTCTTATGACAGTATGGTTCTGTTTCAATGATTATAGTTTACATATGTTTTCGTGGGAAAACTTTTTCATTTCTCTTGTCTTATACTTGTTCTTAGCTCTATTACTCATGTATTTTTTCTCTTCTGAAGATAACTCTTCAACCATTTTCTAAATGTAATGCTTCTGGTGTTTCACCATGACTTAGGGGAAGTAGCTTTTCTCTTCTTGTGGGTACTCAGTGATGTTCTAATTACCTCCTCTGACTATCTTCATTAGAATTATTAGAAAAAATGCATGTCAATAGCCCAGAAATATAACAGACACCTTTTATGCCTTTTGAGTGGCATTTTAGTACAATGGAAATAGCACATGCTTTGGATTCAGGGTCACTAGAGTTTGACTTCCCGAACTAACTGGGTAGACAGCACAAACACCTACAGTTTTTAATTCTTGCTCTTTAAAGTATGGGTGATAACATTTCAAGACTATATTGGGGATTTATAGGACTGTATTGGAAATTCAATAAGATATGGGAGAAAAACCTAGGTCAGTACCTGCTGGACAGTGGGCGCTGGGCATGGAAGACATCCTATCCATATTAGTTTTGTTCTGCAAACTGTGGATTGGAAACTTGCAGAATAAATTTTAATGAGAAAGGCTAGACTTTGCCAATGACCTCTATGGACTTCAATTTCTTCCTCTATTTATATGCAGACTAACTGGTTAGTACAGTATCTCCATGTTCAGAAGATTTTGAAAATTTGATGAAAATTCATAGCCAAAAGATTTTGAAAATTCACAGCCACAAGGGCACCCATTTTTCAGAATCTGTTGCAGAGTGGATGTCAAGGCAGCCCTGACCCCAGCAGGATTGCTGTAAAAGGAAAAGGCAAAGCCACTGGGAACCTGCATGTTCCTCTTTGGCCCTCCTCAGAGAGCAGGCTGTGTGTCCTTGCAGTTGTACTGTACCATTCTACCGCATGGATTCATAGTTAACATTTTTCTTCTAGGCACATTTAAAACGGTTGGCTCACATTCTCCTTGAGCTGTTTTATAAGGGCAATAACTGAGGCCAGGGTGTGCTCTTGTCAGCAGGCAAAGCACTCAGCAGAGGCTGCCAAAGAGTTTCCTGCTCAGGGGCCACCCATCCTTGGCTGCAGGATACATGGCTGGAGCTCATGGCAACTAGCACTGAGTGAGCACTGGGACTTTCTGTTCTCAGGGCTCATGCTTTGGATTCCATCCTTCAGGCCTGCTGCATTGATCAGTGGAGGCTGTTGTGTTTGTGCTTGTTTGGGACTAGCTCAGAACACATGTCACAGCAGTGGTTCAAGGCCTAGCTCTAAGGCTTAGAGCTTGGAAAGTGCTCTTTAAAGACTAGCAAGCTGCTCTTTCCTCCTATTAATGCAGGCATCGAGTTCCCATGAATCAGTTGCAGGGGAGGGAGGCATTCCCTTCATCCCACTCTCTGTGAATTAACTTCTGGAATGGGCAGATGACACAGATGCCAAATGCAGGGTTCCAACACTGCTACCCCACCCTCTTTGAAGTCCACCTTGGCACGAGCTGATCCCCTTTCATGTATTATTTATTGCCAAGGACTGTGACCAGGAGAATCCACAGTAGATCCCTGGAGCTGTTTTTTTCAGGATTTCCTTTGATTGGAAGCTGTTGGCTATGCCTTCTGCAGCTGGCTCTGTTACAGAGCAGAGGACTCAGCATATACCCCAAGTTACAGCTGCCGTGCCAGCACGAAGGAAGTGCTGGCTGTGAAAGTGCCTTGACATTTGAAAGAATTACAGAAGTGGATTGGGTATTGTTATTTTTTTCATTCACCAGTAGGGAGGCAATGTGATGGCATGAGTAGAAAGAACACAGCCTCAAGCTCAAGTGAGGCAAGTTGAAACATCAGCACTTCCATTGACTCAAATTGTGATCTTGACCTCAGTTTTCCCATCTGTAAAATTTTGATGAAAAGGTTCACCTCCAAACTTTTAGCCAATAATCAATATTCAGTGTTCAGTGTTCAGCATTGACATTCAGTGTTCAGCACATTTCCTCTGAATTCCAAAGTTAGTTTAGAAATTTCAAAAGTCTAGATGATGATCTCTAAATACCCTGTCATTATCTTCTTCATTTATTCATTATTCACTTAGTAAATAGTCAATAAAAAAAATTTCAGTGCCTTTGACATTTTTGGTAGTGAACTAGGTACTAGAAGTAAAGAAATACATGTTCAGTATATGGCTTCCTCCCGTGTCTATCTCAAAGTTTTAAAAAAATGAAATAACAATAAAATATAAAGGATGTTATAGTGGTAGCAGGTTCAGGAAGTAAGGGGACCCAAAGCAAGTTTATGGAATGACAAAAGGTATTCCAAAGGACCTTAACCAAAGGGTGATGTCAACATATAAAGGAGAGCATAAAATATTCCAGAATTTAGAGAAAAGGGTGCTTTGAAATGGGACGAGTATGACTTGCCCTTAGACATAGTGTATGGGCTGTTTTGGGGATAATGCAGGTTGTGTTGGTATGTAATTAAACTTGACCAGGTCCTGCTCAACAGGACTGCCTTGGGAAGCAAAAACAGGCTCGGCCGTTCATGGGCTGCCTGGAAGCCAGGCTCAGGATTGATCGTGGAAGGGTAGATTTCTGCCTCCTTATTCTACTCCTTTCAGAACTATTGCTACTTCTTAACTATTTTATTATTGCTTTCACCTATCCTTTTGGTTGAGCAAAGGGTTCCAGGTTAACTAAAGACTCTGCAAACCTCTGCAGCACACAGTATTATCTGGGAAGACATTTCTTGGGAAATGAGTTTCATTGCTAAAGACAGGGAGTACATTGTGACTTACAGAATTTCCTCTCCCACGTTATCTAAGGATCCCTGTTCTCACAGGAGACCATGAGCTCCTTGAGAGTGGGGACTTTGGCTAGTCATCATTTTACACTGAGTGCTTAGTGGAATACTGGGCAGACAGTTGTCACTCATATACTACTCAACATTGCCATCCAAATGATCATTTTAATATACAAACCTTATCATACTACTTGCCCAGTGCTAATTGATATTCTTCAGTGAAAGCTTATTAAGGGGTCAGGTACTAGATGCAATAAGGAAGGGATATTAAACGTAGCATGAGAGGATAAGAAGGGATATCTCCTTTACTTATAATGCAATTCAGAGTTTAATCCCAAAGGAATTTATCAGATGCGAGGTATGGAAGGAGTGTGCCAGGAAGAGGTCTAGAGATGAATGATGGACAACAAAATCCAAATAGATAACAGACTTGGGCTTCTCTAGATTCTGCTGTCCTACTCCCAGGACTTATATATATTTTTTATCATAGGTTTCTTGAAAACTATTCTGAGGAGACAAAGATGTTTGGATATTAATCTTCCTTGTGGTAAATAATTGTTTTAAGGGACTCTACTGGGGCCAGAACAGTACTAGAATATCGACTACAATGACACCCTTTGCTAGAAAAGACTCTCTGGAACCCGGAATGGCCCCGAATGATGAAACTGGATGATAAGTGAAATTGTCAAGGTCACATTTTATGGACGGGGAAATAAGTTCAGAGAAAGTGAGGTGACTGAATTGTCACAGAAGTTAGTATCTGGAGCCAGGGCCAAGAATTCTGAGACTCCTTGCTCAGTGTCTTTTGTTCTAAGATAATGTGTGAAGAGATCTTTTGTCTAATTGAAGGCTGAGAAGATGTGTTGAGGCTAATCTAATTTAATTTTTAATTAGAGAAGAAAAATAAGATATATTAAATTCTTACTATATGCCAATCGCGATACCAAACATTTTACACACATTGTCATTGATCATCACAATAATATAGCAGATACAATCGATGCAGTTTACAAATGAGGTACTTTCGACTTGCAGACAGTCTGAGGCTTTATACCTTTAAGGTCATTAAGGATCAGTTACATTCCATGGATTCAACTTGAATCAGTGTCACATAGTTGTCCCTCTAGTGAAAGGACGGGGAATAATGGGATGCTCTGCATCTCACTGCCATTCTACTTCATGGCATCCCATGAAATAACCTCTGATTGTCCATGGTTTAAAATTGTGCATGGTGATAAGCATCGCAGTTGGTTTTTAATCCTATAGTTGAATCCTGAAATTATATTGGGGAAAATATTATTAAATCTCTTTTTGAGTATATTCATCTTATTATATAACTTCTCTGGATTTAAATTGCAATTATACTATTCACATATATGAATCTTTATTATTTGAAATTAAATCCAATAACCTGTCCCAAAAGACTATACCCTTCGAATTTTCTAATAGATACAATTTTTACCAACCTTCTTACTTCACTAATCAACCTAATGAGACAATTATCTACAAATTTATAGCACGTGTATGTGTGTGCTTGCATGCTTGTTGCATGTGTTGTCTGATCAACATTATTCATTAAAGTAAACTCTTAGTCTCGGAAGCCATCCTGTATACCACAGGAAGTGAAAACTCATTTTTTGCATAATCATTATTTGTCAGTAGTGGATTTGTTCACATGAACGCCATATCTTATAATAAGAAAGTTAGTCAGAACTGGATGAATATTGAGGAAATGGGATAGCCTGATTATTTCCAGTATCTGTGAGTATAAGGTGATGGAAAGTGACAGAGTAAATATGTACAGGGCCATGTTTACAAAAAAAAGTAGCAAGTCAAATAAAGGGAAATATTTCTCTGTGCTAGGTGGCCAAGGTGAGGTCAGTATCAATATTGGCATTGACACTGCCAAGTCCATGGTTTGCATGACTATAATTTAATCAAGATGTGTTGGTGACAAAAGGCTTATCATAGAATGTTTTATTACACAAGTTGGTTTGTTTGACCAAAGTGACACCCATCTTCCTTCACAAAGCTACTACAAAATTTGTATCCGGCCTTGCAAAGTTTTATGTTGACAGCAAAGATTGTGAGACCCAAATTTATTGAACATTTAACATACTTATTACTCATCATTAAAAAAAGTTTCTTTTTTTCAGGAAACAAAGATGTTTATTTTTACCCCACTGAAGAAAATGTATAATTATATGTATAACCTAGGAGTTCAAACATATACTTAATGAATCTGATAATATTTTATACATGAAGAAATGTACAGACATTGTTATCTTATTTTTATTTTACTGTTTGGTGAACTAAGATATAATTAATTTGAAATACATATCAACCTTTTCTATTATTTTAGGCAATTATAATAGTTAACAGTCCAATAAAGCCATCCAACATAAAACAGAGTTCTAAGAGACCAACTCAGTAGAACATTTTACATGTGAATTTATCCTTTAATTATTTATTTGGTTTGTGTAGTTATTCAATTTCTGCCAAATTTCCAATAGGAGTTTTGCTACTTAAAAGCCTTTGGAGAAGAGAGAAAGGTTAATAATCTTAACAAAATTCTATTCAGGGGCAATTTCTACAGATGAGGACCAAATTGAGCTCTTTTGTTAGCCAGGACCAAATAAAAGGAAATAGAATGTAACCTCACTGTCACTATCAGAATAAGAGGAAATGTGTCTTTTCATAGGTTGTGACAAAATTTTCCTAAGCAGGAAACTAAAAGAGAAATTCATCCACTGATTTATATGTACACACACAGAGAGACATACACAGGGCACCTTAATAACAGTCATTATTGTCAACAGAACCATCAAACCACCTGTGATATACAAATGAGAAAAGCAGTGAAATTTCTTCCTATATTATTCACAGAGCTTTCAAGGGTAGAGACTGGCCACAGGAAAGTAGAGATCACTTGTAATTTGTTTCTAGGCCTTATAAATCGTGAAACATTCTGATTAAGAGAGCTCATACTTAATGAATTTCTCTCCCATAAAGATTAGTTCCATGTGGGAGAAGTTTACAAATTTAGATGTGACCGATAAGATGGGAAGTGTATTTCTAGCCATATTCAACACTCTATGTGTGTACACCCTCCAGCGACCTGATTTTCTGAAGTCTCAATCTTCATGCTTTAGCAGAGCCTAAAGCTACCTGTAAGGACAATGTCCCGTAAACTTATGTTATATCCTAGGAGAAAAAAATGGTTCAAAGTTTTAAGAGACTTAGGTTAAAAAACAGCTTAAAGATTGATTAGGGAAAAGTAATGGATGGGCTGGCAAATAAGATCCTCATGGCTCACAGGTACCTCTCAGAGATATCTCACATGGTTGGGCTGCATCACAAAGCCCGGGTTCGAGGATAGTGCAACCACTTTGTATTGTTGGGATGGAAGGAAGAGCTCATTTGATCTCTGACATGTTGGCTAGGGAGCATCATCTTCCTAAGCCTGCTGTTTATTAAATATTTAAGATTTGTCAAATAAGCTGTTTTAGTCTCTGAGACAAGTGGCATAATTCCAGTTAAAGTCTTTCTGATCTCCAGATGCTTTCCCTGATAGAAATGCTGAAATCCACAATCATAGTATTGACAGTAATAATCTTTTACATTTGCCTTGTTTGACAGTATATTAGGAACCTTGACATTTGTTCTTCCCAGAATGGGTGGTGTTAAAACCCTATATGGCAGCAAACAAAACTATGGTTCAAAGAGGTGATATGATTTGCTTTCAGTTGTACAGCTAATAAGTTGCTGCAGCCCTGGGAAAGCTGAAACTCCCCCACTTAAATGGGGTCCTTTTAGGTGGGCAAAGTTCAAAGGTAGTATTTGGTCATGGTACTTGAGAGTAGGACTTTCTGTGTGGAAGAGCAAACAGGGTTCAATCCTGAGGCCAGAAAGCATTGGTAAGAAAAGAAGAGGCAGAGAGAGAAAGCTGAGGCTTCTCCCTGGGAAGAGGTCCAGCCATCTATCTCATCACTCTTGACTTTTTTTTTCTCTCTCTTTTACTGCCCATTCCTCCTTCTTTAACAAAATTAACAAAAGATCAGAAGCTCTTGTTGGTCTGCCTAGGACAGCAGATCTAGGCTATAGGGGAAGCTCTTAGTACTTGCACTGAATAACCTTTCTCCCTGGACTGGCTTTCTCTCTGCATTTAGAGGGTTTAGATACAGGGAGCTAAGGTATTGAATTAGGCAGTAATGTGCTGGTAAAAGTTTAGCAACAACAAAAGGAAAAAAAGAAAAGCAAGTAAAAAGAAGTCCTGATTTGTAGCATTTGCCAAATTCTGTAATATAAATATTCCCACCATCACTTAATTCAAATAACCAACTTGACATCAGCTGTCTCAGAATATTCTTGAAAATTTAGCTGTTGGTAGGTCTCACAAGCCAGTACAGGTTAATACTGGTTTTAACCAGTATAATACTGTTTTTTTTTTTTTAAAAAAAAAAAAAAAGACCAGAGGAGAATTGCCAATGAGCTTTGTCTCTAGCCAGATAGCAGGCATTTCCCACACGACTCAGCCTCGCTCACCATGGGACTATGGAATTATTTAGAATCAAGCTGCAGAGTTACAAAGAAGCACCTGAACTGTACTTTATTCATGATACACTTATTTCCCTTAGAGATTAAAAGAAGATCTATGGGCAACAGGTCAAAATAGGATTCCAGAATCCTCTGGTATATTTTATCTCTCTCTCAACAAAAGTGTATGTGTACGTGTGCATATGAACACACATTCTCCCAAACACAAAAACTCCCTACCATATTAATGAAATGTTCACACTCCCACCTAAATTGTGCAAATGTTACAAGATTGAATGAAACAAACAAAAATTTGATTTCTAACTCTTTCACTTAACACTTATACTCAGTTTCCTTGTCTGTAAATTAGGGATGTTGGTAAGTACCTGATAAAGTTGGTCTAGAGATTAAATAAGATGGTATTGGTTTAAAACTTAACATCCAATAAATGGTAGTCGCAGTTTGTATTTTCCCCATACCCACTTCGATTTATTCTCAGCTGTTCTCAACATCTTCCCCCTCTGTCTTCTGTGGACACTTCAGGAATAAGCTGCAAAGTACATGTTGGAGAGTGACATTTATTTGGTTCCTGTTTAAATTGAGTGATAGGATGTTGATAATCTTGTGCATTTTTTATTTAAATATTTTTCCCACATGTTCAAATAATATACTTGTCACTCCTTACAGGCCTGGGAACAGATCTTATCTGCTTTGCCACAAAATGGTACCTGCCTGTGTAAACACAAATACAGAATAGAGAGGCAAAATCTTTGCTCAGCATTTGTAACCTAATTCACTAAGGCAAACAGGCAATATGGCCAGCAAGCTTAGCCTTCTAGATCAATTTTAATCACAAAAGCAATTACTTAAAACCTCTAGGATGCAAATAAAAGATTGTTGAATTGTCCCAGGGGCTATCCTAAAGCCTTGAAGAAAGAGCAAGAGTGTTGGCGAATATGAATATTTAGAAATTAAAACAGGCCCTGAGAACCAGGAGTAGAAGTCAATGTCCTACCTTTCCCATAACTTTATAGATTTATTTTTTTAAAAATTAGTTTGCATTTTATCAGTGTGATTCACATGCATAGCTTAAAGAATCAAATAATTCTACTTACAAGTATGGATACTCATTTTTTTAGCTCATTCTTTTCATATTTGCTTCCATATATTCTAAATAACATGCTTATAATGCTACTTCTTAATTTTTATTTTAATTTAGGAATTATAACTTAACTTCTCATTATGGGAAATGAAGATTTAGCTCTATTTTACCTTCTGTTCCACTTAATTCAAGAACATTTTGGTCCCCCTTTTAGTCTAAGACAACTATACTTTTTGTGGTTCAATCAGTTTATAATATTTACATTAAAATGATTACATAAATGCTATTCACAGTTGATCCATGTTTTCTGTTTTTTTTTCTGCACAATCCTTTGATTTTCCAAAAGATTTTTGTTTTTGCTTAGTTTTTTATATACATATCACTGAATGACACCCAAAGTCTCCCCAAATTATCACAGATCTCTTAATACATTCAAATACATTAGCTAACATTGATTTCATCTTGAAAAAATACCCCAGGTCATCTGAATTTCTCTCATGCAGACAGATTATTCTCTAGACCTCTTGCATGCCTAATAGTTTGGGACCTTTTTTTGCCATTATCTTGGAGTCTCTTCATTGCCTATCTCCTGTGTTGGATTCACTGTTCTCTGGATTCTATTTCTTAGTTGTTGTTGTTGTTTTTTTTTTCTCTTGGTGATATACATTTTCAAGTGGCTTCCTAAATGTAGGTATATAACCAGTCTTTTTTTTTGAGACCTTTTAAGTTTAACAATATCTTTATTTTACTCTTCACTTAATGGATAGTTTGTCTAGTTATAATATTCTCAGCTGAAAATCAATTTTGAATACATTGCTCAATTTTCTAGCTTTTAGGTATGTTTGAAAAAGTCTTATATTTCTAATTCTTTTTTTTTGTACATTTTCCCCTCATCTTTATTGAAATATAATAGAAAATTGGTTGCTTATATTTACACTGTACAATTCAATGAGTTTTTTAATTATAGTTGGCATATAATAATATACCAGTTTCTAACTATGCTGTTGTATAGCATCGTGATCAGAGATCCACATAACATGCAAAGTGATCACCCTACTAAATCTAGTATCCTTCTTCCCCCTTACATATTTATTACAACATTATTAACCATCTTCCCCATGCTACACTTTACATCTCCATGTCTATTCTGCAAATATCCATTTGTACCTTTTCATCTCTTTGCCTTTTTTTGCTCCCCCAAACCCCTAAACATTCTCTCTAAACATTCTCTGTATCTATGAGTTTATTTCCACTTTTGTTGTTAATTTCGTTCTTTAGATTCTACATGTATGTGAAATCATGCGATGTTTATCTTTCTCTATCTGACCCATTTCATTCAGCACAATACCCTCTAGGTCCATCAAGGCAATATCTTTTTCCATCCCCTTCATTTTAATCTCTGTGTGTCTTTTAATCTGAAGTGAGTCTTTTGTAGGCAGCATATTTTGGGGGCTTGTTTTCTTATCCTTTCATCCACTCTGTCTTTTGATTGGAGCACTTAATTTTTTTACATTTGAGGTACTTGTTGATAGGAATGTAGTTATTACCATTCTTTATTTCTGTTTTTGATACATGGTTTTTCTTCTTAAAGAAGTCCCTCTGACATTTCCTGTAATACTGGCTTGGTGATGATAAATTTCTTTTAGCTTATTTTTGTCTGGGAAGCTCTTTATCTGTCTTTCAAATCTAAATGATAGCTTTGCTGGCTAAAGTATTTTTGGTTGTAGATCCTGGGTTTTCATCACGTCGAATATTTTGTGCCAAACCCTTCTGTCCTGCATAGTTTCTTTTGAGAAATCAGCTGCCAGTCTTATGGGTGTTCCCTTGTAGGTAACTAACTGCTTTTTCTCTTGCTGCTTTTAAGATTCTCTCTTTGTATTTAACCTTTGGCATTGCTTTTCTGATTCTTGATTCTTTGTATAAAAACATTTTTTCTCTTTCCAAAAGACTTTAAAAATTCACTTTGTTCCCAATGGTCTAAAATATTCTGATGATATGTTTTGATGTGGCTATATCTTCATCCATTATGCTGGACACACTCAGCCTGAAAACTCTATTTTTTAGGGTTATTATTATTTTCTTCAGTTATTTCTTTAATGATGTCCAAAATTCTGTTTTACATTTTGTACTTTACCGAGTTTCATTTTTTCAGATGTTATACCCTCTGGAATGATTCATTTATTATCCTCTTCTGTTTTCCATATCTTTTCTTTATATTTCTTTTTTGGATGATGTCTTCAGATTTACCTTGAAAACTACTCATTTAATGTTTAATTTATGCTTTTATTTTAAATTTTTCTCCTGTGTCTTTTTTTTCATTTCTTATATACCATTCTTATTTCATTGATGCAAATTCTTCTTTCATCTTTTGTAGAATATTAATAATTGTTTTCTGAAAATTTCATGTCCCTGCTTAGCCCATATTTCTTGATTGTTTATCCATTTTGGTTTCTGTATTTCATGATGAGTGCTTTCCCCAAATGACTTATATTTATGTTGGAACACTAAAAAGTTCTCTGTACCTGGAGGGATGTTACATGGGCTTCATTATAAGATTATCTGATTGGGCCATTTTGTTTTCCAGTGTTTGTATTTATAGGTTTCTTTCTCTCAGAATGATTGTGTTCCTCAGGAAGTCCCCTCTAGCATCCTTCCCAGAGAGTATAAGTCTATATCTCTGCATCCTGGTAGCTGTGTAAGAGAAAAAGTCTGAATAGCTACACATGATAGGTACACTTTTATCTACTTTCAACTCTGTTCATGTTCTCCAATCTTGAGATCTGTTGTTTTACCCTCTTAAGAGAAAGAAACTTCCAATATTCTGCCAGGATATGATAGTAACAGTTATTTAGCTGCATGGTGAAAGGTGAGGGGTTCTCAATGATTTTTAAAAATATTTTCAAGCAATTCTCCTATTTTGAACCCCCTTTACAAAGGAACCTAATGCCACCAAGCCTGGTGATTCTGCAGCTTTCTCTACTACTGGCTTATTATTCAGCTTTATTGGATCTGCTAATTCAGTTCCCATGTGCATTCCATCTTCCAAAAAATCATTTCTGTTTTCTCCTATACTCTTTATCCTCATGGGTTTGTGTTGTTTTTAGACCCTAAACTATTGTTCAAATGAAATTTTTAGACAGAAATAGAGAAAAATACATGTGTACAATAAGTATTTTTAAACTAGACATCTGTATTTACTATTCAAAGTAATTTTTCTTCATCTGTACTTACTGCATTTCTTACTATATTATTTCAATTATCTCTTTCCCACCACATCGTCACCTTTAAACTTGAGTCAGCATGATATACAAAGTAGCTACTAAGAGTCAGGCACTATTCTAAATTTTGTAGATATATGAATACAAGATTAAAACCCAGAGCTTAAGGAACTTTGGTGATAATAATAAGAAAGCCATAAAGTTGTTTTGAAATAGTTATTATGTTGAACTGAAATATATCTTCCTGTTTTCTATTTCCCCATCTCCCTTTTGGTTAATTCAAAATTGCTGAAGTGTTTACAGTTTTTCTGCATCTTTCAGTGCAAACAACATGATGATGAGCCCTTTTGCATTTATATTCTATATATTTTAACATTTACCTCCAATATGTATCAGCATCTCTGTCATGCTATGTGTCTCTTTATTTTAGTTCTACTATGCACAACACTTAATGGATCTTGTTGCTTTTTTTCACATGAAACACACTTACTATGCATACAACACTTAAGAAAAATCCATTCTTTTTATCTTTACCTCTGCAGTCCCTTTGTTCCAACTGAAGATGAAAAGAGACAATCCTTGCTTGATGGATGTGCTTGTTCTAGTAGACTGATGAATAATTTCAAGGACTACAGCATGTGCACTAATAAATGAAATTAGAAATGAGTTATTCATCTTTCCAATGAAGGAACATGTCAACAATGCTCCACTCCTGTTTCTTGCCCAGGATATGCTTAGCCAATCATAGGATGCATTTGGAGTACCATTGGGCAGTAAGTACAGATGAACAGAACTCTGAGTACTCTGCGCTACCATCGTTTTAGTTTCAAGGGTTTGCTTCCAGATCCAGGGACCCAGGTAGCTACCCTGTCTTGTTGGTCCTGAAGCCTAGGCCTAGGATTACAGAGAAAAAAAAGGGGATGAGCAGTATTTTGGTAGTGATATAGTCAACCTGAATATATAGACTAATTCCTACTTCTGTCATTTCAAAACAGACAATTTTGAAAAGAACTTTTTTTTTTTACCTGAAGTATTAATAACTTCAGAGAAGCAAGGACAAAGGAAGTGATTATTTACTAAGCACTCACTATAGCCCATTCCTGAGCTGGTATACTCCTATTTTACCTCCTATAATTCTCACCCCACCACTAAAAAGCAGAGCTATGGGTTACAGATAAGGAAACTGAGGCATAGGAAGTTTAAGTTCTTTTATAAGGTCATGTGATTACAAAGCAGTAGGGCTATGATTCAGAACCTTAGAGAAGATCAAATTTCTCTACTAAATACTCCCATAACTGCACATACTTCCACTGATCTCACTTTCAATGTTAATTGCAATTGTATTATTATTAATTTAACTTGATTAATCTCTGTTTTCTCTACTGGAAGAGCAGTTCTCTAAGCTCCTAAACACTGATTTAAGCTGACTGCTATATCCCAGCAGAAATCACAGAGTATGACAAAAAAGTTAAAAATTAAATATTGAATGTATGAATGAAATCTAGGTTTCTCTCTAATTTCCAAATTAGTGATTTTCAAATTCTACTAGACTACACTTCTTCAATTCTTTGGAAATTATGTTTAAGCTGACCAGGGTTACCATTTTGCTTCAATATAAAGGAATATCAAATTTTAAACAATTTATTTTTCTTCCTCATTTAAGCTAGGAGACTGGAATATTTCCCAAATCTACTGAAATTATAGGAAATAGAATTTATGATAAAAATGAAGGGTTCAAAACCATGAAATCTAAGTAAGAGTGAAGGCAGTCCTTGAATATTTTTATTTAAGTGTTAAAATGTGATTAACAAAAATAACTTCCCAATGTGTCATTTGTATTTTTAAAAATCTTTACCTCTTGATATAGAGTAGAGGGAGAACTAGAGATGGGTGAAAAATACCAAGCCCCAGCCTAGGAGATCTGAAGGTTTACAGGAATAGTTATTAAGAAATATCTTATTTTGACAAAAGCAATGCCATCTAAGTGTTCACTTTAAAATAAACCTTATATTTCAGTAGAAGGCAAAGGAGCCTTCACTTTCAGTATTCTAATTGGACCCTTACAGCAGTCAGTAAAGGATGCTCTGAAGTGAAGCCCAGTTGCAGATGTGAAGCATCCTTTTTCACTTTATGGTTGTGAATGCTAAGGTTCTTCACTCTCATCTCTGCAGAGCAGGCTGAGCACCGGAGGAATGCTCAGAGAGGAGCTGACACCAGGGCTCTGTCCACCACACACTAGGGCTCTCAGAGACTTCTTCTCAAAGGTTCCACTCTCCTAATTTCTGGCCTCTCCCTTTGCATCAAAGTTATGTGTCAACATGTGGTAAGATGGTCTAGTTTACATGGCCCTTGGTCCAATCTTTGTCTTTTATTGGTATTGTTTGCTATGAAATTTTCTTTTGTTATTGGACATAACTTTAGCCCAAGTCTATGCTAAGTACCTCATCTGGATTATTATTAACCTTTATAAGCATTAGATGAGGTAGCACCATTGTATTATTGTCTCCATTTTACAAAAGAAGACATGATTTTCTTCATCCAAATTAAATAATATGAGTTAGAAACTCAAGTCGTCCCCAGAGTGTGTGAACAGAAACACACATTTTAAAACTGTGTACTATATTCTGTCTCAGAGACCATTTCTCACCTGGACAATTGAAACACCATCTTGGCTGGCCTTCTTAACATTAGTCCAGTCCCAAATATTCCATCCTCTATAGGAGCCGCCAGATGAGGTTTTACAAAACTTGACCTAGTACTCTTTATGTATATGCAAACATAATAGTTGTTATAAGCTCCTTATACTTGTTGCTCTTTTAAAACTATCAAACTGAAACTATGAAAGCAATCCACTTCAAATTGATAGCTTTGATTTAATGAGACATGAGATGTATTGAAAATGAATCACTAGGTTTAGTTTTCACAGCAGATTTCAGAGAGGTATATTTCACTTGCTGTTTATTTGATTATTTGATGTTCAATTTGATGAACCAGAGTGATTGCTTTCATCTCGGATCAGATCACCATTCTCTTGTCCTTCATAATCTGGACTCTGACTCCTGCTTCAGCCCCATGCCCCAGCCTTCGCCCACGTCTTTGCATTTCATACTTCAGTCATAACACATGCTGGGGACTTTTCATGTGCCTTTGGATATACACTCTTTCTTATGCCCTCAGTGCTCATCTATCATACCTATAAGAAGAACTTCTAAAAAAAAAAAACCTTGTGAATATGTGACACCTTCTCTGAGAATCCCTCCCTGGAACTCCCAGAAACTCTCATCCCTTGAATTATGTACTTTATACACATTTCTAGACTTGTACTCATCTTAAATGGTGATTGGTTTGGGGCACCTGTCTTTTCACGTTAACTGTGAATTTCTCAAGGGCAGAAACAATGTGAGAAGCATGATCATTTTCATCCCTCTATGACCGATTCAGAGAGGCAAAGCAACTAACTATTCAGAGTCACACAGCTAGGCCTCCAGGTGTGGTAAAGGATCCAACAGTGTGATTGCTCTCCAAAGACCCAACCTCACTGTTTGCCTTTCTGGAACTGGTTTCAGATGTTGGCTTATTTTAGTATCTGTTAAAGCTGGTAACTTTATGTGAGACCTTGAGTTAGTCCCTCCCTCTCTCTGTGCCTCGGTTTCCTCATTTGTCAATGAGGATGTTGGGCCTGATGGCATTAAGCTTCCTTTGACTCAGTCCAGTGTATACGTGTGACTCACAACTCCTAGGGGACCTTGTCATATCAACAGACCATTCTTTGCCAAAAGAACTGCACCAGGCTGTGGAAGTGGGCAGAGGAAAGAATGGCTCCTTCACACAGTCTGTTTGCATGAGGCGAACATTATCACTAGAGGAAATTGACTCAAGGAGATAACACCTTAGTATCAGAGAAAGCCATGCTATCTGTGGACAGCTCCCACAGTCCCAGCCCTTTTTGCCAAGGGAGCCTCAGACTGAGCACCCAGACTTCCTGACACCCAGCAAAGACAGTGCCAGGCCCAGAATATGCCACTATAGGAAAGTGTAGACCAAAGTCAGGCCCTGGGGGTTCACAGGACTCAGACAAGCTCAGTCCTTCTTTGTGCCCCCTGCCCCATTTCACCCAGGCAACCATCTTAGGCTTTACCAATTCTACAAACCCTCTGACAGAGAAGGGCAATATTCTCCCTAAGAAAGATTTTGCTATTCCCACAGTTCCTGTTTCTCTGTCCTATGGACTCCTACTTTTCCACCCCATGCACTCAATCACTGGGCCAAGGGACACCCAACACTGGCTCCAATCTGCCTGCTATTTCTCAGAAGCAGGGAGCATGGGCAGAAGACATTGAAGCATCTTCATCCCATCTTTCAGAAGTGGCATCAAGTTTCTCCAGCTCCTCCTGCCATATTTGTTAGGCCAAATTTACTTTAAGTATCAGACCTTAGCTTGAAGGTTACCTCCACCAGGAAGCCTTCCTTGACCTCCCATGGTAGTTGGGTGCCGAGCCTGGCACTTCCTCCTTTATTATCACTCATTTTATTTCATGGGATTTTAAGAACTTTGAGAAAAGAAATAATTTATTTCCCTTTCACTCATCCATGTATTAATTAAGCAAATAGTCTTGTGTGTCTACTCCCCCAGAGACACAAAATATTGGAGGAAAAAAAAAATGATCCCTGATTTCATGGTACATACAGCCTCGTAAGAGAATTAATCAAAATGATCATCCAATACTTGAAAAACGAAAACTTACAAGTGTCAGGAACAGCAATTATGTGGCATATTGACTAACGGGAGAATTTGATATGGTCAGAGAAGGCAGTGGAATCTTTTCTGGAGTTACAAGCAAAAAAAAAAAAAAAAAAAAAAAACAAGGAGGATTAGTCCTGTCTCACAGATCTTTGTATCCTCAGCATATCTCAGGGCCTAAGCCGTAAGAGTTACTCAATAAACGTTTACAAATACTGAAGCCACATTTTACACAAAGTTGCCTCTGAGGCAGTGATCCAGTCCCTGTGTTGGTCCATCTGCCCTGTAACCATTTTAGCAAATATTTCCACTTGAGTTTCCTTCTGTGAAATATCTCTGCCTTGCCCATACTGTTTCCCCTTAAGATCCACAGTCTTTGATCTGGAGCCCACGGCTCTATTATCTGCTGCAGACTTTCACATGTCCTCTGTGGGATCTCCAAAAATCACCTGTACTGGTTCTCTCTTTCCCTAAAGAACCTCTGTTGATCTATATCTTTTCTGGTCTTTCATACTTTTGCAGACAGTTTGCCTGAGCTATCTGACTTTTTCCGCCACCGTAATTACAGCTATTGCAAAGTCTAGCATACCAATTGGACTCATCTGAGCATGCTCCCTATTTCTCCCAAGGCTTCCCAGCCTCCAGGGAACAGAATTAGTTCTGGAACCCAGACATCTTTGATTCATGCAGCAGACCCGCGAGGCCCAGCACTTTGCTGAGACATTACCCAAACTTTCTTAATGTTGGGTTCATCACAGCCTCAAACACATTTGGTTAATCAGTGTTCTTTTTCCGAACTGGAGCCACTCTGATCAAGATTGAAAATGTGCCCCCATTGTAAGTGGCTACTGTTTCCAATTACATATGCTTCTCCCAGCCACCATGCAATCTGTTCACTTCATGCTGGTTTGCAAGAGCTGTTCGCACCAAACCATTGACAGCCACTATCTAAACTGAAACCATCTGCTTAGCCATTTGCCATGCACGCTGGGTCTTTCAGGCTTACCCAGTTGAGGCCCTGTGGAGCAGTCCATAAAACAAGCATGAATTAGCGCAGCCTGTTTTTATTAAATGTCTTGCAACTGATGGGAAGATGGACAAGCCTGTCTGGCAAGGATAATGGCATCTGAGTCTTGGATAAACTCCAACAGCATCCTGCATCTCAAGACCATCAAATGTTTCAGGAATATGGTCGTGCTTAGAAAAAGTTTGTCTATAAAAGCTTTTTTAAAGATTTTGTGGTTTTTCCTCTCTCTTGTGAAATAGAGTTTATTGGTTAGGTCTTCAGCCATAACATATACTCCTGTTTTCCTTCAGATCACTTAGATGGAAACTCAGAGAGAAGCAGATAAGAATGACAAGGAGCTTTAGTGGAGCACGAGTATCGTTATTGCTATTATCAACTCCAGAAGAGCTGGTAATATCGAATGTCCACATAAGAGTCAGGTCTGGCTTATTTAGTAACCTGGAATAATCTCCCATGCGTTTTTGTTTAAAAACTTTGCCCAAAAAGTGAAGCTTCAAGGGAGAAGCTATTTGACCCATTCACACCACTCACGTCTTTGTGGCTGGCAGTTTTCCAGTGTATTGGAGAGAAAAATTTAGCAAACTCTGCTTACTCTGATTCCAGGGTCATCAGACAACTGTACATGCACATTGCAAATAATTTCCTTAGGATGACTTCCAAGAAATTGAACTAGTTACACAGTCAATTCTTTTGAGCAGTGTTAAGGCCCTTGATGCAGACTGCTTAAAGTTCTCTTTGGAAGGTTCCTACCAGTGCCCCCGGAGGCCAGCAGGGCCTGGGCTTGCTGGTATCTCAAAGCCTGGATGATACAGTGATGCACAGCAGGGAGAGTACCAGAAGCTCATCTTTTTAATGAACCTGAAAACAAGCGGGAAAGACCCCATGCTGAGATTAGAAACTCCATCCTTCCTCAGCCATTGACCCTGTGTGACTGGGTTAGTGCTTGCCTCTCTCTGGGTCTCAGTTTTTCCAAGTGTGAAATATATTTGGGGCAGGGGCAGAACAGATGATCGTGTAGGCTTTTTCGACAATAATTTTTCTTGACACTTTGAGAGAATATAAAACCTTTTCAGGCATTAGGTGGCTCAGGACATAAACTAGACAAGTTTCCTTGTAATGCCTCCATCTGTATACAAAAAGCAGCAGAATTCTGTTTCAGAAGTGGGTTTGAGTTGGAAACCTATCTCCATGCACTATGTGGGAGGTCTTGCAAAATCATTTCTCTTTTTTGAGCTCTGATTCCATCATCTATAGGAGCTAGGTAATGTCACAGGGTTTTTAGAAAGGTCAAATGAGATAACGTATATAAAACACGGCACATGGTAGAAGCTAAATTAATAATAGTTCTCTTTATAGAGGAAAATGTAATACTTTTCTTCCTCTCTCTCTTTGTTTTTAGTACAACCTCACTTTTATTTAAGATAGATTCATATTTAGCTGTACTGAGGTATAACTGATGAATAAAAAATTGCACACATTTAATGTATAAACATTGATAAGTTTAGACATACGCATGCACTGTGATTCCTTCAGCACAGTCAAGGTGCTAAACATATTCATCACCTCCAAACATGGCCTGTGTTATGTTTTGTGTGTGTGTGGTAAGGGCATTTAACCTGAGATTTATGACCTTAACATATGTTAAAGAGCACGATACCATATTGTTAACTACTCATATTGTGTTGTATAGCAGATCCTCGTTCCACTCTTGAGTAATGGGTAGAGTTCTTTCTTTGCTTGTTATACTCCACATGTAAGTGAGATCATGCAATATTTGTCTTTCTGTGTCTGGCTCATTTAAGGCACCTCTAAGAAGCTATTCAAAACTCCTGAGCATGCAAAGGCCTCAGGATTCTGTTTTTATTTTATTTTTTTCTTTTTATCCCAGGCACCTGCATTTCCCAGCATCTTCCAGGTGCTCTCAGCCCTGAGCACCATCCCCCCAGGTCCAAGAGTTTTCAGATTTAAATTGGGTTTGAGAGTTCCATGTTGACCCTCCATTTAACTAGAGGAACCATTGCATGGGTACAAATCTGTCCCTGACATCACAGGTTGGCTTCAGCAGCTTTGGTGTTGCAATAGTTTACGTAATGTCTCTGTCAGTTCAGTGTGCTCTTTGAGCTAAACACTGATTGATTAAACGATGAATTCATTCTGTAGGCTTACATCTGTTCACCACACATTTACCAGTGTGGACTTCCTTGGGTAATAGGTTTATGAAGATGAATAAGTTAGTACCTGCCCTTTGGAGTTCTCAGACTAGTGGGTGAGAGGCCCAGGTAAACAAATAATTGCACTACAGTGTGATAAGTACTATAATAGAGGCAGATGCAGTGAACTTTGGGAGCACAGAGAGGGAGTGATTCACTATGTAGAGAAGTTGAGACAGTCTTCCCAGGGGATGTAACTTTTAATTTAGATCTTGAAATGTGAATTGAAATGTTAAGTAGATGATGGGAAAGAAGATGCTTGATTAGTGGGAACAGCCTGAGCAAAGACATACAGGTTAAAATAAAGAGTTTAATTTATTTGTGGGGAAATCAAATAGGAAACGTGGTAGGAAATGAGACAGGTATGTAAAATGGGACTAGATCACAAAGGACTTTTGATGCTGGGTTGAGGAGTTTGGATACCATCCTGCAGCTCTGCAGTGTCTAATATGGTAGCCACTAAACACATATGGCTCTTTACATATGAACTAATTAAAATTAAATCAAATTAAAGATTTGGTTTCTCAGTTGTACTAACTATATTTCAGTGTTCAATAGGCTCATGTGTCTAGTGGCTGCCATATTGGGTGGTACATTACAGACCATTTTTATCATTACAGAAAATAAAATGGACAGTGCTGTTATATATGATGTAGAGTGAGTGATAGATTTCAAGGGGATGGTTATCGGTCAATTTGTCTGTGATGTGTAGAATGGATTTGAGCTGGGTTAAAGCAGAGGCAAGGAAAAGGGTGAGGAAGTTATTGAGACATTCTAGAATTGGAGCATGGATTCGCTGTATCGGAGGGAATCAAGAACATCTTACTCATAAAGTATCAAGAGACAGAAGACTGTGCTCTCAATACATTTTGCCAGTTGGGATCTGATGAGATTTGGGGGGAAAAAATTAAGGTAATCTGTCATGAGCATCCTTCAGCTTGATGCCTCATACTTCAGACTTCTCCCCCTGGTTCTGGGAGTATGGGCAGATTCCCAAGTGCATATAAGCTTTCTGTAGTCTCCCTGCCCCTACTTGCCTCTGTTTTGTCATGCCATTAGGTCTTAATCAGATGCCATCTCATTTGGCCCCTTCTCCACCCATGGCGACCAAAGTTTAGAACAGGAGTTTTATATGGCCAACCCACGCATCTGTTTTGCTCTGAGTGTCTGGGTTCCATGGTTATAACACAGTAATAGATACTTCAGTAAGGCAGTGGAAGATTGGATGATAATATGTGGTTCTCCGTCTCCTCCCTGCCTGATATGATCTCTGTGAACCATAAACAAATTACTTTCATTCACAGATGACAGGAGGAAGAGCTGTACTATTCAGGAATTGCTGAGTGTGCTGTGGTAAAGAATGTAGACTATTCCTTAGGAATGCAGAGACGCTCTTAGGACAGTCACAGCGCTGAGGCAGTTTACAGATACCCCAGAATACAGGGCCTACATATGAACTCTTCCCAACCATGTCACCTTGGCTCAGCTTCTTATGTCATAGACAGTTCTTGCTGTCGTGGTATTTCCTAGTCTTTTCCCTGTGCATTAAGAAGTACTGAAAAGTACCTGGGGAAAAATGCAACCCCTAGAGAAAGAAATAAATTTTCTGATGGTAAAACACTTATTTTCTAAAAAACTTAATCATTATCCAAGGCCTACCTCAAGTACTAAATGCTATGGGAAATCTTCAAATACCCAATACTACTCAAATGAATTTTTTACCCAAACCTCTATTTGGCACACAACAGCTGTAGTTAGATGATTATGTTCCTGCCTGCCTCCATACATAATGAGCATTTCTGAGAAGGGTTTGGCCTAAGTCAGGGTTTGCACCTTAAGGACCTGCCCAGAACTCCATTCTGTAAAGGTTCACTCAATTATGATGCATCATCTCCAGTATATCTGAAGTAAAGCAAATTTAAAAACATCTAGGAAAGAGTTCAAATAATAATCTAGGGAAGAAAGTATTCATTTACTTTAGATGTTTTCCTTCCTTCCTTCCTTCCTTCCTTCCTTCCTTCCTTCCTTCCTTCCTTCCTTCCTTCCTTTCTCCTTTCCTTCCTTCCATCTTTCATAAATTTATTCCATTACTGTATAAACATTTCCTTAATCCCTATTGATAGCCAAGCGACATTCACTACATAGAGAGATTAGCAAAAGTAAAAGTTTAGAATGTGGTAGGATAGGCAAAGTTTTAAGTAGATAATGACAGTGCCTGTAGGAACCACTTTATTGGAGAGATGTACCAAGTACAGGTGAAGGAAGTCAGAGAGAAGCACTAACTCTACTAAGTGATGAGCTCAGATTCTGGACTTGAAATCTTGGCTCCATAATTAGTAGCTGGGTGGCCCTGGGCAGTTTGTCCCTCTGAACCTCAATGCCCTCATCTGTAAAATGGACAGAGTTTTGTGAGGGAAAATGCAATAATATTTACAAAAGTCTTAGCACAATATGTGGAATAGAGTAAGTGCTCAGTTGATGTTATTTTTTCAATCCTTCCTATTTGTCAGCCTAAGTGATCAGGATCATTTCCACCTTCTCTTTGTTGGGGATGAGTGTGATTGAATGTGTTAAAGCTCTTGCAGCCAAAGCAGGGTCTCTGACAGCCTGTTTTAGATGATTCAGCCTTGACCAGAGACCCTTCTAATGCACATTCTCCTAGATTTGTCTTCCAGAGATTAAACAATATTAGTCTCACTGTGTCTCACTTTCCCATGAGATGTGAATAGTCAGAGAAATATAACAATTTAGGGCTGGAATTAGTGAGTAATTTTTCACAGGATTTTACTGTAAACATATTAATTAAAACATGAAGTTCTAGAAATTTATTGAAAGAAGTACATTGATATTCTCCATGGAAAGCACATATGTACCCAGATTGTGACCATTATTACTGTTGTCATTATTAAGCCAACAGGGACTTAGTATTGTCATGATTTCAGAAGATGATTACTGGTATTTAGTGTTGGTCAAAACAGAAAAGAGACACTACTGCCACAAAGAATCTGTATCTTCAGAGAGACAGACAATAAAACTCAGAGATGCAAACCAGTTAAGCAATACTGTTTCTTTTTTTCCCTGTGGAGTGAAAAAAGGAGTGTCTGGTTTATATTCTCACAGATTCCTCCCTTTACTCAGAATGAGAACCAAGGAAAGGCCATGTCTCAATTTGATCATTGTCTCAAAGAGGCAGGACTGGCCCATTAGAGAGGATGTTTATTCTTAATCAAAAAGAAGCAAGAAGAGCTGTAGAGAGAACAATCTCTCTGTTAAAAAAGTTAAATTTCTAAAACATTGACTAAAATTAATCACTTTTTCTCAAATACACTTAAAAATTGCTAGTAGCCCGCCAAGATGTTATTTAAAGTGAATAGAGAAAAAACATATTTAATGGTCCCTTCTCTTCAAAATCAATGGATTATCTTTATATTTCATTTAATAAATCAGAAGCTTTTTATCTTTAATGGTATGTTGAGGGAAACAATGGCAGGTACCTTTATTAGCCCACACTCTCTTGATTTTAAGAAATCTAACTCAAAATAATCCAAGTAAATTTCTTGGCTTATAGAATAATGAAGAAGAGATGGCTTAGGAATGACTTGAAGGGTGGAATATATTTCATTTGTTTCTTTATCCCTAGTGTCTTCTCTAGTGTGTTGAGCTGGACTGTACTAGTAGGGCAGAATATTCTGGAGACTCTGTGAATGAAACTATATTTTAGTACAACCAGATAAAGCTTTTATGTTTCCATCAGCTCCTGGGGTATTTCCCAGGATGTCTCTGGATAAGTCTATCTATTCTGAATTGATGGTCAAGTCTCTAAATCTCTTCTGCCAAGATTTCCACCTTCTGGTTTAGCACTTCCTTCATAAAGAAACTCATTCCCTTCCCAGGTGGCTCTGTTTCTCTCTTGAGATATTTGTTACAGCCCCTTTATTTCTTCGGCCCACTCAGTCCCTTTTCTTCAGCATATTTTTCAGTAGTGCCATCACATATCATTGAGATTATTCAGACTAGAGTTTCCAGTGCTCAGTCTAGTCTCACTGATTTAGTTTAATTTGATTCAACCAGATTTTGCTGAGCACCTCCTTGATCTGATGGAAGCAGGCTAGGTTCTGGGCACACAGAAGCACATATAATATAGTCACTGCTCTGAAGCCTTTGTGTCATAGATTGTGTCAAGGGTATAAATTTTTTAAAAAATTTTATGCACTTATGAACAAAACAGAAATGTACATGAAGTATAAGGGAGGAAGTGGTCAGGTATTCTAGGTATTGGGAATACAGGAATAAATTATTATCACTGTTCTTAAGGAGTTTCAGGACTAGAAGGGAAGATGGAATCATTATTCATCATAATAAATTTACTATTATAATAATTATATTAATAATATGCTGATATTAACATATGATTAATATAATATAAAATTAATAATATGTTATATTAACATATTATTAATATTATAATATAAAATAATATACAATACCATCAAAATAAAAATTTTATCATAATAAACTATTGGTGATCAAGAATATGACTATTATCTATTATTTATATTAAATATTACATAAATATATTTAGACATAAAGTACATGTACACATATATACATATGTGTATAGGTGTATATACATATTTTTATATATATAAAATGTAAGGGAGGGAGTGCTCAGTTCCATCATGGTGAACGGAGAGGGGGCTTCACCAAGTCCTGCAAGGTCTGTCACTTCTCTTTTCAGACATTCTGCTTCCTTCATCCCTGTCACTACCACAAACTCCCCTCCACACATTTCATGCTCTGCTTCATATGGCTGACTCCTGCTATTTGCTTAGTTAGAAGAAAAGAAAAAGAAAAAAAATTCTAGAATGGGCTAGGGGCATGCCTTGTATATCATCTATGTGATGAATATATGAATGCATTTTCTCTGACTTATTTTTCCAGGAGGAAATATGTACAGAGGGGCAGCCAGCCCTCCTGGCCAGAGGAAGTCCAGCACAGCCCTGAGCCCCTTTTAATGGGAACAGGGATCTCTGAGGCTGCCCCCGCAGGAGCCAAGGGGCGGGTCTCCTGTGTCTGGACCATTTGGCCTGGATTTTACATTCCCCAGGATTTTAGTATCACAGGGCTGGGCAGGGTTGAGGGATGACATTCTCTTGTTTTCTTTTAATTTCCCCAGAGATAAAGGGTCTCCAACTTTCTCCAAAACATTTTCTAGCCTCTCAACATCATTTAAAGCCAGCGGTTCTCCTACGTGGTACAGGTAGCACTTAGGGTGGGTAAATGTTTTTGTCATGCTGGAATCTCCCTCGATGTGCAGAGTACTTATCCTTCTTAAGCCCTGCCACTAAATGTGAGTAGAGCCCTCCCACCCCCGGCCCCCACCAGCCATTGAGACAACCAGAAATACCCTAAGCATTTCCAATGCCCACCCTCTGGGAAACAATTCTATTGCCAATTGAAACCTTTGGATGATGTCACCAAATTTGGTTTTAATTGAGTCTCAATTATTGATTCACTTATGTGAACCTTACAATAACAAAGCACCTAAATCCTTTTGTGCACTTTTAATTGTCATGGGCTGTGAGGGCTAAAGAGCTGAGTAAGATATCTACTGAGATCTTACTCCAAGTACAAAGAAAAAAATGAATACAAATATTATTATATTGGTTCATTCATTTGAAAACATGTACCAAATATCTGTTTACCCTATGTCAGGACCTGTGACTCAGGTACTGTCCCATGTATACAAGACAGAGTGGCGTCCAAGTACCATGTGAACTCAGAGGGAAGGGATGTACTTTCCTGTGGAGACCTGGAAGTTTCCTGGAATTGATATTTCAAGTGATACGTGGAAGAATTTGGGTAGCTAGAGACTGGTGATGTCTAGAAAAAAACAACCCATGATGAGAAAGTCACACATGGAAGTGAGATGGCAGGTGGCCTACCTTGACTGGTGTGACAAGTGAAAACCTGCGAGTGTGAAAAATCTGGGAATAAAGAGGTTAGACTAATGGGAAGTTTAGTTTACATTATCTTGGCCATTGAAAGAACTTTAAAAGGCATATTTATCTCAGATCCAGAGGCTGTCACATATTTGAAATCATTTCTTGGGTTCTCCCTTTACTCATGTTCTCCACACACAAGTACACTTGCACATACATACACACATGTGCACACATATGCATGGACATACCTCTCTCCCTTTCTGAGGTAAAATATCTTTTGTTCAGACTCACATGAACCACTTTTCAGTTCATAGGTAGAAGATAAAGACCTGCAGATAGATCATATGTAGCCAGCACTGTGACTTGTACAAAGCCAGCATCTACATTGAGCAGGTCCACTCCAGCTCACCAGAGGCCCTGACACTTCTCAGTGTCTACCTTTACCTTTTTTCTCAGTGCTCTTGGGGTCGAAACTCCATCTCGTGACTGTCAAAGTCTCTTATTATTGGGCCTCTACCTACATTACCACCTCATCTTCTGCAGGTGCCCTCATGTACCCTCTCTCCAACTGTGTTGAGCTACACCATTTGATTTTACTCCCCCTCTGCCTGATTACCACGACTAGCTCCTGGCCCTTTGGTGCTCAGTTCATACAATACCTCCTCTGGGAGTTCTCCCTGAACTTCCAACATAAATTAGATGTCACCCACCTACCACTTCCTACCCTCATCTCAATTTCTTTCAGTTGAGACCTCAGCCCACATTTTGATATTCTTTTAAACTACAACTCTTTTAAAAAAACCCACACATTTATTATCAGAATTTTTCATCTGGCTGCATAACACACATGGTAGTTACAATCAGTTGTGTGTGTGTGTGTGTGTGTGTGTGTGTGTGTGTGTGTGTGTGTGTGTGTCTTCAACCATACTTACCATCTCCCAGTTCCATCCTACCCAGGGGCCTTTGGACCTTTCTTCCCTTTCCCAGAATGTAGTTCTCACCTTCACTCCCACTACCCATCTCTTCCCTCGACCTCTCTACACTAAATCATCCACTTACTATCCTTCTATATCTCAGCCCAATGATAATTTTATCAGAAAGCCAGGTTTCTCTGAGTAATATGATCAATTTAATGTATTATCTGTTTCACTGCACCAGTATCTTCTCTTTTACATTTATTTGGATAGCCTTTTGATTTGGTGTATCTTTTTCAATAAATTGTAAGCTCAAGTAGGCAAGATACAATATTTGTTTTTGCTTGCCATTGTTGTTGCTCCAGCATTCAGCATGTAGCTGTTCCAGGGGTTCAATGGCTGTTGGCTCCTAAATATATACATGAATGAAGAGGTTGGCTTTATATGGTATGAAACCTAACATGTTATATCATAGGATTTACATGATCTCTAGCTATAGTGATTGATAAATGGAAAGAATATCTAATAGAATAGCATTTTATCTAACCTATTCTTAGTCTGGAAAGTTCTAGTCTAGAGAAAGAAAGTGGCTTTTTTTTTAGGCTAGATGTTGAAAATGGAGGTTTTATGAGAATTTTATTTTTCTTCAACGTTGAGATTTATTGCATGCATGAGACTTTGCACTGAGAGTTGGCTCCCAAAGGATGCTATAACTGACTCATCCAAGAGAGATTTAAAAATGTGGTTTCTAATCAAATCATCTGTGGAGCTATCAGGGACTTCCTACAAATTTTATGGTAATTAAGATTCTGCCATGAGATATCAGTCATTAGGAGCTTTTCTCATAATTCTGTCAGTTCTTCTGGAAATAGAGAGTCTCTTAAGTCATCATTCAGCCACACTGATTTATTAAAATCAAATGACCTAGGGCCACAATTAGGATTCCATACCAATAAAATGCTTTCTGCTAATTCCTTTCCTCTGGAGACCAGAGAATAAATTTACGATTATTAAGATCAAGTTTTATTTGTACATATTTATGAACTTGGAAGTAAAATGCAGTATCAGCCAAAAAACTAGCAGCCCTTGAACTCCATTCTCAGAGCCTACCTCTCTGTACCAGTCACTGGAAGGCCCTGGTAAAGAAGTAAAATCTTAGGAAGCCAGGGTCTGGGTCCTCTGAATGCCTGCTGAGCAAACTCTTACCACCAGCCACCCCATCCTACAAGGGGCAAAAGAACTGAAGCCTTTGATCGATAACAGAGGGTTCTGGCCAAAAGGAGGGACCTGTTACTTAGTGAGTAACCTCCTGTCTGCAGAGCAGCAGGAACAGGGTCCAAGGAAATGCCAGCATCAGGACAAATAGGAGACAGCCAAAGCACAGTTCCTATTCATGCCAAAGGTCCAGGACAGCATCTTCTGTATCTCTCTGGCTTCCGTCTCTCCTGCCCATCTTCTCCACCTGGGCCCCTTGTGTCTTTTGCATCAGAGCAGTATCCTCCTGGATATCTTATCTTCTTCCTGATTTAAGCCTGCAGACCTGGCCATATTCATTCTCCAATCTTCACAGGGCTCAAATATCCTGAGCGTTCTTCTCTGTACCCCCATTACCTCCTACCTCCCATATTCACTCTCTGTGCAAACAATCCTCCTCATTATATCTGATTTCTAGAGGCATTCCTCAGCCATACAGATGGGTGTTATAGGGGTGGGAGACATCCATTGTGCTGCTGCAGATTGAAGAACTGACCCTTTTAGGCTGATGATATTGAATGTTCCCTCCAAACCAACCTCATGGCATTCAGAGTGATCTTTATGGAATATCTCCTACTTTGTCCCCCTATTTCTCCCCTTTTAACAATTTTAGATATCCCCAATATATAAACAACAAAACCCAAACTCTTTTAGCATTCATTGACTTCCATTCTTTCTTTCCAGCATTACCTTCTGTCATTCTTTCTGACCCTCCCATTCTACACCCTTACACATCAATTATTTTCATGGTTCCTGTCATAGCAACCTTTTCCATGCATCTCTGTGCTTTGCCAATGCTGTTCTGTTTGCCTTAAATAAACTTACACTTGTATATCTTCACCCAGAAAACACTTCAGCCTTCAAGACACAGATCTCAAACCGTTTGCCTTCCTCTCTTTCCCACCCTCTTTACTTCCAGGTATAGGGATTACTTTTTCTATGTTCTCTTAGCTTCTAATTTCACTTCTCTTTAGTTCTAAATTTCCATTAGGCATGAGAAGACCCTGAAGTATCAGAGACACATAAGGGGTCTGAAAGCCAAAATTAAGTTATCATGATGGGAGGGAAAGACAAACCAGAGTGTGTGGTCATGCCATCCACTAAGTGTAGGTGAAATGTATATGAAGGACAGTACCCAGACTCGAAGTCCTATTGTAGAGTAAAGGCAAAGGGTTAATCCAAGGGGATCACATAGTTCATCAGAACCAGATACCCTGGAACTAGACAAGAAGGATCTGTACAAAGCATTATGGGAACATGGAGTGGAGGCGGGAAGGAAACTATTTTATTTGTTGGGGTTGGTCAAGGTCAGTTTTCACTGAGATGACATTTGAACTGAATTTGATGAATTTGTGCTTATTTGTCTCAAGAGTAAGAAAGGACAGCCTAAGCCCTTGTCATCAATGTTCCCAGCTGCCAGAGACATAAATGAATGATCATACCAGAGAGTGAGGGAGTAGCAGCTCTTCTCATGGTCTGTAGAAATGTTATCACTGTAATTCGCAGTTCTGATAATCATTTGCAATTTGTCAGAAAATTATATGGAAAAAATTATCTTCAAGCTGATTCATACTCATGTATACTTAAGCTCTCAGACTCAGGGAAATTTACAAAGTCTGATTTCAAAATCATAATGAGGAACCTATTGAGTCATTCTCTTATAATCATAGCACCTACTATTTGTACAGAAATTTACAGTTTGTTATAAGAATATCAGCTGAGACTTTCAGTGTATTTGGTAAAGGCTCTCCATGTATTATTTAATCTTCATAGAAAATCTATAGCTAAGTCCTGCAGTTATACACATTCTACAGATAATGAAGCTGAGGCATAGAGAAAAATGCATAACTCACCCAAGATCATATAACACAAGCATTTGAAACTTGACAAATAGGCACTGAGAGCCCAGGCCCTTCCTTGTCTCAATCCAATCCCTCAACCACTTCTGAATAAGAGTGGGTGGATTTTGTTAAGGGAATTCTTTGGCGAGAACTATTGAGTTCTTTTCAACTCAAGACAAGTGATAGGGCCACTTGGAGAACTGAATCTGAAGTGTGTTTGTTCCCTGTGTTGGATGATATAGAGATTGGTGTCCCTTCTGCCAAGGGAATCAGGTGTAAGAGAAGAGATCCAGAGCCAGAAGAGCATGTTTGCTTTGGCATTAGGTTGTCAGAACAAGGAACTCATGGGTATTTTTCTATGGACCAGTCATGGGCCATATGGGAGAGAAAATTCTGTGAGTGTGGGCATGGGTCAGGAGTGGGCCACGTACCTCTTCTGAGGTATCTTTTTGAGAGGGGAAAGGAAACTGGTGATGGTGGTTGGTAGGCTTGGGTCACTAGAATTTTAGGACCATTTAGAAGAGTGGTCCATCCATTCATACCCAGGAACAGCAAGATAGATAGATCTAAGAGAGATCTTTCCAAAACTTCCATGAAATATTAGACATTGGCTTGGTCCACAGAGCCCAGAGACAGCTTAGAAAGGAATTTGTTTAAGTATCAACTTACCCATCTCTTTCTCTCTCCTTCCTCTTTCTCTTCAACTTGAGGTCTTGGTGGAATCAAAACAGAAAGCAGCAAGGGGTTTAATGGTGAAGGTAGGGGTGGGGACAGTTGGAGAAATGTAAGACAGAGAAACAAAGAGGCCAGCATGCCTTTTATTTCATTGCAGGCTTCAGACTCAAACATCTCAAAATGGGGTGGGGAGAAGGTATAACACTGAACCAGACTCAGCATTGAGATTTATTTCTGGAAATGGACACATTGGGATTTTTTAATTGAGATTGTGGTTTTAGTATAAGGGCTCACTGCACTCTGACCTACAAAGAAGTGAACAGTGGGGACCAGCTGGGCTTTTCAAGCTAGGGTAGAAGATGATCATCCCATTGGTACTTCTTAAAGGTAGCATAGGAAACAAAAATAAAAGAACAACATATTTACAGCAGCCTCAGTAGTTCTACTACACAAAACCCACCTTAAAAACACTTCTGATAGAAATTCCTATATAGGGACAAAAATAAATCCACAAGGGAAATTCAAGAGGTATGGAATAAAAGGAATGATAAAGTTACCTAATAAATTGGTTTCTAAAAAAATAAAAAGACCAAAGAAAATAAAAGAAAAAAGGTAATTTAGAATTAATTTTAGACAAATAAATCATAGCACAGATAAAGGTGAGAAAAGAGGGTAGACACAAAATTAACATAATAATATGCTATACAATCAATCTTTCTTATGCAAGTCATAAATACTAACACATTGAAGATAATAGTGTAATAAAATCCTGATATTAACAATGTAAACCAGAAAACAACAAAAAAATATTTTTTATTGGATAACTCAAATTTTATGTACTGATAAATGAGTTTTAGTTATATCTTACTCTGAAACAATTTTTATAATAGAAAGCAGCAACAAAATAATGAAAAAGTACTAATATAACTAGTGCAACAGGTATACGTGGTTAAACTCACCAACTAAAAGAGTATTAGTTTAGATTTTAAAAATACAAATTATTTTGTCAACGTACACACCTAAGTAAAAAATATAAAAAAGTTTCAAAATCTAATGATGGGAAAAGATGTATCATACAAATATGAACCAAATGAAATCTGGAATAGCTGTCTTAAAAACCAGAGGATTCATTTTGAGATGATTATGAAGTTCTGGAAATGGTTAGCAACACTTGAAAACAGTTAAAATGGTAAATTTTATTTTTATGTATATCTTGACACAATATAAAACCAATAACATTTTTCTAAAAGCTGAACGAAACAGTATCTCAAAGGAAATAGAGAAATGTCATATTCTAGAACAACAGAGCAAGAATATTTATCATGAGCACATATGCCCCTAATAATATAGACTCCGAGTAGATCAAGCAACATACTCTAAAACTGGTGAAAAATAGATACTAAATCAGCAATTATAGTAAGAAATAATTTAACACATCCTTGCCAAACACAACAGATTAAATAGTCAAAAATAAACAATAAATTATCTGGATACAATAAATTCAGAAGTGGGTTAAAATATATATCTTATATTTAAGTAAGGTTTTTCTGGCAATGGAAGCATGTTTCACCATCAAATGATCTACCAATATAATTTGTGCATATTAACAGACCAAAGAAAAATTTCATATTACCTCTGATGAAGAATTACGATTATTTATTTGAAAAATTGTCTGCTGAAGTTTGATATCTACTCTGGGTTGCTGAACACATTCTTTAGTTTCTAAAACTTAGGTACCTTGAATGCATAAAACAGAACTAATATTTTTTGAGAGATAACTGTGTACTAGACACATAAAACTCTCCACTACAACTGTATATGGAAGGTGTTGTATTCAGCCTTCAAGAAGGTCCCCCCCCCCCAAGGATCCTGCCTCTTGCTCTTCACAGCCTCAGGTGGCTCCCTATCACATTCCGCCAACACTGGTTCATGCAACTAGTAGAATATGGCAGAAGTGATGTATGTCACTTCCAGTTTACAAAAGACCCTGTGGCTTCCACCTTGGATGCCCTCTCATTGTCTCTTTCAGATATATTTTGGCAGAAAGCAGCTGCCACATGGTGTGATGCATATGGGGAGGATCTGAGACCCCTTCCAACAACCACATGAGTGAATGTGGAAGTGGACCTCCTAGCTCCAGTCAAGTCTTCAGATAACTATAGTCTTAGTAGACAACTTGATTGCAACCGCATGAGAGACAGTAAATTAAGCTACTCCTAGATTCCTGTCCCTCAGAAACTGTGTGAGATAATAAGTGTTTGATGCTTTTAACTACTAAGTATTGAGTTAATTTTTTATGTAACAATAAATAAATAGTATAGGAGGTATGATCATTCCTTTTATTATAGATGACAAAACTACAAATCAGAGAGGCTAAATAATTTTTTACCTAGGTCATATAATTAAAAATACTGAGTTTGAAACAGGTCTTTTTGACTTCAAAACCAGCATGATCTTACCACTAAATATGCTGCCTCCCCATGATGGAAATGCACATTATCCTGAAAAGTAAAAAAATAAACGTAAAAAATAGGCTTTTCAAAGAAGACACATTCTTTTCATAAATAATTTTTATAGTTATTCTAACTGATACCTCAGAGATTATTCTGAATAGTGAGTGCCCCTGACAGAATGTAAAACAGATTTAGTTGGGAGGAAGGGAAGACTTAATTCCTTTTTACACAATACCACTGAATGCCACCTTTGGGGATAAAATTGAATATAATCAACATGGTTCCTTTTCCCACTGAGTTTTCAGTCTGCTGTGCACAATAGTTCAGTAGATTGCAACTGATAAAAACAAAGTGTAGAATAGTAATTGAGAGCTCTGCAATCTGGAAGACTTTGGTAAAATTTACTAGTTAGCATCTGTGTGATCTCGTGCAAGTGACCAAACACTTACTCTGCAAAGGACTGTACTAAATTCTTCACATTCATCTTCTCTTCCAGTGCTAAGCTCTTTACATGCACTATCATCCATACCAAGCTCTAAACTCTTTGCATGAGTTATCCCATTTAATCCTCACAACAATACTATGAGTAAGTATTATTACCCCAATTTTATGGATTAACACCTATCTTATTGAGTTGCTAAGAGAATTAAAATATATAAACACATGATGAGCTTGATTCAGTGTCCAGCTCATGGTTAGTGCTGAATGAATGGTTGAACTTGGAGTGATATGCTCTAAAACCATACTGTGAGACAAGATTACGTGTTTTAGTGTTTTATTTGAGATGAATGTAAGAAGCTGTGAGAGAGTAGCTTAGTGAAATGGCATAGGGAAGGGAAGAAGATAAAAAAAGGGTGTGTTAGTGAGTAGGTTTCTTCTGGGGGCAACTGGGGCTTTGTCACACCAGGGAGTCCTTGAGACACAGTGTGGAGCACACCTTGGGATTGTCCCAAAAATGGCACTATGAAGATTATTTACCTACCAACTCTTATATCTCATTAATTGAGGTTAACCATGCAGAGCTTCCAGCCTGCCCTGGGTATGGGTCAAACATGCCATGTGAACAGAAAGCATTTGAGCAGAGGCACAGGAAGCTCTTGAATAGGGGAAATGTCTGTAGGCGACTCAGAGGTAGGCCCAGACAACATCTATTACAAGTAGCTATTATAAATATTACTGTTAATTATAAATTAATAATATTACTGAACAATTAATATTGTGATGGCGCTCTGATATATCTTGTCTTGGAATACAATGAGGGTCACCTTTCACACTTGGACAAGAGAGTTAGGGCAGGCTTCTCAGATGTGGGGTCAGTGGCAGATGAATAGAAGTTTTGTGAAGAAAAGAGAACAGAAAAGAGTTCCAGACAAAAAATAAATGCGCGTCACTGAGATTTTAAGGATTGTTGTTTTCAGTGCCACATAACCCGGCCCATCCTGGCTAGTAGAGTTACCACGGGGGAAAGGGCATTGAAAGGGAAAGCAGAGATGCCTGCAATGGAAACTGAGAAGAAGCTATGGATATAGAAGAAAAATTGACAAACTTCAGAGTTAAGGAAGATAGTCTTTCAAGAAGTGGGAGTATCAACAGTAATCCACCAATACCTTTGAGGAGTCAGATTAGAAATGCCTTGGGAGTGGTTGATTTTTTTTTTTAGGTTTAAGAAAAAGATAATTTGGGAAATCCATGGGAAGGAGTCATTTCAATAGAATGAGAATATCAGAAGTCAACGTATAATGGATGGAGGAGTCAGTAGGAGGTAGAAAATTAGACGCAGTAAGTATTGGTTTTGAAAGGTAGAAGGTGGAAGGAAACATGGCTATTGGGGGATTTTGTTAAAGTGGAGAAGAGTAAGCATTTTTAGATTTATAGAGAGGACAAGTAAACAAAACAAAACAAAACAAAAAGGAGGAAACTAGAAGCGGATGAAGTTCCCAAGAAGGCGACAGGGAATGAGACCTTGGGTTGGAGTGGAGGGTATTTAAGCATCTCAACGGGAGAGGAAAGATTGGGGCCATTTCTCCTGGAAGTTGCTGTGCAGAACAGGAGGGCCGGGGAGGACTTGGGATGTCCCGGTTCTGGGAGAGATTCCCTGTGGTCAGAGGCTTGGCTGCCCTGCAGGCCAACAGGAGGGAGCTGTGGGTGGAGAGTGGGCCAGTAGGAGAACTTGGGGGTGGGGGCTCACACCTGAAGGGCCTGAATGATAAGTTTAGACTTATCTCATATACAATGGAGATTCGTTTAAGGATTTCAACCAGCATGATAGGACTTTTTTTTACAGACATTGGTGATCGATTACCTGTGAGGGTGAGGGAGGAGGATGGTGTTGACATTCTTGTATCTTGGAAGGCTGTACGGCTGTGGGATGTTGATGCTCTGACCTACATATGGCCTATAAGGGCAGAAGCAGGATTAGACATTTATTTTGGCAGCCCTGGAACATATTCAGAATTGCTGCTCAGCCGGGAGAACTGGGCTCCATATCACTGATGTAAAGAGGACCTAGCAGTTCTGGGTTTCATAGCCAGAGGGCTTGTCAGACAGAGCCTCCAAGGCCACAGCCAACGCTGAGCACACTGTCAATGCTGAAAATGGATTTTCATACCATCAGAAGAATTGGAGATGAGCTTGAGAGTAAACTTTTCCTACATTTAGCTGGTGCCTACCAGAACCTAGGGACAAAGGAAATCCAGGCAATATTGGCAGTTTATAAAGACAGAATATCAGAATTGGAAGTCATCTCATAGCTGATCTAGCTCTGGTGGCAGTGGAAAAGTGGGTCAGGGTATATGACCTTGGTTGGGTACATCATTTGCTACCTGAATCTCAAATTCCTTGGGTAAAATGGTGTTGAGAATTCCTATCTTAAAAGGTTGCTCTAAAAACAGTGAAGATTTTTTGTTTGTTTTGTTTTCATTATTTACATAGTATTTACAATGTTGCAGGCATTTTTCTAAGCCTTTTAGAAATGTTAACTAAACCCTCATAACCATTGTGTGAAGTAGAACTATTATATATGCATTTTAAAAATGGGAAACGTGAGGCCCAGAGAGGAGAAGGCACTTGGCCAAAGCCACTGAGTGTTCCAAAGGCAGAGCCATCATGAGCACCCAGGCCTCCTGTCTCTGGGAACTGTGCTTTCCATGAATAAACCTGGGCATTTTCCAGCCACATCTTCATGTACCTGTGTGTGGCTTATTTCCAGGATGTGGCTTTATGCCTGTGGAAATGCTGGGAACTCTGTGACGTTAAAGGGTCACAGAAGTTTCTGTTGGCCTCTCACGAACATCCTCTCCCCAGGCCCTTGGCCAGGTGTGTGCTTATGCTGCTAGCTCTGCTCTACAAGGAGATGGACAGCCCAGAGGCTGCTGGTCGAGAGGACTGGCTCGGGCTATAGGACCCCATGTCCTGGCAGAACTGTCACTGGACGTCTACCCTTTCTGATCTTGTTAATCTCTAGGATCCGAGTTGCTGTGTTTCTCATCTCTTTTCTTCATTACTCATTCATTCATTTCTAAGAGGGTCCCCAGCTTCAGGGACATATTGACGAAATTTGAAGTGAGTGATATTCTCCTGCTTATGTATTAGATAGAAGATACAGGAATGTGGACTCGACATTTGTCTCCTGCAGAAATAGTTATCTCAGTTTTTTAGGTATAAACAGAAAGAAAAAAACTCATAATCCCAGAGTCATTATAATCAAGGGAACACATGCTGCCAGGGTCATTAAGCACTTTAAACCTGACCTGGTCTAAGTGCCCATCTGCTCTTGGGGCTTCACCCCTATGTTTAGTGGATGTAAATGTGCTGCATGCGGATGCCTCCAGAGATGAGCACTTCTCTCCTTATGAGTATCACATCGCCACCCAGAAATTTCTGACTGCTAGAAGCTCTTCATCACTCTGAGTCCAAAGAAATCTTTCTATAACTTCTACCTATTGGGCCTAGTCCCAAGTGACTAAATGAGTGATACTATAGGGTCCCTAACTAGTGACCTAGACAATAGAGTCCTCTTACCTACTTCCAGAAATCTCTCCTGCTGTTGTTTCCTTGTTTAAAATGGAAATAGCTGTCTTTCCTTTCACCATCAAAGTCCTTTCTTCTCCCAAACTTCAAATAAAGTACTTCCATGATTTCAAAGCTTTTCATATTCTAAATGACCTAATTGTTTTATCGAAAGAGAAAGGAATGGAGCCACCCAAACCTTTCCACATGCAGATATTTGAGGAACACCTGGCACCTGGGAGGTATTAAGCCAGGTCCTGGTCACAGGAGGAAATGATTTGGATAATCACGTCTGGTGCTGGACACCATCATTCTGCTGCTCTGTGAGGACCCAGGAACCAGCCGGTGTGTGAGATCAAAGGAGCAAGCCAGGCCGCAGGGGAGCTGGTGCGGCATCACTGGAAGGGCAGCAGCCAAAGAGTGACAGGGAGTGGGCAGGAAAGCCCATTTCCCAAGAAGGACTGTCTATATAATTTGTGGAGCCTGGTATGAAAAGAAAACGTGAAGCCTCTTGTAAATTATTAAGAATGTTAAGATGGCGACAGCAGAGCATTTTACCAAGCATAGGCCCTGTGCAACTGCGCAGAGCCATGCCAGGCCTCTGTCCTGTACGGCAGGTCCCATTGTTCCACTTAGAGAACCCTAAGTTGTGTAGGGTAGAAGGTACAGAGGGGACGGACCTCTCCTCATCCTTTTCTTCCAGCCCTCTGTGGAATGTTAACGGGACCAGGTCTTCTGGCTTCCTTTATAGTCCTTTTCTAATTTCATTGGAATTACTTTCTCATCTAAAGGCAAGAAGGTATTTACTTACACAGCTTAGAAGGAACACACTTTTCACTTTCCCAAATGTCTAAAAGGAAGTGGTATATGGAGCAGAGGGAGAACAGTATCCATCATCCAGTCCCAAGGTCTGCCAGACACTAGCCTTCTACTAAGACATCATCTAAAACCTCTGAGCCACTTTTTCCTCATCTCCAGAGCAGGAATAATAGAGTGGGGGTTTTCTTTATATCACAGGCAGCCTTAGATAAAAATAAGACATGCAAATGTTTAGCACAGGACCCAGCATCGTATAGTCCAACATTTTATTAGTATTCTGTTGGGACAAAAATATGAACAAGAGGATTTGAGTGATGAAGAAAGAGGGAGGGGAGGTAGAAAGGGAACAGGAAAGGAATGGGGTTAACGCCTGTGATGTTCTGTGCTTCTGCCTTGAGTGCTTTTTTTCCTTTCTCTCTGGGGAAGCCCACCCTCTAAGTCCCAGCCGCGGTGTCATTTCTTCAGTTGAAGTAGCTCTCTTCTGAAACTGCTGATTCCCTTCCTCTGAGCTCTCCTCTGTCATAGACCTCAGTATGGGAACCATGAGCATCTGCCTTCTTTTCTGACACTGGGCCCAGTGCTCTTGGTGAACAGCTTGCATGTCATATAATTTTTGGAGCCTGGTACAAAAAGAAAATGTGAAGCCTCTTGTAAATTATTAAGAATGTTAAGATGGCGACAGCAGAACATTTTACCAAGCATAGGCCCTGTGCAACTGCGCAGAGCCATGCCAGGCCTCTGGCCTGTACGGTAGGTCCCATTCACATATCCAGGGACTAGCCCTGTGCTTGCCCTGTTCATACTTAATGCAAGAAGGAAGGAAGAATACTAGAGAGAGAGAAAAAAGAAATTGAGTGATTGCAGATAGGGAAGACCTGCTAGATGCTACGTTCACCAGACAGTCAGTTCACTGTGGAATTTTCTTTTACAGGAGGGTGAGTTTTCCAATGCCTGTGAACCACCTGGGCCTACCAGGCATCCTCACTATCTCCCAACTCTTCATAAGCCTCACCTTGTAGCCTCAACTGACCACGAGTCTTCCTCAGAAAGCTGCAAAGGGAGGAACATGGTGGGAGGGTGAAGAGACTGGGAGAGGACGTGAAGGGGGAGGTCTAGGAGACAGTACCCATCTCCTCCCCAGTATCCACCAAACCCCAATAATGGGCCCAAGCAGAGTAGGAGACTCAGGTAGGGAAGTAGGAGAAGAGGAGAGAGGGAGAGACAGAGTGGGGAGAGAGAGACAAAGGGACAGAGGCGGAGGTGCGGGCTCGAGGGCTTTGGGCAGTGGCTGACCTGAGGTTGAGGGAAAGGGGTAGAAACTGAGCTCTAAGGTTGGGAGTCCCAAAGCAGATGACAGCTTCCCCTTGCCACTTAGGAAGATGTGGAGAGTGCTGGCAAGGACAAGGCTAGACCATCCTGGCAGTGAGTGGTCAGACCTGACTTTTTAGACCATGCAAACTAAGATTCTCCACAGACACCTAAAATGGTCCTCCTGGAATATGGGAGGCTTGTGAACTTATGACCCAGTAGCTCCAAAATTGGCCCTCCTCATCCCCACTGCACCTTTTCCACTGCTTCCCCAGACTTGCACCTTCTGTTGAAGTCCTCATCTTAATTGACGGACTTCATATAAGTCATCCCAGCCAGAAATACCAGAATTTTCCTTCACTTCTGCCTGCCTCACCATCCCATGAACAGTTTTCTCCTATCAGTTTTACTTGCCCAGTCCCCAGGCACTGCCTCATTCAGGGTACCATCATCTTGAACTTGGAGTATTACAGCAGCTTCTCTCCTTTGTTTGCCTGGCCTCCTCTCATCAGTCTTCTGGGCTACAGCAGGTGGCATCTACAGTATCACTCTGATCATGTGCTTTCCCAGTCAAACATGGCCATACCTCCTTCAGCATTTAGAGGATTCACTCCTTGGCCTGACTCTCAAGGCACTATGTGATCTGTTCCCAGCCTACCTCTCTGGCCTCATCCTTCCCGCTCTCTCCACATAGCCAAGGCATCAGTCACATGCCAAATATCCTTGGCCTTTTACACCTCTGTGCCTTTGCTCAGGCTCTGTTCTCTGCCAGGAGTGGTGATCTGCTCCACATCTGTCTGAACATTTCCTTGTCCCATGTGAAAAGCCCAGCTAAAATGTCCCATCCTCACCCTCACCTCTGGTGCAGTTCCTTAGCCCAAAGTCTGTTCCCAAAAGCTGCTTTGGAGTAACAATCACCTTACATGCTTACTCATGGTCTGTGCCTGTTATATCCTCTCATTGGAGGCTGAGAGACCTTCAACATCAAGGACTGCTCATTCAGCTCAGAGCAGACATCAGTGAATGGTTGCTGATCTGCACTGCATTGCAATAGTCTGGCACCTGGCTTTGGCTGTGACTGGGGCACAATTGCTGAATTAAAACATGCTAGAGACACTCTGTCCTTGCATCACATCTGCCCTGGCAGATCCTCTGGGGACAGAGAAAATATTAGCATGCACAAGTATATTACTGTAAGTGGCACATCAGAGACTCGTAATTAGGAGATAAACATCTGGAACACATGCATTTCAGCAGTTACAATCTGTACAGAAAGCCCGCTGACGGCAAGTCACGGAGAATGGGTTTCAGGTCACATGGCTGTTTGTCAATGCAGTTATATAATATTAGTATGCTTGTCTGTGGGAGTG
Organism: Macroglossus sobrinus; assembly: GCA_004027375.1. NCBI lineage: Eukaryota > Metazoa > Chordata > Mammalia > Chiroptera > Pteropodidae > Macroglossus > Macroglossus sobrinus. The sequence continues at coordinate 375,854 of PVKZ01000604.1, read as the reverse complement.
TGAATCAGTGGGCAGAGAGCTCACATGTCACCTGTCCTCACTTAAGCCTCAGAGATGGGAGTTTCAAAAAAGTACAGCAGCCTACTGGAGAGGAGGTCAGGGTGGCCAGCTTAGTAAAGGGCTGTCTGACTATGTAGGGACATTTTGGGGGAAATAATTTCAGCTGCTGCTCACCGGATATCAGCAAAACCCCACTGTCTCTTTTCTCGTAGAATTCTTTTCTCCACTCAGTCTCAGGCAGTGTTTTAGAAAGTTCTCTCTCATGCACAGTCCCGTTAGAAGTGATGTAAGGAGCGATCTGAGGGTCTGAGAAGGGAAGCGATGTGGTCAGTTACCCAGCAGAGGCGTGGCGGGTGACAAAGATGGGATTCACATCCCATCTGTCTACTTTTCTAGATCCTTTTCTCCTGTTGAATCTGACTGTAGTGGGCTGAATAGTGGCCACCTCCCAAAAGTTTATGTCTGCCCAGAATCTCAATGTACCTTTTTTGACATAAGGGTCTTTGCAGATGAAGCTAAGGTAAGGATCTCAAAATGAGATTATCCTAGATTAATGTGGGCCTTAAATCCAATGACAGGTGTTTCTATAAGAGACAGAAAAGGAGAAGACATGCAGAGAAGATGGCCCTGTGAAGATGGAGGCAGAGTCTGTATGTAGTCATGAGCCTACAAGCCAAAAAACGCCAGACATTGCCATTAGGCACCAGAAAATAGGAGAGGTGCAGAATAGATTCTCCCTCAGAGCCACCCAAAAGAACAAAACCCTGACACTTTCATTTTAGACTTCTGGCCTCTAGAACTGTGAGAGAGTACATTTCTGTTATTTGAAGACACCCAGTTTGTGGTAATATGCTACAGCAGCCTGAGGAAACTAACAAACCATCCAGAATACCCTTTGCTGGCAGTTGTACAAGGCAATTGAACACCCCTAATACCGATAAAACATTACAAAATTACTTCTCATTTCATTTCATTCTTACAAGAAAATTAAATCCCCTTGATGCAGTTGACAGGTTAGATGGGGAAGGGAAAAACGTTTAGATGGTCCACTGTGTGCCATCGATAAGAAAATACTGTATCATTGTACTTAATCACTAAACAATTTAACATGATCAGTGACATTTCAACCCTATTTTATAAAAGGAGCAAGACTCCAGAGCGGATGACCTAGGTTGGAAGCACATCGACAGGTTTCAAACCTTATATCCTGCAGAACTGAGTTGATGTTCCTTCAACTCTTCCCCCAGGGTACCCAGGAGCCAGGACCCCGAATTCTCAGAGAACCTCAGCCCTGCTCACCCTGTATTCTCTCTCTCATTCTCTTTTCTTCTTCTCAAGTATTTCTGGGTGGCGGGCAAATCTTCTCTCCCAAGCATGAGTGCAGTGGAGACCCCAGGCTCCCCCAAGGAGTCTAAAGAGTTCAATAGCCTCAGATCATTCAGTCCAGAGACAGGGTCCGACTTAGGACTTCATACAAATACAGCACTGGTCCCATGAAAATGGCTATGTCAGAGAGAGGGATGTATCACCTCCCTTCATCCCTCCGGACCTCAATTTGTTCTTAGGGAAAACATGGACAGAATAATAGTCCTTAATTTAGACTGGGCTCAAATCTTGATTCTGACAGTAATACTACTTAAGTCATTTTCCTATCCAAGTCTCTCACATATTGCACAGGTCTCATCAGCCAGAGAGAGACCATAGGCTCAGCCAGAGACTACATGCTGACAGAGCAGATACAAAGCCACATGCAGAGGGTTTTGCAGAGATTAATGGTCATTCCTCAATGAATCTAATTGCATTTGATTTGGACTATTTCTCCAGTTGCCACAGTGTTTTTGACAGCACAGCAGAAGCACTTGAAGGTGTGGCTCTAGAGACAGACCACCTGGGGCGAATCCCAGCTCCTTTACCAGAAATGTGGTCTCTCGGGTGGGTAATCTAACCTTCATGCTCCTCAGTCTCCTCATCTGTAGAACTGAGAAATGCTGGCACCTACCTCATGGGGCTATTGTAAGGATTAAATAAGTTAATATACATAAAGTGCTTAAAATATGACCTGGTAGTGTATGGGGCGGGGGACATATAATGAATATTGACTTTTTAACATTTAACATTTTCAAAAAAATGTATTTTGGTGTTCCAATTGCTTTGCAAGCATAGGAAATGAGCCAGACCCGGCTTTGTTGTCCTCCTGCTGACATCACCTAACATTTAAACTAAAACCAAGAATGTGCTTCTATATGATGTAGTTTGAAACAAAAATCCAAAGAAATTCTTTTCATAAGAACTGAATCTGTAAAGGTGGCTTGGTATAGTGAAGTCTCCACCTTGAAACTGCCACAGAGGGCAGTGTGCTTTTTGGCAAATCCCTTCTCTTCTGTGAGATTCACCCTGCTAATCTATCAAATGTGCACGCAGGTGCCTGTGTGTGCATGCAGGTGTTGGCAGGTAACGGGAGGGGTGGCAAGATACTGTGGTTGGACCGGTCAATGGTCTGACTCTCAGCACTTAGAGGTCTGGCATGTAGCAGAAGCTGTTGACCCCCAGTGCTGTCACGTAGCCTTGAACATGTGACAGGGGTAATGACCAAGATGGTCTAGTTGAAGCCAATATCAGGACTGTGACCAGGCACGCAATGAAGGGACAGATCTGTTCAGGTCTGCAGGCCGAGGTAAGCTGGTGACACACAAGGGAATGGGGGAAGGAAGACACTGCTCAAGCCATGCTGTTTTCAGGAGCAAAGCAGCACTCTGGGTCAAACCACAATAAGGTCACCAGTGTCAAAAGCTCAAGACAGGCCAGTGCTGCCACTTGTCATACTGACACAGCCATGCAAAACACAAGGCACTTTGCTGTAAGTCTAGCCTTTCTTAACCTTCTACACAACCATATTTTGTAGCCTCAAAACTCAGGAGTGGTATTCCATTCATTTTCATTTCCTGTTCCTCCAAGTATGGCATGAGGTGTCACAACAAAGGGAGCTCGCGGTGTTGGAGCTGAGGAGTATGGGTCACGTCCTACCATGCTTGCTGTATGACCTTGCGTATAACAGTCCATCTCCCAGCTTCTGTGTCCTCATCTGTCAAACCAAGAAGGTAGATCAGTCACTCTCTAAATCTCTCCCAGCTCTGGAATCCTACAATTTTTGTATATTTTTTAATAGGTATCCCTGGCCCAAAATAATGTGCATTCACTTGACTGCTCTGTTCATAAACTTTGGAAAACACTGTTTTACCTAAGGAAGACACCTCTTGGAATTAGAGGACTTGGGCTTGAAAAGTATCTTGAATTTGCTTGAGATTCTGTCTATCTGTCCTCGGCCTTCTAACTCTCCTGCATGTTCACCCCTGAGGGACTCAAAGCCAGCAGAGCCAGCAGTCTCTTAAGCATCTCTTAGCACTATGTTCCCCAAACTCTCTTGACTTGGGTCTTCCAAAGCTTATGATTTCTGACATCTGCTTCAAATCCTCTTTGTTTCAAAGACTCTTTTAGGCAGATATCGAAGGGTACCTGTCTTAAGTCTCAGATTTGGCTCCAAACCCCTTCAGGCTACCTTTGCAGTGACACCTTGCATAAGTGACACTCACCTGAGAAACCCTAGAGTCTCGCCCTCGCACCCGTCTCCTCTTAGAGCTTTATAATCACCCTGTCTCTAAACCAGATGTGATAGTACAACACCTAACAAACATAGGAAAGGGGGCTTTGAGAATGGAAGGAAGCCACATACAATCTTTGGTTTGAATTCCAGTGCAGAATAGCAGAGAACGTAGCCAGCGGGGCTGGGTTCTGCTGCTGGCTCATTTGGAGCCTGGAAGAAAGCAGCCCCCGCTTCCCCTTATAGTTTCTGCCTTTGGAACCAGCAGGGTTCAGAATTTGCTAGCTCTCTGCCTCACAGGAGTCCCAGTGCGCTTCCTCTCAATCCCATGGGGAATTCAGAACGTGTCCATTCAGCCCTGGCCCCCAGTGCTGTTGCATGCTGGGGAGGAAAGAGGGAAGTGGTGGGAGGGGGTATAATTTGTGTGGAGAAATGACAGATGTGGTTGATCCACTTTGGATTTATCTGCCCATCTGGACTTTCAAAAGAAAAGAAAGTGGTGTGGTAACAATTTCATAGCAAAGGCCACAGGCTGCTTAATCTTTGGGGATTTTTTTTTTTTTTCTTGAGCTAACTTCTGAAAACGTCGATTTGGCCTATTGATTTCATATTAATTGGCTCTGACTAGCTGGCATACTGCCAGAGAAATCCCAGCACACAGCACATTGCAGTTGTCAATCCCGCCTTCTTCAGTGCTCTCTAGGGTGCAGCGTGGCTGGGTAGCTTCTGCTATGGCACACAAGCACTATTCTAGGAAGTGATTTTGGCCGGACTCAGGGATTCTGAAATGGAAGACAAGTTGATGATAAGGGAGAAAAATTAACCCTCGATGTGCAATATTCTGTCCTGGAAACTGAGCCCATTTCATTGGGAACTGGGCCAAGCTTTGGAAAAATTCAGGAAAGAGGAGGTGGAGGTGGGGAAGGAGAGAAAGGCAGAGAAATAACAGACAGAAAACAGAGAAACAGAGAGAAAGAGATAGAGAGATAGAGACAGAGAAATTTACAGAGAAACAGAGACACAGACAGAGTCAGAAAGAAGGAGAAACAGAGACAGAAAACAGAGACAGAGACCAAAAATAGACGTACAAAAGAGAAACAGAGATAGACAGAAACACAGAGAACACAGAAAGACAGCAACTTGGAGACATACAGAAAAAAAGAACAATACAGAGATGCAGAGATGAAGATGCATATTCAGAGAGGCAGAGGTAATGGGGAAGAGACTCATCCTGCCAAGTGAATAAACATGGACCCATTGGGAGTTGGCCAGAACTCAGAGATGAGGGAAGAGAAAATTACAGCAAGGGGCCTGACAAGTTGAGAAAGAGATGAGAATAAAGGAAACTCCAGCAGTGTCAGCCCCAGAGAAATCCCAGGGGCACCTAAGAATAGCCTCACACTGGGGCTACCCACCCCAGAGTCACCGCTGCTCCCCCTGGCCAGCCAGCACTGCGGGGCATGGGCTTAGGACCATTGCCTGCAGCCCCCCAGGAAGCCAAACGGGGGCCTCAGAGCAGCCGAGATCCCAGGGCTGCAGAACCGGTTAGCGTGTTGTGCGATGGAACAATAACTGAATCATGAACATCTGAAAACAAAACAGGAGAACAAAGTGGGGAGGAAAAACCCACGGTCATATTTTGGAATTCTGATTTTCTACGTGCAGTTGCTAAGCAGTTTCCTGCTGTGTGCATTTCTTGTGGTCTCGAGAGGTACAAGGACGATGAGGAAAGCAGGTATCGAGGAGGTCTTCCGTGTGGTCTAAGTTCTTTGGAAAGGAGAGGCCATTCTTCTTGGGAGGGTCAGAAGAAGTGCAGCTATCCTGCGAAAGGAAATAAAAAGGAACTGACATCTGAGCCTTAGGAGCCCAGTTCCCTCCCAGCCACCCAGCACACCACAGGAAAAAACAGTGGCCATCTAATATCTCATCATCTAAGTCAGGAAACTGAGCCACGCGGGCTTCTCCCTCTGTGTTATTCAGCAGGTCACTGGAGTCACTTCTGCCACTGCAGCCATGTCTGTACCCCAATTAGTCCACACAGGAACATTGCCCCCCAACAGTCTGCGCCTCCAGCCTGGGCCACTTCCTCAGACACGGATCTACCCAGGTCAGCCAAGGGCAGAGGCTGCATCCTACCCACGTCTCTGGGCCGGTGCCTAGCATGGAGGAGGCGCTCAGTTTGTGTGAATGAGTGAAAACTACAGCACGATAACATCACAGATCTCTAGGATCCGGACATCTTGCCCAGCTTCATGATTCCTACAGATGAGCGAACTCAGAAACAAATTAGGGAAGATATACAAGATCCCAGTTTGCACTCATTCAGTGTCAGTGAAGGTCTTAGTCATTTATAACCCAAAGTGTTAAGTTGCTTTCAGGTTCATGCTTTACTCCCCTCCCCCACCCTGGGTTCCACTGTAGCTCAGGGGGATGTGCCATCACTGGTCTGTGTTGGCACCTGCCCAGAGCTGCCAGTGGGCTGTGACTAGAGCCCCGCCCTCACCACCCCCCAGCCTCAGAAAGTAAGATTTTCATTTGTTTGAAACTCTGCCATCTTAGAGTTGTCTTGACTGCAAGCAGTTGATCTACCATCTACCCTGAGAAGATGAAACCAAGAAAATAGTTTATTGGAAGAACGGAAGTGAGCAACCTGGCCAGGGCCCCTCAGGGGCTGGTTTGCAGGGAGCTGTGTGTGGATGGGCTTCTTACATCACAGCCCCTGGGATGAACCAGCACTTATTGTATTTTCCCCTTGTGGAACTGTGCTCAGGGCTCCTGGGAGAGGGTCTGAGTGATTTAGACTTGTTCAGGGGTCTCCCCTTGGCCAGGATCGGGGAGAAGCTCTAATTAAAACTTCCACTGGGACTGTCGCTCAGTCCCCACAAGGATGGCACAGCATGGAAGAGGAGGAGCAGCAGGCTCCTCTGAGCAATCCGAGTGATGTTATCACAAGAGCAAGAAAGGGCGCTGGGGACCCGATATCCCCACTTCAGGGGTCTGTGAGCCCTCCATGTTGGCAGCAGGGTGAGAGAAAGCTGTGCTGTGTAGGCTGTTCCTATTTAGGGTGCACTGTGCCTCATTTTCAGGTTGCCTGCGGGAAATGGGACACCAGAGGGTCTCAGTCCCTGGGGAGGGAAAAGGGGAGACGGCCGCCAGACTTGGTTTGTGGAAGAACACTTAGAGGGGAGCTAGGGATTGCTTGTTCATGATCACCTGAGCCTGGGCAGCAAGTGGGGAAGGTCGCCGTGGCCCCAGAGCAGAGGACAAAGAGGAGAATGCATGAGAGGGGTCCAGCTTTTGCTTTGCTTTGATTGTCTGGAAACCCCAGTTCTGTATAGGTCAGTATGCTTTCCTGCATCAAACAAGTATGAGAATATAAGAGGATATTTTCAAAACATAACAGTCCAGCCATTCAACCAGATGAGCTTACCCTTTGTCAATAGTTATAAGATTCTCATAGCCAAGACCATTCAAGGTGGACGGGGCTGGGTCCTTTAATGTTTTCAGTGAATGTCACTGCTCCCGCTCCCCATGACCTTGTCTCCAGCCCTTTCTCATGATGGAATATGCCACCATGCCTTGGCAATTGCATTGTGCTTCCCATTTACAATATTCCAAAGGCTTAGTTAAAAAAAAAAAAAAGACAGAAAGAAAAAAGGAAGGAAGGAAGGAAGGAAGGAAGGAAGGAAGGAAGGAAGGAAGGAAGGACAGAAAGAGAAAGAAAGAAAGAAAGAAAGAAAGAAAGAAAGAAAGAAAGAAAGAAAGAAAGAGAGAGAGAGAGAGAAAAGGAAAAGGAAAGGAAAGGAAAGGAGAAGAGAGAAGAGAAGAGAAAAGAGAAGAGAAGAGAAAAGAAAAGAACAAAGAAAAAGAAAAATTCTGCATAGAAACACAGATACCACTCCCAATCATAAGCATCAAGTTTGAAACTTGGCGGATCTTCAGTCTGAACACCTGGGCCATCCTGGCTGCTGCCAGTGGCTCAAAGAATGTGCATCTATTTCAGTGCAGCCCACACAATAATTAAAAGGACAATTTGCTTCTACATAAAGAATCACAACATGCAGCCCCAAACCACATAAAAGCTGTTCCTGCTCTCCCTGCAGTTTTGCTTTCCCCAGCCAGGCCACAGTCTGTCCTGGGAAGAGTTGCTGCTTTGTTTAGTGACTTTCAAAGGTAGCGAAGTGGTAGGGAAAATCCCCAGGTCCTGTCCCTTACCTCCTCCCATCATCCCCATGGAGCCCTCCCGAACTGCAGTTTCCCAACTTCATCCTTTCTCAGGGTTGTGGTACAGATTAAAATGAAGAAATTGTGTGTGAAATCACTTCAAACAATATAAAGTCTCTGTACAAATAAACAATCTATTGCTTTGACTTCTGGGAACATACTGCTAGGATTTCTCCAGAAGTACATACAAAGAACAGGTAGGAGTAGAAACTCAAAAGCTCCTTGGGAGGAGGGGGAAAGAGAATATAAACAAGAAATCACCACAAAATTGTGGGTTCCACACTCGAATGCAACCTAGTCAGGAGTGTGTTGGTAAATATTTAACAACCAGCTCCTTGGAAAACAAAACAAAACAAAAGCCTCAGCTGTAGCATTGACCAGTTTCCACGGTGTGAATACTACCAACCAGAGCCAGTGTCCAGATAGCCACATGACATCAACTGGCTAGCGATTGATTTAACAATTCTCTCCATCTCTCTCTGCCTCTCTGCCTCTCTCTCCCCCTCTCCCTCTTTCTCTCCCGTTCCCCCCCCCCCCCGCCGCCTCTCTCCACTATCCTAAATCAATACCAAGATTGTTATCCATCACTCACCTTACCCTGCTTGTGTGGGAGGGACCTCTCCAGTGAAGTGCTGCCTGATGAGAATGAGGCTCCCGGGCTGAAGCTCAGGCTGACCCATTTGACTCCCTGGACCAGGAAAGAGGAGGGTCTCCTTATGTTTGTGTGTTTCGTTAAGCACCTCTTTTTGCCCCATGCTGCGTCTGCCGCCTTGTTTGATCCACACAGCAGCTGGGGAAGCAGTGAGGACTCACACTTCCCTCTACCTTCCTATTCCCCATGGGCAAGGAAACAGGAAAGCATGGCAAGTCTGGGCAGAGGACAGGAATGAGTTGTTTTGTGGTTGTTTTACCAACCGATAGTAAAAAAAATGAAATTTTGCTTTGAACTTTTGTATCCATTATTGCTTCTTCCTAATATTAAGAAAAAAAGCTCCAAGTTGGTTTTGAATGGCATTTGGCCGCTTACAGGTTTCTGGAAGGGACCTAACTGTGGACTAATTGTGGAGTAGGAGCACATTTAGAAATGGCCACAAATGGGGCATATTCTCTCACAATTTCTAGAAATAATAAAAGATTTTCTTAATCTACTCACACACTTTTTGCTGAGAGGTATACACTGGACTTATTTCAATGCTCCATCCTGCAGTGGCTTTTGGAGCTAAAAATACAAGGTATGTTTAAATTGGCTCTGTTTTGAGCTAGCGCTCTCTCGCGCTCTCTCTCTCTCTCTCTCTCTCTCTCTCTCTCTCTCTCTCTCTCTCTCTCTCTCTCTCTCTCTCTCTCTCTCTCTCTCTCTCTCTCTCTCTCTCTCTCTCTCTGTGTGTGTGTGTGTGTGTGTGTGTGTGTGTGTGTGTGTGTGTGAGAAATGGGAATACTGTGCTCTTTTTTGAACAGAGTTGTGACATTAGTGACATGAACGAGTGGGTGGCTGAACTGTGCCCGTGCAGTTAGCAGCAGAGTGTGCCCTGCACTCGTTCTTTCTGCTATACCTGGGGTTGTTGGTGACTACAGAGTCACATGATCAGGTACCTGCCATGTTTATCAGTGACCACCTGGCAAATCTCTCCTTGAGGTTCATCTCAGAGGCAGCTGGAAGTCGGATTCCCGCACCTCTCAGACCTGGCTTTCTAGGTGGGCTGTGACTTCAGGACACAGGAAAGCTGAGAGCCTCTCAGGTCTGAACACCACTGTCAGCAAATGACTAATAAGGCAGCTATTCAGAGCTCCCTGAAGAGAAGGATGGCTCCTTCTCCCTCTCTCCCTCCCCCACTCAGTTTATGCAGGACCCAGAGATTCAGCCCTAATCCTCCAGTAGTTGGAGTTGGGAAACTTGAGTATTGATCAAGTCCCCAGAAGTACCTGCTCCTTGGTCTTACTAAAAAGGAATGTCTGCTTTCAGGCATGAAGAGCTGGAGCTTAGGGAAGGAGCTTGACTTATTCCACACCAACTGGGGATACTTCCCAGGGAATCTCCAAACGGAAGATGATTTTAGCCTCCAAATCCCAGCCAGGTCAAGAGTTACTTCAGAGAAAAAGTTTTTTCTGTTGTACAAATAAAAAATGACAGCGGTCATCAATTTTCTGGAAATCTTGTCAACATATCTATCTAGAACAGCTTGGAGAATGACCATGGATTTGGAGAGAATAGGAGTGGACAATCCCTACTTCAGCTGTCTTCCAACTTTATCGGTCCAGGTCGTGGCACTTTTCAACCATGTCTTTTGGAAGTAAAGAGCCCGTAGACATGCCTTTATGTAAACAAAACCCAGGACCCATCACCTGAAACACGTAAAGAACATTTATGTGATTTTGTGCTTGATTTGGTGAGAGGAAACTGAGTTTTGAAGTCTGACTCTGAGCCTCAGTTTTCTATGGTGAAATAGGAATGTGAAAACAATCCCTTTGCTGTTTTCCTAGTAGCATTCCAGGAAGAATCACAGGAAGTTAGCATGGTGAAAGCACCTGCACATTGTGAAGTGCTGGACACAGAATGGGCAGACTAGCCTGGGAGGCTTCCGGGAAGTGTAGCATTCCTGAGTAGTGGGAAGGGCAAGTGCTTCTGCTCTTCCTACTCCAGTGGGATATGAGTACTGTCCAGGTAACAGTGATGCCATGAAGGACAGACACCTAAGTGCACCTGTAATATTGTGACTTATGGTAAGAAATACATATTTGCTCTCCGTCCCAGTTTCTGTTACAGAGCTTCTAAAACTCTTAGAATTTCCTAAGAGATGGGAGCAGTAAAAGTGTCTTTTATTATGTTAGCAAGGTGACTTGTTTTTAGCATTTTATTTTATTATTAGTTTCAAGTGTACAGTACATTGGTTAGACATTTACATAGTTTATGAAACGATCCCCCTGATTGCTCTGTCTTCCCTCTGGCTCTACACAAGGTCATGATATTACTGCTGACTGTATTCCCTATGCCATGCTCCCCATCCCCACGATTGTACTTCTTTAACCCTTCACCGCTTTCTCCCAGCCCCTCCAACCCCCGTCCCCTCTGATCGTCACCAGACTGTAGTAAGGTGGCTTTTGAAATAGTCATAGGTCACCTAAGGATAGGGGCTGATCACAAGAACCAACCATGTGGCTGGAGGGCTGGAGAGGGACTGCAGAATGAGCTCGGTCACCAGCGGCTAATGAGTTAACCAGTCACGCCTGTGTAAAGAAGCATCATCTGTGGAAGCCCAAAAGGACAGTTGGGAGAGCTCCCGGGTTGGTGCATACATGGAAAACTGGAAGAGTGGTACCCTCGAAGAGGGCATGGGGTCCTGTGTCCTTTTTCCACACCTTGCTCTGGGCATCTCTTCCAGCTGGCCACTCCTGAGCTGTATCCTTTTATAGTAAACTGGTAATCTGGTAAGTAAAATATTTCTCTGAGTTCTGAGTGAGAACTCAACAAATTAGTCAAACTCTAAGTGAGCAAGCACTGGAACCTTGATCTGTATGTAGCTGGTTTTGTTAGAAGCCTAGGTAACAACCTGTTCTTGCAGGTAGCACCTGATTTAGGGGATGGCAGTCTGGGAGGACTGAGACCTTACCCCGTGGGATCCAATGCTGATAGTGTCAGAACTGAGTTGAATTGTAGGACACCCTCCAGTGTCGGAGAATTCCTTGGTGCGGGGAAAACCCCACACATTGGCACTGAGAGCAGAAACATAGCATCTCAAGCAGTTTTTGCATATAGGTCATGTGGAAGAACACCAGAGGCTTGACGCCCACAGAAGGCTGGAGTGGCAACAACTATTGGGCAATTGTTCCTTAGAACTCATCGCTGTAGCACAGGTATTCAAATAATGGTCCCTGGCACGCTCTTGGAAAGATGGTGTTGAGTCATAGGTTCTGGCAGTGCCAGCCAGCATCATTTGGTACAGGCTGGAACTCCAGACAGAAGGGTCAGCAAGCAGAAGGGTCGGAACGCCCAGTGCAAAGGTGGTCTGGGCCCAGACACAGTTGAACAACTGTAGAAATACATTTGAGAACAAGGACCACTCTGCTGATCCTCTTTGGTACAGAGCAAGAGAGAGGGAGAGCACTCTTGTAAGCCTGGGGACAGTGTTCAGGTTTGGACAGCTGCCCAGGAAAGGTGTGGGCCAGCACTGGGAACAGCCCTTGGAGACTTGGTGAAAACCAGGCTTTGTGCCCAGGGCTTCCAGCTGAAGGCAGGCACCGAGGATATCAAGGGGCAGCCCTGCTTATTTCCCAATAGATGTCCTACCTGGTTTTCTACTGGAGGAAATGTGGGAAAAGAAGAATTCCAATGCCCTGAGTACCTACTATGTGTCTGGCTGTGCCGGTTGCTCCACATATCTGATGTCATTTAATTCTTCCAGAATGTATTAAATCACGGTTTAAGGATGAAGGTTTGAAGCTCAGAAAGACTGAATGAATGGAGATTCTTGAAGGAGGGAGATGGGAATCGAGCCTGGGTTTCCGGCTCCAGAGGCGTGGTTTTTCTTCCCTGTGAAGGTAAAGGAGCTCTTGCAAGCTCACAGATGTGGTTTCCAATCACAAAACATTGGAATCACCTGGGGGTAGGACATTTAAAAAATAACTGTACCCAAGCCCCAGCCCCAGAGGTTGTTGTCACGAATCGGAGATGGGACCTGCACAATGGTGTGTCTCAAAAATCTCTAGATGATTCCAAGATGAAACCTGTTTATTTTGTTTTGTTTTGTTATGAGTCATGTTCAGAAAAGCTTCTAAGTTCATCTGGAACTAGCAAAAAGTAGGGGAGAATTTGTTTCTTCATTCATTCATTCACTCATCTATTCATCAAGGATACCCCTAAGAAGACAACCATCAGGAGCAGATAGGAAAGACCCTTGGCCTGTGGGAATTCGTCTGCACGTGCCATGTGACAGACAGGACATCCAAACGGGATATCCAGGGAGGCCTGCTAGAGGACAAACTACTTCTCTTAAAGATATCTAACAGTGCTACAATATGTATCTGAAAACATTTTGGTCTTTAAAGATTAAATGTGTATATGTACACGCACATATGCACACACCCCAAATTACCACTAGTGACAGGAATTGTGGACCAAGAAAATGGTTCCTGATTCTTGTTAAAAGGCAGGAAGGACAGAAGTGCTGAGAGCTGTGAAATAATAACAGCAAACTTCACTGGAAATATTTGCAGCAGTTATCCATCCTTGAGAAATATCTCTCTGGCCCTTTCTGTTTTATTTTCCTCAACTCTCAGCCCTTTTTTTTCCCCTTAGCCATTTCTAGTTTCCTGTATGCTCATGTGTTGCTTACTATCTCTTGATGATAAACAAGACCAGCACAGGGTGGGGGAAGGAAAGGGAGGGAGAGAGAGAATAAGAAAAGAATGAAGGTCTTTTTCTCTCTACTCTATTCCCCAAGATGATCTTCCAACCCTCAGTTCTGGTTGTTTGTAAACTCCTCCAAGGGCCCCGTATTGCCCACTGAAGTGTTATGATTAGAAGGGAGAAAGCTAAAGCCATACTCTGGGGTTTGGATCCTAGCTTGGCCATACAGCACTGTGTTAAGCTGGAGCAAGTTACTTAGTCTTCTGTGTGACTTGGTTTCAGAGAGATGATAACAATTACTATCTCGAATAAGGATGGTTTTGAGTTTTAGAGTTAAAAGGTACATGTCAAATACTTAGACATGTACCTGGTACACATGAAGTGCCCAAGAAATGTTGACATAATTATGTGGTTGCTGCTATTGTTATTGCTGCTGTTATCACCAAGGGTCTGATTCCCCCAGCCCTTCCCTTGTCTTTTCCCCTCCATACAGTTTACGTTCCAGCCACATGGAACTACTTGTAGTTACTGGCAATTAACATTCTCTCTTATGCCTCTGGGCATTTGTTCATGCTTCCATTTTGGTAAACCTTTTCATTTTATTGCTTTCTTATTGTTGTCATCACAAATCACCACAAGCCTAGTGGCTGAAAAAGATGCATTTGTCATCCATCTTACAGTTCTAGAGGTCAGAAGCCCAAGATGTCTGTCTCCCTGGCTCCAGTCGATGTGTCGGCAGGGCTGCGGTCCTTGGCCCCTTCCTCCATCTACAGAAGCAGCTGCAGTGGGTTTGCGTTCTCACATCGCCTCCCTCCGACCATTCTTCCATGTTCACATCTCCGTTTGACTGCAGCCAGGAAAGACAGGGTCTTCATTCTGAAGGACTCATATGACTAATGTGGGCCCACCTAGATAATCCAGGTCAATCTCCTCACCTGAGATCCTTAATCTTATCAGTCAACTCCAACATTTTTGGCACCAGGGACTGGTGCTCCTATGAGAATCTAACGCCTGATGATCTGAAGTGGAGCTGAGGTTGTGATGCTCATGCTGTCAGCCTGGTTCCTAAAAGACCGGTTCCCGGGGGTTGGGGACCGCTGATCTTAATCACATCATAAAATCCCCCTTTTCCATGTAAAGTAACAGATTCATAAATTCCAGGGATTCAGACATGGATACTTTTTGGGTGGACGGTGGGAAGAGAGAACATTATTCTGCCCACTACATCTACTAAACTCTTGCTTTTTCAAGACTCATCTCAACATTACTTCTGAGCATTTCCTGATTCTTCAGCAGAGCAGGGGGTTTGTTTGTGCCCTTATGCTTTGAAAATGTGCCACGTTTATAGGCTTTACTGCAATATTTCGCAGCAATTGGCTTAAGTAATTGCTGACCTCACAGAGTTTTGAGAGCTGAAATGGGTTCATTCATTATTTTTTTTATTCCTAGTGCCTGATATGAGCCTCAGTAGTGCCTATTAAATAAAGCTAAGCTTCAATCACGTGACCTAGTGCTTCTCTGCCGATGGAAATACTAGCCAAAATGTGAGGCATAAGGTCTAGTTTAGTATTTAATTGGAAATAACCAATAAGTTTTCTGTATCATCCTTGACATATTCATATACTTTTTTTCATCTTTATTACAGTCTTACAGTGAAGGCAAACAGGTCATCATTTAGCAATTTAGAAAACCAAACTCAGAGAAGTTAAGTGCTTCATCCAAAGTCATTCATCCAGCTATTTATTGGCAAAGTGGAGAATCAAGGCCAAATCTTCAGATCTAAATTATGAGACACATCAATTCTGTTTAGCCAGAAAAGCAATATTATAATGATGAGATATTTAACCTGGGACGCACTTTCAAATTGGAACCACTTGTGGTTAAAAAGCCATTAATTTGGGGCAATTAGATGGTGGTAGGGCAGTAAAAATAAGTAACTCAAAGAGTACACACTTCCAATAGTTACCAAAATAATGAATCTATTTTAGGCTCCTATTATATAAAAATATTTTTTTCACAATATTATATTATTAAATTTCAGAGGCTTGAAAGTCATAAGTAATGAGGCACAGATATGCAAAGCATTAAATATGCAGGACGGACAATCTTGAAATCAAGGAGATGGTCTGCCCCTCTTCATTACTTTGAGACAAAGCTACTTCATGTGACCACATTTGGGTCATATCATGCATTTTTACCAATGTGTTTTACATTTTATGATAACATTATCTTAGTCATAAAAAGTAGGCAATTGCACAGTGATTCCTGCCTCACTAAATCAGAATTGGGCCAGACTCCAGAGCTTCATTTTTTGGTTACTTTTTGGAAACTCATACCGTTCTTCCAAAGAAACTTTCTAAATGTGTAGCTTCCCATACTTTCCAATGAAAATCTATTAACTCCTTTATTCCTACCAGTGCTTTTAGGGGCACAAGTTCAGTGGCTCAGAATAGCTACTGGAAATGTGCTTGCTAATGTGGGAACAGTAGCAGGATGGAGGAAGAAGCAGGGATGGAGCAGGTTGATTCCTTGACTCAATTCAAATGTCAGCAACTCTACGAAATATTCCCTCACACCCCACCTCCCAGGATGGGTTATGGGCCTCGTTGGTTACTCCTTCAGCTTCCCGGGCTTGTTTTTCTCATAAGCCTAGGATCATTGAGTTTATATCTGCTGTGCCACGAACAGAAATGAACATACTTAAGGCTATAGATGAATGAATGAATGACCAAAAAAAATGAATAACCAGTACTAGGTACTAGTAACTTGTAAATCTTATATTACTTAAGGTTCTTTGGTAGGGTGCTACAGCCAACGTCGGTCTGGAATGAGAGAGTATAGTTAACTGCTCAGACCTGCAATTGGGCAGGCTCCAAGGAGACTCCAGGGAACAGGCCAGATGACTAGACAGCCTTTTAAAGTCACTCTCTTTTGGGTGAAAAAAAATGTTAACCATTTTATTCAGTCCTTATGTGACTGCTTAAGATTCAAATTCCAAGAAAAATGAAGAGTTGGCATCATGAGGTTTAGGAGAGGTGGGGGCCTCTTGATGAATTTACCAGCACTGCATCCAGAGGAGAAAAAGTAGTTTCCCAAATAGAAAAAGGGGGGTCAGCATGCTGGGCAGGAGCAAACAGTAACAGCATTCCACACCAGTTCATTTTCACAAGAAAGTATATCCCAGTGTTCTACTTACACAGACTCTGGAGGGTCACCTACAAGGTCAAACTTCAGGTTTTCATATAGCATACTTGTCCAAGGCAGGACTTCTGCATAACAGAGATTGCCTGCTTTAGGTAGCAATCCAACCTTCCCATTTTTCCTCCAGATTCTTTAGCTTAAACATATCTTCCTTTTATCAAGCTGCAGTCTGCCTCCTGGAAGGTTCTGCCCTTTTCTACCCCTCTCCACATCCCACAAGATTTTCCAGAACAAATTAACTCCTTCATCCATAAGGCAATTTTCTGAGCCTTGACCCTGTACCTTTTAAACTACCTGACTTCTTACCTCCCCACTTCATGGCCACTGCAGGTACAATGCCTCTCACCAGGCAGGACTCACCTTAACGCTCACATGTCCTCCTCCACTTTGGGCCTCTTGGTTCTTTCTAACTTTTATACCTGTATCTCCCCCTGGTTCTGCCCATGCAGGAGGACCAGTTCATGTCCTCTAGCCCACCTCTCCCAGCTTCTGCTGCCAGGGCACCTTCCTTACCCAGATATGCTCATCCTGTCTTGTAGTTAAGGGTATTGGCTTGGCCATTAGTCAGATCTTGTTCTAATCTGGCTCTACAGCTTTTCTTCCTATTACCAGAGAGCAAACACTTAAACTCTCTGAAATTCAGTTTTTTGATTTGTAATATGACAGTGCATGCATACCTTTAGCAGGTTGCTCATGGGTTGTATAGGATGATACATTTACAACAGTTTTTATGATGCTTTGAAGCTAGATACTTAACAGATGGTAGCTGTTACAGTTATCCTTTTAAATATGAATTTTATCATTTACAAAATTTAAAAAGTCATATTTGTATCTAAGTTTTAAAAAATCAAGCCATAAAGCAATAAAAGTGAAGGTGAAGGGTCAAAATAAAAAGTAAAGAATCTTTCTCTCCCTAATCTCAGAATTAACCACTAGGGTACACTCCTCTGGTAAGTGTGCAGCCTGTATCTGTCTCCTTGTCCATAACCGTGTCTTGCTTTTCCAGTTTAGAGTAAGACTGAGACAACTTTTCATCTAAATTTCTGGATCTCTATATTATCCTTTTTAATGGTTGTGTAGTATTCCACAGCATGCACATAGCCATCATTTATTTAACCATTTCCTCTTTGATGAACATTTAGGTTGTCACCATTTTTGCATATGTGTGCATATTTCAAAAAGATTCATTTCTAGAATGTAGGTGAAAGAGTTTATGCATTTTACATTTCAGTAAATCTCAATGAATTGCTTTTGAAATTAATAAATGTTATTGATTATATCCATATCCACAGCATACAAGAATTGCTTCTTCTTCACACACTCACCACAGCTTGATATCATTAGGCTTTTTCACATTTCACAAACCATGTAGGCTAAAAGTAGAATGAAGTACATGGCTTTATGTTTTACTGATTATTTGTGAGGTTCACTATCTTTTGCTCAATGGCCATTATATTTTCTAGTCTGTGAATTGCCTTCTTATGTCACTTATCTATTATTTTAATTGGGCCACTTTTTTCCTATTGAATTGTTGAAGGTCTTTACATATTATTCATATTAATCCTATGTAACAAATATTCTCTCTCAGTGTGTCTCTACCTTGTTCAGGTTAACTTTTTTCCAATCAAAAAAATTAAATTTAAATTAAGTAACATTTATCATTTGTTTCCTTTTCACTTTTTTAAATATTATTTAAGCTTACATATCCCAAGAATATATTTTCTCAAATATCATTATAGTGGTTTTTTTAATTATTTGGGTTTTTTAATACATCTGAATATATTTTTGAAATGGTGTAAAGTGTACATATTTAATGAACAGTCAGTTGCTGATTTAAAATGCCCTTTTTACTATATACTAAATTTGTACTAAATTATATATTAGAGTTTATTCCTTGGTTCTCTATTCTCTTCCACTGAGTTATATACCAAAAACTATTTTAGCTACTGTAACATATACAATATATTGTCTAATATTCTATATGTATATATTACATATTATATATTTCACATGTAATCCATATACATTCACACACAGTCACATTTGGGAGTGTTGAGAACGGGCTATGGGATTCCAGAGGTAAAAAAATTGTAATTTGGGAAATCAGAGAACAATTTGACGAGGAGGTGGTATTTGAACTGTACCTTGAGGTAAGAGTTGGTCATGACTGACAAATCAAAGCGCATTCTGAGAAAAAGGAATTGCATTAGCAAAATGACAGAGGCAAGACAGCCCAGGCTAGAACCCTGTCCACCACCAGCCCATAAGAGCAAGTGTTGTAGTTTGGTTGGAATTTAAGGACTGTTTGGAAAGGGAGATGTTAGAAATGAAGTTGGAAGAGTCAGATTGGGGCAGGATCATAGAAGCGCCAGAGGCAGCTAGGCAGGATAAACCGTCTTGATTCTGGAGGCACTAAAGGCCCCTGGAAGGGTTTAGCAGTGGTATGACCTAGCTTGTGATTTAGAAAGACAGTGGTGGGGAGGAGACTTGAAGGACAGAGACAAGGACAACAATCAAGTCACTGTTGCAGAGTTTTAGGCAGAAGATGAACAGGCCTGAAAACGTGGCAAAGAAAAGTCTCAACATTTTTTTGGTCAGCATTTTCTATTTTCTTCCTAATACACTGTATTAAAAGGAACTCATCGGGGATTGCAGGGCCAAAAGTCTTATATTTATGCAACAAAGTAGAAAAGACAACTTTCCCACTATTTTCTCCCCAGAGAGGCCTCCAAGGTACTTAAAGTATTAAAATATGTATAGTCTGACTCTATCTGAGTTTCTTTGTAACAGAGTTTTTTAGGAGAGCAGCTCTGGTATGGGCTTTTATATTATTCAAAGTTTCTCAGCTTTGGCACTATTGACATTTTGGAGCAGATAGTTTTTTGTTTTGGGGTCTGACCTGTGAATAGCATCCCTGGCCTCTATTCACTAGATTGCCAGTAGCATCGCCCAGCCAGCAACATCCCTCCAGACATTTCCAAATATCCCCTGAGAAACCCTTGTCTAGTGAACTCCTGAGCTGAGTTTTCTCTCCTGGTGAATTTGTGCCAGGTCCAAGAAGTTAAAAAAGCTGAGATGATGGACAGCACTTGGACCTTGGTATTAGGCACCAACTCATACCCACTACTTAGTAGCTATAGGTCCTTGGACAAATCACATATAAGCTCACCAAGCTTCATTCTCCTCACCAAGAAAATGAAGATGATAATAACTATATCACAGAATTGTTTTGAAGATTGGATGAGATGATGTGTGTGTAGGGACAGATGCAGGCTTAGAACCCATTCTACGTCCTTCAATTAATATGTGCTGACTCGGATGCAATTATATTCATCGTTTCAATGCAGATTTTTTAATACAAAGGGAGACTCTTATCTTTGCTGAAAAAATGCTTTAAAATGCCCACTCTTTGGCACAAGCTGAATCCCAGGCTTTGGGGTCTTGTATCTTTTTTATATGAGACAGATGAAGAATGTTCAGCTGATAACCAGTCATCCCTAGTCAATGTAGAGAACTGCCTGCCAGGGTGGGCTGCTGAGGCAGTACCATCAAGATCAGAGACTCTGGCGTTTTAAGGATGAGGATACAAAGAGCTGAAAAAAGCAGGCCTTCACTGGGCCTGTGAAGATTCCAGATGGTGATTTCTTCTGAAGTTTTATATGCATGTGACTCTTTTTCCCCATTTTCTCTTCCTTCTAAGTCTTCTTCTCTCCTTACTAAGAGTTGATTTTTTTCTCCTCAACTTTTACCTTATTCCCCTCACCATCTGTAGAAAATTTTGCTTTTAAATTATGGATTCTATTTCCTGCTCTTCTTTCTCACTCTCCTTTATCTTGTTTCCATTAACTTCTCATTACATATATATAATCTACTTATTTAAAAAAATTATGCTCTGTTCTCTCTTCAGAATTTATAAAGCAGAAGATTTGAACATTAAATTAATTTTTATGCTTTAATCACATTTTAATTATATGTAATTTTTTAAGTCTTCTGGACCCCCAAATAGAATTCTAGCGCTTTGACCTATTTCTCCAACTTTCCCTCATCACCGCTCTTACAGAAATCTATAGGGGTTGTTGTTTCTTTTAGCAGCTGGTTTAGGCAGAGCTGGGGTGATTAGCGCATAAGGGTGTGAAAAACACTGATAGCACTGTTGTTTCAAGTACCTCTGGAGAGTTTGGTTACTTGTAACAAGAATAGAAATGCAATCGTTAACACCTCAGCTGGATTCCTGCTAAAAGAGAAATAATACTCCCTCCCCCCAAAACAGCTACCCTTTTCTTCTACTTCCTCATTCCCTTGGCTCCCTCTGACTCACACATCTCAGGACTCACTTGTCTCTTTGACAGTTGGCCTGCAGCTGCGGGTGGATGGTGGATGGTGGACATGGTGCTGGAAACCCAGGGCTGATAAATATCTTGGATGGGAGCCCAGGAAAACCACCTTTTGCACATAGTAGGAACTCATTATGGGATTGAATGTTGCACCACAGCTGTGGGTGGAATTTATATCTTGAAACACCTCCCCGTGATTTAATCTTTAGTGCCTTGTATAACATGTATACACGCCAAATAAACACAAACACAGCACGGGATTTCAAAGTGGCACCAGCCTTTGCTGTGTTTATAGGTTGATGAACGAGGGCGAAAAATAAACCAAGGCAATGGTGAAGTAAAATTTCCTCTTGAAAGTGCCCACCAGTGTTTTGGGGAAATTTTACTGGTCTGGGTAGGTGTTTCCATGGAAACACCCCTAAACCTTCCAGGAGATGAACAGGATGTGCACACAAAGGTGAACTCCAGTTTTGGAACCCAGGTTGGACATCCTTTCATTCTGAGGCCTTCCTTATTGCCCAAAGGAAAGCCATTTGCTTCCTTCTCTGATCTCACAGCATTTTGTTTTGTTTATTGCTTTAAATATGCTGTATTGCAATGATCTCTTATCTATTCCAGTGTCTTGAGGGCAAAGACAAAAATTTTTGTTCTTCTCTGTATCTATACAGGGTAGCACGGAGCCTAGCCCAAAGACTGATTTAAAAAAAAAAAAATTAAATCTCATATGGAAGTCCAAATCCCATCCACTGCCTATTTTTGTAAATAAAGTTTTATTGGAACGCAGCCATGCTCACTGGTTTACCTATGGTTTATATCTAGGGCTATTTTCCTGCTACAGTGACAGAGTTGAGTAGTTGCAAGAAAGAACACATGAGCCTCAAAGCCTAAACTATTAACTCTCTGGCCCTTTACAGAAAAGGTTAGCCAACCCCTGTGCCATGGCAGCCAGCCAATTTAAAAGAGTCGACCAAACTGTTGCCACAGGATGTTAACTAGAACTGAGGAGGCCAGTTCAGAGCATCACTGACATGGGATAGTCTGTTCTGTCATCCCCCATAAAGACTTTATCTTTTGCCTCGGAAACCTGGAATTCACCTCACCTTTTCTTTTTCCACATTAGGTTTTTGCCCTAATTTTTCACCCTTGTTTCTTTAACATTTTCTTCTTTCATTCCATTTAGGGGAATATGATTTATCCACTGTTTTATATTATAGTAAATAATACTAATAACACCAAGTGGAAAAGCAAAACTCACAAATTCACATACACTCTAATTCCAGCCAATGTTTTCAAAAAGCAATGTTCAAAGATAAAAAGGAAAAAATACATTGCAATGTCAGGAGCTATTGATTCTAGATAACTCAGCTTGGATGATCGTCACTCTCATCTTTATACTCTGATATATTTGTGATAGTAATGAACCTGTCCTGACTGCCAAGTGTCTCTGAGTTAAGTAGTTCTATATTCAAAGCTTTGGTTAGGACATAGACACTATCTCTAAGAGGCCCTCCCACATTGCTACACGTTAGACTCATTCATAAATGCTACTTAAAATTCATCTATATCATATCTGTGCAACTGCTTTGGATAAAAAATTGCTATATGTGTAGAAAATATTGTTAGCTCTGTTTTTGCAAGCTTGTTAAAAAAAATCAGGTTGTCCCCAAAGTCTAATTCATGATATTAATTCTAGTTATCAGGTATTTGTAAAGAGAGATGTCACTTTTTCTGTTGCGTTCTTTAATCGTTCAGACTTCCAGCTTCTGCCAGAGGCTAAAAGAGAAAAGCACATATAGAGTGTTGGCAAAGTGGAAGGACATTGAGGTATGGTGCCTTCAGAGGTGGGCTCCAACTTCAGCTTTGCTACCTCCTAACCCTGTGACCTCAGGAAAGTCACTTTGCCTCTCAGAGCCTTAGTTTCTTCATGTGTAAAATGGAGTTACTAATAACTCATTGAGTTACAGGGAGGATATAAGAGAGCAGTTTTCATGCAAGCACCTCTGACAGTCTAGTACCCAGTTGGTGCTTGATAAATTGTCTTTTATGGGGAAAAAAGGATCATTTTAAACCAGTGAAAGTGCTTATTATGGAAGGAAATGCAAGGTGCTTCCAGTGAAAGAACCCCAGGAGGAAATGATACTTCCTGTCCCTCTGACTCAGCCAAAAGCAGGAAGAATCTTCATTCACATGCTCTACTGGTCACATTCTGTAATCTATCTGAAAGAGCAATGAAAGATGAATCAGGTCACCAGGCCTTGCCTTACCTCTCATTTGCCATGCAATCTTAAATGAGCCCCTGTTCATTCATGACATAAAAGCTTGTGGCAAGTATCTCTCTAAGGTTTTAATTTCTAATACAAAGACACTGTGGGTCAAATATTACAAAAACATGTCATATTGACCAAATAATCCAATAAAGTTTTTAAATATATTACCTAGAAAGAAAACATGCAACGTATGTACAGCACTTTACAGCTTCTAGTACGCTTTCATGTCCACGATTCCTAGAATAGTCCTGGGAGCTGGGGAAGGTGAGTATTACGATCTGTGCAACAGAAAAGGAGAACAGCTAGCAAGGGAGTGAACCTGGATTTGAATCCAACTCTGCCTGATACCAACTTCTGTAAACTTTCTACGCTACCAAGAATACACGTCAGTGCTCTTGTTGACCTTGAAGACCTTAAGTTTCCAGTGAACCTTTAATTAAATTACCCATGTACATTCTGCTTGGTTGTAGGTCTTCCTTGTTCTACTCTAGGACTTGCCAGCATGAGAAATTTATTTGCACAAGGTCATCTATATAATGTTCACAGTCTAGATTTCATTAAGGAGGTATCCAGTCAAGAGATACTTCTACAGAGTGCAGCCAGGAGCCGAGAGAGAGCACACTCAGCAAAAGCTTTGTGTTCTGTGGCCTCAGTGGGAAGCCAGAGGACAGTCACCCCGAACAGAACTCCCACTAGGTCTGTACAGAGGCGGGGTGACTGCTCTAGTAGGAAGTAGCCTGGACTGGAGGCCAAGTGCTGAACAACTTGGGGCCAGCTACCTATCTTCATGAAGTCCCAGTGTCCCCATGGGTGCATCTTTGTGAAGTAAAATGCCCAACAAACTTATCCTTGACTTTAACCAATTGGCTTGGATATCTTCTTCTCTCAGAAATTTTCCCTGGTTCATCACAGATCTTTCTCTTTGTCCCTGCACCTTAGCCTTTGTCTACTGTATTATCTACTTTTCACATGTATTGCATGTATTGTTGTTGTTGTTGTTGTTATCATCATCATCATCATCATCATCATATGTTTACTTACTTATCCCTCCCACTAGACTGTGAGCTTCTTAAAGGCAGGGATTGTGTGATTTTTTTCTGCATCTATATTTTTTTTGTCTGAGCTACTCAAGTTCCCTAGGTATTCAGACTTTGTGTTCACGGTATTGTACCCTGACAATATCTTCACAGTGGCCTCAAGGACCTTCCCCAGCCCCTTACCTCTCTGAGATCCCATCCTTCTCCACATTGCTCACTCACTGTGGCCTCCCTGGCTCCCTGGCTTTTCTGACACAACAAGGCACCCTCCTGGCATGGCTCTTTAGGGAACTTTTCTTTCTTTCTGGAATGCTCCTCCCCCAGGAATCTGTAAGCTAACTTTATCACTCACTTCATGTCTTTGCTCCAATCTCACCATCTCAGTGATGCTAAAATATGACCTCCTGTTTAGTTCTGCATCCCACTCCCAGTGCCTTCCCCGTGTTCAACATGTCTTCTCTTCCATAGCACGTAACAACTTCGAACAAACCGGTTGTTACTGTGACTTATATTTACCATCTGTCTTCTCTAGAATGTAAGCTTCATGAGAGAAGGGTTATTTAGTCTGTCCATAGGTATATTCCACATCCCTAGAAAAGTGTCAGGCACATAGTAAATACTCACATAAAGTTGTTGAATTCAACTATATCTAACTATCTCCTATTTTTTTTTCCCTGTGTAGGTTATTTAAGTCACCCAGCACAGTCAGGCTGAGCTCTTCCAATATTTTGGATGTGCACATTCCAGCTGATTGTCCTGACTCATCCTTGGTCTTTGCGTAGACATGACCCTCATGATGTAGCGTCCTGTGGCATAGCTTTGCCCACAGGAAGTAATGAGTCCTTTAATAATACAAATCTCATCTAGCTATTATATGGCTTTTGCCTCTTAAAATCTTGTTTCTCCATATACAGTAGTTCCAAAACTGAAATTTCCACATGAGTAGAGGCATTCGAGGCCCCCTGGAAGGGGTAGCATTATATGAAGAGTAGTGGGCTGGAGCAGAAACCCCTTTCTGTGACTCATCTTTCCCACTTTCATTGTCTTTCCACCTCTACAAGTCATTAGCTGTGCTAATCACAATTAAAACAAAGATAATAATTGCTTCTTGGAACATTGTGTAATGCCATGGAATGTTGCCACCGGCCTCTGAGAATCAGTCCCTAACTCTGCTCAGAGTGCTCGTCTTTAAGTTGAATGATTATCATTTTCCTTTTTATTGTTTCTGGCTCCTCCCCTGCCTTTGAAGTTTCTGAAATCTTTAAGCTCTTGGCTGGTCTCTATACACCACAGGTCTTCTCCTTCAAAGAGGGCACCTGGCCAAGAGAAAGGAATTGGAGCTTCTCTCTTGTCTGTGCCTATAAAACAATCAGATTGCTCCACAGCCTGCCATTTGAAACATGAGCTGTGTAAAAGTACAGATAACGCAGTGTGTTCCAAGGAGATCAGAATACTCCAGTGGGATTTCGGGTGGACGGAGAGGGAGGGTAGCAAGTCCTCCATGCACAGTGCTACCCACTTTTCTCCAGACTGCATTGTCTACAAGGAAGGTCAAGGCCATGGACCTGCTCCCTCTCCTTCTCATCACTGCCCTAATTTGTGAAAAAGTTACAGGAGTTGACAGCTGGGCATTTTCCATGAAACTGTTTGCTCGTTCTCTCTGTACCATTTGGTAACTTCCATCAGTAGTTACCTTGGCCTTGATAACTACAGATCCCATGGCTTTCTCGCAGGTAAAGCAGGTCCTGATGCTATTGTCCTTCTTGTTCTCCCTCAAAGTAGAGAGATTTCTTCCCTTCTTCCCACTTTTCCCAGGGTTTTTCACTCCTTTGACAATTTACAAGTGAAGGGATGGGCTCTAACCATTATGCCATGAGGAAACCCTGTATACCCTAGCTCAGAGCCCAGAGTGAACATTTATATTGAAGAGAAAACATAACATATATTTGAGATTTAATTCTCATGACTAAGGTCTGGGCCCGAACAAGGTTTATTCTTTCAAAGACTTCTTTCAGCTTCCAAAGCTCAAACCAGTAATTGTGGTGGGGTCTCAGGACACTTTGCATCACCCAATAGACCCTCAGTTATTCCATATGTCTAGCCCTCTCCCTCCCTCCCCCATGATTCACCATCAATCAAAGCACCATCTTCTTCATAACTTCTAGCAGAGATTGCTCTCAACATCTACAGTCTGCAATCCCATCCTAGGGATCCCTGCCTCACTCCCAACATAGCATGGAAAGAATCAATTTTATTCCTCCAAAGATAGCTACAAGATCCCCCTACCTAACAGTCCTTTTTTATATCATGAGAAGAAACTTATAGTAGTTAAAACTGTGTGTGTGTGTGTGTGTGTGTGTATGTGTGTGTTTGTATGTGTGTATGTACGTGTGCATGTGAGTGTACATGCAGGTGCACACACATACACATACTTACACACCATTTCCATATGAAGCATTTGGACCAATTTATTGCCTTAGATCATTTTTTCTAGAAGCAGACCCTGAGATGACAATTCAATTGCAAGTAATTTATTAGGAAAATATCCCTAGGAAATCCTAGAAAAAGAGCAAGGAAATCAAGATAAGGAAGGGAAACAAGACAAGCGAGTGTGCAATTTCAGGCAAAGTCCAGTTTTAGCCTGATCCCATAGGAGGCTCTGGAGTAGAAATTACACCCTAGTTCATCTAGAGTTGAGGCAAAGGAACTGAGTATTCACTGGCAAAAGGCCACCAAGTAAACTCCTGGATATTTCTAGCTCTCTGAGTAGTTGGGCAAAGTGGTTCTAGTAGCCCAAGGGTGCCAGCTATTAGAAACAAAGGCAACAGAAGCCAGGAAAGGGGTGCATAGAAAAGTAAAAGGGATCTGAGGGGATCTGAAGAGAGTGTAAACATGTCCATTCATTCACCCATGTCAGTCCTAATGGGTTGGTTTAACTTTAGACTGTATGTAACTCTACCATAACATGAGATCTCTACAGTAAGAGACAGTCAACAAACTTTTAGTCACATTCTCAGAGTAGGGTGGGCCTGAGAAGGTTCTGCCTCATCATACACCCCACTGAGTAGATATAATGAAGTCTAGGTCCACACTGGTTTTTTGGTGTACACTTACATTTTGATGGACATTTTTCAAATAAAGCTTTCGAAGTTGCTTTATAGAGGCTGCTGTAAAGATTGTTTGCTGAGCCTCTGTATGCATATAAGCTTGGTCATGTCTCCTTCTTCACCTAGAGTGTTTTATTCAGATGCCTGTCAAAACCAGCCAAATCACCTCCCAAAAGATGATTACAACTTTTATGAGCAAATCTGGAGCATGTCTCCCAGTTCTGCAGATGCTGGCATCTCTTGGAAGACAGTGCATGTGTATTTGCAAAGTCACCCATGTAAAACTCCTCTGCATGGACAAATACAAACTCATATAAAGCTGCCCTTACTTTCCTTATAATAAACAACCCAAAATCTAGGGAACTATCAAATCAGACCTTTACCTTTGTGGGTATATCTTTATTTAGTTTTCCAATCATAACTAGACCCCTGTTGAACCTATAACATGATAAGGAAGTCTCAAGGCACCGCCATTTCAGTTTTTACCAGAGTTTTAATAGCCCAACGTTATGTTCTGTTCTCTCTCTCTCTTTCTCTTCTTTTCCCCTTTTCTCCCTTTCCTCAAGTAAATAAAAGCATGTTTCTTTCCCTTTCTCTCTATATCACCTAAAAAAGCACAAGAAGGAAAACCCCAAGAAGCAAAGCTTTTAAGTCAAAACCAGTCCACATTAGTTGAGACTCTCACGTCTTTTAATGGAATTTACCCCATTTCTTCTGACACCCACAGATATTCAGCAAAAGTGAACTCCAGTTTCCTCCCTCCTTCCTCTTCTGTAACTCTGGCCCTGCCGAACTCCAGCCCCCATGCTCTCAACCAACCTCTGTGTCTTGGCTTGAGAACTTGTTTCATTATTTTGTTGTCTACTGTTCCCAGAGACAAATGAATAAAACCACATTTCTAAGAATTTACTTTGTGCCAGGTACCTTTCATCATCATCTAATTTTAATCCTCACCAGCCCTCCCCTCCATCACCTACCTCCTACCAAGTATTTCCCCCATTTTAGATACAAGAAAACTGAGGTACAGAGAAGCTGTGACTTTTCCGAGATCATGCAGCCAGGAAAGGAGCAGAACTTGACACTGAACTCATGTTTGGCTGTATCTAAGCCTAATAATTTCTGTCCTATCCCAGTTTCTATTCCCTAGAATATGCTTTAGGTCTTCAACTCCCACATGAACACTATAGAATGCTAAATATTTCTGAGACCCGTGCATTGGTGATCTAACTATGGAATAACTCTCACTTTAAGCATATAAAATCTATAAAAAGAATCCACAGCATATACTGTACTTGGGGAAAAAGAGAAGTGACATCTTCATTCAGAAACGTCTGTGATATACCAGCGTTAACATCTATTCTGAACGAGACCGAAAGAATTCTTGTTTATGATTTCCACAGAATGATTTAGCGATACAAGTATTAAAAATCATATTTAAATAGATTGTTCAATTAAATAACAACCCCAATGGCTTGCAACTCCAGATGTCACGGTGGTGAAATATTCATTAGTCACCTGCTATAAGTTCAGTGGAATGTGCTGGGGCAGAGAGTCTGTAAAAGCAAATAGAACCTTGTTAAGCTGTCAGGTCACATAATGTACAGCCTTACACTGCGACGCTGTCATCAGGAGAAAGGCTTAGATTGCGTGCTTCACGAATCGAGAAACTGGTTTCTGGAAGCCTGACTTTTCATTGAATGCTCTTTAAAGTCAAGTTAATGTGTTTCCTACTGTTATAACAACAGCATGTGAGTCACATATGTGGTTTCAAGATTCCTAAACTGGATCTGTGCAGCTGCTGATGTAATCAGAAATAATCTCTGGGTTTTGAGACTAAAAGATTCGAGAGGAAAATTGCCCAGCTTGATGCAATTGCTGATTTTTAGTAATGCTATCTCCAGCATTCCCAGCATTCAAATCTCCTTGGAAAATTATTCATTAATACTCTGTTTTCATTTGGAAAATATTTTTACAACCAAGGCAAAATATTTCTGGGATTCGGACCACAAACTTACCTTGACTCAATGTGTGTAGGTAAATTGTTATGGAGGAAAAGAACCCGAGGTTGAATGTCAGGCAGATTTATATTTGAATTCCAGCTCTGCCACTTACTACCTGTGTGATTTCACATAGGTTACTTAACCTCTCTGAGCCTTGAGTCTCTAATCTGAAAAACCAGGAAATTATTCCTATCTCGCAGTGTCATGAGAATGAAGTTAGACATAGAACAGCATCTGAAACAACAGGGCACAGTGCAGACAATGAGGTGTTTGGACCCAGGCTTGCCCATAGGAGTCTAGCTTAAATAATCCCCTGGGCCTTCAGCCCTGTGTGGCCAAAACGAGAAGCTGCTCTAGGTCTGTGCCCTCCATACTCTGCTCCTCTCCCAAACCTCTAATTGAGGGATTCATTCATCCACTGCCCAGGACTTCACAGGAAGCAAGAAAAAAGTGAGAAATAGGTAGGGAAGAGAGATGAAAGTGTTGAGTCTTTCCCATGGGAATGCCATTTGTCAGTCATTAAGATTGCAAAGCTGTAGGAGTACGAGACTGAGAATTTTGACCTTCAGAATTTCTGTGAGCAACCTCTTTCCATTAAAAAAGGGGGGGTGTGACCTGTATAAGGAAGAAGGCCATTAAAATGCTGCAATTTTATGTGAGCCAAGATCAGAATAGGAGGACTCGTAAGTTTTCTGAGAGCTGTGGATGATTCACTAGGCAGGAAAGAGGAGGATCCTTGTAGGGTGTTTCAACCAGCCAGAAGATGGGAGCCTGAAGGATTTGCTCTGAGGGCCACATCGCAGTACTGCCAGCCTCAGTCTTCCAGTTAAAAGTTTTTCCAGATATATAGTGTATTTTGAGCCTCACTCCAGCACTGTGAGTTAGGTATTTCCTTTTGAGAGATGAGAAACTTGAAGCACAGAAACTCCATACAACCTGAGAATTCTCTGAGATCACACTGGAGAAATAGGCACATGTTGCTTCAGTGTGATAGGTGTCCTTAGTTTATACTTCTTTCTTAATTGCATCATGAACTTGGATCATATCCTGAAATCTGGGGAAAGGCAGAGAATGTCATCTAGTTTATGAAGTCCTTTTTATGTTTTGGTGGTTCTATTTAAAAAGAAGAAAGGAGAAAATGAGAAAAAAAAGAAAAAGTGATACGCTGCGTAAATATTCTGTAGTGAAACTCAGTGACATGGCGTAGCTATGTTTTAAAAAGTTTGTTATAAAGAAAAATCTTTAAAAAACAATAAGCATCTTATCTTATCAATGATTGATACGCAAATGAGAAATTGCTTCCTCTTTCTAATAATAATAATAATAATAATAATATAATAACAAGTACTTATCATATTCTAGGCAGGTGTTAAGTACTTTACATTCATTAGCCCCTAACCCAGAGGAACAGATATTACTTTTTTTAGAGATGAAGAAGAGATCTAGAGAAGTTAAGTAACTAGCCTGAGGGCACTCAGCTGGTATGTGGCAGAACCAGGATCTGAACACATTCTGATGCCAGAACTTGTGCTCTTACTCTTAACTGCCACCTCCTAGAAACTGCACTGGCAGATCACACACATTTTTTCACTGAATTATGTGGGCGGGGGAGGGGGGTAGGAATTATTACTATAAATTCTCAGGTAAGGAAATTTAACTTCAATATCTTTATGTGATTTCTCCGTGGCCACACATCTAGGCAAAGGAAGAGTGAAGTTCCTTTTTATTCTGTGCCTGGGGCTGTTTCTCTCTCCATATTCATCATTGTAATTCTTAATGAGAAGGAACCAGGTTAGTGAAGGATTTATTCCTCCACAAGAAGAAATTGTTAAATCATACAATGCTGCAAGTAGGACCACCCCCACTCACTACAAAAATACACATTCACTCAGTTGTCAATCAATGTTATAGAGTATCAAGTATGCACCCAGGCATTGTCAAGTACCTTGGGATGCAGAACGAGGACAGAATAAGAGCTGGGTCTCTTTCCTCATGGTGCTCATTGTGTCCCAAATGCCTTCTCTCCCAGACACACTAACCCAGTACTGATGGAGAGAGAAATATCTTTGTAAATCTCAGTTGTGTCCTACTGACTTTCTTCTGAAACCCCAACCCATCACCTTTGACACAGTCTGGCTGCTGTGGCAGGGTGGGGTTCTACAAAGCTGTGACCGCAATGAAGCTAACTACAGTGATTCTGAAAAATGTTTTAGAGTTCTCCATCACTAGCCTGGATTAGCGGTATGTCCTAAGCAACTCTGGCTGTAGCCAACACCAAACAGCAACCTCAGAGCACAGACATGTGCCTTGATGTCATCCTGAGTGCAGACACCTGCACAGAAAGTCTCTTTGGACTTCTCCTTGGTCTGACTTGATTTCTGCCGGGAGAGTACTTTCTGAGCCCTACGGATGAACTACATACATGAATCTCCATGATTCCTGCTGCTGAGAACAACCGCCAAAAGAAGATTTCTTAGAGTGATGATGCGAGTGCATCTTGTTTGTTTGTCTTCCCTGAATGCAGAGAAGGAAGGACTGGAAAGAAGCAATCAGATGGGATGGCTGGCTGTAAATTTCCAGCTGACTTTGCCAGGCCCTGAAGAACTATGAGCTAACCTCTGCTTCAAGGAGACTACAAACAAATGTAAACAATCAGTTTCCAAGGCCTGTGTCCAACTCCTGGTGTCTTGGTCCCCTCTGCATCGTAATGTATGTCTCAGTATCCTGGTAACTGCTGAGAGAAGCTGTCAGTTGAGATGACCAGTACAGATTGCAATCTCAAAAGAAGGCGAGGTCCACGTGTGCACATCTTTTTACAGTTAACAAGATACTGCTATTTCCAATACCTTACTCAATACCCATAAAAATGTGGAACAGCAAGTTTTGCTATTCTCGTGTCACAAACAAGGAAACTAATAGTTAATGGCAGAACTGGGGCAAGTTATTAGATCTATCAACTATTGGAATGATTCTCCATTTTCTGCTTTATCATAGGATGAGATGAATACTACCAGAATATCTTCCTTAAAAGTTTCTTACAAGGTCTAGAGATTATATAAATAAATTCATAAGTGCCTATATTTATATATCCATCTATATCTACATACATGTGTATATATATGTATATGTGTATATATGTATGTATGTATATATGTATGCATGTGTGTATGTGTATATATATGTGTGTATGTGTGTGTGTGTGTGTGTGTGTGTGTGTGTGTGTGTGTATACACATATATATATATACGGCATTTAGCCTTTTGCCTGGCATAAAGTAGTCCCTCAGTAAGAAATAATTTGTTGTTTTGTTTATTTTCAGTAAGGCAGCATGGTATAATTTTTGAGACATGATTTCTGAACTCAGGTCAGCTTAAGACCTTGGACAAGTTACTTAACCTCTCAGGTATTTGTTTAACAGAAAATGGGAATGATTATTAAAATAAAACCTCCTAAGTTCTGAATGAAAGTTATATGGATAGAAGATAGTAATTTGCTCCCCAACACTGAAGTGTAAGAAGTAAGTGACTGCTTTGATGAGGCAGAGTTGAGGGAAATTCTTGTCTTGTTTCTAGGCTATATACAAAGATCCAGGAGTCTTTCATGCTGCCTGAAAAAAAATGGAAGGATGAACTCCATTTTTAGGTCAATAGCTATTCACTGAGATGTTAAAATGAAAATGTTTCCATTCATAAACAGGGAACTCTTTTCCTTCATGCAAGCATGAGCATTGTGTTATTTTGTATAAGTCCCAAGACTTTGATTCTCAGTAGCCAATTCTGTTGCATCCATATACCCCTCTGCCAGCAGAAATCCTAGCGCTTCTCAGGGTGCTACATGAGTTCCGGTCACTTGTGGTATCTGTCACAGCATGCTCTCCCATCCTAGACTTTGGGATGATAACCTTTGCCTACCTTGTAGGGCCAGTTCTGCCTCCTTCTCCACCCCAAATATCAACTTCCCTCAATAAGTTTCTCAAACAAAGGCCTGAGGATGGGAATAGATATGAGCGCATCTTTTAGATGCCTGTCTTTGCAGACTGCAACACAAAAGCCTTTAATAATTCCATCAAAGAGAAGGAACATATGCTCCAAACACATTTTTTCCAACCTCCTATCATCTGGGAAACATAAACTAATATCCCAGTGTTTTTTTTGCCAGTAATAATAATGATAATGATGATGATAAGAAGAAGAGGAGGAGGGGGAGGAGAAATAATATGTGTGGTATCAAGTACGTGATACTTGTACTTGTGTGTATGGTATATTGTAAATGGTTAATAAATAGTACATAACTACTATGCTATTGCAATTTTATATTCCTAAAACTGCCCCATGATGCTTTAGTACTTTCTTTCTATGCTTTGATTAGATAGGGGCAGGACCTTGATGTGAGAAACTGTGATGTAGAATAAGCACTTTTTCAGATAGACAATGGCCAGACTCTCTACAATGAATAAAAATGAGATCTTGAAATCTCATCTGGGCCTTTACTTGCCAACTGCATCTACTATTGATATAATTGGTGATGACTCACGAAAGAGAACTTGGCAAATATTATTATTAGGCAATATCATTTGTGCAAGTACATAAATAAAATTTGAGGAGATCCAAACCAATGGTATCTTAAAAGAAGAATGCCCTCTGACCAAGCAGGATCTATTCTAGAAATGCAAGGATGGTTCAATACTGAAAATGTTGATAACTACATTACATCAAGACATCAGATGGTAAAGGAGAAAAAACCATGATCATCTTAATGAAATTTACCAGGTTGTCTTGATTAAACTAGAAATAGTGCAGAAGGAATAGAAGGGAAGTTCTCACATGGTAAAGAATATGAGAAGTCAATTTCAAACTTAAAAATTAAACCAGGTGCATTAC
Source organism: Macroglossus sobrinus (assembly GCA_004027375.1). NCBI lineage: Eukaryota > Metazoa > Chordata > Mammalia > Chiroptera > Pteropodidae > Macroglossus > Macroglossus sobrinus. Next base: position 341,865 of record PVKZ01000604.1, on the reverse strand, counting down.
CATTAAATTCAATAATAAGACTCAGATGTCCACTCTCATTTGTCAATACTTAATGTTGTTCTGGACATTTAAGCCAGTGAAATAAAGTACAAAGAGATAAATCTATTAAAAAGGAGATTTAAAAATAAATTATTATTTTCTGTTTCTTAACCCCAAGAAAAACAACATTAAAAACCAGAGTTTAGAAAGGTTACTGGTTACAAATAAATATATAAAAATCAATAACTTCTCTATATAAACTACAGTGGGTAATTAAAGTATTAATAGGAAAAAGATAAATTCATTTTATAAATCAAATGTCAGCAATCTAAAAATAAATTTAGTAATACCACATACAAAAAAATTCCTCAAAATTTGTATAGCCCTAAATTTGTATAGACCTATAACTGTAGAATTTTTTAAAGACAATATAGGAATAAAACTTAATTACTGTGGGTTAGGCAAAGTCTTCTTATATATGACACCGGAAGCACAAACAACAGAAGAAAATAGAGATAAGTTGGACTTGATAAAAATTTAAAACTTTTGTGCTTCAAAGAACAACTTTCAAGAAAGTGAAAAGGTAAGCTACAAATAAATAGAAAATATTTACAACTCATATATGTGACAAGGGACTTGTGTCCAGAATATATAACGAACTTTTACAACTCAATAATAAAATGACAACCCAGTTTAAAAAATGGGCAAATGATCTGAATAGACATTTCTTTAAAGAAGCTGTGCAAATAGCCAATATGCACATGGAAAGATGCTCAACATCGTTACCAACTAGAGACATGTAAATCAAAACCACAAAGAAATACCACTTCCCTTTCACCAGGATTCTGGTGTATGAGAACCAATTACTCAATTACCATATCAGGATAATGTCAACAAATGATGGTTAGGTCTAAAATTGATACATCAAAAAACAGCATACAAATTTTGTTTAGAAATATACGTTAAATAACAGTTAAAGTAGTTGAAATGTCTCAGTATGGGCCAGAACTGGTAAACAGGGATGGAGTGAGCAAGGATTACTATTCTTTGTTATAAGATCTTTAGTAGTATTTGATTTTTAAAAAATCATATTTACGCATTATATACTTAAAAAAATAAAAATTGAGATGATAATCTCTACTACGTAGGACTGCAGCATGAATGAGAGATAACAGATGGGAAAAGCCTGGCTCAGACTGTCCAGTCAACGGGTGCACATGTCTTGCTCCTCCGTGATGCATCCCAGGCTGCCACCCTCCGGCAGGCCTCCCTGTGAGTCTTTGTGCCCTCTGCAGTGGTATTCTGTTGCTTTATGCTCATTTTTCTTAGTGAAGGTATAATGAAGTTATCATAGTTATTTCTCAGTATATCCATGACCTGTGTCTCTACCTCTCTCCTGGCATGCTGCCTTATTTAATCATGTAGTTAGCAAACCTACACCTGTGGCTTCTCTATCCCAGATGACACTTGCATAAACTCAGAGGCATTGTTAAAATCAGAACCCCCTGCTGCCAGTTGGTGCCAGTCAGCTGGCACTACTGAATCCCTCCCTCTAAAGATATCCATGCTCTCCTCGAGAAGTCACTTTTGTGATGGACTGACACGCTCAGGCCTGGGACTGTCTATCACTGCCTGTATCCCAAGGATGAGAAGTAGATGACCCAGCGTGGATTCCTATAGATGCCAGTCGACCCTGTGAACATCCCTCTTAGTTTGAGAAGAAATCAGGCTGAGCACAGAATTGTTTTTTTGCAGACTACTGGGGGGATGAGTCAAGGCAAGAAGCAGAACTGAGCCATAGTGAACTTTAGTCACCAGAATGGCATTTACTATTCAACAAACATTTATCAAGCTGTGCTGTGGGCTTCCCTCTGCTCACACGTTGTCTCACCAAATCCTCAATAAATAGGCGTTATCTCCTTGTTTTACAGGTGGTAAAACAGACACAGAAATGTTACGTAACCTTCTGTTAGGCTCCCAGGGAATAACTGCTAATGACAGGATTTGAATCGTCTCCAGTTAAAAAAGTGTTGCTTCCGTGTCACAGCTACCTCTGCTTCAAGCATGAAGTATATGAATGCATCCTGTCTACAATTACCTACAAAGGTTTCAGGTTGAAGAGTATAAGACTTGGAATCTTAGGTTTGTGGTTTTCTTAGGACAATATTTCCCCAACTCTGAATGTTTCTTCATAAATTCTGCAGTGATATACTGAACTTCCCATGTGCCTGGAGTTATGCTGTATGCTGGAAATACAGAGAAGTCTGGAACATAGTCTTTACCAATACCAGAGCATAGAGAAAAGAGCAGAGAATGTGTTTAACCAGCATCTGTACAAAATGGTTAAATACGAGTGCAGCTGTCAGCAACTGCCTTCCCAGGCCAACTCTCCAACAACCCGTGAAGCCTTCAGCTTACAAATATGGCTCAACCCTGCCTGAGTCAACTCAGCAGCATTGTTCATAATTCAGGAGCATGGCACGACAGCAAGTGAGCTCTGAGAGGGGTCCTGCCACCCCTCTCAGAGAGCAGCAGTCTGCCACTGGTCACAGTGTCTGCTGTCTGGTGAGCCTGGTGTCAGCCCTGCTCAGCTCTGGGTCCCTGGGCTGCTTAGAGCACACTTCCATCTAGGACAAGGGTATCCATTGATACCCTAGGCATCTCCCTCCCTTCTGACACGAGTCCCATCTCCTGCTTGAACAAATATTCAGTCAGACACCTTAGATCTCTTGACTGAGATCCTAAGGACTTAGATCTCTTTCACTTTGCATTCTTTCTGAAGCCTGCCACCGCATGCCTTCTGGCGACGGACGGGGATGTTTCCTAAACTGAGCAGTCCACCAAGTCCACCACGCAGATTGGAGGAACAGCCACACGTGGCCCAGGGCTCTCCTCTGCAGAGCTTCTGTAGATGTCAGCGCAGAAGCAGCCCACACCCAAAACAGGAAATATGGACCGGTGTCTCTTTTAGGTTGCAAATAAAAAATCAGGCTGCCTCAGATGCAGAGGTTTGGTGGGAATATTCTCAGGGGAGGAAGGAAGTTGTGGAAACTAGCAGCTGCTCTTCCAGGCCTCAGGGAGAACAGTACTCATGACGCCTCATGACGTGAGAAATGACAGCAGCCTGGAATTTTTGTCTTCCTGAGAAGTGGTCATGGGGCTCCCTGTTCTGGCGCTTTTTGTGCCAGGGTCTTCTGTTCTCTTTCTATCTCCAATTGCTTCTCCCTCTACACACAGGTTTCTCCACTACTTCTACTTTTTTTTAAAACTGAATTTTCTCTATGTGTCATATTTATAACTTCCCTAGAGAGAACCTGCTTGTGTCCCTTCATCAGCATATAATATGGAGTATTCCTGTAGGGCAGATGCTCAAGCCAGATTCTCAAGTCTGCTGCTTATTCTTGATGTCACGATTCCAGCCAGAGAGTGAATCTTCGGTCTGATCAGTTGTTGCTGGGGTAAGGTGGTCACAGTACATAGATAATGACAAGTTATACCCAAGACACTACAGCTTGGTAGCACGTAGAAACCCTGGCCTTCATCTCCACTATACTTCATCAGGGATCGGCTTTATCTCATCTCCTTGTCAGTTACCCAGCCAAGGAATCCAAACGGATCTCAAAAGATCACTGAGATCCCAGAACGCCTTGCGGTCCAGCCCAGTTAAATGACCACTGTCTCATTCATGTAAAGTAGTTCCCTAGTCATTGTGGGATGGACCTAATGCTAAGAAAAAGAAGGTGCCATCTGGCTTTTTTCAGTTACTGCCCTTCTTTCTGGTTCATCAGGATCTCAGTTTCCTGTTTTTTTCACCATATTTTTCATCCATCTCTTATAAAGAAACAAACCTGATTTCTCATGAACTCATTCAGAGTCTTGGCTCTGTTGCTTTCCCGAGTAACTGACTCCACATGTTATCCCTCTTGCCTGATCAGATCCTGGAGGATCTGACTTTATCTGTTCTTCAACAAACATTACTTAACCCGACCTACAAGCCAGGTGCTGCACTGGGGTTCAGGAGCGATCAATAGCCAGCCTCGTTGATATCATTATTCTTGCCAGCATTACAGCCAGGTGCTTAGCATTTACGAGGTGGCAGACACTAGGATAGGCGCCTTCCAGCCATACATTGCTTAATCTGCATGATCCTCACACAACCACCCCGGGAGGCGGTTGCCTTTGTGTCTCGACTTAATGATTTAACGTTGAGGAAATCGAGCTTCAGAGCAGTTGAGTGAAGTTAAGAACTTAAGATGCTTGAGCCTTTTGGAATTTCCAGGTTACCCACTAAGTGGGAACAGTGGACTGCCCTGTGACTCGAATTTGACCTGTTGATCTGAATATGATCTGAATGCTTTTTCTATGCCAACCTCTATTTGGAAATAACAACATGGTTGCTTCCATAATGATAAGCGAGGTTACTATTCGAGGTTCCCCGGGACCCCTGCCACCCAAACAGTAACACATACAGCACCAACACAGGCCATATGAGCACACAGGCTAACTCTTCAAGGTCCATTTTATAAACCCATGGGAATGTGGTCCATAATGGTCTGACACCTCATAGAATGTTCTGTTCTCCTACATCTTGTATATTTACGACAATAACTCTGCAAGTTCATTAAGGGCAGGTATCATTATCTCCATTCATTGCTTCTCTGGTTTATGTATTCATTTATAGCTGTATTAATCTGACAAACATTTACGGAGTGCCTACCCCGTGCCAGGCTCTGTTCTAATCAACAGAGGAACACAGTGTGAATAAGGCATGTGTAACTCTCAGGAAGCGTGGTTTAGTAGCAGCTACAACTCCCCATGCAGGCAGTGACTGCCAGGATACCGAGTGCACTCACCATATTGTTGCTGTAACTGAGAGGACAAGGGACTGTGCGCCGGCAGTCAAGATGATTTCAAAGAGAAGGCAGAATCAGCAGGGAGGGGACGGGGTCTGGACTTTATCTGGAGGGCCATAACACGTAGGCTCAGAGTGATTAGAGAAGTTGTCCGAGCTGCAGGGATCTCTGTACCATTCTTGTCCTCTTAGAAGGGAACAGAGTCATCCAGGAATTCCTCCAGAATGCACTACTAGAGGAACGATGCAACAAACACAGCAGGTTTGGTGGAAGAGATCAGATAAGAAGAAGATGAAAATAATATTGAATGAGTACCTGCTATGTGCTAGTGTGCTTCATATACAGACATGATTTTCATTCTACGTTAGAAATAAGGAAAGATACAAGAGACCTGGTTTCAGGCCCGGGTCTCTCCTCTGGTCACAAGGCCTTGGGAAAATTGCTTTACTGCTCTGTGGACCAGTTTCATTCTGGATGACACAATGAGGAACTGGGCTTAAGAGAGGTAATAGCTGGGAAATGGCATCGGATATTCTAAAGGCTGCATACAGGAGAGGCTTTTTGTTTGCTTGTTTGGGTAGGGGATGTGGACAGAGCACCCCCAAGCCCATTCTAGGATGAGAAAGCTGCTAATAAACAAAGTGAGGTTTGGGGAGCTAAAGCAGAAGGCAGAGAAGTGAGAAATAGTTCTGGGTTACAGTTGGGATTCTGATCCCTTTTTACTGTTTGAAAGTGGGTTTATCTCTTCGCTGTGGCCTTTTGTCCATCTGCAAAAAGAGAGGGTCTTTCCAGCATCAAGTGTCTATGAGTCTACAAGACAGAGGAGAAGGTAGTAGCTCTGTAGTTACAAGAGTAAGTGGAGGAAAGAAAACTAAAAGTTCTGTGCATACACTCCCTGCCACAGCCCTGCTTGCATGATTTGGGAACTCCTTTCTGTTTAAACTAGGGACTCAATTTCTCTCTTCTTGGAAAAGGAAAAATCCCTGTTCTATTTCAAAGAAAAATTAAACCTCTCTACCTTTTAAATTTCCTGTTCGGTGAGCAGCATCACTATCTGTCATTCCAGTCACTCTCTCTACATCTACAAGCCCTGTAGATGCTCCCTCTCTAACCACTTTCCAAAATGGTACCTCCCCTTCCTCTTACTCCAAGTGCTTGGTGTCTTCCCTCACTATTTTCACCTGGCCTATCACAACAGTTGCTTAAATAGACATCCTTTCCCTACTCAGCTTTCCACACACCCACTCTGTTGGCAAGATCTTGCCTTCACATTGCCTGTGCCCACCTCCCATCCTGTCAGCCCACCTTCCACTCTGCTGCTGGTGGGGTCTGAGGTATACTACCTTGCTCACTTGCTGCCCTGGGATTTCTCTCACATCATGTGGTAGGGCACCCATGGGAACCTGCTCAGCAGAGATGCTTGGGCCAATCTGAAAATTCAAAAGTTAACATTTCGCAGAGCAGTTCTTAACTCACGAGGGTGGGAAGTGGGTGGATTAGAGACCCCCATTCTCCATCTCCAGACAGACAATTTTGAAGCACTTTCTATATGATCTTCAGGGGGTCTCAGCAGAATCCAGTCACCATTGCCCAAAGTGATGATCAAGAAGTCAAGAAGGAAGGAAAGAAAGAGAGAAGGGGGGAGGGAGGAAAAGAGCCAGAGAATTGAAACCACTGGCCTGCAAGACAATATCTATGCCCCTTACATTGGCCTTCAAGGTCCTTGTAGTCCATGAAGGGATTCCTTACCTTTGCAAACATATCTAAATGCTCTAGAAGAAACTTGCTTTTTATATCAAGCTGCTATTATTTTTCAAGAATGCTATGCCGTCTCACACCTCTTCAGTTTTCTTTCCCTATCTATCCCTCTGCCTGCTGGACTCTTACTCTCTTTTATGTCCAACCCAATGTCGCCTTCACTGTGGTGCTTTCCAAGTGCCCCCCCATCCCCACCACATATCTGCCACTTGAACGGCTCATGACAATACCTTGCCAATCTTCACCATTATCATCCTATTAAATCACATTTACTAAGCTCTTACAATGGGCTGAGAGTGCTACTGACTGCATTACATAGACTGGTTTATTTTATCTATGAAAAGAATAATAACAAAACTGAGGATATAGGTCCATATAGGGAAATGGAGACTCCAGGTTTAGGAGCTTGTGATGCTGGAGAGTGTTCCTGCAGGGTTAGCACAGCCATGTGATTATTCATGTATCTATTTCTCACGTGACCTGGGAGCTCTCTGGAGTCAGGGACTGAGTCTCCAGTGTCTCTGTCTCTCCTCAAAGCAGAGCCCTGCGTGGACTCCAGCACATCCCACCCCCAGGACTAGACTCCCAGCCTCCTTGCTGCTTCTAAAGTTCCTGTGTTTCCCTTTTTTGTCACAATAAATATTAACTTTTCTTGAAAACTTGCTACAGCAAATTTAATCCTCAAGTAAGCCTAATAGCTTTCGTTGTCATCATAGCTTGATTATATTGCATTATATAATAGTCTCTTGGCCCTTTCTGAGAGCCCCTGAGGGTCTCTAGGGCAGGATCTTTGCTGGCTTTGCGTCTGTTTCTGCAGCCTCTCACCCAGGGCTGGGCATAGAGGAGAAGTGTTGTAACAGTGCGGGCCAGGGCTGATGGGAAAGGCCTGTTAGGTGTGGTGGCCTGGTGTTTTCCCCAACTGGGCCCCGGCCCCATGGTCCTGTGGTCAGCCTCAGGGCTGACCTTCATGTCTTGGACCTGCCTTTGGATCTGGCTTCTCCCAGGAGCCCAGGTTTATAAATAAAAAAACAAACAGAGCAAATAAAAACATTATCTCATTGGTGCTTGAGTCAGCTGCTCCAGATGTCTTAGGGTTGGGGGTGCGGAGGGGGTACTGCAAAGCCAGCAGGAGCTCAGCCCCACCAGAAGTAGGGTTGCAGTAGGGTACATGAGGAATGAGATATGAGTGTCTTCGGCCGATGAGTTAACGTTAATTACCATCTCCACTCCCAACCTATCCCTACCAGCTGGCCACAATGGATGCCTACAACCTCCTGGGCATCCAGCTGGCACCTCTGAATCCCAGAGTAGGCCCAGGGCAGCTGCTCAATATGAAAAACAGACCTGTTGAATTAGGTACCTTATATCCATTATTTCATCTAATCCCCACAAACTGCCTGTAAAGTCAAGTTTATCAACCCCACTTCATAGAAAGTTAAAGTCAGGAGCAAACAAGTGGAAGAATCTGGACTTGACTCAAGGTCATTTGCCCCTAATTTCTGAGCTTGTTCCAATCACCCCACCAAGAAGATGTGAGGACCTAGGGCTGATAGCAGACTTCTCAGTTCTCTACTCTGTTGGGGACATTTATAAGAAAGGAGGGGAAGACAGTTAAGAAAGAAAGTCAACTCATGTCTCCAGAACCCACATTGCCTCTGTTGTTGAGTTACAACAGAAAGAACACTCACCCGAGAGTTGGAACTGAGGTTTGAGGCCCAGACTCTCTTGCTCCTGAGTGTTCTGTGCACTCAGCATAGCCCCCTCCCCTCTCTGGGCTGCAGTGCAGTTCCTCTCATTATGAGCGTGTTTGACGTGAGCCCTGGCCCCAGGCAGCCCTTAGGGCTGTAATTTCCCATTCCATACTGGGGTTAAACATTTTAGATAAATCTTTGATCCTTTTACTCCTTCAAAACCATCCACAGACATAAAACTTCAGTCACTGCCACGGCTTCATGCAGCCCCCAGAGAGCAAAATGCAAAACAACCAACCAACCATGTTACAAAGACGCAGAAACTCCAAGAAGAACTGTGCCCCATTCTCCTATTTTTCTCATGTGTTTCAGGATTTGGCTCTCTTCACCACTTCTTCCTCCAGATGTGATTCAGAGCAGAAGTTTCAGTGCATCTTGATGTTTTCCACCCAGTCTGCAGGCCCGGCATGTGGACCTACCCTGAGGTGCGCTTGCTGTTTATTCAGTAACTAATTAGTGCTGGTAGAGGAACAAGTGTAGCCTCCAGGTTGTTGCCAAGACCAACAGCGTCCAGTTCTACTGGAGGTAAGAAGGGTGGGATGGAGTCCAAAGTCTGGCAGAGGCCAGCACAGCAAGGCCGCGTTGTGGTGGAGAGGGACGTCATGGTGCAGGATGTGCAGTGGAGGGGTCGAGGAAGTGGGGAATGGGGCACCTTGCAGGAATGAAGTTTTGCTGGACTTAGGAGAGAATTTAGACTAAAAGTCATGAGAGTGATCATTTCTCCTCCCCTCCTTTCTGTTTGCTGACATCATATATCCTGGATTAACCCCAAATTATACCACATCTGAGATATTTTTTTGGTGGGGGTGGGGCATGCTGTCATTGTGGGTCAGGCCAGATGAATGGAAGACTTCCACTACCACAAAAATTCGATTCAATAATTTAAATTGCACTCACTGAATGAGCCCCTTCTCTGGCTAGGACAGCGTTGATGTAGAGGTGAATGACTCATGGTCCCTGGTCTTAAAAAACTGACTAGAAGAGAAGCAGATCAGGAAACAGACAGGAGGCTTATTGTGAGAAGGGGAATGACAAAGTGTTGTGTAAGCTCCAGTTGACACAGAGGGAAGGGGACCTGGCTCTGGCTGGGGCGGTTGGGAAAGGCTTTCTGGTGGAGGAGGCATTTGACATGGGGCTTGAAGGCTGAGTGGGAACTGATGGAGAAGGGAAAGCACTGAGGAGCTTTCCAGGCTCCTCACTGCGTGGTCCCGAGTGTGAGCACCTCCTTCAGTTGTGTTCTTCTTTTGTCTGGTTCAAGTCCTAGTGCTGGGCAAAGGTGCGGAAGCACAAAGTAGCTCACCTGGAACAAGACACTGCAAGCAGCTGCAGGTGAAGAATAGGTGATTAGAATGCTCTAGACTGAATGAGGGAGCCCAGATCAGGAAGAGTCTCATTGTCAGGCTAAGGACTTGGGATTTTATACTCTACACCTGCATTGTCTAATGCAGTCATTACTAGCCATGTGAGGCAATTTAAATTAAGTAAAATTACATATTCGGTTCCTCAGTGACACAAGAAATACTTTAAGTGCTCAATAGCCATATGTGTTCAGTGGCTATTGTGTTGGGCAGTGCAGATATAGATCATTCCCATCGTCACAGAATTGACGTAGTGACGTAGTGACGTAGTGACGTGTTCCATTGCGTAGTGCTGCTTTAGCCAGTGTGAACCACTGAAGGCTTTTAACCTGAGGAGTGAGGGGGTTCGACTTGTTACACATAGGGATCTTGTTGTAGGGGAAAGAAATCACAGACGAGTTATTTGGGAGTCTTTTACTGTGAGTCCAGCTGAACCTTGATGAGGAAGGAAAAGAGAAGATGATGAGGGGAGGAAAGGTAAGTGTGATCCTTCGATTTCTCCAAGTGAGCTTTAATCATAATGGAGAAAAGAGCGGGGAAGTAGCAGGAGATCGGCTCAATCTTTCTATTAGTTCAAGCACTTTGATGATGATAGAGAAGAGAAGGGGATGGAGGATGAGTGTGATCCTTTTATTACCACATGCCCTGATGAATATAAAGAGAAGGAAAATGCAGATAAGTGCTCTCTTGGAAGCAGGGGACCAAGTCCTTTCCAGGGCCACTGCATTCTGGAGCTAATGGACAGAAGTGTTCCTCCTTCAGACGCTAGGGCCCAGTGTCTTCTCTGTGTCTACTCTCCCTGGCACTACAGAATCCCAAGGGTCAGCCATATCCTCAGGGGCCCATATCCAGACTGGGTTCAAATCTCACTGTGGCATATGCTAGCTCTATGATTTTGTGAATGCTTCAAAACATTTTATTTTTGCCTCTGTTTCTTCATGTGTGAAGTAGGAATGATAATGATGCCTACATTGTGGAGTTATTGAGGGTCAAAGGAGGTAATATTTGTCATATAATTAAGATAGAATCTGGTTCATTGTAAGCCTCAAAATAGGTATAAGCTGGTGTCATGACCAAGAAATAGTGGGGTCTTAGAGTTTGGAGCATGCATTCTGGATCATTCTTACATGCTTGAAACTCAGCTCAGTCACTTTCTAGCTGGTGGCTTTGGAAAATGGATTCCAAATTCCCTGCGCTTCCATTCCCTCACCTCAAACGAGGTCCAGTACTAGTCTCTGCCTCATGCAGCCATTGTGAGAGTTCAGTGAAATCACATCAGAGGTGGACTCAGAACACCGCCTGGCAGAACACTGCTTGGCACGGGGGATGTGCTCACGAGCATGAGCTCTCCTATTTACCATTCGTGTTACGGCCGTGCTGTTATTACTGGGCTTGGGGAAGCAAGGCGATGTTTTGATTCTCTCATTCTTGAATATTCTATCCCCTGCCCTAGAGCTGACCCCCTCAAAAGCAGGCGGTAGTAAGAACTTCTTCTCCATGAACCCCCTCAATGCAAACATTTCTTCTTCCTTTCTGTGTTTCCAGGAGCCTCGCACACCTCATATTCTAAGTTGCTCAGAGTAACACATGAGAAGTAGCTCTTGACCGGGGATTTCAAAATCTTTTTTGTTCTTTTCTCAGCAAAATCTAACTTTTAAGATGCTTGACTCAATAGAACCAAGGGGACATTGTCAGAAAATGGACACAATGCTGTCTTTCTCTTTACATTATTGCTGAAAAAACAATTTTAATTCTTTCCCGGGGAAATAGAAGCCTCCACCTATATGTGGGAAGAAGGTTCTGTGCAAAGAAATGTGCAAAAAAACGCATGCTGACCAATTTCAGAGGCATACTAGCCCGTGACCTATGTGTCTATTGAGTTCATACTGTAAGGCCCGGGGTTTCAGGTCCAAAATCTTGACCCAGGACATGTCAACACAGGCCCTTTATTCTGCTCTTCACAGGTTTGCGAGGGGATGTCCCTTTATACACTTATCAATGACCTGAATTTCTCCCAGGCCTTTCCCAAAAGGATGGCTCACCTAGAAATCACGTGCATATCAGAACCCCCTGGCAGATGGCCCACATGTCCAGGAACTGCTGAGCGAGGGAGGTGACACCCGTGTTTTTTAAAGCCTTTTAATTCCTGTCACTAATCCCCTCACATTCTTTCCTGCATGATCATGCATATAAATCAGATACGATTATGCCAGTCACCACTTGGCTTCACCCTGACATTGATTCCAGGATGCCCCCGCACTGTGTCTGCACCAAGGACAGCCTGGATTGACTTGAGGTAGCTGACCTCAGACTATTTGTGGCAGGAGTAGGGGTGGCAGCGGGCTTGTGCCTGCCAGGCTTGAGGCCAGACTTTCCGGCACTTTCTATGGACTCCCTCGCTTATTCCAGGCCACAGTTCAGCCAGATGAGAGTTACAGTCCTTTTTTATAGGAAAAGACACCACAGTCTAGAGACCTGATGGTTATGCAGCTTGTCAGAAATGCAGCTCAAGTCTGAATCTTTATCTCCATCCCCTACTCCAAGGCTCTTTCCTTTGTTGAATGTCCCCTGGTGACTTCTGGGAGCTGGAAATGCAGCAAGTTGGGAGGCCTTCAGGGGTACTGGGATGATGTATATCCCTGGCCTCACTCAGAGTCCCTATACATCCCCCAAATTTAAGGAGAACATATGATTTATCATCCAAACTGGGGACTTCTTTAAGGGAAAGAGAGAACTATTAATAATTATGTCTATTCAACAGGTGAAAATTGAGACATACAGTCATGGGACCAAAATTAGTCTGGAGGTTGAATGATCAGACTTGCCCCAATAGTTAATAGTCTGAAGCTCCCCGTGTAGGTCAGGAGTTGAGAATCAGACATGAGAGTAAGTGTTTGTTGGGAGGAGGTGGGCATGGGAATCAAGGAGTGGACAAAGTGGAGGTCTGGCAAGGGTGAGATCTTTTCTTAATAAAATAGTTTCCAGTTATAAACCCTGCCCATTAGAGAAGATGCGAAAGAGTCAAAGAATACAGGAAGACAGGAAAGGGAAAACTCTACTAACACTGGCATAAACCCTTTCAATCCTCTTTTCTATACACCTATGTATTTTTAAATATTGCAATTGGAATTATATAGTTTTGTGTTCTGCTTTTTTCACATAAAAATTTAAATGAGCACTTTCCAGCATCTAAGGATTCTTTAAAAATGTTTTATTGTCTGCCTAATTTTCTATTGTACAGATGTAGCGACATATACTTAAGCAGTCCCTTTCTCTTTGGGCATGTAATTTGTTTCCAGTTCTTTTATTCCATAAATGATGCCACAATGAATCACATTACAGATCAATCTCTGTTCATATTTCTTTTAGCTTCTGGGGAAATATTAGTGTTTCTGATACAAGAGACATATGTGGTGTGTGCTACCCCTTTCTTTTTCTTTCTGACTCGAAATAAATGCGATACCTGGAGCTGGACAGCCTTTTTTGACTCTTGAGGTGCTGAGCATGAATGCAAGGCCAAAGGAACTGCATGATCCCTGGTCTTGACATTGATGAAGTGTTGAACCAATTCCAGAAGCCAGACTTAGTACATATGAGAAAATCACCCTCTGAGTATTTAAGGCACTGTGTCTTAGTGTCTCTTTTTCTTACAGCTGAACACTTTCCTGCTTCATACAGGTGGAAAAGGGGGAAGAAGCTGGTTAGCAAAAGATAGAATTGCCTTTAATGGGCTGAAGAAAAGGGAAAAAGAGTAGGATTGTGAATGTTTATAATTTACTAGTTTTTCTTGTGACCCTTAAAGTATTTCTTCATCGTCTGCTATATGTGAAACATTAGAAATACCTTGAATCCTGCTCTGCCAGCTACTTACCTCCCTTATCCATTTTCACTGCCAGTTTCTTTCTCATACTATTTATCACAGATAAATTGTGTGCATTGAATTACAGATTACTTAAATCTTATTCATAAGTAAGCCTATGTGTATGAGAATTGTATAACAGAGTAACATGGTGGAATAAAAATTACTAGTTCACTTATTAAAACATATATCTATGAAAGTTCTTTCAGGTAATAGAGACCAACATAGAGCAAGAAGGGAGCATGCAGGTGGCCTGTGTCTTGTGACCCACTACAAACCTGAGGTGCACATCCACCAGGCCCATATCCCTTGTCTCAAAGAGCTCTCCTTGCTTGTCTGTATAAGGAGCACTTGAGTCTGTATATCTGCACTAAGGCAATCTTAGGAAATAATATGCACTAATAAGTCTGCTCTCAAATTGCCAAAGAAAGCAGTAGGATTAGGCCCTTGAGTAACAGATCGAGAGAAAAGGAAGAGAAACATTGATTTAGACCTACTATATGCAAAGCAGTCTGCTAGACACTTTATTCTCTAGTTTTCTTTGGTATCTCTTCTTTTAGTGACTTTTTATTTCCAAAGTGATGCATGCTTTACTGATACCAATCAATTTTTTGCTGATGGTCAGGAAAGAATAGAGGGTTGCAGTCACCACAGTAATTCAGGACGGAGAACCTGGAGTCAAATCTTTGCTTCTATGCCAATGAGTTGTATGATCTTAGATAAATTATTTAATCTCTCTGAGCCTCAGTTTCTTCAATAAATAAATGGAAATAATATGTGTACCCATATCACACAGCTGTGGTAAGGATAAAATGAGGTGATCTACATAAAAACACAGAGCTTTTCTTGACAGTATTATTTCTCCTTTCTAGCAGTGTTCTCCAGGAAACCTCATTCCTTTTGTCCCCCTCCTCTCTTCCTGTCTCTCATCCCAGACTCCAAGGCCCTCGAGAGAGGATCAGGTGGGGATGGTTAGTTGAGTCTATTGTCATGTCTGTAACTAGAAACCATATATTAGGAGAGCTCATTTAGTTTGTTTTTAAACAAAAATGCATCTTGAAAATGCGAGTGAGAGTGGCTTCATTTAGTGACTAATGGAATTTGCTTGTCATCTGGAAACCACCTCATTCTCCTCATATTCAAAATCTTCCTTTGATGAGCATGGAGAATTTCTCAAGTGTAGCCCTCTTTGATTCAATGCCTGCCTTCTGGAGGGGAAGTAAAACACCTCTTCCCTCAGACCCCTTGTCCAGTCCTCCCTGTCCGTTGGTTTCTCACATTGAGGTTAGATTCATGCTTAGAATTTAGTTGCATTTTAAAAAATTAGTTGCATTTTTTTATTATTATTTTTGTCAGTCTTTATAGTCTTATGAATGTTCTCAAGACATGACTCTTCTAATCATTGTCCCCCCAAATTTTGTTGTCACTGTGTCATTGTCTTTCTTCTGTATCCATTTGATCCACTAACAAAAGAAGGTCCCACCCACTCTCAGCACCACCAAGCAAGTTACACTTTGTGTCCCTCCATTATTTCCAGAGAGTCCTTCTTCATAACTGGCCTTTATATTTACTCTGGAAAATAACCTTGTTTGAAATCTGTCCAAGAAAGAAAAGTCCCGAGAATGTGAACCAGTTATTGCTTCAACCTACCTCTTCAATCATCATTCATTCATTCGACCAGCACAAGTCTGAGGTCCCTGCATGGCAGTGCTAGGTTAGTGCAAATGAATCAGATACCCTACCATTCTATCCCACATCTTAAAACTCACCTCATCTCAAGCTTTCCTTATGACTTGTTTTTCTCTTCTTTCTGAGCCAGTTTTCTAGTACATCTGGCATCTTTGGCCTTCTCTGCAGCAACAAAAATCCCTAAGAATCCACCCCAAATTCTTTAGCTCCCCACTCCCCTTCTTATTTTTAGTTTGTGGAATTAGAATGCTTCATCCATCCCCTGAAGTTGCATCTTCAGTTGTTACTTAATTAGAATATCTGGACTTAGAATGCAGCATGAGATATATAGAAGAAATATGTATGGTATTATAAACAGAAATAGGAGGCAACTATAATCACCAGCAAATTGTCAAAAATCATGGTCGAAATCTTGAGTCGAGGTTTAGCTCCATAGCCTTAGGTAAGAGATTTAAATTCTATAAACTTTAATTTATCACTCTGTAAAATAGGAACAATCATATCAAATTTACAAGAAAATACACAAGAAATGATATGGGAGAGAAATTTCTCTACAAATTTTTGTCGTCATGGAGATTCTTATTATACAACTACCTTAAAAAGAACCTACTTGGAAGAGTTTTAGTTGCCCTTGACTTATCATAGTAGCCCTTGAAATGATCTCATGGAATTCTATAAAACAAATCATGTCTAACCCATGTCACTGCATTTCTGTGTGTGATCACATAGATTAGTGGGGCCTGCAATCCCATCTCATTGATCCTCATTCTTAAGCTCTGGAAATGACTTCATTGAGAAGCAGGATGTCTTTCCTGGTAGAAGGGAAGATGACAGATCTCGGATCATTGAATCTCCCCTTCTTTCTTTAGTACTTTATCTTTTTATATATACCTGCAGTTCCTTCACCTTTTAGTCCCAGTTAACATAGAGCCTAAGGATTTACTCATGGAGGACAGATGAGCCTCATAAGAGATTAACTACATGTCCCAAAATGGCCCCAAAAATGACATCAGGGTGGTATAAAGACAACAGTACATCAGTGATGGGAATTACGTTTCTCAGTCCCTGCTCTTCCCCATGGAGCCTGCCAAGTGTGCACAGCTATCAGCCATGACATTACTTCTTTTTGGAGGCCACCTGTCTTAAATAAAAATAGTCTTGAGCCAAACTGAAGACACTACTTCTAGTTCCAGCTCTGCCAGCATCTTCCTGGGTAGGCAGCCTGCAATAAGTCACTGCATTTCCTCCCTGTGCCCTTAAAAATAATCTTAAAGCACTTTCTGCCTTCCCACTCCTCTCATTTTATATGAGAGTTTGACAGCCCTCAAGTGTGTCGGGTAGAGCTGACATGAGGTTATGACTTTTGCTTATGGTGTTGGTGGTGCATAAAGAGGCTTATGTTGGTACATGGACTTGATCCTCATGTTAAATTGCTTTTGAAAACAGTGTAGATGATAAATTATTGGTCCTTGAACCCAGTTTCTATTTTATTCTCAGCAGAGTGAAAACCAGGACACTTGGAAGGCCATATTAAGAATCCAGATCATTGGTACTCGGGGTCATGGTGAAGAGGTCAGATTTTAGAGTCAGATCAAACTGAACTTGTCTCTATTTCTACTAACTCTATGACTGTAGGAATATAGTTTAACACACCTGACCCTCAATTTCCCATTTAGAGTGTTGTGACAGTTAATCAATGGTGGATGTTATTTAAAGTACCACTTATTAAAACAAAGCACAATTAAAGCTTAAAATGAATTGTAACTGCCGATAGTGATTTCCTTCTAGAATACAGTATGGAAAGGGGAAAAAATAACTTTACAGTGAAGAAACCTGACAGATACTACCTTAGTGAAGTGATTAAGGTCTCTATCAACAGTAATAAATAATGTCGATAGTATGTACACTTCATATAATGTGATGATATGACATGGCACATCATATCTGTGAGATCTTCCTCTTAAAAACCTATAACCCCAGTCTAATCATGAGAAAAACATTACATTTCAATAGTGGAATGTTCTACTAAATACCTAACTATTACTCATCAGAACTGTCAAGGTCATCAAAAACAGAGAAAGTCTGAAATTGTCATAGCCAAGAGAAGCCTTAGGAGACATGGTGACTAAACGTCATGTGGTTTCCTAGTTAGGATCTTGGAGTAACAACAACAACAAATTAGGTAAAAATTAAGAAAAACTGAGTAAAACATAAACTTTTACTAGTAATAATAATAATACATCAATATTGGTTCATTAATTGTAACAAATGTACCGTACTCATGTAAGATGTTAATGATAGGGGAAACTGAGTGCCAGGTATTTGGAAACTGTGAATCTTCTTAATTTTTCTGTCTATTTTTTTAAAAAAATGGATTATAATGGTCATTTTCTGCAAAGACTCATTTATTTAACATACTTGTGTGAAGTGCATATCCGGTGCTAGGCCTCATGCTGGGTGCTCAGTTACAGATGTGTTACATGGGCCTGGCCTCTCAATGAGCCTGGGGCCTCATGGGGAGTTAGTCAGGTACCCAGACCTTCGTCCCCTTTCCGACACACTGCAGCAGAGATGGGAACCATGGGCCATGTGGAAAGAAACCAGGCCGTGCTTTCACCGGAAGGCTCTGTGCTCGGTCTTAAAGAACTGGATGGAGTTTGCCAGGTAGAGAAGGGGCTGGCAGCCTCCTAGGGAGAAGGGGATGTGTGTGTGTGTGTGTGTGTGTGTGTGTGTGTGTGTGTGTGTGTGTGTGTGTAGGAACTGAGAAGGAAGAAGGCAGTGGGGGCGGGAGGAGTGTAGCAGGAATGAAATGTGGAAAAGCATGAGGAGTGATATGGAGCCAAAAATGTCAGAACTCGTTTATTCCATATGGACACCTGCTATGTGGCGGCAATGTGCTAGAAACTGTGTAAAGGTGAGAAAGACAGGCACGGTCCTGGCTTTCAAGAAATGGGAATAAGGACAAAACACAGGTCATCGCAAATGGCGGTATATTTAAAAATTGATCATACACATGAAAGGCTCAAACATGGAATTAACAGTGAGTAAGTGTCCCTGTGTATATGGGAAGGATAGGGGGTACTAATTAAATTAGATGGCTGTATTATATTCTAGGGCTGCTGTCACAAATTACCATAATTTGGTGGCTTAAAAACAACAGAAATTTATTCTCTCACAGTTCTAGAGGGCCAACATCTGAAATCCAGGTGTCATCAGGGCTGTGCTCCCTCTGAAGGCTCTAGGAAAGAATTGTCCTTGCTTTGTCCAGCTGTTGGTTGGCTATCAGCATTCCTTGGCTTGGGCCTGCATAACTGCAGTCTTTCCCTCCAGCCTCACTTTGCCTCCTTCTCCCTGTGTGTCTCTATGTTCTCTCCTTCTCATAAGGACACCTGTCATTGGATTTAGGGCTCACTCTAAATCCAGGATTATCTCATCTCAAGATCCTGAACTTAATTACATCTGCAAAGGCCATTTTTCCCAATATGGTCACCTTCACAGTTTCCAGATGTTGGGACATGAACGTCTTTTTTGGGGTTGGGCGGGGAAGCGGGGAATTCACTATTCAATCTCAGTGTCCAAGGAAGGACTTTCCGAGATGAGGACATCAATGTGGAAAGTCTGACTTACAAAGAACAGGTAAAGGGAACAACGAACGCACCCAGACACCCTGAAGTAGAGCTGTTTGTTTGAGGAGCAAAAAAGACACAAGTAGAATGGCAAACTGGTGGATGAGGCAGGAGAGGAGCCTGGAAGACCATGGAGGGCCTTGGCAGAGGGTCCAAATCACAGATAGTCAGACTGGAAGTGGTCCCGGAATGTCTTGCCCCTCTCATCTCATCCTTCATTGGAACTCTCCCTGTCACCTGCCCACTGCTCTGAAAGCCTTCCTCTCAGTGCATTGCAAGATCCCAGGCCTTGGAAAGGTGGCATTCTACACCACAGGAAGAGGCCTTTTGTTTATGCCATTTCAGTGTCATCCGACTGGAGTGACAGGAGCTTTATAGTGCCATAGTGAGCCTGGGCCTCAATGCCAACTTCCAGTTTCGATGCAACATGCCCCGTCAGGCCCCACGATGAGCTGCTGGCTTATGTCTTTGAACAAGCCCTGCCTGGTTTGTTTGAGGCCACGCAGACAGCTGTGGCATTGGGGCACACACTCTGGCCTGAAGTCAGGGGAGCCGAGGTTGATCCCATCGCAGGCTCTTACTAGCCACGTTGCCTTGGGAAAGTCAGTTAGATCCTCAAAATGCAAATGGAAAACCCAGTCTCACAGCAAGGTTGCGAGACTCAAGATGATGTGTTCGAAATGTTTTATGAATTATAGTGTTTTTCCTATTGAAGGAGATATTATTAATTTCACTGAAGACCTGGGGGTCTCTAACCATCCTCCTGGAGGCAGTGTGTTCTTAGGATCCACTCGTATAGTCTGCACCAATGGCAGTGTGTCATTTTTTGTCACTCCCTAAGGGGTTAACATGCATCATGTCCCATCGAGATATCATCATGGAGCAAGCTCCTAAAATGGAAAGAAACAAAACTCCAATTTGTCTCCCTATAAAAAGCAGCCTGCCTTTGAAACTTAACCCCATTGAAAACCTACTGAATTGAACATGTAGGAAAAGGAGAAGGAAAAAAAAATTACTCATATATATATATATATATATGAGTAATTAATCAGCATTTTGTCCAACCTAATTTGGTTTTAAAGGACATTCATCAAGACCAACATACCTGTCCAGGCCAATTCTGGGAGCCTGGCGAGTGGCCATGTGGACTTGGCCTCCCTGTTGTCTGCAGTCCACTCATTTGCAAACTGGTTTCAGTGAAGGTAACAGTTTGTGGTAATGGGAACCATCTGGGCTGGTGGCTGCTGTCAGTAAAAATAGCCGACATGGCCTGTGTGGCCAGACACAACATCAAGCTAAGAGCAGGAGTGCGAAAGCTGTGTGAAGAAAGGAAAAAAGTTGTTTCAGATGACTAGAGACGGGAGCCCGCCTGACGGGGGAGCAGACATCAGGGACTGAGACGAGCAGCCTGGGGACTCTTCAGTGCAGAGTAGCAGAGTCATTTGCATGAAACACCAGCCCTGCCCCAGCCTGGTTGTCCTCACTCTCCTGCCCCAGTTGAGAGGGGACAGGGAGGGCTGTGTTTGGGAACAGAGCCAGGGCTCAGCACATGTACAGATCCTTCTGTAGGATGTGTACTGGGCACAGAATCCTCTTACCTAAACATCCCCATAGATGCCGGAGGCTGAAGGAACTATGCACAGAGGTAAGGCCAGAAATTTAAAAACAATTTCTTAAGCATAAATTTTAAGATCCTTTTCAAATGTATCGTGTTTCGTAGCATAATAGAAAGAGTATGGACTTGAATACTATGAACCCTGATTTAATCGGACCATTAACACACTCATTGTAGAAACATAAGCAAATTGTTTAATCTTTCAGAGCTTTATTAGTCTGTATAATGGAGATAATGTAACCAACGATTGTTTTCATGCACTGATGCTCCTTTTAGTAGAATGTCCTAATTATTCATTCATTCATTCATTCATTCATTCAACAAATATTTGTTAAGTACCTACTAGGGGCCAGGCATGGTTAAGAGGAATAAATCAGTGAATAAATAAACAAACAACCTGCTGTCCCAGAATTTACATTCTAGTTGTGAGGTGGAAAGTGCTCTGATACAAACAAAGTAGGGAAGGGGTCAGGAGGGCAAGGGTGATGGTGCAGTTATAAATGAGGTGTTCAGAGGTCTTGCTGAGAAGGTAGCATTTGAGCAAAGATTGAAAGAGATGAGAGAGTGAGAGAGACATAGAGCTATTTGGAAGGCTAGTAATAAAAGCAGAGGAAACCGCCAGAGTAAAAGTCCTGAGCAGGAGAGAACCTGGGGTGTTTAGAGGCAGCAAAGAGACCAGTGTGGGTGGAGAGAAGATAGTCAGATCAGAGAGGTACAGAGCCTAACCATGCTGTCAGAACTTCAGCTTGACCTTGTAAGAAAGGAACATGTTGGGAAGGTTTTGAACAAGGGAGTGGCAGGATTGGATTTATTTATGTTTAATAGGATGCCACTGGCTGCTATGTTAGGGAGAGTTTTTAAATGAGCAAGTGCAGAAGCAGAGAAACTAGTCAGGAGGCCATTGCAAGAATTCAGGTGAGATCAAATGGTGTCCTGGATTGAGATGATAACATCGGAGGTGATGAGAAGTGATGGGGTTCTGGAATATATTATAAAAGTAGAGACAGCCTCCAGGATTTACTGATAGTTTGAATGTGGGTTTGAGAGAGTGGGGTCAAGAAAGACTCCAGGGTTTTGAGCTTAAGCAACTGAAGGAAGCCGCTATTCACAGAGGTGAGGATAATTATAGGTGAAGCAGATTAGGGAGGGGGGATTGGGAATTCAGCATTGCCCATGTTAAGTTTGAGATCCTTATTAGCCATTCAAGTGGACATGTAGAGTATCCAGGTACATGAGAATCATAAACATATAGATGGTATTTAAGACCATAAAACATTAGATTACCATGAGAGTTAGTGAAGATAGGGAAGAAAAGGTACAGATGTTTCTCCATGAGGCATTGAGATTTACAGAGCTGAAGTAGCCTTCTACACAACGTCCTCTCCCAAATGCATAAGCTACAAGAGCAGATATACTGAGTACCTTGAAAACTTCTAAGATAAATGGTGCTGTTATTATTTTATATACAAGAAAAGTAAGAACCAGAGAAGTGAATTAATTTGCTCAATGTCAAATAGCTAACGAAAAACAGAACGGGAATTCAACCCAGGTGTCCTGACCCCAATTCTAATGTTCTTTCCGCTACAGCCATCTGCCTCATGCTGTACTTACTTCTAAGGTAGAAATGCATCTTTTGTCCTCAACATAATTGTCATGCTTCTCCTAGTTTGAAATCAAAACCAGGTCATATTCGCAGTTAAATACTCTTGTTTTCCAAGCTGGAGGTCTTGCCAGCCTTAGAAAGTAAAAACATATTATGAAAAACTGTCTTTGGCAAAAACTGAAAAAAAAAAAATGAGAGGGAAAGAGAATGACAAAAAATACTGCCTTCCATTTTTCCCATAGGTACTCACTGTCTCCTAGACTCTAAATAATCTTCTCTGTCTTTGGAGGAGGTAGATATAAGGCAGATACAACCTTCCCTGTCTTCTAAATTAGGCACAGGGGAGGAATAGAAAAAATAAAGTGATCTATGTGGAGTCACCAAGTAATTCGTGAATGTGACTTGGAAGAGGTCCTAGTTCTTTTCTACCACTATGTTTCCCTACAGTCTCACTAACATTGCTTTATACCATGTGCAAAGAACCTAGTGAAAATAAAATAATATTTGATAATTTGTGAACCATTTTTATCCACTGTCAATGTAAAACACTTTTTGAGATAGCTACTATGTATGTTAACATCCATTTGAAAGATGGATAATCATGGCTTGGAGAGATTAAATAATTTGACTAAGCTTACTATAAAACAAAAAAAAGATGCAATTTTCAAGTGTGATTAAAATCACTAGAAAATAAGCATAAATTTACTTAAAAATGCACTTTGTTTAGCACCTACAGGACCTACAAACACTCAAGCCCAGTTGTCTTTTGGCATCGCTGTTTTCTGCAGTGTGGTGCAATCTTAGTGCATCTGCCTTGTCTCTTTCCTGTTGGATGGCGTCACTCCTTCCTGAGAACCACATAATGTTCCTCTCAAAGGAATAGGCTGAGCTTCTCCATCCTGGTATCTCCAATGCCTTTCTGGTTTTCTGTCACGTACAGGGCATGACAAATGTTGGTTAGGTGGCACTGAGCTGAAGTTGGGAGCTAAAGAGGAGGAGGAATAAGACTGTAACTGCAGGTTGGGGTAAGATCATCCAGAGCCTTGAATGCCAAACTAAGCTATGTGCGTGTATCCATCTATAATTAGCATGTTGCCAGGGGTACTGCTTTGTTTAGCAATCAAGTTCTGTGTCTCCTGAGTAAATAAAAGAGAGATGAACATGTCTTCCTCACAAACCTC
Source organism: Macroglossus sobrinus (assembly GCA_004027375.1). Taxonomy (NCBI): domain Eukaryota; kingdom Metazoa; phylum Chordata; class Mammalia; order Chiroptera; family Pteropodidae; genus Macroglossus; species Macroglossus sobrinus. Next base: position 318,593 of record PVKZ01000604.1, on the reverse strand, counting down.
TGAAAACTCTATGCCAACACCTCTTACTGTTTTTGAAAACTTGACTTTCTTGTTTTCTTTCCACTCACACCTCAGGTCTTGTCATGACTTCAGCTAAAGAAAACCTATTCAGACAGGGCCATTTCTTGAGTCCAAAGCAGGGAGACAGCAGGAGATGACATTTGATGTTTTGAGGTTTCCTGCTCAAATTTAGGACCCAGCAATTCTGTGTGGGTTGTCTGAGTCAGATGACCTAGGGAGAAGTGTTCAGTTCCATTCAACTCATCCCGTGTTTATTAGCTGTGCTCACACCAGGAGGAAGAGAGGAAGACAGCTCCCTCTCTCATGCAGCTTCTGTCTGTCTACTGGGAAGGGAATAAGGTGACATACACAGTGAAGTGCACAATGAGGCAGAATGTGATGCCAAGAAGTGATGGTTACATGCTATGTGGACTTAAAGATCACATGCAGTTGGAGGAGGAAGAGTAGAGAAGGCTTCCTTTGGCAGTGATGTGTGACACTGGCCTTCAAGAATGTGAGATTTTGACAGATAAAGATAAAATGGGAAGGAAGTAATTTTAATTGGAAGGAATAGAGTGGGTTAAGTGAAAGAGGCAGGTTCCAAGGAGAAGTGGCTATTTGTATTTGACATAAATTATGTAGGGAACCCTGGTGACATTTTCTGAGACCTATATTGAGGAAAGTGAAGCCTGGAGGATTCTAAATACACTATGTTCAGGAGACAGGGGTTGATTGATTGATTGATTGACTATAAGGAATTGATTCATGTAACAATTATGGAGGCTAAGTCTCAGCACCTGCAGGGTGAGTAAGCAAGCTGGAGACCCAGAGAGAGTGGATAGTTTAGTTCCAGGCTGAGTCCGAAAGCCTGAGACCCAGGAAGAGTTAATGTTTCAGTTCAAGTCCAAAGTCAGGAAAAAAAAAAATCTGAGTTTGAAGGCAGTAAGACAAGAAGAATCTGCTTTTACTTGAGGTGCTGTCAACCTTTTTGTTCTATTCAGGCAGACCTTCAACTGATTGGACGAGGCCTACCCATATTAGGGATGGTAATCTTTTTCACTCAGTCTTCTACTGATTTAAATGTTAATTTCATCCAAATAAGAGAGGAGGCATCTGAGAAATGCAAAGGGAAGGGCTTACAGAAATGACTGACTCAGCCAGTTGAGAGTAAACACATTCTATAGATCTCTGAATGGCCTTCTGGAAACTGTTCTCACACCTACAAGAGAAACGATCTGTAAGTAGATAGGGCTGGTGGTCCAGGAATTCCTTCCCCCTTGCAGTCCCTACCTGAAACTCTCCCACCCATCCTGAGTCAGGAAGGTGCACGTAGAACCTCGAATAAAGGGATCACGTACCCCTTGCATGGACACTGCAGAGGTAGATATGCTGTAAGAAATCTAACCAAAGAGGGCTCGTGCTTTGGTGCTGTTAGAGCCCCACACACTCTGCCAGAAATAAATCCTCCTTCCTCTAACAAAGTTGTCTTGAGAGTCCAAAGTCTAATTTCCTCCATTGGGTGTTGCTTCCTGCAACACAAAAACACCCAGAATACTGTTTGACCAAATACCTAAGCACCCAGTGGTGCAAGCACATTGATACATAAAATCAACCATCACAACTATGTATTTTATTTAATGATTTTAAATCTCTACCCACCTCCTTACTTTAGGGATATAATGCATAAATTCTTCCTAAATTTGTTTTCAGGCTTTTTTTTTTCTTTTTGTATTTCATGGACCAGGGGAAACTTTTGAAAAGAAGGAAACAATTATAAAGTTCTTAACCTTCTATACTTCCAAGTAACACAATTAAAAATAATTTAAAAATAAAAACAAAACCATTACATCAATTATCATATCATTTTATAAACGGATGAGAATTTTAATGCACTCCTCCCTCTTTAAAGAGGAAAGCCATAATATCAGAAGGAAAACCGTCTTTTCCAAGAAAAGACAGTTGGCAATCTAACACTATTATTTCAAGGGATATTCTTTTAATTTTAAAATAAAAATACAATGAAAATTGTATTTTATTATTTATGCTGTAGATCATGTTTTGGTGAAAGAAATTGCATTGGACATAAGATATATATATATATAGTATTGCAATACAAAGTGAGCGTGAGTCCACAGGTAGTTTTGTCACTTTATTATTAATACTGTCATCAAAAACAAAATTTCAGAGAGATTTATTGATGGAAATGGAAAGTATACACTCTCTCTGCCTCACTCTCACTGGGCACACTCAGAGAAGTGGGTAAGCAATGCGACTTCACCATATCCAGCACTTTTCTCCCTTCCTTTCCCCTGAGGGGAGAAGAAAACTCTTTAGAGTATTATAGGAGTGTGGATGGTGAGGGTGGCAGGAGAGTGTCTGCCAGCATTTTTTTTTCTTTATGACAACCCACGGCAAGGAACACTTTATCTCTCTGGTAGTCTAACATGGAGCTATCGGGACTTTATCTGAGTGGGATGTCATGGACTTGACTTCAGAACGGGCCAGCACCTTCCAAGCACGTATATTTGAGAACCACTAATTTGGTCCAACTCTGTCACTTTTCAGATGAGGCGACTGAGAACCAGGAGCCATGAGATCAACCATTATCTGAAACAAAGTGTCTTAAGACCCCAGCCTGGAATATGGAAATCAGCCCCACATCTCCCTGGCTGTCAATGCAACTTTGACTTTTGACCCAAATTCAGATGACTGTCTCTCTTCTCTGTTTAATGCTTCAGTGATTTGGGGGCTGGGTCCTTCCTCCATCTTGAAATTTATTATAGAGAGAAAGACAGACACCACACACACACACACACACACACACACACACACACACACACACGGGCATAATTACAAGAGAAAAAAAAATCATTCTAAAATCTTCCTATCCTGAAACCCACCTGAAGACTGGAGTCCTGACCCAAGGGACCTGGGATTCTACTTCATATTTATAGATATCACTGGATTTGCCTGCATACTCACAGTAAGCATTATTAATTTTTTATAATACTAACTTCAGGCCAAGTTTTGTGTTCAGCATTCTGTGTGCATGATATCAGTCACTGCTCTTAGGACCCTGTGAGATTGAAATGCGGGTGCCCATTTGATCAGGACACTGAAGCCCATCAAGCCTCCATGACTCTTCCCAAAGTCACATGACTGATACATGGCAGAATGTACGTGCAGGTCCTTCTGCCAAGTCCAAGTCTGTCCTCAGCAAATATTCTGTGTTGTCCAGGCCCTGGCATGCGGTCAGTTCACAGGGAGCACTGCCCAGATAAAGAAATGAATAACTTCCTCCTCCAGATGAAGATGCTGCCCCCCATCACCAGGCCACCTCCAAAGTGATTTATAAAACATCCCGTAAAATGTGAGCCACAACTGTGATTATAATCTTCACACAGACTAAGGGTGTGCTAGTTTGTTACACTTTAAACACTCGGTGTGGTGAAGCCCCTGGATCTCTCCCTTCTGGCGGGGGGCCAGGCTGGGCTCCCCTCTCCTATTCTTTCACAGTTGACTTTTTGAAGGAAAATACTGGCCCTTGCATGGACCCCTGCTGCACATCATCTAACTGGATTTGGCTCATCATTCCAGCCAACTGAGATCATTTAGAAGTTTGATTTTGTCATCAATCATTTTTTCTATCCTTCCCAGCTGTGTGTCAGCCACAGATGTGATAAGCGGACTTTATATGTCTCTGTCCAAATCACTGGTACCAAATACTAAACAGGGCTAAGGACAGTTCTCTGGAGCTCACCTCTGCTGTGGTCCCAGGGCATTTGCATGGGCCTTTATTCCAGCTTATCCCATGACATTATCAATTGTTTAAATCTTATATGCAAGCACTTCAGAGTCAAACCTTGATATTATCTTCTTTTTAATCCTCATTGGCCACAATGCTAGCCATTGAAGAAAAACAGTGCTTGCTGACCACTGCAACAGAGAGAGCCATTGATTTGGTGTCAAGAAAGTCGGGTTTAGATGACAGATAACGCGCCTCCTACGGCTGTGTATAAGCTGTTGATGCCCCCAGGGCCTGAGTTTCTCTATCTATAAAACAGAGGGAAGGTCCTTGCAGACAGCCTCGTTCAGTTGCCGCAGAGCTCCATGAAGTGATGGATGCACGTATGCTTGTTTGCTCACCCCTCCTCGTGTTTTTACATACCCAGTACTTCATTCTGAAACTCTTTTCCCCTCTCTTTCCCATTAACACTGCTCTTGCCCTGCTTCCCTCCTTCGGCTCCTCTGGGAATCTTTCCTTAGCCCCCTCAGTAGGCCATCGCCACCTCCTCTGAGCTCCCACAGGACTCTGGAGGGCTTTGCCGGGGAACTTATCTCCATGTGTCCCCAACTGTCTGCTTACTTGTTCATCTTCCCCTCCAGATGGTGGTTTTAGAAGTTGAGAGCTACACCTTAGGTATCTGTCCCCTGCCACCAACACAGGGACCTTGGACACAAAGGCACTCTAATAACATGTTTATGGAACAAATATGAGTGGTTGCAAGCTGCAGAGTCCATTTCGTTCTTGCCATAATGACGGCTGCAGGGAATGCAGTGGCTGCAAGAGCCTTTGTTCAGGCCACTGGCAAGTGTTACCTCCAGCACCAGGTACTGAGGCTAGATGTTCTTGGTTTATCCTTGGGGAGAAAAAAGGTGGGGCTGATGACAAAGGCAGGCCCTAGGCTCTGTGAGAGCAAGTATCATGTTTACCATTGTCCCAGGGTGGGCTCCCTGAGCAGCAGACTCTGAGACAGAAATTTGCATACAAGCAATTTACTGGAGAGTCTTCGGAATTAAGTCCTATGGAGGAATGGAGGAAGCAGGACCAGGCAGATAGAGAAGTCGAACTGCAACGCAGTGGCCTCAAAAGAGTCTTTCCAAATTGAAACAAGGGTCTTGGACTTCTACAGACACCCTCCCCTTGACCTGTCTCACATGATGTCTGCCTCCGAGGTGAGACCTTGGGCTAGGCAGTTCTCTTCGGCTGAGGACATTCCCAAGGAGGGACACAGCTGAAAGCCGCCAACATTTGCAGCTGCTGGAAATGTGAAGCCTCAGTGCTGGAATGAGGAATGTAATGTCGTTGTGCCCACAAGCATCTGGCCCTTTGTGGCCCTACAGCGAACACTTGTTGCATGAGTGGAGAAATCTGGGGTCAATCTCAAATGGAATCCTGATGTTCTCTTTGGGACTTCCAACACGCATTTAGAATGTGCGACCGCTCAGCCAAGGCCGTGCAGGTGCTTGGTTCAGGGGTGAGTAGGCAGACATATAAACAGCCAATCCTACCCTCAGGGAAGGACTTTATATGGAGTAAGCTAAGTGGGCTGTGGTAGCACAGAAAAGGCAGACAGTTTCTTGAAGAGGCGACATTGAAAATGAGGCCAGAAGGACAAGAAACAGGGAGGTTCTAAGAAAACATGCAGCGTGAGCAAGTGATGCTGGCTGGAGAGGCCATGGCAAGGTAGACTGGGACAGGCACGCAGTTACATGCCAGACTACAGAGCTTGGGCCAGATCCTAAAAGCAGTGAAGAACAAGGAAGGTTATTCAGCAGAGGGCTGACAGCCCGATTTTCTCAAAAGAACATGGGTTCATTTTCTATCCAGGGATTCCATGGGAACCAGCCATCTTAGCACATGCCATACCTGGGGCCTCCACGCATAGCACAGCATGAACTGTCCCCATTGCTGGGTTCTCTGACGGGCTGAGGGAGCCGCTGTCCCTCTGGAGGAAGGGTGTGCTCTTGCATGCACACCTGGAGCTCCCAAGGGTGTGACTCTCATGAAAGGAAAACCGGTCAACACAGAGAAGCCAGGGGCAGTATCATATAGTGGGAAGAGGGCTGCCCAAGGGGTCTGGCTGGGCTGGCTTACAGTCCGCTCTTGGCCAATTCCTGGGTCCATGTTACAGACAAGTCACTAACCCTCAATTTTCTTATCCATCAAATAAAAAAAAAAAAATTCAACCACACTAGTGATAAAGATGTACAAGTAAACCCAATAATAAGATATTATTTATGCATGTTGGATTGACAAAGATTTTTCAAAAGATAGTGATCGGTGCTGATGAAGGTGGATAATATAAGCTGGCTATTTCACTGTGGATAGGTGTGATGAATTAGAATAAACAAGTCCAGGGAGAAATTTGGCAACAAACATTAGATCTTTGAAATGAGCCATATCCTTTAACCCACTTCTAGGAATTTATTCTAAGGAAATAACTAGAAATGAAAAGGGGTAAATGTATGTTAAAGGGTATTTAGCAAGGCATATTTATGAGAGCAAATATCCATGTATGGAAATAACTTAAATATTCATCAACACCTATCAGCCAATAATTGTTTTTGATAAATTATAGCATACCTATATGTTAGAATACTATGAGACAATGAAAAATTAGACTAGCAAATTTGGTTAACATAGAAAACGCTTGCAATCGAATGTTAAAAAAAGAAAAAGTATCAAAAATATATTTCAGTCTCAATTTTGTAACCACAGTTAAAGCTAGAAAAATATCATTTGTTGTTATTGCTATAAAATTGGTATTGAAATACAGTTTTTTTTTTCACTTAACATTGTGTTGTAAGAAATTGGTTTAACAAGATATTAACTAATTATCAATCTGGGTATTTCAGATTTCCTACCTCTTTTTTATAAAGGATTTCAAGAATTCTACAATTATTGTTTCTGTATTTTATATAGTCAGAAAAAGGAAAATTTAATTTTAAATACTAATGATCTATGCTTCTGGAGACTCCTGTAATGACAAAAAAAGATAATGTTCATGAAGGAGCTTTATAAACATAAGCCCCTATTTGTACATGAGGATCCATTCATTTCTGAAATTCTGAATATCTCTTTACCAAAGCATCTCACAGCAAGGGGAGTATCCTGAGGTCCTGAGACCCTAGGAAGGTCTTTGGTAGACAATAGGTGATTTCTCTGCAAGGTAACATCACAGCAATCTCTGAAAGATGCCTTTCGCCCTCTCCCTAATGCCCTTGCCTTTTTATTCTAACTGTCCTGCCCTGGTCAGACCCTCATCACCTCCTGCCTGTACTGCATTATCAGCCCCATGTCTGTTCTCCTGGATCCCAGTCTCCTTCACCCACCGCACTGTGGCCAAAATGATTGTCCCTCTGCTCACTTCTGACCACATCACTCCCATTCATTGCCACAGGGGACAGTCCAGGCTTCTTAGTGCGGTGTATGAGGCCATGCGTGATCTAACTTCCGTCTAATTATCTGGGGATATCTCCTAATTCTCCACCACAACCTGGGTCTCAACCAAGCTATATCACATTAGTTCCCCAAGGCTCCATTTTTTTTTTTTTACTTCCTCCACTTTCCCAGAACACTCCTTTCCCTCTTCATTCTGCAAACTACTTTTCAGCCTTACCAGGCATTCTCTGTGGAGTTGCCTTTTCTCCACTCCCCATCCCATGCCCAGAGATGTCTGCTGTGACACCTGCAGTTCTCCTAATTTAGTTAATGCTTTGCAGATGTGTCTTCTCCATTGGACCACAATCTCCTCAAGGAGGTATCTTATTCACCTTTGAAACATTGCCACCTAGCATGTGCCAACATAGTCCAGGGACTTGTTAACATTTCCTTGAATGAATTTTGTCAGAATTGTACCCCACAGCATAAAGCAGATCACACCTACATTTGTCCTGACTGCTCTGTAATGCTGATTTTACTGAGTCCCCAGCCACCCAAGTGATCTCTCATAGTTGTCATCTGGAGGACAGGGGAGCTTTAGGGGAAAAGCAGAGCCCCTCAATTACCAATTCTGACAATCCTCATTTTAGCTCAGGTCTCCCCATGCAAACAGACAGTCGACATGTGATTTGAGAAGAAATAAAAGTATGTTTCTATTAAAACCATGTTCCTTAGGTTGTCACTCTGAATTTATATCCCTCTGGCCTTTGCCAAGTTGGCTCTTGGCTCTACTCTGTCCTGAAATGAGAGCATTCTTCTTTTAGCCCCAGGAGATGCCTACAATGCCTGAAGATTGAAAACAGACCTTGCAGCATGGATTTGGGAATTTGTAGCGTCCAACTCACCACCGTCCTGTATAACCTACCCAGGTAACCTAGCTTACCTAGCAACCCTGATTAGAACTTTGTTGGGCAGAATAGTTCACTACTTGAATGGTACTCCTGCTACTCAAGAGGATAGGCAAGAAATAAAGTCATAGTGAAGAGGGTCAGGCAGCTCAAGGTACAGGAAAATGCTACCCACGACCAGTGGGTAGCCTTTGGGCAGAACAAACCATGGGGTGGGGAGGGGGTTTGCATCTAAGTGTTTAAAGCAATAAAAACAAGCAATTATTGGAGACCTGCTATTTACAAGGCCCTGTGCTGGGTCTGGTGAGGGATGAATGTTTGAGCAAGAGGGTCATTGAGAGCAAGGTGTGGCTCTCAATAGCAGTGGCTTATGGAGTAGGGTACATATTAGGAGCCACAGATCATGCTACATGATCTGTGTGTGCTGATGGGTAATGTGGAATGGTGGTAAAAGCACAGGATTAGCAGCCAACCAGGTTTAGGCTACAGTGCAAGTTTAGCCAGTTGCTTTAGGCAAAGTACTATGTGTGTCAGAGCTTCCGTTTCCTCAGATGTCAGATGGGCTCCAATAGCCACTTCACAAAGAATGAGTTAGATGGCAATTAAATAAGATGAAGCACTTGAGCTCCTGACCTACAGTAGCCCTAGCTGCTCTCCCTTTCACTGTCAGTCAGAGCTAAGACCCAATGACCTCACAGACAACCCCGAGCAAACGCTCACAGGTCCCAAGAGGGAGTGTCAGGAAGGAAGACCAGAGGCTGTGGAGGTGGTAGCCTTTGCCCCATTCTTTCAGTTTTCAGAAGAATGTCTTCCTGTTCAGTGACCTTGGGCCTACATGTCTTTGGACTTAGCAGGCTTTGACTGACAGGTTAAATGCTTTCAGTTCATTTGGATTATCATTTCTGTCAGCCTGAGAAATCGAGCCGGCTTCAGTCAGACCAGCAACTGAGGAGGATGGCCGCTGTGGTGACTTCGCCATTGAGATACCCAGCTCTTTGCCAGACCACAGAGCACATAAGGAGAGGAAAACAAACAACAAGCCCGGGAAGACGTGGCCTTCCCCACGTAGGGGCTGCTGCCCTGGTCTGCGGTCTTGGGCAGTGCAATCAAGCCTGGGGACTCTCGGTGTGGGTTACAATGTCTGGTTGTTGGAATGCTCAGACTTCTGACAGAAGTGCACGGGGCTGTGGGTTTATGTCTCGGTGCCTTGCTTCATTTCATATACAAAGGAAAGAAACTTTCCAAATCTCTCTATAATAGGGGAAATGCCCACTTTTTCACTTGTGTTTCTTTTTACCCAAAATACAGTTAAGCAGAAATAACTATTTTCCTCATGACTGTCAGGCTTAGGGAGTTTAAAACGCAACATAATAAGTAAAAGCACCAGGCTAGTTAACCAAAAACTGGGGGGTGGGTGTTGCCTTAGCTACCTATGGGTTGGGGGACATTGAAACAACTATTTAATCTCTCATGACTCAGTGTCTTTATTTTTCAATGGACACAATAAAATATACTCCACTGGGTTGGTTTGTAGGTTAAATAAGTTAGTATATGCAAAGAATTTGGCACATCGATAAATGTTAGTTTGTCTCACAACTCCTATCCCATGAGAGATTGGATAAATCATTTGAGGAGTTAGGATTTCTATTTTGCAAAACTAATACCCATCTACCTCATCCTTTCTACCTCTCAGAGCTGTTTAAGAGGTTAAAGCGATGGTAGAATGAATGTGCTTTGTAACTGGAAAGCCCTGAGGCAATGTAGTCTATCAGGATGGCTCTCTTAACTAAGTAGGAATGGCTCAAGAGAGGAGAGTGTGTCCTTTATAAAGGCCCACCCCTTCGATCACCTCTCAGATCTAAGGGCCACTTCAGAATAGACTAGACTGATTGATCAATTATCAAAGAGCTGGAGGAAAGGTTCAGGCTCTGGTTGCTGTTGAAGTCAAATAGTGCTGGCTACAGGGCTAGTGCCCAAACCCTTTGACTGCCATATAGTCTCAAAGAAATAAAGGCTGGCAGAGCTTGACGCCAGCTACGTGACTAACTGGACAAAACCTAAATACTCTAAGCTGTGAGATCAAAGGGAATACTCTTTCCAGCAAATAAACTCTCTTAGAAAGTTGGAACATGATTCATCCTAAGAAGCCACTCAGGAGTCAGGCAAGCAGACCATCCCCTGCCTGAGGAACTAGATGCCGGCCTGTCCCAAAGAGACTGAATGGCAGGCTGAATGGCAGGCTCATCCCTAAGGACATTTATGTCCAGAAGCAAGATGTTTGTGACATTAGGTCGGCATCCTGAGAGAGTCACCCCTGGATCTACAAAACAGTGAGGTCCTTGCGGCCAGGGGTACATCTGATTCAGCTGACTCCCCATGTCTAAGTTCAGGGCCTCACATAGTCTGTCCTCATGAACCTAGTTTTCTCTGCTTGTATTAGAAAAAGTCTTCACTATTAACTCAAGCTATGAGTTAACCTAACCCTAACTTGCCTATTAAAGCTCCTTTCTCAGGACCTTTCCCTATGGAAGGAAGGATAGATGAATGAATATAAACAAATGTGCAGGTCTCCTCCTGAAGTCATCAGAGAGGCCCAAATCAATCAGAACAGGAAAATATGAGATATATGTTTGATCTCTCTTTTCAGTGGGGAGGTGTTATGGATTGACTGCATTCCCCAAAATTCATATGTCGAAGCCCTAACCCCAATGTGATAGCATTTGGACATGTGGCCTTTGGGAGTTGATTAGGATTAGAGGATATCATGAGGATGGGGTCCTGGTCTGATGGGATTAGTGCCTCTGTAAGAAAGCACACCAGAAAAGTTGTTCTCTCTCTTCTCATAAGCCCTTACTGAGGAAAGGCTGTGTGTCCACTCAATGAGAAGGGCAGCCATCTATAACTCGGGAAGAGAACTCTCACCAGAAACTGCTATGCTGCCCTCTTGACCTTGCACTTCCAGGCTCTGAAACTCTGAGAAAATGAATTTCAGTTGCTTAAGCCACCCAGTCTAGGGTATTTTTGTATAGCAGCCCAAGATGACTAAGAGAGGAAGGAAAGAGAATTCTTCTCTTTAGCATTTGGCACCATTATTACCCACTTCTTTCAGCCAGAAACCTGGGAGTCATTCTTGACTCCTATTTCTTCTTATTTTCTCGCCTAATCAATCACAATATCTGAACAAAAAATTCTCCAACCTTATTCTGTACCAAGACTCACCAGGTCCTCTAACTGTACACTGTGTCCAGCCCTCAGGACTGTAGCAGCAGCCACTCAAATAGTCTCCCCGCCTTTGGTCTTTCCACTCCAATCCAGCCTTCACGTGACCATGAGAGCCACTTTACAAAACTTGACCTGGTGCTCCCTTGCATAATGCACCTCACTGGCTCCTGTTCCCTCAGCTTTGGCCCTTTAGCTGAACATTCACAAAGCATTGGATAACCTGCCCCTGCCTATCTCACAGCCTCTTCTCTCATCTCATAATGCATGCCCCCATCCCCTGCCTCACCTCTCTGGTTCAGGAAGCCGTGCTCTCTCGCACTTCTATACTTTCACATTCTCTAGTCTTCTTTCCTACATTACACTCTCTCATTTTCCCCAGAAAACTCTTCCTTATTCTCAAAAACCCAGCATAAGTGTTTCTTTCTCAATGGATCCTTCTCTCTCAGCCTCCCAACCCCTCCCTTCAGAATTAAGGACATCCTCTGGCCTCACATAGCAGACTCAGCTCATGACCATCCTGATGTTTGTTACAGGGTATTCTAGTTGACCAATTTCTTACTTGTCTGTCACCTTTTAGAAACAGTATATGAGTTTCTAGGGCTGTCATAACAAAGTATGGGTGGCTTAAACAACATGAATTTATTTTCTCATAGGTCTGGACTGGAAGTCCAAAATCAAGATTTTGGCAGGGTTGGTTTCTTCTGAGGCCTCTTCTTTGTTTGTAGATGGCCATTTTCTCCTCCCTGGGTGTTCCCATGGTCTTCCCTCTGTGTGTATCCATGAGCTACACTCTGCTGTTTTTAAGGACACCAGTAAGATTGGATTAAGGCCCACTCTAATGACTTCATTTTAACTTAGGTATTTGTTTAAATGTCCTATCCACATTCAGTCACATTCTGAGGTACTATGGTTTAAGACTTCAACATATGAATGCTGGGGAGTGGGGAATACAATTCAGCTCATAACAACCATCCACGAGCTCCTTGAGAATAGGCACTAAGTCTTATTCACACTGTGTTATCAAGCCTACCACACAGGTCATGGCAGAGGTCTCAGGAATTTTCTGTGTAACGAAGATACTCCATGAAATTCTGAACCAATCAGAGAAACCTACTCTCTCTGCTTTCTAGAGGCCAACTCTGCGGATCTCTTCTCAAGTCTCATTCATTCGTCAAATCAGTCAGGCCAATCAAATGCTTAATAGTTGTCAAGATACTTCTCAGAACTAGAACAACTAATCCTAAAATTTATATGGAACTAAAAAGACCCCAAATAACCAAGGAAATCATGAGAAAGAACAAAGCAGAGGGTATCATATGCTCAGATTTCAAACTATGCTACAAAGCTATAATAATTAAAACAGTATGGTATTGGCATGACAACGTACATGTAGATCAATGGAATAGAATAAAGAAGGATTTAGAAAAAATCTTTGCTTAGATGGTCAATCTAAGAGGTAAGAATATACAGTTAGATAAAGACAGTCTCTTCAGTAAATGTCGTTGGGAAAACTGGACAGATAAAACATGCAAAAAATAAAACTGGAATGTTGATAAAAGGGAACCCTGATACACAATTGATGAGCTTGTAAATTGGTGGAGTCACTATGGAAAACAGTATAGAGATGCCTCAAAGAATCAAAAAATAAAGCTGCTGTGCAACCCAGCAATACCACTCCTAGGCATTTATTCGAAGAAAACAAAAACACTAAAGAAAACAAAAACACTAATGAACAGTCTTGTGTTCATTACAGCATTATTTACAATAGCTAAGATATGAAAACAACCTAAGTGTCCATTGATAGATGAATGGATAAAGAAGATGTGGCACACACAATGGAATATTACTCAGTAATAGAATGAAATCTTGCCATTTGCAACAACATGGGTGGACCTAGAGGGCATTATGATAAGTGAAATAAGTCAGACAGTAAAACACAAATACTGCATGGTTTCACTTATATGTGGAATCTACAGATACAAACAAACAAAAAAGGAATAAACAAAACAGAAACAAACCCATAGATACAGAGAACAAGCTGATGGTTGCCAAAAGGAAGTGGGTGGGGGTCGGGTGAATAAAAAGGTCGCCAAGACAATGAAAGAGAACATGGCATAATGGGAAGATTGTTGTACTAGGGACAACTAGCTGGGACACCTTTTCAGGCTGCTTATTAGCTGATTGCCCTCAAGGAACTTAACCTCTTTGAGATTTGACCTCTTCAAATGCAAAAGGAACTGGTGAAAAGAACCAGTGTTTTTCACCCCTGGCAGTTCCTCAGAATCTTCTGTAGAAAGGCCTGGGCACTGATATTTTTTAAAGCTCCCCAGGTGATTTAATGGCCAGGGTTGGTTGATTGCCACTCAGAGAGAGGAGAGAAATGATGACCTGTATCAGCTGGTGTGAGGGGCAATATTTGTACTGGCTTAGACAACAAGGAGAAGAGTTTCTGAAGATCCTCATCTCCAAGCAGTTTTGAGTACTTAGCAGATGGGTAGAAAGGCAGCAGCAAAGAATAGTCTATCAACTCATTGCCTGTGCCAGGCACTGCGTTAGGTGTGTGATCTCATGGAGTCGCCACAACAGTACCGTCAGTGTTCTCCCCACGTTACAAGTGAGAGATGTGGACTCAGAGAAGGGAAATGACATTGTATGTGGTAAGAAGAGGAACTTAAGCTAGAGCCGGGGACCGAATGCAGACTCCGTACTTGCAGCATTATCATGTGTAGAATGATGACCATCTGGGGACCGGGCCCAGGACAATAGCATATCATAGGTATTCCACAGGAGCTGTGGAAAGGACATGTGTCCTGGGTACTGCACTGTGTTTGTACACTCTCACCTCAACTAGGTTTGATGCTATTATCTGATAGTATGGAGAATTTGAGAGATTAAATAACTTGTCTTTTTTAGTATATTTCAGCATCTGAAAAGAAAGTAAAAGCTTATTCTTCCTAAGAATTAGTAGAAGCCCAGACAGCTCATACCTGGCCAATATGAGATTCCAAACACAGGTTTCTCTGAGTCTCCCACATCCCACTTCTTGACACACATTTAAGACTTTTCCAGGCATGTACCCCAGCTAACCAAAACGTCCTCTTTTCATGAGGCTGGTCTCTGTTGCAAAGGGCTGCGGCTAACCTTAGTGTGCTGCTCCCACCCTCAGCTGCATGGAATCCTGAACCCTGTGTCCAACATGGAGTCTTAGGAGAGCAGTGGCATATGGTTGGATGTAACCTGCTCCTGGGGTAGGCTGCCCTTCTTGTGATTTTGTAGCCGCAAATCAGGAGCTCGAGAAGGCAGCCTTGCTCAGGGCAACTTCAATGGCCAGGCAAGACCCAGAGAGGGAAGTTCTCTCTAGAAGGCAACTAAACTGAGTGAACAGAGTATACTTGGGGGCAGTGAGCAGGGGTGGTGGTGGCTGCTGAGTTCAGGCTTTAGAACCCCAGAGATCAGGAGCTTTCTCCAAGGGAAGCCGGCTAAGACAATGAGCATGCTCTGTGCTCCCCCTCTGCCCGCTGGAGGCTCACAAAGACCTACAGACAGCCGACAGCCAGGACTTTGAAAGAGGCTGCAGGCACCAAGGGGATTTCCCCTAAGAAGCCAGAGTAACTGAGGCTTGCAAAGTTAAAAATAGGAGCCCAGATGCGGAAGGTACAACTTAACCCTCCAAGTGAGTGATTCATAGCATGGAGGTGGGGTTGGCTTTGCCCTTATACTTTCAACTTCCTTCAAGCAGTTCCTAAGGAGACACCTCTTCTCTGAATTGAAAGTAGGAGAAAAGTATCTACATTATCTTGTCCTGTTGTCCTGCGGTCCTTCCTCCAACCCTGATTAAAAGATGGAGATCTGTTATATATGGCAACTCCTTTTGCTAGTAGAAGGGGCTGCTATCATTGAAATCATGGCACTTGTATTCATTGGGAAGCAGCTGAATGTCATGGACACAGCACCAATTTCAGAATTAATGTTTTCTGAATTCAACCCTGACTCCATGTACCATGCTGTATAATATTGGGCAAGTTCTTTTACCTCTCGGAACTTCAGCTTCTTTACTTATAAAATGGAGATGATAACAATAGAAGCTAAAATGCATTGAGTGCTTTGATATCACAAGTCATTTTGAACATTAGAAGGGATTTAAACTCAGCATGCAGACTTATTACAAAACTATCCACCAGTGTGTCAAGGCAGCTATCAACAGCTTTGATGGCTTACATGGCATTTTTGTATCTGAGGTCTCATTTGATTCTTATAATTGTCCAGTGAGATAGACCCAGTAGGGATGATGTTCCTCATCTTAAAATGAAGAAATGATGCTCAGGGAGTTTGAGTGGCTTTTCAGAAGTGGAAAAATGGGTCTGGACCCAGGTCAGAACCTCAATGCTGTGTGCCGGGCATGTGCCTCACATAAATCTCATTTCATATGTAGAGTAGTGATTCTCAGCTAAGGGCAATTTTGTCCCCCAGGGGACATTTGACAGTGTTTGGAGATGGCTTAATTCTCACAGTTCCGGAGACGGGGGAAGTACTGCTTCTAGTGTGTAGAGACTAAGATGCTCTTAAACATCTTTCAATGCACAGGACACCACTCCCAACCCCAACAAGGAATGATCCGCCTCAAATGTCACTGGTGCAAATGTCACTGAGATACTCTGATACAGAGTAAAGCAATGAGGCAAGTTGTTTCCGAATGATAAAGCTGAGGTTTAGAGATTAAGTAATTTCCCTAGGGTCACATGGATAGGACATGGTAAAGTAGGAATTTAAAAGCAGACAGTTTGAACCTATACCCACCTGGGTAACTACTAAGCCATACTCTCTCTCGGGGAATCTATATTGAATTCATCCATGTCATAGGAGGTACCAAAAGGACAGACTGCCTTATTGTAAAGAAAGCACTTTTATGCTGTGAGACTTTTATGCACATGCAGGGTTGGACCACTCACCCAAAAAAAAAAAAATTTAACCCTAATCTAAAGCAGGGACTTTAGAGTAGGGCCTCTCAGAGTATCTCAGTTTTTCATTTCTGTTCTTCCAAGTAGTATATTTATTTTTCTTCAAAGGAATGTGTGGCCTCTCCTCCAAAATACCTATATTCTTAGTTTTAAAATCTAAAAGAAATAAAAATAAAGGACTCAAAGTGATTATGGGTGAGAACACAGCACAGGACACACGGAAGATGAACTTGGCTCACTGGGGCCATGTGCTTTCAGACCCAGGAACTGGGCCTCTCTGTTTATTGTCGAGGAACATGAAATCTGGTTCATTTGCATTGGAAGGAACTGGGGGTTTATGTAGATCCACTCAGACCCCCAAGTGACCAGAGGGAAGCTGGCCTCTTCTTCTTGATCCCAGTCCTCCTCTCATTTCCAAAATGAGGGGCTTCAACTTGATGCTCTCTAACCCCATCCCACGGCCGTCTCCAAAGTTCTGGCTTCTGCATCAATACTTGGCAAACTTTTCCACTTTTCCCTACCACCTCTAATATATAGATGAGAATTCATGTATGGCACACTTACTTGGCTATGTCCCAACTTTTATGAAACTTCAATCCATTATGCAGGTAAAGATATAATCATCAAAGGCACTATACTCATCATTAATCATCACAACCTTTAATGAGCCATTTGCAATATGCAAGAACGTGGGTCTCTGGGTTAGGTTCAGTCCCCAGCCCAGGACCTGTAATACCACTGTCTTGTGGACAAAGACACATGGAGCTACTGGAAGATCTCCCTCTCCAGAGATTCAAGAGGTTCGGGGATTAGTCTCAGTAGTGGTCAATTGGAGTAGGGCAGACCTGGGCAGGCCCAACAGGAGAGCCTGGTGGGTACAACTCCAAGTAGTAGCTCCAGTCCCTAATTTTGCATGTATTAGATACCTTTTTTCATTTGTGGCAGATGAATTCTTTCAGTGGTTTACTGGCTGGCTAAAGGGTGTTTGCTGTAGGAATACCTGCATATCATACAGCTTCATCATTATTCTGAAATCCATGACATAAAGAAGTTCAGATGGATTCGAAATCCATTTGCATTATTACAAATGATGCAGTCTTTACCAATAAAAAAAGTAAGAGCTGTTGGGTGGTTTTCTAATTTCAACTGTAGAAAATTTTTAATTGTTATATAAATGTTTATTAATTTGAATCACCTCTATGTAAAAAGTTTCTGGTCTATGGTCAAAATTTTAAAGAGACAGTCATTAAACTATCATGATCAGGGATTGTGCATAAGCGCTGATATTTTAAAAGTTATATTAATCGATGCAAGCTCAGTTACTCATTGGAAAATTTAAAAATATTTAGAGTTTTATAAAATTTCAGTATTTAATATAGTCTTTAAAACTGTATTTCATAATAATTATGTAATGTAAAGAAGAAATAGTCATTTTTTTTTTTGTCTAGCTTCATATAGACATCACAGGTCCCCTCTACCTTGCTCTAGTATACTGCACAAATATTCTTATTTTCTCTGTGTGCTATGATACAGAGGAGTTTGGGAAGCACTATTTTGGAATATAGACTGGACCTATGCCTTGATTTGCTTGCCATGTTTATGTGCTACCACAGCTAGATTGCAAGCTAGTGAGAGTAGGAAGTAGCTATTTATGCATCTTGGAATGTCCTGCGATGCCTCACACAGGGCTTTGAACTGAGCACTTTAAATGCTTGTTTCAGACATTTCTTCTCATACACAGTTTGAACTTGTAATAACTATAATGGTAGCTACCATTTATTGAGCATTTACCACACCCAGTACCATATCTGGTGCCTCCCAAATGTTATTTTTTTATTTTAAATAAAATATTTGATATGCATGAAAGCATATACTAAGATACCTGTAAGTTTGAAAGCTAATAATATAATGAACAATTAAAAAAACATTATTCAGAATTTTTACAGCAACCCTATTAAAAGATAAATATTATAGTCTCTTCTTTACAAATAAGGAAAGTGAGGCATTGAGAGGATAAGTCAACACCCAAGGTCACACAACAAATGATGTTATTTTAGGCATGTCTCAAAATCTATAGATGTTAAGACCAACAGTTCAACAGTCAAAGATCTAAGATTCCTTTCTACAAATAAAAAAGGAAATATCTACATAGATCTGAGAGACACCAGGAGAAACTACATTCAAAATCTGTGAACTAGTACCCCACCCTATCATAATTTGTTTAAAAGAAGAAAAGGGTAGGAGCAGGGGAAGAAGAAAGCTCATAGAGGCCTGAGATGAACTCAGTAATATGAACTGAAATTCTATTCATCATATTCTCAAGTTATAATTCAACAAAGTTAGATGAAAAAAGTAAAGCTAAAGAAATCTGATCATATTTTTTAAAATCTGAAATTACACATATGTCAATGAAACAACCCAAGAACACGAATGAACTTTTTATGACAGAAGACGCAGACCACAATGGCCCCACTTCCTTTTGTCTGACAGCACCCTGACCTAGCTTTGCGGTCATCAGAGACACACAACTGACCATCATTTGGGGTGGGGCCCTCACTAAGAGGGAAGAAAAAGATGAAAATTCTTCCGCAGATCCATTAGTTCCCTTTCCAGAGGTCCTATGGAACAGTAAGGCAATAAAGGTATACCATTTGTCTGGGAGGCTCTCAGATTGGCATGACCAAGACAAGATAAGCAGCAGTCAACAAGAAAAAAGCCTGGATTGTACCTTTGTGTTATGGGAAGACTGAAGAGATGTCAGGAAATTTTATATTTGACCTGATCAATTCACTACCGTGGGAAGGATTCTAGGTATCTGGGTGTACTCAACTGGTGTCCTGGGTTTACATTGAATCATCTAAGGAAATTTCAGCATGGCCCTGGTGTCATGGAGGGTGGAGTGTGTCTAATAGTGGGCCAATAGGTCCAGAAACATGACCAAGAAGCATAACATAATCTATTGGGGCTAAGAAGTAATGGCTCTAAATGTCACTAACAACCTAGCTCAAAGTACAGTACTGCAAAAACAGTTACTTCCCTTTCCTTGCGTGTGGTGAAGTCAATAATGGAAAGAAAAATTGTTACTTGAAATAGTGAGAGATTTTTTTAAAAAAAGAAATTTCTTATGTGATAGTAGAGGCTTGGTAAGTCCAAGTTCTACAGAGTAGGCCATCAGGCTAGAGATTCAGGGAAGAGTTGCCATTCAAGGTCAAGGGCCTTTTGCTGGCATAATTCATTCTTGCTCAGAGGAGTCAGTCTTCATTTTATTACAGCCTTCAACTGATTGTATGAGGCCCACTATAATACAGAGGGTAACCTACTTTACTTAAAATCCACCAATTTAAGTGTTAATCTGATCAAGAAAATACCTTCACAGAAACAGACAGCAATCACAGCTAGTTTACGGAACTAATTTTTCTTTAGTGCCTTATAATCTCTTCGCACAACTACAGCCTTTATTCCCTTTCATCCACTGTATTTTTTAAGGATTTGCAAACTGAGGCTGAAATGCTGAGTAAACACACACAACAGTAAGACATCTTGACCACAGTCCCCTGACTCTTTCCACTGTGCCACTCTCATAGCGGTGCCAACACAGACTCAAACCCAGCCTCTGACTCCAGAGCTGTGCCCCTTGTCTGGAGTTGCACTTCTCTTCAAAACTAATATTCTAAAAAAGAGATACTAGTGTGAACCTATCAGCATAAATAACTCAGTCCCTTTGTTCTGGTTCCTTAGGAGAAGGGAGTAAGACTAAAGAATCCCTTTCATATTCTTCTTCTTTTTTAATATTAACTATGAACAATGATTTTGCTAATGCCCTTACTTTCCTTATTAGAGAAGACCTGATCTGTTCTTTAAAGGCTTTTCTTTAAAACATTCATTCTTTTAAAAAACTAGCTTCAGACATGGAGCTTTTATGCAAGCATTTCAGTGAGTATTTGTTCAGTGCCTCTCAGATGTCACAGAAGAGGGTGAATTCCCAGTATAAAAGCATTGGAAACCTGACACAAAACTATACACACTGTATGATTTCATTTGTATGAAGTTCAAAAACAGGCAAAACTAAAGTCAGAATAGTGATAGCCTTTGGTGGAAGTACTAAAGATGAGAGACACACAGCGCTGGAAATGGCCTATTATCTTGATCAGAGCGATTGCTACACAGGTGTCTATGTGCAAACATCACTGAGCTGCACACCTGAGATTTGTGAGCTTTATCGCATGGACATTACATCTCAATAATATTATGCTGGAAGAAAATAAAGGAAGGAAAAGGGAGGCGGGAAGCATTGGGAAGTGCTCGTTTCCAGCATGGGGCTGGTACGTGGACCCACGAACAAAGCAAGAACGTACCTGGTGGCCTTTTATAGCAGAGGCAGCACCAAAGGATGAGGATCTTCTTCTGCTCAGTCAAGGTTTGCAGAGCAAAGCCTACCTCTGGGATGGGATGAAGGAAAGAAAGAAAGTGAGGAAATTGTGCTTAACATAAGGAAACCACAAATACACTATTTCTTGGATATCTTGAAGAGGAGAACACAGAGCCCTCATATTTTCTTAGGAGATTTGTAAGTCGAAAAACAAAGTGAAACATGACCTATTATACTAACAAGTTTTGGAGAAGCTAAATTGCATTGTACTCTAAAGCATGATTTCCAAAAATCTGGAGCTATCATAAGTGGATGATCCATAAGGAAATGGTATCTGGAATGGTGGGTGGGCCAAAGCAGTCACCTAACTTTTGGGTAGAAATTTCTCATATGGTGAAACCTCCTGTGTAAGTAGGTCATGTCCTTGACCTCGAAGCCCTTTCCAGAGCAGCTATGGATTTCAATTTACACCCAGGAATAAAAGAGCTAAAGAAGACAGTGTTCTCTTCCCATCCCCCACCCCTTGCCCCAGAGATGGTTCTGAGACCAAGGAATTGTTGCCGTAGGCATGAATTTCTGGATGGTTTCTAAGCATTGATTGGGATTTGATGAAAAGAGAATTCTCCCAAGTAGATTCCTCTTGGATTTCCAATTACATGCTCTAATTGAAGCAGAGACCTGGAGCTCTAAGTCATCCTGAGGCAGTGTGCTGGACTTGACTCACTGGAAGCAGAGGGAGCTGGCTAAGGCCAGCATGGCCCATGGCCCAGCAACTGCCTTTGATTGGACTCTTCTGCCAGACCAAGTGCGGATGGGCCTGGCTGTGGCCCCTGAGGACTCTGAGAAGAAAAATTCTGACTGAAAATGACACACTTCATTTCTGTAGAAGCATGCTCTGGGCCACTGAGGCTGCCAACTTGTAGGGATAATAGGGACTTCAATGGGCTTCTTATAAACAGTGCTTGTGGAGCTGGGTCCATCCTGATCACAGATTTGATGCTAACCCTTCTTGGTGAAGTAAGGAATGTGCCAACCTCCAACTACCCTCCAACCACCACCACCAGCCAGGAGACAATGACCTTATTTCCAAAATCCAAAACATATGCGTGTAGGAGGATCATAGCGATCTATGCAAAGTTAACCTAGAAATCCTCTATAGAACGTTCTCTGCTCCTTCCCCCAATCACACAATTTCTCTCTCTCTCTCTCTCTCTCTCTCTCTCTCTCTCTCTCTCTCTTCTCTCTCTCTCTCTCTCTCTCATTCTTTCCCTCTCTTTCTCCTCACCTGACCCTCACCTTGTGTATTCTATCACAACCCTTGCTTGTCTTTGTCTTTAAATTAGCTAAATATTGATATTTTAGCTGAGATCTTCCTTTTAAATATGGAAACTAATCTCAAAGAAAACCTAAGAAACATCCCTGAGACTCTAAAACATTGGCACAAGAGAACTAAACACTCAAGCCATCATGTGGTGAGATGTGCAACCCAACATCATTTTGGTTCAGCAGTATCTGTTGCCTCTCTGCCAGGCACTGTGTAGGATGTTTCAGAAGATAGGTACAAGGGAGAGAAATGAAAATGGATGATGCACTGATAATAGCCAACATTTATTGAGTATTTTCTTTGTGTCAAGTTATGTGGAAAGCTTTTTATATGTATTAGCTCATTTAATCCTCTCAAAACCTTATGTGGAGTGTGCCGTTGGTCCTGTTTTACAGAAGAGGAAACTGAGGCTTAGAAGATTAAATAACTTGACAGGATTGACCAGCTAGTTTGTGGGGGAGGCTATCTAATCCAAGAGCACTAACTTGTGCTGCCAAACCCTTCATTTATGTTATCTTACTCTATCATCACAATTAACCTGCAGAGTAGGTTGAATTAGCCCTGTTTCATAGATGATGAAACTAATTCAGAAATTCCAAGTAACTTATCTAATGTCACAAAGCTAATCAACAACACAATAATTTAACCCAAGCTTGTCTATCTCCAGAGTGTATGCTCTTTCCACAAAACTATGTGGTCACATGGTCACATGGCTCCACATTAGGGAATTATTAATTTACTAAGAGTATTAAGACACATAGGCAGCTATAATAAGTGTCTTTAGAAAGACAAGGTATGGAGGAAGAAAGGTCATCTCTGGTTGGAGGGCAAAGAAAGACCCCCCTGGGGAAGGTAGCATTGACGTGGTTGGGGTAGATTGAAAACCATAGCCTGCCATTGCTCCACACCTCAGAGTGCTAACAGTGCTTTCGTCTCTTTTAGCCTGACATACTATACAGAAGTTCTAGTTCTAATTTTTCTTATTCCAGCCATTTTTCCTGGTAGAAATCTTTGGCAGACAGATAACTGAATAGAAAAAAATAGAAAGAATGAATATGGAAAGGGAATAGTTTTCCAAAACTATTAAACAATGGTTTCTATATCATAAAAAAGCAAAAAGAAAAAAAGTGATTTGTAATAATAATGGTAAAATAATAATTACCACTTTGAGCCATGATGGCTACTTTTATTCAAACGCCTACTGCTAAAGAGTCAACCTCATCATTAATAATGAGACTGCCTCTTCTCTCTTGATTACTATCTTAAAGTGGGGAAATGGCTTTAAGGGCAGCCAAGATGAGTTTCTGCAAATGGGTCACTAAATCTTATAGGGGAGATGGGGGAAGTACTCTCAGGATCCTTTCCCTGTGAAATAGCATATCTGTGTTGAGTGCCTGCTTTGGACCAGGAACTGTGCTGGGGCTGGGAGGTGTGATGGGCTCAGTGGAAGGGAGACAGGGGTGCTGCTATATCAGGCATAGCCTCCGAATCTCTGCTCATGGCACGGTCCTCCTGCCCATTAAGCAATGCAAAAGTTACATAACTTGCATTTGAGCAACCTAGAATCTTGTTTCAAATCAAAGGTTTCACAACTGCATAGCTGATTTGACTCACGCATCACGATTGGTCAAATCTGTCAGAGGCTCGAGGAGAAATCAGGTCAACTCCAAGAATTTGAGAAAACAATATCACTTCTTGAGAACCAGCTGTTTGAAGCTAGGGTTGTTGGTGGAGTGGAGAGAATGTTGGAGTCACAGACAGATTCTTGAGCTAGGTCTTAAAGGATGAATAGAGAATACACAGACAGGCAGAGGAGGAATAGTTTCTCCAAGTAGAGTGAAAACATGTGTAAAGCTATAGGGACATGATGAATTCAAGAAACTATGGTAGTTTGGCATAACTAAGCCCTAGTGAGTTTTACTATATCATTCTAGCACAGGGCAATTCCTGAAAGTCCAGCTTTAAAACTCTGGAACATCTGAGATGCTCTCCAAAAGTCTATTTGCATAGACATCTCATGGCCTCTTAGAAGACATGGCGAAGCCAACTCTTCAGATTGACTCAGGCCTCCAGGACCATCAGGATGAAGATGCTAGTTTGTGGAAATCGTGAAGGTTCCCCAGGCTCTGCAGTGGTTCCTCAGGTCACACTGGAATTCAGCTGGGATTGTACGAGCCTAAAGAAACCAGCCTCAGATTAGAATGCTGGTTTATTACTGGTGAGGGGTACTACTGAGATGGATGTCCGATTGTGCTGAGTGCTCCGCCCCTCAGTCTCTGAAATGGAGAGCAATCGAGTCAACTGAGCATAGAGACCAAGTGGGACCCGCGGTGGATGAGACATGCTGCTGGCATGGTTCTTGAGAATTTGGGAAAGGCTGTTCTCAGGCCTTCTCTCTGTGCCATTTGCCTTTGTTGCCGTTATTCATGAGAAGGTCACAGTCCTCAGGTCTTTTCCTAATTAGGTGAGAAATTTATTCACGAATCCTCCTATTAACTGGATGTCATTCAGGAGCTTATGACACGTGTTAATGTCTCTGCTGCAATACCCCAGCTCAGAACCCCAGCCCTGAAGGCACCACATGGGGGCTGCTGTCATAGCTGGTGTTTCCTCATTAACAGTAATGACAATGATCAATAATAACTAACATGTGGATGTCACTTTGCCCTTGAACAAGCCATTTCACATACAATATCTTCTTTATCATGTGTAGTATCAGCCTTAGATAGAAATTACTAAAAATAGCTCCAGTTTACAAATGAGGACATTTAGTCTCAAAGAAATTATAGAAAGTATACAATATCATATAGAGAATAAAGGACAAGACAAAGATTTCAGGTCCAGCTCTTTATGACTCCAAAGAGCATTGCCTTTTCAACATGATTTTGCTATTAAAGTCTTTTGGGGATCTGTAAACTAATACCCTTCCATCCTAGGCCTAGTGCTGCTAAATATGCTGTCATAAGACTGTCCTTTTACTCAAGTTCAACTGCTCATCTTAGTGTGGGAGAAAAGCACAGTAATATTGTCTACTCAGTGATCAAAGGCCAAGCCATAGGCTTGCTGGATATCTCCAAATATAACAACCTCCTTGAAATGCACCAGTCTCTGAGTGGGGCATTTGTTTTTCTTGTTCACCAGTCTATCTCTCGCACAGTGCCTGATGCTTGGAAGACATTCAGTATGTGTTAATTGAGTCGAGATGAGCATCTTTAACCCTATTCTTGAAGAAGGAACCTGAGGCCCAGCAGAGCAGCACACTTGAGATGACAGAGCCTGTGAGAGACAGAGTGGGAGTGTGGCCAAAGGTAGCCTGTGTCTGCACTCTTTGCCTTTTGCCAGGAGTCAAAGCTGCCTGGCAGCCTTTCCAGCTACCAATATATTCTTTCTCTGAAGTAAAGAAAATTGATGAAATCTCACAGCTTGGAAATCAAAGGTTTTGTGCATGTGTGTATGTGTGTTTGTGTGTGTGTATGTGTGTGTGCACATGCACGCTCACGTGCTTGTGCCTGCTTAGGTGTTTGGGGTGGAGTGGGGAGGGTTTAAAAAGGATATAGGAGTTCTGTCTAAATTTCATTTGTTTGTGATTAGGAGACTGCTTTTCTGAGAATCCACTGCTAGCAATATTTCTAGGGGCTTGGTCATTTTGCCCACTTCTAGATAATTCTACACATACTTTCATGCTCACTGGGATATTTATCTTACAGTTAATTAAGATTATCCCCTTATATTTCCAAAATATGGCCATTTTTTTATAAACTAGACAGTCCTTGAATGCCAAGCAAAGTTAACATTGTAATGTATGTACGACCCCGCTTTCTGGGACTGTCAAGTGAAAACAGAGACTCTACATTGCGATGGGTCTTTCATCCTTGGGGGTAAGTGTGGTGTGGGTGGGGGGGTGCCTTTTCCATCTCAGAGGCAGCAGACATCTATGATTAACTACACAAAAGTGCCAGTTTGATGATAAAAGCTGTACTTAACATCGACTCCTCTGCTATAGCAGGAGTCTGGGGGTGCAGCTTTTGAGGATTTTTTTTTAATGGAAGCTTTTCTTAACATCAAATATCTAATTAACTTAGGTTTTAAAACTATGGAGGTGCTGTGTCCTCCAGAAAGATGATTATCAAAATAGTTTCATCTAGCTTAATTACCCTAAACCTACTATGAAAGAAAGAATGAAAATATTTCCTTTTTTAAGAAAAGCCAATGTATTAAATAACATGGAAGCATTTTGTTGTGGGATCCCTGTCTATGCAGTTAAGGCTAGATCAACCTACTCACCAGCATAATTATCATATCCAGAGTTTGTCTCGGGAAATGCCTTCCAGAATGAGGAAAACACAGTGTCTGTGCCCACAACGATGACTTGGCTCCCCCCGAGGATGAAAGGCTCCAGCTGTTCTGCAGTTATAATCAAACTGGCTCTCTCCCGGCCTCCTCTGGCTCATCCATCACACAGTAATAACAGAGTTGCTGGCTGCTCATCTCCAAAATGGTGTTTAGGACATCAAATGCTTCAACTACCACCTCTGTGCCTGATGACTCCCAAGTGTGTGTCTTCAACTCAGGTCTTTCTCTCCCACTCCCCTAGACTCCAAACTACTCAGCTGCCTCTTGGATGTTTGGACTTTCCCACCAGATTCTCCAAAGCAATATCTCCAAAACCAGACATACCATCTTCCTCTCTTTATCTCCCAATGTAAATGAACTCCTTTGCTCAGAATCCCTGCCTTACCTGCCCAATCCTGATAGTCACTCACAACTTTTATTTTAATGGTTGACATTTTATTTTTTAGACTTTGCATTTTAGAACAGTTTTAAATTTACACAAAAATTAAGATGATATTATGGAGAGTTCCCATGTAACCCAAAGTCCGTTTCCCTATTGTTAACATATTAATATGGTACATTAGTTATAATCAACAAACCAGTATTGATACATTATTATTATCTAGAGTCCATGCTTCATTCAGATCTCCTTAGGTTTTAGCTAATTTCTATGGTCTCTTCTAGGATACCACATTACATTTAGTCATTGTGTCTCCTTAGGCTCCTTTTGGCTGTGACAGTCCTTCAGGTTTTCCTTGTTTTTGATGACCCTTATATTTTAGATGAGTGCTGGTCAGGTAGATTCTAGAATATTCTTTTATTGGAATTTGCTGATGTTTGCTGATGACTAACCTGGGAATACAGGATATTAGGAGGAAGGTGCAGAAGTTAAGTGCTGACATTACTTTTAAGGCATTGCTTGGACATTGAAAAGTGTTGGTCACTGCCTTCATTTGATAGCAGAGAGGCTAATACCTATTCTGATATTGCACTTATTAAACTGAATCAGAATTTTTTATTTTTCTTTTCTCACCTAGACTATAAAAATCTTTGAAGGTAGAGACTGTGCCTGATTCATCTCTGTATCTCCAGAATCTAGCACTGGGCACAAAACCAAGTCAGGGCTTGATGCATGGTTGAAGCTTTGCTTCATTTCCTCATCTGTAAACTAGGATAATAGACCTTATTTCTAAGGATTTTTTTATGATTTAATTAAAATATTAAAATACTTGGCACAGGGCCTTGCACACAGAATAATAAGTACTCAAATATGTTAGCCGCTCCCATTTTTGACACCATTATTAGGATCTACCTATTATGCAAGATAGACTGGAGATCCAAGGAATTCACTTTGATCCATTCCATTTCTAAGGTAGTAAATTTAGTGATTACATGGAAATAAGAATGGCCAAGCCCAGCTTAACACTTTATAGGATTCTCTTCTGTAAATTCATGTTGCATTTAGTTCACTTTGACAGGACTTCTTTGACAGGACTCCTTAGCAATTGTCCAGTTCCAAGGAAATATAAGGCATGGCCCCCACTCTCAAGACCTTGTAAATTGACAGTCAGATAATAATACAGTAAAGCATCTGAAGAGGAGCCAAGCAGAGGTGTTGTGGGTGTGGGAAGTCCTAAGAAGGGGCTGTGCTTCTGTGGGCTGTATTGTTGCTAGGGCTTGAGATGTGGGCATTCAAGGATGGGTCAGATTTAGATGGTCAGTGAGAAAGTTTGGAAAGTCATAAGCAAAGACCTGGAAAGAAGCAGCTTGCAAAATTTAGTATCTGAGAGGATCCAACCTGCCTGGCACTAGGATTTATGCAGTTAAGAGTAAGAGGTGGCATTGGGCAGGACATAGAGCAAGGTAAAAGGATGGGGTGGCTTGAAAGCTGCCCTGAAGAGTAATAGAGACAACTTATATTTTTGAGCAAGGGAGTAACTGGACAAAGATGGAATTTTCAGGAGATAGCTATGCTTGTAGTGGGTATGACTAACTGGAGTGGGAAACACTAGTGATAGAAAGGTTAGTATGGTTGCTTATTTATTCATTTGTCTCTTGATTGGTCATATATATATACTATGCAAATCTATATGAAGCTCCTATCAATCTCTAGGCATATGGAGACATATAAGCCTTGGTCCATACCCTCAGGGGGCTCAAGGACTACAGGGAGAGAAATTTTAAAAGTTTCTGCTATAATCCAGATTAAAATAGTGAAATCAGAGAGAAAAGAATGGAATAGTCTGTAGGAAATAGATGATGGATGTATGAATTTATGGATGGATGATAAATTATATATATATATATAAATAAATGAAAAAGTCATGGTTCAAAAAGTAGGAGGAGGGCTTAATATGAAAGAGGTCTAAGCAGGAGATAATCAATGATGTCAAATGCTACTGGTATGAGATAGAAAACCTGGCCAGGAGCAGTGACACTTAACAATGACAACCATAAATGATAACAGCAACAACAAGAATAACACTTTTAAACAATCACTGTGTCCCTGACCCTGACATTATTCTAAGGCGCTTAATATGTTTTTCTCATTTTTCTTGGTGCTTAACAGCATAAGATGCATAGTAATTCTCAAAAAGTGACTCACGTTCTAGGCCAAACTTGAGCACTGTTAGAAATCTGGGTGTTTGGATACTAGAGCTGGTGCTGGAATGTTAAAAATGGGGTTTATAGTTTGGCGGAGCAGTATATTCTCTCCTCAGGTCATACTGTCTGGGTTAAAGCATTGTTTCAGTCCTGGCCAGTAAAATCTTGTTTGAGAAGATGCCTTCCCTTTGTCCCATATTAGAATGCATTTCGTACGCATGTGGGTTTGGGTGGAACCCAGAATGTTCTTCAATCCAACCTCTCTGGCACATCTCTGAGTAATAGCCTGACCATTGGAAGATGGTTATTCTTTTCCTAAAACACCGATACTCTAAAGTCCACTATAAAAAAATTAAAATTTAAATTTAAAAAATAAAGTAAAAAATAAATAAAGTCCACTATAGGAAGTTCTGTAGGGTAGATTCAGACAGGGAAGTTTGGAGGGGTGGAAGGAGGTAGACTGTACTTCCAAAGAAAGTCACCAATGAACTTGTTTTTACTTCTCCTCATGGCATCTCAGAACTGCTTTATATTCATCCAAAGACTGGACACATTTTAGAAAAATAGATTTCTACTGAGTGACTTTCAGTTTGGAGAACCACGTCTCTCCCGGAATGCAGGGGGGAACATCGTATTTGGGAAGGTTGTTACCACTAGTGTACCCTCAGTTCAGGCTAGGACTCACTAACTTGCTCAGTAAACTGCACACAATGGCTTCCCAATCGATGTGAGTTGCCCATCCAACGAATATCTTAAGAAAAAGCTGAAATATGTACAATGGGGTATATTATAAAGTTGCAGAATATAACTGAGATAAACAAACAAGCACTTTTTAATTTAAAACCCAAATTTTTACAAAGGGAAGCAGGAATTCTGGTGCTAAAATAAATCTTAGCAAACAACTCCTTTATGCCAGTAGGCCTACATCCTGCTCATAGGGGCCTACTCTAATAAAAAACAGGACTCCAACTTCCTCTAAGTCACAGACTTAGTTCCAAACACTTCTCCTTGCCCTGATGTTTACTCCACATCTGGAATGCATGGAGCATGGCGTAGGTATTTATTTAGGTGAAAGATTTCATTCACGGTCACTCAGGTAGGGGAGTCATAATTCAAACCTGGTTTTGTCTGTTCCCAAGTTCTTTTTGTCTACCTGGTGGCCTTCTAGTAAGCTGACACTGACTCCATGATCAATCAAAGGTCACAGGCAACATCAGGTTCCTTCAGAAAACATGAACCAGTCCAGAAGAAAGAAGTTGAACAGTGATTATGGAAATAAAATATTAGGTGATAAAAATCAACACTAGTGAGTAGTTAATTAGAAGGAAGGAAAAAACTAGTTGTTTTGAGTTGTTTTTCTTGTACTTTCAAAGGTCTTTTTGCTCTTTACCTTGAGTTTCCTCTAAGTGCATCCTCTTGTACATGGTATTTTGAAATTATATGTCTTCTCGGTATATGATTGTTTTAAATTTTGCTTTTCAAGTATATATCAGGACATGAGTTATATAGGAAAGCTGGTGAGGGGCCACACCTGCAGGGGTAGTAAGAGCAAGCTTGGCAGAATGTTCTACCCCAGCCCTTGGAACATTTGACTCCCATAGTCAACAAAAAGATTTCCATGCTGGCAGGAGGGAGGTGTGTGGAGGGAAATGCATGGATGGGCTGCTGTGAATGAGTCAGCACAGTGAGGAGAGAGAAAACCTATCTGGTCGAAAGCAGCTGGACACCCCATAGGGAGCTGCCTGCCTGCAGGGCATGAAGTGACCCCTGGAATTTTCCACCTGGTCCCTAGGATGATGCCTCAGGGATGAGATATGTGCCATGTTCATCCTAGGCTTGGGTTAATTTACTTTTAATTCTGTATCTCCGCAAAAACCTCGACTGAACGGTAGAGTTTAAGTGGAGTCCCATGAGCAGCAGGTCCTTACAAAGGAGAATCTCAAATCCTCTCAGCTGTTTCTCTGGACTCGAATGTCCAAGCCTCCGAATGTCACACACACACACACACACACACACACACACACACACACACACACACATACACACACACAGATTTTCCTGAACCTCATTCCTCTCTCTAAAATCCCTCGTTCCTAAAATCACAGCAGATTTGTCAGCAGCTGATTTGGGATGGATGGGAAGGAAAATAGGGCCACAACACAGTAATTCGGTTTAACAAATTTCAATGTTTATTTAGTTTAACTCAAATGTTTATTTAGCAACCTACTGGGCTGGGCCCTGGTTTGGTGAACCAGGCAGGGTTTCTGCCCTTGAAGAATCACAGCCAAATTGACAAGCCTCTGGGCTAGTGTTTCTTTCAGTGCATGACCGGCCTCCTATTCACCTTGAGAGCTTATAAAAATACAGATTCCTTAGCCACATTCTAGCCTTCTGAATTAGAATATCGAGAGTGGTGGGTCCCAGGAATCTGTATTTTAAAAAGCCATCACAGGTGACTCTTATGCACTATAAACTTTGAGATCATATGCCTTCAGCTCTTAACTAATTACTGTTTATATTTACAAACTTCAATCACGGAGAAAGCTTTAATAGTCTTCCTGGTGATGATGAGGAACAGATTGGGGGACAAGTTTTGTTTTGTCACCACACATTTCTTGAGCCTCTAACATGCAGAAAATTTCAGCTGACTTCACCTACAACTCCAGAGCAGAAAGACATACAACCAAAAGCTCCTCTTGGCCCATACGTCACAGAAACAACCTTTTCTTTGCAAGGTTGACTTGAGGAGTAGACTGAAATGTGGTGCCCAGGATTCAAGTTTGGGTGTACCCAGTGCAGATTGGCTTCATCTCATCTATAACCCCTCGCTTAGTACTACCTTTCATAGGAGTTATTTTGACTATCTTTGTTTAACAGTATGAGGATGCCAGCTCAGCAATATTCAGTGGCCTGCCCATGATGCTGAATTTTAATCCAGCTCTCCTAAGTCCAAGTCCAAGATTGTTAGGCACTTCCAACTTTGGAAAGACTCTTCCATGAGGCCCATATCTAAAAGTATAATGTTTCAACAGGAACCGGGCAGAAGTAAATTAACCTTGGCCACTAGGAACCTGTTGTGATGTGTTTTAGGGCATGGACCTAAGCCTTGCATCATAGGCCTGGCTCTGCTGCTTACTAAATGCTTGACCTCCCCACACCAGATGCCGGGGGGTTTTCCTTGACACCTCCTTGTCACTCACTCTTTGCATTCTTGCTGGGTTTTTCTTCTAAATATCTTCAAGTTTATATATTCTTTCTATCTCCACTGCTATCACCTTAGACCCGAGCTACTGCAAGAACTCTTTACTGATCTCTCCCCTTCCATTTTTACCCTTTGTCTTCACCCAATTTATTATCCCATAACAGCCTATGTCATTGCACACCACTCCTTTACTTAAAAACCTTCAACAGCTTCCAGTGTATTTGAGGATGAAACTAAGGTTTTTACCAAGGTCTACAAAGCACAGTCTACCTCTGCAGACTCATCCTGAGGTTCTTTCTGCCTGCTTTCTAGGCTCCAGGCATGCTGGCGTTTCTGTCTTTCAAACACTCTATACTCCCTTCTGCTCAGAAGCCTTCAATTTTTTTGGTCTTCCCAGGGGAGCATTTTTCACATCCTAATTCACCCACTTAACTCAGCTCATTCTTTAGATCTCAGTTCATTATCATTGCCCCTGGAGCCTTCCTCATTTCTCCTCCCCCTCCTCTTCACCACCAAATCAGTTCCTCCTGTTACACACTCTCATTGCTCCCTGCACTTACCACAGTTTGTAATAATACATCATACGGCGATTTCCTATCTCACCCACTAGAGTGTGAGCTACATTAGGGTGGAGACTATGTCTGTTTTCTCCACCACCTCTCCTTATTCCCAGCACTTAACCACAAATCTTGGGATGTAATGAAAGAAACAATAGTGCTGCCATTGCTGCTGATGCTGGTGGCTAATATTATTGAGTGCCTAACATGTGCCAGTCTTGCTTCTAAGTGCTATACTTGCCTTAGTTCTCTTAAATCTCAAAAACCTGATAAATTGGGCACTCCACTGAGATCATGATGAATGAATGTACCTCATTTCTCTGTGCCTCAGAAAGTATTATGCGAGCAATCACAACCAAATTTGAAATGTTTTTTTCTCTAATTATTTACAAATGAAAAAATGGAACATTTTAAAAAACTTTGCATGGGTTTTAAAAATATGTGTGTAGTATGTCTATACCCTTTACCTCATTCTAAAACAGCACTTCTTGGACTTTAAAAAAAATGATTGCTACCCCACACATGAGAAAATGTAAATTAAAATATAAATTATCCATAATGAGAGAAATTAATAAAATTTATTTGGGTGTGGTTAAACTCTGGAGGGCCACAAACTATTGTAATATTTTTGTTTGTTTGTTTTCATATCTAAGAAGCAATTTTTATCCCCTTGGTAGTAATCTTATTGTTCCTCCCTTTGAGAAGAAATGTTCTTTTTAAAAAAAGGAAAGAAAGGACTTGAGAGAAAGAGGAAAGGAGAGAGGGAGAGGGAGTGAATTGAGGGAAGTGTAAAGACCCCGTGATAGAAGATGAGGGTTCAAGAAGCAGATGAAGCTGAGCCACCAGTTGACAGCACTGTGATCAGGCCACCCTTCTCTCTATCCCCTTCATCTGGATGTTTAATTCCTTTCACATGCCTCCCACTCCTCCCTTTTTAATTGCAAACTTGAAACATAGCAGGTGAGGGTCAGCATTGTGCGAATCTGAGTGGGAGACCCAGGCTCTCTTGCTGTCCTCCAGGGAATACAACTTGTTGATGATGGCGTCCCACACAGAGAAGAGTTGGGAAAGGGTATTACTCATTTGGGGAATCGGGAAAGGCTTTAGAAAGTTTACATAGCCTTTGAGGTTGAGCTGGAAGGAGAGGCAGGATTTTGATAGACGTTGATAGGAGGGGTAAGGATGAGGGAGAAAATAATAAAGGCATCAAGGAAGGGTAGAGCATGCAGCCTGGGAGAACTGGTGTAGGAAGGGTGGTATGATGATATTGTATGAAAGGAAGGAGTGGCATCTAAGACTAGAACTATTTTGGAGAATCTTGAATGAAAGATTTGAAGGAACCTTTGAAAGTTTTCAGCAGTGGGGTGACATCAGAAGATATATGCTTTAGAAACCTTAATCTGGCAGATGGATGGAGGATGAAGCATAGAGAAGAAGCCCAGGGAACAAGATTTTCCCAGAGACCACACTGGGGTTTCTCAACTACAACACTTTCACTATTGGGGCTCAGTGTTGTAGGGGATTAGATCCTGTGCATTGCAGGATGTTTAACAGCATCCCTGGCATCTACCCACTTGGTGCCAGTTGGGACAACACAAAAAGTCTCCAGACATTGTCAACTGTTCCCTGGGGGAGGAGAAAAATCACCCATTTGAGAACCACTGACTTAAGCAAGGACCAATGAGGGCCTGACCCAGGATAGCCACATGGGGAAAGGAGGTTAAGAACTAGACAGGTGGTGTTTTGAACTCTACAAATACTGAGATGAAGGCAAATCCGGAGTCCTAGGAATTTTGCATGTTTGAAGCATGAATGATTGGAAAAACAGGAGTAAAATGTATTGAGAAGGAGCATGTTGGGGGTACATGAGGAATTTCATTGTTTAAATGTTTCTCTTGCCATTTCTGAGTGCACACATGGAGACAGACATGTTTTGTAGGTCATAAACAGATGCACAGCCAATTTCATATGAATGAGCGAATAAGCAAAGCAAAGGTGTACATCAAAAGAGAAATTGGAAGCTAGAGATAGGACCATGGGAATTAATAGAATCACTACAATAAAGTTTAGAAAAATACAAGACAAGAACTGAGTTTAGAACCTTCCATAATGGTTTTTGAAGCGGAGAGTAGCAAGGGATGAACAAAGTGTGTTTTTCATGGTGTAGCCCTGATGGTAAATAACCACAAACTGACATCCATGAGAGTCTAGAAATTTGGCTCAACACTGCCTAAAAAAACACAGCATTTGATTGCAATCTGTAGTTTCACCTTTAAAAAGCTTTTGAAAATATATATTCCAGCCACTATAGACTAGTTTGTTTTACTGTGAAAATACTTTAAAGCATTTACCTTCTCCCCATGAGGTCTAAGTAGTATAGATACTCTAAGATTCTCCATGACTGGCTAACAGTTTTACCTGCTCCCTCATCCAAGGGTACCCATAATCTAGTTTGAGATACACAAGTAGAGGGAAATGACACAGAATTAGTAATTGGACAAATTCAAATGCAATTTCTTATCCTGCAGATACCTGAAATAGATATCTCGGCCTCTCTGAGTCATGGTTTCTTGACAGCAAAATGGAGCTACTATTGCCATTCTCCATTGTGAAGGTCAAATGAGATAAAATATATAAAGTGCAGAATAGATGTTTAACAGGGAGTAGCTCACTTATATGATTAAGGAGAAAGAAAGTGGCAGAGAAGGGTGGCAGAGATACTAGGAAGACAACTCTGGTAGTTTAATATTCTGAAAGCTTGAGGAAGATGCCATTCTCAGAATAAAATTATTTTTAAGCCATTATCAAGTGGCTTGGAAAGGGCAAAGGCATGTGAGGAAATCTTTAGAATCGGCATATGAGTTTATTGACCCTGACCAGTGTTGGGGACATTCTGATAGTGGAGTCTAATTAACAAGCAATTGGGAAGTGAGGAAGAGGTAGGATGAATCCTATGCAAAAGGAAATTGCCATGCTACGGAAGATACCAGACTGGAAGAAAGTCATGAAAATGAACTTAACAACGGACAGTCCAAAGCTTGGAAATATCTATAAGAAAAAAGCTAACAGCAATAGATCTTGAATGTAAAATCCATACATAGAACAGTATATTGACTGTGGTCATGCCCCTTGCATTTTTTAGTCAAACATTATAAAATCATACACTACAAGTTTTTTTCATTGTTACACACACACACACACACACACACACACACACACACACCATTGTCAACATAAACAAATGCTGTGTTTAAACACAATTAGACAAAACAGTTTCTTTGTTGTACTGTGACTCTCCAAAACAAAAAATATATACCATATTCCAAAGTTAGTACACAATAAAATTTTTTTTTCCCTAAAACATCTATAACTTGTGTTTCTAACACATTTTTTCAAAGTTCTGCTCTAAACGGTTCTGACCAAAATCCTCTTAATACATTTAATCTATTGCAACAGCTCTCCAGCATCATAGCTCACATCTTTTCCTCATGTGGTGAGATCCGTGGACTCTCCAGGCTGGTAAAAGATCTCTAAGGGTAGCTATCTACAAGCATATGTTATGTAGCTAAAATCACAATATACTGAATCACACAAACAACCTAGTCAATGACAGAGATACTTTGTTATATTTGCTATATTGATAGCAACTATATTTTTAGGCATTGGGATGAGGAGTTGAAATAAAGCTAATAATCCAGTTTTCTAGGTGATTTAGTTGAAAAAGCAACAACAACAACAACAAAAACAGTTTCTTTAAAACCAACAGGGAATAATGGGAGCAAATTGCTTTCAGCCGTTCCTCCTTTTAAATTCCTGGATTTTAATTCCTGGAGATTTTGTTTTGTCATGAGAGCCACTGGGATGCAGGTAAGCTTCTGTGAAATGCTCAGGTGAGGACGGGTAGGGAAAGTTGATGAGAGGACAGTTTCTATATGAAAGCAGGAGAGGAGATGAGGAAATAGCTTGGTCACAGCTGGCTCCCATCAGGGCTCCACTGCAGAGAACGGCTCTTCCACAGAGAGCGTCAGCAGAGTTCTTTGTGTTTAGGATTTCTTTCTTCTGCAAAATTCGCCGTGACCAGTTTAACAGAATAAACTCGAGAAATAGCTCCATTAAAACAAAACAAAACAAAAACAAAACAAAACAAAAACCAAAAATTCAAAAACCAAAACTCTCTTTCTACTGATTTAGAGTACTATGGGATAAACTAGTTAGTGTTCTTCCTGAGGAAAAGGGTGGTCTGTAAAAGTCCACTGATTCAGTTATTTTCTTCTCTGTTTATTTCCATGCATCAGCTAGAGAGAGAGAATGACAATTCTCATGCTTTCTTGTCTAAATGCCCGAAGAACTCATCCCCTCTCACCAGTCACAGGGATGACAAAACGATAGTAATCTACCAAACGTGTTAACACATTCTCAGATGACCTCAGCTTGTTTTGAAAACCCGTTGTGAAAGAACAGTGTCAGACAAACACGACAGAAATGCATCGATATCACCTCTGTACTAAGCTGAGGTGCAGCCTTTACCAAGAAGACAGCAGCCTTTCTTGAGCAGGGCCCAAAGCCTCAACAGTGCTGAGGAGGCTCTGCAACAGCTGGCTGGAGTCAGAGGGTGGGGCAGCTGAGTGGAGAGCCAGGGAGGCGCTGCTGACCTCCAGGTCACTGGAGAAATGGTCCGCACACGCCTTGGGCAAACACACTTGACTTCTCCCAAGCAGCTGCTCTTCATCTCCTTCTGCAAATAGTGTCAGACTCACCTTGTTCACTTGCAGGAGATAGGGGCCACGACACCCTGCAGGCCCTCTGCATCTCCTGCCTGGGCCCCTATAAGAACTTTCTAAATAGTCTACTACTTTCTCCCCTTCTCCTGTTTACCCTTTGTGTGAACCCCGCGGCAGTTCTAAAACAAGCTTAGAATGTGCAATTCACTGGCTCAAAAATCTCTGGTTGTTACTCATTGCCTATAGTCTAAAACTCATTCTTCTTAACTTGCACTACCAGAAACCTGTCAACCTGGCCCCTATATTTCTCTGTTTTACCCTCCATGCCTTCCCCACTACTCACAATGAGCCAGCCATTCAGAATCCCACAGGATTTCCAGGACAGGCCCTTTCACAACTCAGGGGCTTTGCATAAGCTATTCTCTCTACCCCCAAGCTCCCACGACATCTCTTTTGGGGGAACTCAAATGTCATTTTCTCAGTAAAGCCTTCACTGGATTTTTCTTGCCACCAGG
Organism: Macroglossus sobrinus; assembly: GCA_004027375.1. Classification (NCBI taxonomy): domain Eukaryota; kingdom Metazoa; phylum Chordata; class Mammalia; order Chiroptera; family Pteropodidae; genus Macroglossus; species Macroglossus sobrinus. The sequence continues at coordinate 280,716 of PVKZ01000604.1, read as the reverse complement.
GATGGGGGGATAATTTCTTATGTCCCTATGTCACTCTCCACATACCTCTATGAGAGAGGCAGCATAGACAGCATAGTGGCTAAGAGCATGCACTTCATAGAATAACAGGGTTCAAATCTAGCTCAGCACATGCTCGTTCTCTGACCTTGAACGAATTACCTAATCTATGTCTCAGTGTCCTCAACTGCAAAACGGGGAATACTAGTGAATACTGCATAGGAGCACTGTGAGCAATAAATGTGTTAAACACTTGAAACCCTTAGAAGAGCACCCCGTTCACAACTAGTGCTTGGTAAGTGTTAGCTGTTACTATTATGTCCTCTAAAATTGTAATACTGTCATTATCTATCTGTTTAGGTGTATCTCTCCTTGTCTAGAGAACAGAGTAGGGACTGTGTTTTATTTATACTTTTATTTCTGATGCCTAACAGTTCCACGTAAGAGGCCCCCAATTAATGTTTATTGAAAAATTTGATTATTTTCTAGGCAGCAAAATATTCCTGTGACTCCAGAGGTTATATATCAAGGAAGTATATTTCTTTCTTTTTGCTCCATATAAACAGAGATATTACATAAATCCATAAATCACTCTGTCCCAAACAGAGAGGCTTGAAGTCAGTTTCATGAGCCCCTCTGTGAAGTGGGGGTCTAGCAGCTTGATCAGAGTCCTGGTTCTAGCAGGGCTGCGTGTCCACAGACAAGTCACTTTTCATTCATTTGCTCAATATATCCTTATTGAATAACAATTGTGTGTGAGGAGCTGGAGAGAAAGCATCACCTAGGACAGGCATGGTTCCTATTCTCATGGACTTTGACTGAAGGGAGATAGTGCATTAAACAACAAATAAGAGGGTGAAAATGTAAAGTTGGATAGTTGTTAAGTGCCATGATTAAATGAAATAAGCATACATATTCAAAAGTGCCTAGAAAGACTGCATCTGAAAAGTAAGTCAAAGAAGTCTTCCCTGATGGCTAACAATAACACTAGATTTGGGTTTGAGACCTAGAGAAAGAACATTCCAGGCAGAGGGGGGCAGCCACTATGAGCACCCAATGTGAAACTGAGCTCAGCGTGCTCCAGTAAGCCTGTGCATGGAACTTGGGAAGTGAGGGTAGGAATTGTACCACCTGAGGTCACTGGGGAAGGCAGGGGCCCTATGGGCCAAAGGAAGGAATGTGGATTTTACACTAAGTGCACCAAGTGGTCTCTGGAATGTTTTGAGAGGAGAGTAGTGCAGTTTGATATTCACTTTCAGAAGACTCTAACGTTGTAGAGAGGACAGATTATGAGAAAAACAGAGGCAGGAGTACAAGCCAGGAGGCCAGTTAAGAGGCTGTTCTGTTAATGTAGGTGAGGAATAAACAGCTAAGTTCAGATGGTGTCTGAGGAGAAGGACTTGATGAAACCAAAGTCCTGATTTTGATCAATTAAATGTAGGGGTGAGAGAAAGAAAAGAGGCAAGGATTCTAAGTTTTGCCTGTAGTGTTTGAGGCAATCCTGTTGGTGACACATTCCAGGCCTAGGAACACTACAGTCCATATACCAGGTGACATGGATGGGGACAGTTATTGGATGGAGATGTCTGGGCAAGGCATAGACTGGAGATAGGAGATTTAAGATTTCTGTCTTCGAAATGTCCAGTTCGGGATGCCTAGTAGATATCCATGTGGAGAAGAAAGAAAGTTGAATATACTGTTCTTTAGTTCAGTGGGAGAGGGCAGGACTATTGATAGGGGACAGGTGTGATCACCTATGGAGAACATGTAGTTGTAGATATAGAGTCTCAGAACAGAGCCCTGGGGAGAACAGCATTTGGAGGTTGAGTCCTGGGGCCAGCAAAAGAGACCAAGAGGAAGCAGCCCACACTGGCAGAAGAACTCTAGAAGAGCATGTTGTCATGGAAGCCAAGAGAAGGAAGTGTTTCAAAACCGAGGGAGTGGTACGCTGGGTCAAATGCTGCCAAGACGTCAACTAGGGAGAGGTTTGAAGTTGGCAATATGTAAGTCTTTGATGACTTTTAAGGAGTCAGTTTCACTTTTCATCTCTGCATCCAGTTTGTCTATCTTTAAAAAAAATAGTTTTTTCTTAAAGTACATTATTGAAATAGTCTCAAAAAAGAACAAAATCAGAACTGCTATAGTTGAAGCAGGGACTTGAAGAACGTATCTGATTCTGGCCCTGGTAGTTGACCCTAAGGCAGCTTTGGGAAACACTAGGGCTCCTTGAAGAGAAAACCCAAAACTGCTGGGCTGACAGTCTGCAAAGGGCCAAGAGAATCTGAGTGCAAAGATGTGAGTAGCTCTCAGTAGGGTGAGTAACAAGCTGTTCACTGGCAAGGAACACGCTTACCTGTGTTGTGAGGAATACAACATCCCAGGATTATAGGTAGGAATGCGTAAGAGCTGCTATAATCACAGTTGATTCTGGTTTCTGTACTCCGTTCCTTCCAGAGGCAGCCACTGGCTGCTTAGGGGCGCACCCATTCAACTGGTTTGCCCAGATCCTACCAGTCCACCACACCTCCAGAAAACATCCAAAGCCCTTCCTTTGTTGCAAAATGATTCAGTGTCGTTTCCATAAAACGTGGGGACCTTAGCATATGTTCCCACACGCAACCTATGTGTACTGGAAGATTTAAAAGGAGACGTCCTTTGAGGAGACAGGCCGCCAGAGTAAATTCCTTCTTGTCTTAGGGGAACCACCAAGTATGACACAATTTGCATAGTCCATGTTCTCTCAAAAATGGGCTAAGGCTCTGTTGCTCTGTTGGAAGTAATCACAAAAAAGGAGTGTTTAAGTGTAATTAGTAGGAGAAGAGAAATAAAGGTAATGTGAGGATCTTTAGGAAGTACTCAATAAACTGATACAGCAAGATAAAACTCTTAATTCACAGGGTGTCCACTTTGGGCCAGGTATTCTGCTCGACCTGAGCCAAGGGTGAGGCAGATCCAAAAAAGATAAATTCCTCAAGACACTCCCTTTTGCTTTTCTGAATTGAATCATCTTCCTTCAGTTAGTTCTAAGACACCTTACAATCGGGCTGTTCATTAGAATGTCAGGGTTTTCCCAAGGACCACATTCTTGGGAAAAGAATACGAGACCAAGAGTGCTTATATCACAATGGTATAACAGCCAACCCTGACACCTATCTGCACAGGCACTTGACAGTTTACAAAACTCTTTCTTATACTTTAAGAGGTATAACATTCCTTTCACTGTTGATTTGTATAACCTTTATGTTTCCCATCATTTTTTTCATTAAACTGTGTTCACTGCAATTCTATTAGCCTTGTTAGAGTTGTCTGGTCATTGCTTTCTGTTTCTCAGCTGTATGTAGCTTGCCTCAAAAACAAAGCCTGACAGAAGAAAGTATCATTGTGAAGCAGGTCTGAGGATGGCTATTCAAGTACTCTGCAAAATCACCGATGTCCACTGGCCACTGGCTGATGTCTGGCCTAAAGGAAAGCCAGAGCAGTGAGTGAAGCTTTCAGCAGGGGATGCATAGAGGTATATGGATAAGTCGAGGAGACCACATTGGGTGAGACCCTCAGAATGTTAACTAATCTCCTTACATCTTCATCCGTCTAGCGGAGCCCAAACCTCGGGCAAGATCATACCCTCCCAAGCCCATCAGCTTGCTCACATCCCCAGAGCATGAGAAGGTGGGTGATAGTCTGGGAAAGAGGGAAATCCTACTGTACCCTCCTGGGGTCTAGAGGTGTGGGCAGAGATGGCAAAGGGTATAAGTACAATGTATTTACACTTTTACTTTACCTTTGTTTCAAGCTCTCAGATAGCTCTCGTCTGTGAGGCACCTTCTTTCCAACTTAACAGTTATGGAAATATTATTATCTCACAACCACCCCAAGGTAGAATCTATATATTAATAGTCTCATTTTACAGGGATGGCACAGAGACATTAACTTATGTGAGCCAGGTCATAGAGTGTTTAACAGAACCTGGATATTTACCTGATTCTAAATCCTATAGTCCTAACTGCCCTACCATCCAGGTCATATACAGAGCAGGAGTAGGGCTGAGATTTGAACACAGGTTTCTTTTTCTAAAGAATTCTAAAGCAATCCTCTGACATCTTTTGCCAGGTGTTTGGATCTTGGGTTCAAGCCTGTAGTTTTAATGTTTGAGTACCCCACACACATACACATACACATACCTTTCTTTCATCTTTTACAGATTGTGTTGTGAAGATATTGCTCTTGGAAAGTATCTTGTTTGGCAAGTTCTCATGGCCACTGGAGATTCAGCCTGAAGGGAAGCACTAGCAAAATATTTTTGATGACTCTAGAATAGAAGGAAAGTACACTATTCTGGCAGGATTCCACCTAGAAAACCCTTCACAAGTGTTTTGAGAGCCAGGGCAAGGGTAGGGATGAGTTGTAGAATCCTCCCTGTGGGATGGGAGGTGAAATGCCATGTGTCCATCTGAGGTTACCTCTGGTCATTTGTAGCCTGAGATTAATGGACCACAGATCCTAATGCGACTTTGATAGAGATCACACCCAGATTTTCATCTTAATCCTTGGAGTTGAGCAAACATCAAAAAGCTCAGCAGGTTGGTTCAGATCATTATGATAATGATTAATAACAGACTTGTTTACGGAGCTTATGTCTCCATAGCTTGTCACTGCCTCTGTGCAGGAGACTCTGCTGTAAGAAGACAACAACAACAACATTGAGAACTGAATGCGTTTCCCCAGATAAATCAATCCCTCTGTAAACTTTGACCCAACTCTCATCCTGAACACCTATGTACTATAACTTCCTTCTACTCCACTTATTCAAAAGCCATTTTGTCCATGTAAATAGATATAAGAACATTTAATAGAATAATGGGTTGTATAAATTTCTAATACAACATATACATGTGTCAACACTATCTGCATCTGCCTCTCCCTCTAGATCTAGAAAGCTCTGGAGATAAGACAACATATGCTTCATCTTCTTATTTGCAGCACTTAACCTGGTGTACCAAACATAGTAGATACTCAATAAATGTTTGCAGTTTTGTTCAACTTATGATATCATAACCATGAGGAGCTTTCTGGCACAACCCCTTTATTTTACAGAGGAGAAGACTGAGATCCAGAGAGTAGACATGAATTACCCAAGGTCACTGAGCTAGTGACTAGAGCAGGCCTGAGTCTAGAAACATTGTCACTTGACTAACCTACCACTGCCCTTTCTACACTATATATTAAAGCCTAGAAATGACAAGTCAATTAAAGATACCAGTCTCCCAGGAAATCTGCTATCAGAAAAGTATAAACATATGACCCATTGTAACCTTGTTGACAAATCTTCATGACTCTCTCATATCCTCCTAAGGAAGAACTCAACAGCACTGGTTCCTTCCTGGGAAGGATTATATTAGTCAGGCTTTTCAACTTGAGCCAGAAGGAGCAAGAACATATTCTCATATTCCAACTCACTAAGAAATGAAATGGAGAGAAATGAAAGCTAATAGGTTTTTTTTTGTCGGTTTAAAAAAAATTTTTTTTTATCACTGCCTAGGAATAGAAGTGGTTCTAAATAAGAACAGAGATTAGCGTTGTTCATGACATTAGGAAGTAATGAGCAAAGCACCAGTCGCTATTGCTATTATTCATTAGCAAAAAGAGAGTTTCACATGAACAAAAGGATTTCAGGGCAATTATTCATTTATTGCAAGAGCTTAAAGAAATAAATTCTATCCCTCCAAACTGATCAAACCAAAAAGATCTCTAATTGTCCCTAACCCCAAAGGGACAGAAGGTACCAAATTTTACTTTGGAAGGAAGTCTCGAGTCTTGAGGGTTGGCCAGATGGTCATCTCTCTGTGTCAGATCATTAGGCCTGTGCTAGGGGCTGATATCCTGGTCAATGACCCTGAACTCACAGTGCTTATCCCTGTAGATGGATAGATTGATTCACTCAAGTACACTTTCTCTCCAGCCTCTCTCTTGTGGTCTAGCAAGGGAAGAATATGGTGAGGCTAACTGGATCAAGAGAAGATGAGGCTCATGAATTTGGTCTCATTAGCCCCATAACCTCCTCGGCTAAGGATCCACAGCAGGTCTCTTTTCTAAATGTCACTGTGTGTCAGTTAATGTGATGAGTGGTGGGTGTGGCTGAAGACCAGTGGTAGATATAATGGCTGGTTCAAACATGTCTCATTTACATTCTTATGGAAGGAAGGCAATGAATGACACATACCTATTGTTCTGCAATTTTTACACACCATGTCTCAACCAGGCCCATGGTTGATGTAGTTGATGAAAATAAATAAATGATTAATTTGATGAAATATTGAATGATTGACTTAAACGATTTATTTGATTTTTTAAAAAATGTAATTATCTTCATTCCTATCAGAAGAGAAAGCAGCATGTAATTGCAAGAGGCCAGGTATAGGGGTCAGAACATCTTGGATTTCAGTCCTTGATCCACTATCTGGGTGATCTTGGCTAATTGCTTAATCTCTCTGAGCCTCCATGTCTTCATTTTTCAAATGGGAATGGTGATTTCTCCACTGCAAGTGTTACTTTGAATATTAGCTTGAAAAAACTATTAAAAGCATGAAGCATCAAGAGTATGTAATAAACATTTCTTCTCTTTCTCCTGAAATCTTTCATGTTTTTAAAAAACAAAATCAGAATTCCTGAACTAAATGGATTCAGATGTACAGTGTCTTTCTTTTTAGTGCCTTAGCCAAACTGAAAGGTGATTCAATGGTTGACGAAAACACGTGATTATGAGCAGCATAGCACATTCATTGGCTAGGCAGTCTATTGACTAGTATGATGGATCGCTTCACTCATTTTATGAGGAAACTTTCTTTGCTGCTAATGAACCCCAGACCAGACTTGACTGTGAGGTCTCAGGGTGTGTCCCTGAGACCACTGGGTTATTTTCTGTATGTGTAAAAGGGCACTATCCTTTCGATTGCCTCCATACCCAGCAGGAACACCTGTGTGCTTTGTGGGGCAAGGTGGTTGGTTGTGTCTACGTGTGTGGTGTGTGTCAGTGTCTGAGTTTGTGGAGTCTGCTTGATTGCCACCATATTTTTGCATAGATTCCTCAAAACACAGCACTTGGAGCCTGACCCTCTTTCTGGGGAGAGGGGCTTGGGATGGTACTAATATGACCAACAAGACATCCTATTATTAGCTTCTGCTTTCTTCTCCTTTTCACAGTCTCTGTCTAAGTGTTTGTGTATTTTTTTAAATCACAGTGAACTCTTTATAGCTTTCTGAATATAGAGTTCTTTTACTCTGTCACACCCTGTAAGTGCTGGCCGCTCTGCTCAGGACATCATACAGTCTCTCATACCCACTCATCCTTCTAGAATCAGCATAGGTGGTACCTCCTCTCATAGCCTTGTCTGGCTGCTTCAAGTTACACTGGGACATTCCTTTTTCTATTCCTACTGAACATTTTTTTTAATTACAATACTTTCACATTGTAGATTAATCACCTGCCTATGAGCCTAACTTTCTTGAAGACGTAGAGCATGTTCCATTTTATTTATCTCAGCATCTACAATGCCCAGCACAGGAGAATCTGGCATACTGTAAATCTCAATATATATTGAGTGAGTGAATGAACGAATGAATGAATATGTTAATGAGTGAATGAATAGGAGATTTCGGACCCAGGGCCAGGTCCAAGTGTGGTTGTATTGGAAAAGACTAAGAGCTTCATAAGGCAGGTCGGGGTCTTGCTCAGAGACCCCTAAAGCATTAGGACTTCAGAGAGGAAACAGCTCCCTCAGGCAGGTGTACCAGCTTGTATAATATATGTGGCTAATAGATCAAGTAATTTGTCCACTTTCTTGGAGTGAAGGTTTAAGCTTGGGCTCGCCACAACTCAGAAAGCTGAGTGCATGATGCTGCACGTCTCCTTCAGGAGAGTTAAATTAAGCTTAATATCTTATGACTCAAGAGTTTGCACACCGAGGCTTGGAACTTAATATTGTAATTACCCCCTTTTGATTAGAACTGCCTTTCATAAGCAAATCGACGCAGTGATTTGACAAGCTTGAGGAATTGTGTTTGGAGCTCACTCTACGGGTTCCACAGGGAACTATAATCATAGTAATTACTTTTGAAGCGAGATTCCAGTTCTCGATGTACCAGGAGGTGAGTAAGAGTCACACGCTACCTCCTTTCCCATCTCAGGATAGGCTATGGGGCTGAAAACAAGGAAGGAAGGTTGAAGTAAACATAGTAAGATCACCAGTCGGCCCACAGTCTGTGGTGTGTCTCCTTTGACAGGGCTCAGCCTCTGGGGATTCAGAACATTGAAAAGAATTCTTCAGCTGTAATGTGTGTGTGTGTGTGTGTGTGTGTGTGTGTGTGTGTGTGTGTGTGTGTGTGTGTTCCAACTCAACACATGCTTGGTGGCACCCACTCTTCTGGTATGTGCTGACTTTTATGAATATGTAGATAGGGCAGACATGAATCCACAGATTCTGTCCGTTGAGGGATTCCCAAACTTATGTGAAAGTGAATGTAGAAACCAAAACGAGTTAGAAGCAGGGTCTGTATTGACTCAACAGGCTTGGCTCAGAATCGCTGGAGTTCCAATCAATTCATAGATGAAACATTCCCTGAAGGGTGAGTTCAGATCACCGTCAGAGGTTCTCAGAGTGTCCTGGGCTCATTTGTAAAGGACAAATGCCTTGCCAGGGACACAAGCCTTATCCCAAACCACAAGGGAGCCTTGCAGCCACAAAAGCCTTTAGCTTACACATGAGCGAGGCTGCCCTTCAGTCTCATGGCCCTCATGTTAGCTTCCCTGGGAGGCTGGGACAAGTTCCAAATGTTAAAGAGGACCATTCCCATGGGACTCACAAGGGGGCTCTGAGGAATGGTTATTTCTTTTCTTTATTTCTAGTAGAAATTGTTTATGCTGAAGGCCCCCTCCTTTCTGGAAACCTGATCTTTCATGCATAAACCCCACAATTATGGCTCCCCACTGTCCATACTTTATGGATTCCCTCCCCCCACCTTCTGCTTTTCCTTCCATCATCCACAGCCTGAAAATTCATTTAACAATTAACGGCACAAGAAGGAAAATGCCACAAAACCCAGATTGCTAGCAGATGCTCTGAGGGTGCTGGCAAGAGAAAAGGCAAGTAAAATAAGGCAATTTGAGGCCAGGGATCCCTTTTCTGCCTTTGTAAAAGTCCATACAGAATCATGTGAGGCAAAACCCACCTCCATTCACTCACATGTTTGATTCTTTCAACAAATATCCTGTGAATAGTGCCACGCCCACTGCTGGGTTCCGGAATCTCAATAGTAATAATAATTAACATTTATTGAGTGCAAGGCACTATTCTAAATATTTTATTTAATAATATATTAAGTCAGTTATATTTAATAACATTTAAGTCAGTTAAAATAGCCCTATTTTTAATCCTCAGATGAGGAAAAAAAATCCCAGAGAGGTTAAGAATTTTGCCCAATGTCACACAGGTATTAGAAGGAGGGGTCAGGATTTGATCCCAGGCAGTCTGATTCCACAGCCTCAGCAGAAGTCAACAATTTTTTCCTGTAAAGGGCCAGACAGTAAATATTTTAGGGTTCATGGGCCATCTGGTCTCTGTCGCAATTGCTCAACCCTGCTGTTGTAGCATAAAAGCAGCCATAGACAATATGAAAACAAATGAGCATGGCTGTGTTCTAATAAAACTGTTTATGGACACTGAAATTTGAATTTTATAGAATTTTTATGTGTCACGAAATATTTTGTTGATTTTTTTTCTCAGTGCTTTAAAAACATAAAACTGTTTCTACATCACAAGCCGTACAGAAACTAGTGTTTGGCCAGAGTTGGTTGATCTCTGGCATAAGCTATGCTATCTGCCCATTAGTGAATAAGGAAGAATTGTTATCCAAGTGGAGAAGTTACGCAAACAATCTAGTGGGATAGACGTGGAAATGTATAGCCCTTTCAAGAATCCTTTTATCTATTCATGCGCTCCTTGCTTTTCTGGAATTACTCCACCTCTCATCTTCTGTCCTCCTTCTAGCTAAATCCTGTGTGCCTTTCAGACTCCAGCTTAGTATCCACTGCAAAGGGAGGAAGCTTTCTTTGATATCAACTTTATGCCCAGCCCCTCCTCTGTTTTTCCAGCATTCCGCCCTCTCCTCTATCAGAGCATTCTTAGAGTATCTGGTTAGATGTCTGTTCCAGGGGGCAGCATGTCCCACTCATCCCTGCTTCCTTGGATTCTGACCTGGTTCCTGGCACTATTGGATATATAGTACATGTACAATTACTTGTAGGTGGGGGAATCTCAAGAAGGATCAGTGGAGAAGGGAACTTTTGAACATTGGGTTGAGTAAAAGAGTTTTTCAAGCCAGTAAGGTGGGGAAGGTTGTGCTGGGTTGAGTGGGGGAAGGATGAACTGCATATGACAAGAAGCAGGAATGAAGAAAACATGGCATGTTCAAGGCATCACCAGGGATTGGCAGAAATGCCAATGGTAAGAGATAAGGCAGACAACATCCACATTGGTCTGCTTCTTGCAGGCTGTGGGAGGACAGATGAAGGTTATTGAGCATGGAGGTGACATGCTCATATTTGTGCTTTAGAGAGGTCAGACAACCACAACCTGTGAAACAGTCCTAGCCCCAGATCACATAGCAACAAAGGGAGGGAGCTGGGGATGGAACTCAGGGCTGTGTGAGCCCCATTCTGTATTCTTTTCCTCTACCAGGTTACTTTCCCTCATCTTGGGATCTATACCTGGGCTAGGACAGGCTCAATGCCTTGTGGGGACCTGCCAGCCTAGACCATGGCCCAGTTCACATTGATGGAGTTGACCTTGGGGGAAGAGTGAGGGACAGATTGTATAAGCCTCTCCAGTTCTGTTACCAAACAGAACTGGGCAGTGTGTAACACGAGACTCATGGCTTCTATGCCCACTTTGCCACAGATCTCTGGACATGTGCCTATCTCTCCTTGAACCATTTATCTTCATCTATGCAATGAAGAGCTGGGCTGAATGCTCTTGAAGCATCCTTATCAATATAGGATTCTAAACATATAAGGACGGCATATTAAAATACCTGTGGCTCAAACATTTATAAGCACCGAGAGTCCTGGAAATGGAGGAAGCAGGCGAAGATACATCACTCTCACCCTCACCATAGAGGTGAGCAACTACCCAGGACTTTAGGAGAGAAAGGAGGATCCACACCGGATTACCTCTGAGGGGAGGGTGCTTGCTAAGGGGATTGAAAGCCTACTGTCTTAATAACCCTCTATAGTTTTTTGGCGCCCGGCTTTTCTTGAAGCTCAAAGTATTTTGCAAACATTAGCTCATTAATCCTGCCAGAAGCCTTGTGAAGTGGGTAGGCGTGAATGTCTTATTCTTACTTGGGAACCTCAGATTTGAAGAGAAAGAGTCTCTGTCCCAGGCACTAGTGGAGGGTCCTTAGGGACTGAACTAAATTTAATAGTCATTTTGGCCTTTTTTTTTTTTTAATCATTATTCTCTCAGAAGAGTCTGCTATTAAAGACACTGGCAGTGGATAGTGAGAAAGCATAAGCTCTGGAACCAGCCGAATCTAGCCACAAATTCAGTTTTGTGAATTTGGGCCAGTCTCTCAATTTTTGTGAAATCCAATTTCCCTTTGGACAAAGAGGTGATACCTAACACCTCACCAATTTATAGTCTGAGAAATGTAAATGTAATATTTATGTTGAAGTCATTTGATTATTGGAAGTTTCAATAAATACATTTAAGAGATTTTGATCAGAGAGATTTTTATTAAAACTCACAGGACATTTGGCACAAAGCTACATGGTTTCCGTGTTCTGGTGAGTGAAGCTCAGTGTGCTTAGCTCAGGTGTGGAGTGAATGGGGCCAGTGCTCCAAGGTGGGTGAGCAGGAGCACAAATGAAGTCCTGGAGACACCACTCTTGATCTTGTTCAGAGAAACCAACCAACCAGCCTGAGCTAAGTTGTCTTGAGATAAAGCCAAAGAAGGGGCTCATATCCTGCTACCTGGGAAAGAAGTTTGGTAGACAGGTATAAGTCCCTTTCTCCTTAGAGCCACAGAAGGCTTGAGTAGGGAACCAGCCTAGTCAGATGTACGGTGTGAAGACTGCTTCATAGAGAACCTGGGTCTTGGCAGGTAGTGGTTGAGATGATGAATTCACTGTGGTATACGATGAGAAATGTTATAACATCTCCTTAGCCATTTTCTAAAACCTATTCTTTTAAAAGATATTTTTTGTTCCTATGTTTAAAAGGCAAATAATGTATATCTAATATAATATATTTATGTATGAATGGTGCAGAGATAAATTTTTTTATTGATGAGGCCCATGATCTAAAGTATAGAGGCCACTCACTGCATTAGAAGAGGAGAAACTGATGCAGAATCCTGTTTGAAAGTTCATTAAGGCACCCGAGAGCAAGATAATGGAAGTGTGCATGGAACAGTGATTTAAATGTAAGGAACTGAAAGGAAAGAATATGAGGAGTCTATTACACAAGAAGAAAAGGCCGGACTTGGTAATTTTTGGACATGAAGAAGAGCAGGTAATTAGAGAGGAGGGAAGAGCAGAGCTGATGAGAAATTTTCAAGTCTTTGCCAAGATAATGCTGGAAAATGAGGAAAACCAAGGAAAATGAGGATGGTTAGAGAGGAAACTGGCTGGAGGAAAGATGAAGGGTTCTTTCCAGGCCAAGTGGGATATGAAGTAAAAGCAAGAGAGAGAGAGAAGTTTGAGATAGGAGGCTGGGGCTGGGATGAGGGGTAGAGGGGCTAGGTGCCCTCTGTAGAGATGAGCTGGGGTGCGGGAATGGAATCTCCTAGGGAAGAGAGTACAAGGAGTCAGCACGGTGGGAAAGGAAGTTTTTATTCCTAAACAAAATTCAGTCATAAGTGAGCCCCCTGCCAGAGGTTAGCTGCCACTTCACGTGGTCTCGAGTTTATTCACAGAGTTTGAATGGCTCTTAGAGACTCTCTGGTTTCTGGTTGGCTTGGTTTAAGTCACAATCTTAATATACACCAAATTTGTCAGTGAGAGCCCTTAGGTGCAAACCACAGAATCCACACTGGCTAATTTAAGCAGAAAATGAAGTTACTAAAATATATTAAAAAGGATATCAGAGAATCCTTAGGAAGGGTGGAGGAATAGATTTGAGGCTGTGCTTTCAGAAACGGTGTTTAAAGTCAAAATACACTGGATTATTGTTTTGCACCATAAAGTACTGATCCAGGCTACAACATAAAAAATTGTGCCAAGTAAAAGAATCCAGTCACAATACATGTGGTATGTATTGTGTGATTCCATTTATATGAAATATCCAGCATAGGCAAATACAAAGCTGGTTAGTAGTTGCTTAGGGCTGGAGTGGGAGGTGTATGAGAAGTTGGGATGTAACAGCTAAGAGGTATGGGGTTTTGATGGGAAAGTAGTAAAAGTGTCCTAAAATTCATTTTAATGATGGATACAGAACTCCATTACTGTCACCCCACACACACACAAACATGTATAGTATGTGACTATAGCTCAATAAAGCTAATAAACACACACACACACACACACACACACACACACACACACACACACACACACACACACAGAAAGGCTGATGGGAAAAGCATCATTACTGTCACTGCTGCCAGTGCCAAACAGGAAATGCCAAGAATTTAGCTTTATTGCAGCCTCCATTCTCAGCATCACTGGTGCCACCTCTGCCTCAGGACCAAGCTGAGCAACTACTGACTCCTGAAAACCAAGGCTCTTTCCCCACCCATATAAATACACAGACGGTCTGAGAAAATTCCATTCAAAATGTTCATTTCCATTTGAAGTCGTGCATGGTTGTATCTGCCTGATGAAACTAAGAACACACCGTGTGTGTGTGTGTGTGTGTGTGTGTGTGTGTGTGTGAGAGAGAGAGAGAGAGAGAGAGAGAGAGAGAGAGAGAGAGAGAGAGACTAAGAGACTGAGAGACCAAGAGACCTAGATGCAAAGGCTAAAACTTTGAGTTCTGATTGCTACATTGGGAATCAGGAGAATGTCCCTAGAGGAAGACTAGTCAAAAGATGATGGGGCAAGAGGGATGAGTAGGCAGAGAACAGAGGATTTTCCGAGCAGTGACTCTACTCTGTATGGTACCATGGTGATGGATGTGTGTTATTATACATTTGCCAAACCCATAGGTACAACACCAAGAGTGAATCTTAATGTCAACTATGGACTTCGGTTGATAACGATGTGTCAGTGTGGGTTCATCAGCTTCAACAAATGCACCACTCTAATGGGGGATGTTGATAATGAGGAGGCTGCGCCTGAGTGGGGGCATAAGGTATATGGGAAATCTCTATCTTCTGCTCAATTTTCCTTTGACTTTAAAACTTCTAAAAAAATTAAGTCTATTTTTTATTTAAAAAGATGGTGGGGTAGCCACAAATATAACAAACAACCACTAGTAGAATATGTTATAGAATTTCAAAATAAAACAATAGAATTTGGTAGTTTTAACAGTTCTCCTAAGAGGATTTTTTTAAACTCTAGAAGTGAAAATGCAGCCATATAGTATGTAAAGAGTGGGCAGAACAGTGAGGTGGAGTGATCACAGGCTTTGGAGCCCCCCAGACCTGGCCTTGAAAACCTGGCCTGCCCCTTAGCAGCTGTTTGATCTCCACAAGTCACTTAATGTCCCTGAGCCTAACCTGGAAAATGACAATAGCAATGCCTACTCCACAGAGTTTTATTTCTAGAACTGGGACAACGAGTGCCAAATAAATCTTAGTTTCTGCCAACACAAAAAGGAAAGCAAATGTTATTGTTTCTATTAATTTTTTATTAGATCAGACTCAACTGTTATTCTGATTTTTATGTTTTCATAATTTTTAAAAGATATGTTATTACTATATTTTATTGTTATACTGAACTTGTTCTTTTTAAGTTTCCTCTTGCTACCTGTGGGAGTTTTATAAATTCTACTGTGTGAAAATTGTATAGAAAAAGCACAAAAAGAAAATACTGCACAATGTCAACAATGATTCTCTATGGTTTGGAAAGCATAAAAAGTATTTTCCTTTTTCTGTCTACTTTTATGACTTGCCATTTGTTTCATTCTTTTTAAATAGTGGGGATGTACTATCTTTAAAAGCAGACACAAATAAACAATCAAACAAAACAGAAAGTGAACATGAAAGCTCTATGATTCTAGCATATAAAAGAATTAAGTAGCCACATCACCTGATGTGCAGAAGTGAGCCAGCCCCAATTAGTAACCTGCAACATCATCTCATGGACCACTAGCTCCACATATCTCATCTACTCGTTCTCTCATGATATTCCAGATACTACCTTTAGTCAGAAAATAAGAACTTTTCACATGTTTTCCAGAAACCTCTAAGATTCAGTAAAATTCCCAGGCAGTTTATTGCATGGAGTTCAAGTCTCATGTTACTCTTGGGTTATTTAAAGCAGGATAACTCTAGTCTCCTGATTCCCTAGCTAGTGTCCTTTTAATTCTCCTGTCCCATGTCAAATATGACCCTCAAGGAACTCATCTACCATAGGGTATAAATAACCAATAAACATGCTAGATCTGTCAGGGGCCCCCAGTAACAGTGATACAACTCTCTTGAGTACATGTTCTGTATCTTTCTGATTCTCAGTGCTTTCTTAGTTTCTAATGGTTTCATTGGCAGGTTTTCTTATGTTAAATCACAACCACCTGATATTTTGGTAATATTTGAGGCTAGCAAGGACCAAGACATGAAAGGCTAATGTGTTAGGACCCAAATTTATTCAAGTATCCATAAAGGTAAAAATATATACCGCAACAGAATGGTAAAATAACTTGCTATGTCTCTATCTGATTGATACATAGCTTCTTAGAAATATTTGACTATGTCATTGACCTTTACTGTCTTCTCTTAGCTCTCTATTTCTTTTGCTCTAAGATTCACACTTCTTAGTCATCAAGACCATTGATGTCAGGCTCTCCTTGCTTCTGTATCTCCTGCTTCCTCTCAGACTCATTCACTCTCTGATCCAACCACATCAAACTTCTGGCTGTATGCAAATACACATACTCATTCTTATCTCCTTACCCATGGACACAACTGCCTCAGCACAAAATTTCCTTTCCTTCTCCTTTACGCTAAGGCCCACTCAATCCCGACTATTCTGGAAGACTTTCTTATTCCTCCAGGGAAAAGCAGAGACTCTTTTCTATTTGTTCCCAAAGCACAAAGACTTTATTCAATAGTCAATCTGTAAACATTTGCTGAGAGCTTAGTATAAACTCTGCACTTTTCTCCCATAGCCCTTTGCATTTACATCTTACTTCTTACAGCAAGTGTCACTCTGGGGACCATTATCTGTTTACCTGTCTGGAAGGTGTAGCCTGGCAACAGACAGCCACATAGAATGTTTGGTTAAAACAACGATACCATTTCCTCTTTCTTCACACCCACCCAGCTAGAGTGACCATTGCCTTCATCTCTGAGCCCAACCCAGAACAAGGAGAGCCTTAGATTCAGCCTCAGAGAACTCGGGGTAAGCTTATGTACTTCCATGCCTACTGCCTATCCTCTGCACTTCATCCCTTGTGCATTAGTCCAATCCATGTGACTGGTTTCTGTCTCAGTGTCCCTGCCAAGCATGCTATTTCACTGTTCCCATGGCACCTAACCTGCTGTGTGGGACTTCCAATCTACCTGCCAGACTCTTACTCTAGAGGTGAGGCTTGTTCCAGGAAGGGCTTATGGTGGCCAGGGTTCTGCTTGCCACATGTTAGGGACGAGGAATGTCCCAGGTGGTATTATAATTGCCTGCTCCAAGGGCTTTTGCAGCTGTATGCTCAGGGAAGCATCACACCTGAGTACACTTAGCCCTTCTTTCCCACATGCCAAATTGAACTTCCCTCTTGGAGTAGCATGCCCCTTTGGACTGTGGACTACTCCCCTAAATATTTCCTCCAACTAGGAAGGTAGGCTGCTCCTGGCCTCTATCATGCCCAAGAAGCCTCTTCCTACCCCAAGAAACTCTACTTAGTAAAGACAGATAGAAAGTTTTAAGCTGAAGATTTGCCATGCCCCAGGGAGAAATCAAGATAATGGAATAAGGGTGATTAGAATAGCCACAGAGAAGGACTTCGATGGAGTTTCATTAAAAGGATAGAGGGAACATAAGAAGAAGGAAACCTGTAATTGGATATGAAAAGTCTAGGAGAAACAAAATATCATGGTCTGTAAATGTTTGAATCCAAAAAGAGGATTGCCCACTACAATGAAGCATTTTATGGAAAATAATATTAGATAATATTTATTGACTACTTAGAGTAGGCCAAGAATTCTGCTGTCTTATAAGCATTTTCATATTTAATCTTTGCAACAATCTTAAGAAACATGTTCTGTTAGTAACCCCACTTTTTAGAAGAAGAAATGCCTTAGAGAAATTCAAGAACTTGCCCTGCAATGAGATACTAAGAGAACATCATCAATAGAGAAATATTTGAGTAAATCATGGTCTCTCTTAGCCATTAACTAGTAGTCATTACAAAGAACAAATTCAAACTCTAACAGTTGACTTAGGAAGGGGTTTTTCTAGATGAGCTGAGAAAAACCAGATACAGATAAGTATGTATATAATGTGATCCCACATTTGTTTACCAATGAAATAAACCTCTTATCTATATATATGTGTGTGTATGTGTGTTTGTGTGTGTGTGTGTGTGTGTGTGTGTGTTTAGTATATACTTGCAGAGTAACATGCATAGTGTGATTCTATTACAGGAAAATACAGATCCCTGTGCATTTATATTTAATTATGTGTGAATGAGAAAAGAGAAATCCGTGGAAGAATTTGCATTGGTCTGTTGACCTTGGCTATGTGAGAGGGGACAGAAAAATAGGGAAAGAGAGATTTGGGGTTATATATCTTTGCCTCATTGGTCTTATTATGAAAAGCATGTATTGCTTTCATAATTTGAAACCATCAATTGAAAACAATGATTTATAATAAATAAATATTTTGCCCACCATTATATACTCTTCACCTAAGAGCTAAATAGTGAAAAAGAAAAGCATGGTCTGCACCCTAACAGCTCCCCCTCACCCATGCACTGAACATGATGGCTTGGACCCATAAAGGATTTTCACAGACCAATCTCAGCTTCACTGTTATGTAAGGTCAATTCTATTTTAATTATGATTTTTTCCAAACACGATAGGTCATATGTCTAAGGCCACACAGAAGGCATCAAGAGAAGCTTAAATAGCAGTTCACAGTTTTGGACTCCAAATTTGGTGCT
This sequence comes from Macroglossus sobrinus, assembly GCA_004027375.1. Taxonomy (NCBI): domain Eukaryota; kingdom Metazoa; phylum Chordata; class Mammalia; order Chiroptera; family Pteropodidae; genus Macroglossus; species Macroglossus sobrinus. Next base: position 262,411 of record PVKZ01000604.1, on the reverse strand, counting down.
CTCATTTTGAGAATCTAAAAGTATGTATTGTAGAAAGACATTTTAAAATACCAATTTTTAAAACTGTGTAAGACTCAATCCAGTTAATGCATTAAAAACTTCTAGAGGCATAACATATCATTGTTATAATTATCCCTTAGCTTCCTTTTTGCCAGTCATTAGGGTAGCCATCAGCTACATGAGAAGTAGGTCTTTGATTATAGCCTTACACGTTCATTCAGCAAACATTTACTGAGCACCTAATATGTGCCCAGCCCTCAGTTAGGCACCGGGTCAGCCTTATAATCTGAACAAACAAACTTCCCACAGGCATTTGGCCAAAAGTGATTAGTACATGCCTCCAACATTTGTCCTTTTAAAATTAAAGAGACTATTTTATGAAACATGAAATTTTAGTAAACATGAAAGATATTTTTTGTTCTAGAAGAATTCTAAATCAGAAAGTACTTAAAGAAATAAGCATCATTCAGAGAAATATAGACTATAAAATCCAGCATGAGTGAGCATGAGGGATGGCGAATAGAACTAGCGTTTCTGAGTACACACTATTGCTACATGCTTTATGTGTGTCATTATAATAAGTGCTCACAATTGCCCTATAAGGAGGGAACTGTTATTATTTAGTTTACCAGTGAGGAGACTGTAGTTCAGGGAGATGTGGAAGAATTTTCCCAAGGTCATAGAAAAAGTTTTGAAGCCAAGATTTGACTATAAACTTGTCTAACTACAGAAATCATGGATATCTTTTATTCCTTTGCCCTGTTCCTCTAAAAAGCCCATCAGCTTTCATGGCCAAGGTGAAAGGATGTTTGAGTGTGTCCATCACCTGGGCCATGTGTCCTAAGTAGAGGTTTCTTGTTAACACTAGAACAGTAATTCTAACATTTACTGATATCCCATCTCCTGCCAGGCACCATTCTTCACATTGTTCTGGCACAGATTGTTTCCTTAACCCTAACTTGCTAAGTGGCCTCCTTGCTTCCTTGCTTGTCAGGCATAGTTTTCTTCAATGTAGCCATCAGAGGAGTCTTAAAATTCAAGTCATATCGGTTCTCTCTTCTGATCAAAATGCTCGAATGACTTAAGGGTCTTGCATATCTTGACCACATGGTTCACCTTTTCCCCATTAACTTCTTTGTCTCTGACCTTTTTATTGCATAAAGTTGGGTATCCTAATTGATTTTTTCTCATTTATTAACCTTCCCAAAGTTGTTTTTATTTTTTTATTTTTGTTAGATAATTAAATGTTCATGTGCAGGTGTCAGCCTCCTTATAGTTCCACAGATACTCTAGGCCCACTCCGGTCCCAAGGCTTTTGTACTTGCTATTCCCTTGGCCTGAAATGCTTTCCCACAAGTATTCAAATGACTCACCTCCTTACCAACTTCAAGTCTTTGCTCCATTGTCATCTTCTCAGTGATCCCCACTTCCCTCGCTGACCATTTTGTTTAACACTGCACACCTAGTCTCCTCCCAAAACTCTGTATCTCCATGCCATAGGTTTCTCCAGTATCACCTAATACCTTCTAGTATACCATATAGTTTACTTCTCTGTGTTGTTCATTGCCTGTCTCCCTTCTAGAATGTAAGAACCATGAGGTCAGAAATTTTTGTTTGAATTTGTTCACTGATGTAGTCCAGTCACTTAGGGCAGTGTCTAGCATGTAGCAGGCAGTCACTCGATACTTGCAGAATTGAGGAATAAACTCTCTCTGTAACCTGTAAGGATGACTGTCATTATCCCCATTTTAAAGGTCACAAAGTCAAGATCAGATTTTTATGCACAAAGTCAACAACTGGAGAGTAGCAGAGCTTAGATTCAACACTACAGTGTTTCCACAGTAGAGGAAGAGAGGGAGGATGCCTTCTTGTACTGGACTCTCCTGGTTCCCTACCAGCAACCTCAACTACCATGGCCTCTGTCTTCTAACCATGACATCAGAAAGGTGTGGAGATAAGCTATTGGAGATATCTTCTGCCATTACTGTTGTTCCCTCTCAACAGTCTTAAGGAGACCAAGCTGAGAGCCAGGCTGTGATTCTGCTTCTAGGAGGAAAATATAACAGGAATGCTAATAATATATGAGAATGTTGCAGGGGTGAGCCCAGAAGTCAGAGTGTTTTGAGTCCCTCACGTGAAAGGTTCTTTATACATACTTAATGCCACGTATGAAAATTAACAGGTATGATAAGATAGCATCAGTTCTGCTGAAAAGGTTCCTGTCTGCCCAACACTAAGTGCCTACCTCTGGGGCTATTATGGAGCCCCATCTCCCTCTGATGTCAAACATTGCCTGGACAGTGAGTAGTGAGCACTGGTCATTTTAAAGCAAAATGTCAGCACAACCTCCAGAAGGTCATACATGTGCTTGTCCATTTCTTCTTTCTAAACATGGATGGTATGCCCTGTATAAGGCCCTGTACTAGGATCCGAGGACATAGTATTGAAGCAGACTACTGCTTTCAGGGTGTTGTCATTCTAACAGAGAGACAGACACATAAGTAATCATGATGGAAGCCATGTGAGCTTGGCTTGAAAGAGAAAGGATCAAAAGGCTGATGGATCCCAGCCCTAAAATGTTCCTGGAGAAGATAACATTTAAAACAGTGAGGTTCCCTTTAGAGCACGTGGGTTGACAGGACATAAGAGTGCTAAATTAGGCCCTGAGCCTAATTTAGGCTTCTGCACTACATAAACCTGGAATGGATCCCTGAGCAGCAGGTGGCCTGGAGTTCCCTGTTGTAAGTGAGGGGTTAATGATTAACTATACCAGTGTCTGCCCTGTCCTGAGCTCAAATAATTCCTTACAACAACAATGTCCATCATTTATTAAACTATGGGGCCAAGCCCTATGCTACTTAATTCTCATTCAGTATCTAATTTAATTGTTACAATAGCTATTTCACAAATGAAGAAACTGGTACTCATGGAAGTGAAAGGCTTTATGCAAAAGTCTCTGAGCTGAAGGCAGTACAAAAATCCAGGATTTACATCTCAAAATCCAATATCCTTTCCACAACATGGGGCCTTTCCTCCTTCTACTTAATGCTGACATTGCTGATAGACCTGCTGCTATTCCTTAGCTCTCAATTCAGTGTTTTGGAGAAATGGAGCAATACCTGCTCTCATGGGGCCAAAAGGAAACCGATAGAATTTTGTGGTGGGAGTGACTCAGGTTTCAATTTTTTCAGCTCTCAGTAACTCCGGAAGTTGCTTTTCTTTCCTGCAGTGTAGGTTTCCCCACTGGAAAACAAAGGTTACCAAATGGTTGTGAGGCTTCAGTAGAATGAAGTCCATAATACAGCCTGACCTAGCAGGCCTTTCTTCTGGAAAACTCAGTGCTAAGCATTTCTGCCAAGGTTCCGCTTTGGGAGATGAGTAAAGATAGACAATCGCCATGTGCCAAAGAGCTGTCATCATGTCTTTCTTGAGTTAATTTTTTCCAATAAATAGGGAAATTAAGCATTATCTTGGATCCATCATTTTTTAAAACAAATTTATTTATTCATTGTTAAGACAGTCTTCGCACTTATTCGCAAATATCTTACTAACGATCACAGCAGACCAATAGAGAATGTGGACCACTGCCCAATCCTGCCTCCAAATTAAGCTGAGTTCTTTATTTCTTGACAGTTTGTCAACCATCAATTGCAAGCCCTTTACTGCCAAAGGTGTTTGGCCCTGAGTAATTACTAAGGGAATGTGATGAATTCCGGCATGGGAAATATAGTGTGAGTCCCACTGTAATTACTGTGGAACCCATGAGGTATAATTACCAAACAAGCTGCACAAATGACATCTGCTGGGACTGTCAGATCAGTCTGTGTACTTGTAAAGCAGCAGCTGTCAAGCCCTTTCATTGCATGAACTTGGGTTTCCTAATTGATACAATATTTTTTTAATGAAACTCTTTTCTTTTTAAATGATTGTAGATTCAGCTTTAAGAATACAGAAATATCTACAATAGACCTTTACCCAGTTTCCCCTAATGGTGACATCTTGAAAGATCATAGGACAGTATCACAACTAGGATGTTGACATGGATGAGTCAAGATACAGAACATTTCTGCTACCACAAGGATCGCTCATGTCGCCTTTTATAGCCACACTCACTAATTTCTTGCCCCTAGCCCCTCCTTAACCTCTGCCAACCGCTTATCTGTTCTCCATCAATAATTTTGCCATTTCAAGAATGTTACATGAATGGAATCCAACTATGTAACCTTTTGAGATCCCCTTTTTCACTTAGTATGATACTCTGGAGATGCATCTATACTTCTGCATGTATCAGTAGTTTCTTCCTTGTTACTGCTGGGTAGTATCTCGTGGTATAGACATAGTTTGTTTAACCACTCACATGTTTTCCAGTTTGGGGCCATATGAATGAAGCTACTATAGACATTTGTCTACAGGTTTTTGTGTGAATATAAGTCTTATACTCAGGAGTATAGTTACTGGGTTATATAATTTTTACATATTAGATTTTTAAGACACTGCTATGTTATTTTTCAGAGTGTCTATACTGTTTTATATTCCCACCAGCAATATATGAGAGGTCATATGAATTTCTTCACATATTCTATGCCTACCTTTTATTTCCATTTGTTTATCTGTCTGTTTGTTTTTGGCTTTATTGTACTGACTAGAACCTCCAGCAGTATGTATATTTCATAAAATAAATTGGGAAGTATTTCTCCCTCTTTTATTTTCTGGAAGATGTTATGTACAACTGGTGTTGTCTTCAAATACTTGGTAAAATTCTTCATTGAAACCATTTGAAATTGGAGATATTTTTTGAATTTTTAAATGAAAAATTTAGTTTTTTAAAGTTATAAGTCTTCTAAAATAATCTATTTCATATTGAGTGAGTTGTGCTACTTTGTATATTTCATGGAATTAGCCCATTTCATCCAAGTTGTCAGAAATGTATATATATATATATATATATATATATATATATATATATATATATAATACTATTTCATTATTATTTTTTGTTAATTTCAAGGTCTGAAATGTTACTTCCTATTTTGTTCCTAATATTGGTAATTTGAATCTTCTCTTTTATTTTACTTTTTTTTGCCAGTCTTGCTAGAAATTTATCAATTTTTATTAATCTTTTCAAATAGCCAGCTCTTTGTTTCATTGATTTTCTCTATTGTTTTTCTATTTTCAGTTTCATCGATTTCTAAAATGGTCTTTGTTATTTACTTTCTTCTCTTTGCTTTGGATTTATTTTACTTTTTTCCCCCTAGATTCTTTAAGTGGGAGCTTAGATATTGATTTGAGTCTCTTCCTCTTTTCTAATTTATGCATCACTGCTATAAATTTCTATTCCAGCGCTGTTAGGCTGTGTCCCACAAATTTTAATATGTTGCCTTTTATTAGCATTCAATTCAGTGTATTTTTTTTTTAATTTCCCTTGAGAGTTCTTCTTTGACCTATGGATTATTTGGAAGTGCACTATTTAGTTTCCAAGCATTTGCAGATTTTTCTGTTATCTTTCCGTCATTAATTTCTCTTTGATTCCATTATGATGAGAACACACATTCTGCATGATTTCTATTCTTTTAAATTTTTGGAGGCTTATTTGATGTCTCAGGATATATTTTGATTATGTTGAATGTGTACTCTGCTATTGTGTATTCTGCTATCACTGGGGCGAGTGTTCTGTGTCAGTTGCATCATGCTGATTGATGGATATTTTTGCAGGGTGTAGGATTCTGTGTTGACAGTTCTCTTTCCAGGACTCTAATGACATGAATGTTACATTTTTTTATTATAATCCTATAAGTCCCTGAGCTTCTATTCATTTTTTTTCAGTCTATTTTCTCTGTTGTTTATACAAAAATGATTTGGCTTCTTTCTTTCCAATGTGGATAATTTTTATTTATTTTTCTTCCCTAATTTCTCTAGCTAGAACCTCAATACAAGAGCTGTTAAGAAATAAAAGAATGTTTATATGAGGGAACAAATAAAGGCAGAAACTCAGAGAGGCTGGTAGAGCCCTGGAGCCAGTTTTCACTTCAGGGGCATTTGCCAAGCTGATAAATATGAGCATCAATTTGCTCTCTTGTGGCAAGTGAATGAAAGAAGAAAAGCCTAGGATTCTGAGATGTCTACTAGAAATCCATAAAGCTAGGTCCTCAGATGTCTACACCCTCATTATGTAGGGCTAGAAATCAACTTGGTCTCCATTGCTTCAAAGAAGATGCAAAGGTAACTGCACATCACACATTCTGATACTAAGTAAAAGGGAAAGAGAGTAACCATAGGCCACCCTCCCATGGGTTTCACCCTTACATGGACCAGTTTTTACTATTGCACTCAGTAGCAGCTTTGAATTCTAAAAGCCTTAAAAATTAATGCATATTTGTACTCTAGTATTTCTCAAAGGAATCAATGCAATGATTTGAAAGAATCCAACAAAGAAACACCTTTTGATGTTATTTTATTTTCTCCATCTCTCATTGTCTTCCCTTCATTCCTGACCTGGGTATCTCGATACCATGCTGTTTTCACAACTTTGTTATTACCTTCACTATTAGGCTATCACATTCTGCTTCTTGACCAGCAGTGACTGCCAGCATTTCTTTCACCATGTACAGGATATGCTGAGCTGATCCAGGATGACTAGACTATACCAAGACTCCATGTTCCTCCTTCTGTTTCCTTCCATATTAAGGGAGAAATACAGGACCCCTAGTAAAGAGAAGTTTTCCTCTATAATTCTTAAGTTTTTACACTTAATTCAATTTATACCTTGTTCTACCACAAAATTAAGCTACCATATTAATTAAATAACCCATACAAACCAGTATCCATACAGACAGAACCACACTTTCTGCTAACTGTCCAGACAGAACCAAACTGCCTCCAACATTAAAGACCATTCATGTGCCTCCCTGAGCAATCTGCTGAAGGGACATAAGGTCTACAGCCATGAAGGGAAGGGACACTGTACCAGGGTTCTTGTGTGGGAGGAAGAAACTCGCATCCTTGTGAAACACTTTGCTATATAAAAGTATCCTGTGCAATGCAAATGTACAAAAGATGTCCCAACCACCTCATGCCACTCTGTGAGGATTCCAGAGTATGAGGATATGTCATGTCCAGGAATATTTGCAATTATAAAGGATAGTAATTATCTCTGCAATAGTCACCAGATGTTGCATCCTCAGACTTACAAAAGCTCTTATTACTGTAATCAATTGGCTTCACAATGACATGAATGTACTCCCCTATGTGTTTCCTTTCTCTGGGGTCACTGGTACCCTAAGATGACTTAATGTAAAAATGTAATTTTGTCACAAAATCATCACAGAATGTGACATAAATATCAGATTCCAATTCAGCTACATGTATTGAGAGTCTACTAATATACAATCTTGAGAACAGCCATGTGAATTGGCTGCATTTTATACATTTTACATATGAGTAAATTAAGGCTCTAACAGGCTAAGAAACATGTCCCAAACCAGATATCCAGTAAATGTCGTACCTGGAATCATAGACACCGTTTCTCTGACTCTAAGTACTGTGCTCTCCACTGATGAACCTGGTAATTAAAGCAAGAGAAACTAGGTCCCCTACAAACAGAGAAAATGTGCAGTGTCAAGAGAATGACACCATATGACCAAGGTTGTAGACCTGGTTGGGGCAATTAGCTTTTTTCTGTATTAGATGCTGACCGAAAGTCTAAATCCTGCCAGAATTTAGGCAAATTAGTCCCAATAGCAGCAGAGTTAGATTAATAACAAGATTAATAATGACTGAGAGCATGTATATGGTATTTCCAATTTAAATTTTTGCTTTCATATTTATTATCTACTTTGCATCTCTAAAATAAGATATGATTGGAAGAGAACCAATGCGAAGGGAAAAGATTTAAGGAAAAGAGAGAGAGGCCAGGTTCAGTCTGATAACTCACTTGAGCCACTGAACCAAACCTTGAAGCCAGCCCTACTAAGACTGCATATAATTGTGTATGCAATGTGTTTCCTTTATAAACTAAGCCATTTGTAGGTGAGTGTAATACTACTTGCAATGCAAAGTGCCCATGCCCGGCACATAGTTGTTGCTCAATAAAAGGTTACTCTAGCCAAGACAGCTATAGCTATGACTCTGCAACTAACCAGCCAAATAACACGAGTAGTCATGAATACTTTCTAGACCTCTGATTCTTCATCTATAATATTTCAAGACTATTAGCTGGTCTTTATACGCCGAAGCAATTCCTGGATTTTGTTATTTTGTGCAATATCTTTCCACAAACTAGAATAAATTAAACTGGAAACTCCCCCTCTAGGCCCTACCACATGATTCTACAAGCCAGTCCTAGAGAGATGATATACTGGTATTTCATACCAGCCTGGGTTCTTGGCTGTGATAAGAAACATAACTCTGACTTGGTCACCTCTTAAGCAGATTCTAAGTAGCAAGTCAGATTTGGGAAGCTGGCTGGATAAATATTAGCCTCTATCACAAGTCAAACAACCCCAACTGCCAAACCAAAGAGTTCTTAGGAAGAAATTGTGTTCCCTCTTCCGCTTTAGAGAACCAGAAATCACAGTGCAGTTTTGTCACACTGCCCAGAGGATAACTCTTTTCTAGTTAGTAAATAAAGGTGGGCACCACCCTATTTGTTTAAAGGTATTGCATGCCTATGCTTACTCTCTCCTTCAGGTGAAGGGGATTGAGGTTGAATGAACAAGAGGCACTGCCAAGAAATTGGAGGTGGGTTTTGCCTCTTGCCAACCTGGGAACTCTGGTCAGAGGAAGGTTAGTCCAAGGAGTCTGGAGGATTATTAAAAGATACTGCAAAAAGTCATATTCAGGAAAAAAAAAGTTTCCAACTTCATGTTCATGGTAGAATTTCTTTCCAAATTTCAAAAACTGTGTCCACACAGACAATAGGATTTGGAGAACTAAAGTAAAATAGTCATCGGGGTGATTCAAGTCAAACAAAATGTTTTCCCCTAAATTATTCAACTGAGACAATAGAATTTCCCTCCTGAATTACCTAGACAATCATCTTACCTGTAATATCTTGTATTTGTACAGTTCTTTATAGATTTCAAAGTATAGTCCCGACTCATGTTCATGGGCCAGAACACCCAGGTGACAGTCTTCCTAAGTGACAGGGTGATGAATTCCAATGCCACACTGGCATGATGGGCCTGGAAAACCTGCAGCCTAATAGAATAAATCCCTAGCTTGTGTCTAGGGTCCATGGAGAGAAAGAGAGAGAAAGAGAGGTGAGGGGCAAGGAGTGTAGGGGAAGGAAGAAGAGGGAGAGAAACTTACTTTTCAGGCACAGAGTATCTAATAATCCTTTTGGATAGCAGTCATCTTTGGGCCATAAATCATCAGGGTCATCATCTCTTTAGGGAGATATTTGCAATAAGCACATATTAGAAGGAATGTAAATTTTATGGAATTCTGAAAAAGATGAGTAAGCATTTCTTTCCTGGTTATTCATGCAGAATACATAGCCCCTCTCCCTCCTGAAATAAAACAGGACTGTAAACTTCATCTGCTTCACTTAAGGTTTCTGGAAAGTGTAACATGTCAAGGCCCAGGAGATATGCACCCCTCACTGCCTCTCCTTGTAGACTTGGTGACAAGCGGCCATCCTAGAGCGGAGATTGTCAGGCCCAGGGGAGCAAGTTTGAGCCAAGTAAGAAGCTGTGCAGAGCTCAGCATGGCAGGAGAAAGAACCAGTTTTATCCAGGACACCCCGAGGCTGAGAGGATGAATGGAAAGAGAGTGAGCAGGTTCAGACCAGGGGCGGCCATTCGTGTCCTCAAAACAAGCCCTGGGCTAGGGGCTTCAGATCAGCTCTGCTAATGTTTGCTCTGAGACTTTAGCAAGTTACTTCTCTATATGTTCAGAAGTCTTTATATATAAGACAACAAAGTAGATTGTTTCAGCTTAGAGATTTATTCTATTGAGAAATCCCTATAATCAATCAATCAATCAATTCTATCTGATGCACAGTTAGTGAGTACTTCCTGAGCTCTGGCCCTGGGTCAGGTGTGTGGGCATTACACCCAGTGATTCACAGAGCTCCCGTTTTAGTCCCTGAAACAGACCAAACAATGACCTGCAGTCGTAAAAGTGACAATAGATACAGGGAAAAGGGCAGAGCTATGGGTAGGGGAGGAGGAGTGATTAATGCTGTCTGAAGAACAGGGTAGAGGAGGTCTAGAAAAACCTTCTGGGGGAGAAAAGGTAAGAGCTGGACATTGAAGGACTAAGAAGAATGACGCGCATGAATAAAGGCTGCAGGAGGAAAGTGCGAAATGTGTGGGATAAAGGGAACCCCCTGCTGTGGCTGGGGCACCCAGGGCTGTGTCTTCCTTCCCTGTCCTATGCACACTCACAGGAACCTTTCCCCTTCCAAGACCCTCAGTCAGGCTGAGAACAAGGGAGAGGAGACCGTAGAAGCTTTCTATTCTGGGCTTAGGGCAAGATGTGTAGGGCAAAAAGGAGTGAAAGGAGAGCAAAGTCCTTATAGCGCTACTGCTATAAAGAAGAGATGGGCATGGAGGAAGTGTATTTTTGATCCTCTCCTTTTTTTCTATTATTGTATCTAACTTCAATCCATGTATACCCATGCATAATAAATGTACGTGACTCCATAAGCTTTTTTGTCCCTTGTTTTTCTTAGCTTGACTCCCCCATCTTCATTTCCTCTTCCTTCCATCACTGTGTCACCTCATCAGTCCCTTCCCCCAATTGCTACCTACTCACAACCACATGAGTCAGGGACCTTGCAGGAAACAGATGGCACACTCATGCAGAGTATTCAAGGGGACTTTAATAAAAGGGTAGTTTTTAAAGTGTGAGAAAAACCTAAGAAAGGGTTAAGAAAAACAAGCAAAAGAAGGCAAAGCAAGAACAGATAGCCCTCTGCTTGAAGGGTCAAAAAACAGAGATAGTGGTCATATGGAGACCCCCACACATACACACACACCAGGCACTGTGGTGGCATCTACCTGTAGCCACCATCACTAGCAAGGAAAGAGCCAGGAGAATACATACTGACCTCCCATTTCTCCCTCCTCATCTTTTACTGGTACCTCCAATCAGCCAAGCCAACCAGAAGCCAAAGGGCACACTGGACTGTAGACAAGGCCCATAAAGCTCAGGCTCCAGGGAACACTGCTGGTTGGAGAAGGGTAGGAAATGGATTTGAAGAGTAACAGAAAATACCCAGCACAATCTGATGTGCATTCTTTCATAGATTTCTCTGCAAACATATAATTCTCTAGATACCTATATATTCATATATATCACACATGAGATTTTTATCATTTCTTAATAAAAATAGCATCATGATATACACATCTTCGCTTATTTTTCTTTTCTCATCTAACAATAGTACATAGACAAATCCTCCAAGTCATCTTGTAGAGCTGCATTTTTTTTCTTTTTCAAAGAGCTGCAAAATATCCCATAAGATGAATGTATGCTTAGTTATTCAGTAATTCTCTTATTTTTCTGTTTTTTTTTTTTCAGTATAAGCAGTGCTGCAAAAAACATCTGTATATTCAAATCATTATATATTAGTGTTTTTCCTATGTTGTAAAGTCCCAGGATAGAGATGGCTTAGTTTATGAGTATACCTGAGAATCTTTGTATCTTCTTCTCAATTTTGTTGTAAACCTGAAACTGCTCTAGAAAAAAAAGTCTTTATAAAAAAAAGAGTACATTTGAGTATGTATAAGTCTGAATATTTTAAATAGAAGTTTTCAGAATGCCATTGTGCTATAAGTGTTTTTCAAGTGCTCAAGAAGAACAGACAAGGATGGGGAACCAAGCCTAGAGTCTCCAATCACCTGCTCTAGGAGGCCATCCCTGACCTTCCTACTCTATTCCCTGTATTGTCACTGCTGGTCTGTCCCTCTTCATTCATACCCTCACTTCATCACAAAGATTGTGAACTTTCTAAGGTAAAATAATGTGTCTGAAGAGTCTCTGAACTTCTGCCATTGAGCATGGAGCCTGCAGTATGTTAGACTTTCTGTGTTCATTAAATAAAAGAATGAATGAACCAAATGAGGGTGACAAGAACCTTCCAGCTTCTTCTCTGCCTTCCCAGGGTGGGGTAAGCAGCATGGACCCAGGACAGAGGTCTGTGTCAGGACAGAGTATGCCATTGAGTAGAGCATTCTCTGCAGTCCCTTTCTTGGATCCTGAGCTTGACAGATAAAGTGCAAATAGTGAGGAGTAGACCTCAGACATGGAAGAAGAACATGATATGACCACAGAGCATAGGTTAGGGCTTTCCCAGGTACCTGGTGTTCATTTCACTCTCGGGAAGAAAAAAGAAAAACAAGACTCCAGCTGATTAGAAAACTTTGGCAAGATGTCTCATAATGAAGCATAGTTCCTGTTAACAATAAGAGGAGGCCTTGTCTCAGCGTCTTCCGTTTGGGTTCATTAACTCCCTTCCTTCAGTCCACCAGCTGATGAGGTGTCGGCAGAAACCGTTCTTCTCAGAGTTGATGCTTTCAGATGGAATAAAAGGAAATGACAAAATAAGTGATGTTTCTACTCTTCACAAACAGAAAACATTGTTTTGAATGTTTCTGTATGTGTTTCCTCTTTTTTTTTTTTTTTTGCATTTCAATATTTGTCTTTTTGGAGTCTCCAGAAAGCCTGGCTACATTGTGTTCTTCTGGAAAGGCATTTGTCCTTGCCCAAAACTGTCGGCACAGTGGATGTGAGTTGAGGATATCATGTGTGGGAACGGTTCCCAACCTTTCTGGCACCAGGGACCGGTGCTCCTATGAGAATCTAATGCCTGATGATCTGAAGTGGAGCTGAGGTGGTGATGCTAGCACTGGAGAGTAACTACAAATACAGCTTTCCTGCCACTCACCACCTGCCGTGCTGCCCAGTTCCTAACAGGCCACGGACAGGTGCTGGTCTGCAGCCCCAGGGGTTTAGAATCCCTGATATATGCACTAGCAGAAAACAGACCTTTGCTAAGGAGACTGATTTTAGGTGGGCTGACTCACAGGGCTGGGGTTGGTATTTTCAAGCTGTACACTCCTACACTTTTACAACGTTGTCTATACCTTGAAGGCAGAGCAGAGATTTTGAGGGACTCCAGACTTCAGGTGCCTTCCCCAAACCACACCTCCCTAGATAAAAAAACAGCCTGGGTTTGGAGGGCTCAGCAGCTCCTCCTCCCATCCATGTGCAGAGCTGTGTATGGTTCCAATTTCAGGTGTGGGAAGGACTCTGCCTTGGTAAGAGAAAGCAATCAGAGAGGGCAACTCAGTCTCCATTTTGCCTAAAAGCAAAGTTGTGTACCCCAAGTGTGTTGTTAAGATTTGAAAATGCTAAGAGCAGACAAAACTTCTAGCTGTCCGAGGGAGTCTGTGGCCAGCCAGGCCTGCGTTCCAGCCCAGGCACTAACACTCAGAAGAAATGTAATCTAGTGCATGCACATCATTCAACCTCTCTGTGCTTCTAGTCCTCATCTGTAAAACGGAACTATCACAGTGCAGAGTTAGTGCAAAGATCAAATAAAATTGCCTCCCTGACTCCCAGTAAGTGTCAAATAATGGTAGTTCCTTCCTATCAACTTCATTCTACAAGAATGTACCCAATCACAGGGTCAAGTTTTCACAGCATGTCACAGTGGGAGGGGACCAGCGTGGTCACTGGCAGAGAGCGGGCAGGCGATACATGTTGGTTGAACTAATGAATTAATTGTTGAAGAATATAATTTAACAATTTTATAACTCCCTATGAAACTCAAAATCCTGGAGCGACTTGCCAAAGTAATACAACTAATTGGTGACAGGACCAGGGATCAACATATTACCCTCAATTCCCAATCAGTATTCGCTGCCTGAACTTTTTTTTTTTTTACAAAGCCATACACAGTTCTCAAAATGACCTGTAGGCAAAATAGCACTGATTTATGGAAAGCAAATCATAAATTATTCTCAAATACTCATTTCTCAGCATCTGAGACCCATTTTACATGAAGCAGGAATTCAGATTTCCTATTGAAAATCACTTCAGGGACCAAGGATTACAAAGCCTATTTCCCCAAAGCAAATGTTCCCCCAGCTCTCTCCATCGGACTCTAAAGAAGATGCTGAGAATGAAGCAGAAAGGAAAACCCTGGATGCTGGAATGCAGAGAGGAGTAAAGGAGGTCTTTTGTGCTGTGTGTTCTAACAATCCTTCAGAAACTTTCTTCTTTCGGGAAGTGAGATCTGGACAAGGACATCCTTAGTGATACAAAAATATTATGAGTCGGCAACCTGAACCACCATGATTCACAGCAGAAAGATCCATTAAGCAAATGAAGTCACAACTGAGAAAAAGGAGCCGGCTGAATATGAGAAGCAGCTCAGCAAGCCCTCAAAAAGGAGGAATCACAAGGTTCAGAGAACGGACAACTCTAGAGAAAATTGCCATCGATTTAAGTGAAAACAGTCCAGAAGTTTAGGAATAATAGGATCGTTGGGCTGGCTTATTTTTCTGGTCTGTATTCCACATAACTCTTCTCCCGGCAACTCCCAAGGCAGATTCTTCTCATGGATGAATTAGGCAGGGTGAAGAGAACAGGATTCTTGCCCATAATTTTTTCAGCGTATCTAGTTGATTTATCTGTTGATACCACTGTGTTATGGCAGTTAAAACACTGCAACATTAGAACAAGCTGGAACAGACTTCGGGCATTCATAAAAGCCATATGAAAACCACATGTAGGAGATGTGGGAGAGCCAGTCCAGATAAGAAAGTGGATGCAAACATTTGCAATCCTTTGCTTAAAGCTGAAGTAAGGGAGTGCTTGGCTGTAGAACTGTAAACACTGCAATGGAATTTGGGAATCATCACCTTATAGAATCCTGAAGATGGAAATGGTTCTGCTTTAGGACAGGTAACTGGCTAAACTAGTGAGAAAAACACCTTTTCATTCTCCTATTCGGAGGACCCCTACTGACCAATGGGAAGTTTGTAACATTCCTCATTTCCAATCCCACCCACTTTGAATCTGTGCCCTCCAGATCTTTTTGGGAGAAATCGAAGCCTTTTAATCACTCTCTGGCTGGAAAACTGGAGTTTTCGTTTTCTTCAGCAGCCTGGATGAATTTGAAGGCAGAGACTGGAGCTAGGATCTGTTAGTTCCTAGGTGTGTGACCTCCCTTAGATCCCTCAACTTCAAAATGATTGTGATAATCACTCACATACTTCAAGGAGAGAACGCAGAAGTGTTTCTATACGTCACTTGCAAGGCTGGGGCTCACAGTTCAGTTACTAAAACTTGAGTAATATGCACAGTTGACCCTCGAATGACATGGGTTTGAACTGCACAGATCCACTTAAATGCAATTTTTTTCAATAAATACGTACCTTACTGTAAATGTATTTTCTCTAATGTTTTTCTTAATAACATTTTCTTTTATCTAGCTTAATTCATGGTAATAATACAGTATATAATACATATAATGTACAAAATATGTGTTGACTATGTTATTGATAAGGCTTGTGGTCAACAGTAGACTACTATCAGTTAAGGTTTTGAGGAGTCAAGTTATATGTGGATTTTCAACTGCATAGGGATCGGTGTCCCTAACACTCATAGTTATTCAAAGGTCAACTGTGAATCTTTCATATGGAAAAAGAAAACTTCTTCATAGAACCCTAAGAAAATGACCTCAGACGTGGGACACAGTCTCCACTGAACTGAAGCAATGAATGTCCCATATTTTATATGTTACAAATAAAACTTTCCATTTCAATCGATCATTAATGTTGTTTAAAGTAGTTTTTAATATATAACAGGTAAATGAGATTATTTTAAAGATCATCATCAAAACCGAAATGCAAAGTATTTAAAACAGTGTAATCCTAGGCTCCCCAAGAATGAACCACGAGTCACTCCTTGTTTGATAAACACTGGCAGGGCAGTTAAGAAGCCAAATTTTAATCTTGGCTTTGCCATTTACTAGCTGTGTGATTTGGGGCAGGGAATGTAATCTCTCTAAAGCCTCAATTTCCTCATTTTAGATTACTAGACCCAGAAGTACTGATTAAAGGTGAGAAAACCTCCTGGAATCCTACTCTGCAAACAAAATCACTCAGGACAGAAATTCTAGTGGAGGAATCTTAAAGCTGAGAGGCAGGGCCAGCTGTGCAAGTGTGGGCACACCATTGACCCGCGCTGAGCCTCAGTTTCCTCTTGGAGGAAAGGGTGAACATTTCTGACCTGTTGACCTACCTTGCAGAGCTGCCAGGGGGATCAAAGTGTCGATGTGAAGGAGCCTGCTCTGCAAATGGGCAAGCCCCCGCACAGAACAGAACTTCTGGAAACAGGAGCCTTCGTCATTGCGCAAGGCTTAGAAACCACCTTCCCTATCTGGGAAATCGAATCCATCTTGAGGTGAGAGTTCTGGTTTATGAACCTCTACTTCTCGTGCCAGAAATGAGCTCAGCCGAAAGTGCCATTAACTACCCACTGCTGGGGTGGGTTCACTGTCAAGATCCTTTTTATCAGTCGGCTAGCTGTGAAAACCCAGATAGTACTTAAATACAGCCATTAGACAGCAGTTCTCCTTCCCAAGGCTCTGGCAAAGCCCGTCCCCCTCTGGACCAGGGGAAACTCTGATAAGGTCATGGGATTCTATTCTCCCTCCCCAGCTGCCCTGTAAACTACTGTACCCAGAAGCAATAAATGAAAAGCGAGGGCACCCTGAGTGGTTTACCTACTCCTTCTCTCTCCTTCCATCCTCTTATCTTTTGCTCCTCTACCTCTACCACCGAGACAAATATGATGCTGAATTAGGCTCCAAAAGAGGAGAGCCCAAAATAATCTCTGTCCAACCTTTTAGAAATGATCCAGGAGGAGTCAGCTCAGCCCACTTTAATTTAGTTATCTTCTACATGCCAGGAAGTAGGCCAGGGGCTTTCACACAACATTATCTCTATTTCATCTTCACAATAATTCTGAAATGTTAGAATTATTATTCTCATTTTACAGCCAAGGGATAGAGGAGAAATTGATACTCTTTGCAGAGACCCTTGCAAGTATTATGCTGCTGGCTCTACAACATCTGTTCTGGCTTTTGTCATTATGACTGTGGTTGCTCTATGAGGGCCCCCTAGATAATAGGAGGATGGTTCTAGTCCCAGCATCACCCTAAACAACAGTGTGTCCTTGAACCCTCTCCTTAACATGTTCTGAGACACAGCTTTCTCCTGGGTGTAATATGGTTGTGGGGTTTAACTGAGATCATACATATGTATTGTCTGTACATCATAAGGCACTTAACACCTGGGAAGGTTGTCATTAAAGTCATAGAAAACACCGTAAGCTCTTCACTCAGACTCTAAGTCGTCTTCTGGATGTGGTAGGCATTATGCTGGTATCCAGTGAAGAACTGATGAGGATGCCCTGGATGTGACCTAGTGACTTGAGCCCAGCCCTGGCCATATCCACTCGCTTAAATGTGACAACATGAAATTGGAAATTTGATGGTTCACCATGACCACATGAACTATGATACAGAGTTCATGTATCTGCCTGGCTAGTGTGCCTTCTAGCTGTGTAATTTGGGGCACCAGCTCTTTGAACCTCAGTCTCTTCTGTAAAATAGAGCTCATAGTCGCTACCTTACCTTACAAGAGAAAGTATGTGAACACATTGGCAAGGTGCCCAGAATGTCAGGAAGTTCAGTGGGTATTTAGTCCTTCATGTGTTAGTCTTGAAAACTTGGTTAGGTTTGCACACATCATGCTGCTGCTATTCCCCAGGGAGGATCCCACAGGGACATGGAACAAGAAAGACTTCAACAGAAATGCTGCTGAAAAGAATGTCTGTCCCCAGGAAAGGTATTTGGAGACCAGTCACCAGTAGGGATTCTGTATCTGACCCCACAAGTGTACGAAACCCAAAACACTGCCATCTCTAGCTAACTACTTGGATACTAGGTCTTGCTATGATTAATAGACAAGTTTCATTTGGATAGTTAAGCAATGGCACTTTCCAATGCAAATTTCATAATTGCCAGGAGATGCTATCCTGATGTAGAGCTGGGTCTCACTGTTTGGCCCACCCGGCGAGTAGTAGCTGGTTGCCAATTGTCATCTACTCTAGGAGTGGAGCAGAAATCCAGCCAGATGAAGTGACTGACCTGAGTAAGTGGTGCAATCAGTAAATCCCCCACTTACTGGGAAGCTAGTCTTGCTTCTCCACTAATAGTCTTCTTAATTCCAGCCAAATTGTGACTTTAAAAGGCAGGCAGAATTTTACCCATGTAAAGTATGCAATTCTACTTCCTGATCCTCAGACTTAAGGTTTTGATTGTGATTCCAAGTTCCACATGTTCCTTTCCGGACTCTGTCTTTGGCTCAGTCTAATATTCGAACAAAAAAATAGAGAGTTAAAACAAACAGATCAGAAGATCTCAAGAAAAGGATAATGTGTGCAAGAGAATAGATGAAAAATGAAATATAGGAAGGAGGAGATGAGAAAAGAGGAGGTGACATTGAAGATGGCACCTTGAAAAACAGGTAGAATTTGGAAGTGTAGAAATGGAAGGGAAGTGCATTGTAGGGCTGATGGGACAAGGTAAAGACATGGAAGCAGTACACTCAAAAGATTTTGAAGAGTGAGTGGTTTGATGCCGTTGGCCTGTGTGTTATACCCGATAGACACGCAACTTTCTTGCTGTGCCCTTGTACATGGAAGAGTCTTTTTATAGTGGAGGCTGAGTGAAAAACCAGAGTATGGGAGGGATTTCTAGCAGTCACCCTTATTTAGCTTTCTTTTTCTTCTGGACACAAGGGAGGATTTACTTCCCCACCACCCCTGTAGTTAGTCAGGGCTGTCTGACTAATTCAGTGTGTACAAGTGGCAAGTGTCACTTTGTAGCCAAAGTAATGCCAATGTAATTACGTCTAGCACCTCTTCCCCTGCCATGTCAACTGAAAAGGTTGTATTTCCCAAATAGTGTAGCTATAGTACAGGGGAGGCTACTTGCATACAGATCACTGAATTATCACATGGAGAGTAAGAGAGTTAGAAAAGTTCCTCAATCTTAAGTGAATTTTTCATAAGCAAGAAGTAAACCTCCGATATTAAGCCATTGAGATTTTGGATCTCAATGGTTTATGGCAGCATAACCTAATTTATCCTAATACAGAGTTTCTGAAAAAAATACCATAAGTCTTCTGAAGACTACTCTAGACTTAATATGATTACTTGCTTCTCTGAAGATACCAAACTTAAGCATCCTTATGATCAAAAAAGAGATAGCTGTTTCCTTTGTACAGGCTTCTGGCACACATAGACACCTTCATCATTCTAGACAAATCTATTTAAGATAGCAACACTACCAAGGGCTCTAAGGCTTTATTTTCTGAAGCAATGATGAAGGAAGATATTGTTTGCAAGCCCTAAAGTTATGCTGAGGTTGAAATAACTTGAACAATGACCTCATAGCAGCTTTGCATAGTAATAATTGTTACCATTTAATAGGTTACTGATATTCTAACATGTTAGTGAACATCTTATGGCCTTGGCTAGTTTCACCCTTACACTAAACCTGCAACATTGAGGTTCTATTCCCCAATTTGCAGATGAGAAAACAGGCTCAGAGAAGGAACATGCCATGCTCAAGTTTACGTATGTCAGAGGAGAGCAAAGACCTAAACCCAAGTATATTCGACTCTAAGCCCAAGCTGTTTTGGTGGGGCTATGTTGTCTGCTATAGGTCACAGGAAAGACAGATAAAAATAGAATAACAGAATTGTTCATCTTCACTGTTCATCTTTACTCTAACAAGGGGAGAAAAATAAAATGTGGCTGACACAATACTAAATATTCATTTCCTCTTCTGTAGTTCCCAACCTCTCTAGCAATTAGTCTGGGCCATGTAACTAGTTTCGGCCAATGAACCATGAGCAGAAGTGACATTTGGTATTTGCAGGCTGAAATAGTTAAAGGCCAGTGTGTTTCTTCTATCCTTCTCTGTGCCTGTTTATCTGAGAGGACATACAATTCAGTTGGGGTGACTTCAAAATGAAGGGGAGCCTCTAGACATTCATAAGATTTTATGTACATGAGAAACCAATCCTGTTAGGTAAAGCCAGAGGCAACTACCTTTAGAGACTTATTTTGTTCTTACTGGACCACGGGTAAATAGCACTGAAATAATCCTGATGGTTCATGACACATTTTGATCATTGGTCTATGCTTGGCCCACTTCTGTTTCATTCACTGTTTAGCCATTTTAAGTAATGCATGCATTCATGAAGCCACCTCCCAGACCTAAAACTAGGACTTTGACAATAACCTTTATCTAACTAAATAGTCTTTCAATTGATTCCCTTTCCTGCCTTTTCTCACACATAATAACCATTACTTAAATCCTGTATTCTTCATTCCCTTGCTTTTTCTAATATATGGTTCTATTGTATCTATGTATATTCCTGTAAACTATGTGTGTGTGCTTGTGTGTATACACACACAGTCTCTGTTCTCCCATCTGCAAAATACAGTCATTCTGAAAAGTAAATCAGATAACATTAAGTAGAGAGGTAAGAATAGGCCCAGAAATAAAGTAAATGCTCATTTAAATACTAGTTTTCTTTTTATTTCTCTTTCCTCAGTGATCAGTTCTACCAGAGCTTTGGGTAAAGGAGAGGTGTCACAATATGGTTTGAAATACCTAAGTGAAATTATGTTATTTACCAAAACAATATAACCAGTAAAATGACAGAATCCATATCAGAAAGAAAAAACACTTCACACTTCAGGTCTGAGAAAAGTCAAAAGCAGAAACTAAATTCTTGCCTGGTTGGAGAACAGCTGTTCAGAGGGGAAATGACAATGCATCTCCTTCCAGTTGGTCAGGGGAGGTAGTGAGTGGCGTCAAGGAGACAAGACCTTGGGAAAAGTGGACCTTGCCACCCTTATGATACTCCCTTATGATACTTCAGATTAAAAGGAGACACATTTTCAAATGTGGGAGAGAGGATGCTTTAAGAAAAGGTAGCTAAGATGGATGGGAAAATTCCCTGAGACTTAGTTCAGATAGTAATAAATAGTAAGCTATTCCAGGGAGGAACATAAATATTGAAAGCAGCTAAGAAGGCTAACTCCCTGCTTGGTGGGTTATCTAATGAACTTACTCTTTGATTAAAAGTAAGGTGGATATGAGAGAAGAGATTAAATCTATGGGACCCCTATAAGGAATACTTAAGCCTCTGAATTCTAGTTCAAGACCCTTACCACCAGTCAGTGGGGTGACCCATGTGAGTTTCAAACAGTGGCTCCAATTCACCACTTTCAGAGGGGCACTTGATATTTAGAAACAAATTCACTCGATAGCTAGTTGTGGAGAAACAGGAACAAAATTAGAAAAGTTCACAAGATTTATAAAGGAAATTGGGCTGGTTCCCATGGAGATGGAAACTACATTTGCTGGATTTGTTCTGAGTGGACCCAAGGGAAACAAATAGTAAAAGAGACCCATAAGTAAAAGCCCAGTACGTGGACTTTAGCCCAATAATAAGAACTTTACAATGGCCTGAGCTCTGTCAGGATGAAAGGGACTGATTTGTCAAGGAGTGAGCTCCCCATCCCTGGAAGAATGTCAAGTCATCTAGCAAGGGTGTTGCAGAGAGGAAGCCAAGTACCAGAGAAGCTGGAGCAAGTGTGGGATGGGATAGCTACAAAGCTTCCAGATCCCCAACAATCTGATTATCTAACTTGAAGAAAGACCTAAAACGATGTTCTTACAAATCAAAAGACTTTTGTCTCAAACCTAACCCTAAAGTTGCTCCCTGGTCACTGCAGGCACTGAAAGGAATGAATCTCACAAGTTGCCTTGTAATAACCCCTCACATTCGCATTGGGCTTTACAGTTGACAAAACTCTTCACTCGCTTTATATATTGTGATATCTCAACTGCCCCATGAACTAAATAGAACCTCACAAAGTTTCGGGAGGCAGTGCAAATGGCCGCAAATAACACAGCTGGTAAGTGATATCCTTCTGGCATCAAGCACGGTATTCTCTCCACTGTATCCCAGCTGAGCTGCCTCCTTGCCCGTCCAATGCTTGGGCGAGCACCCAAAAGCAAAAGCCCAGCTCTGACATCTACTCATTCTTCTTCATGTGGCTTATGTGTAATGGAACTGTTTACCTAGCTCAGCTCCTGCCAAGGTGCCCAATGCAACATCCCTGCTCACATAGAGAAGTCTCTTAGCCCCAGAGCCACCATCTCCCCTGCACCTTCCTACCTAGCGAAATACTGGACTCTTGAGAAGCCCGAACTGTTCAGCTCTCTTGGGCACGCTAATGAGTTGTTTCGAGCTGTGTGCAAGTATAATGTTCAGGAAACCCAGGAGCTAAGTGATCGCCCAAGCGTGCAGGCGTGAGGCGCCGCCCATCTCTGTGCAGCCTGCCCTCTGCTCAGATGTTACCACCTCTTTTGAGTGGCACTTCCACCCGCCTTCATTCATCCCTCCTCGGGCAGCGATCCCATCAGATTTTACAAGCCAGGCAGGGTCAGACCTGGTGAAAACGTGAATGGGAATGCCCAGAACAACAAAGGCAGCAAGCGGTTTTTTAGGGAGGTGGTGGTGAGCCAAGCCACATGCCAGCAGTCACGGGGCACCAATGGGAATGCAGTGAGCAGGACAGTAGCAGGCCCAGTTAGCGGGACTTAACTAGGAGCAGACCTATCGTTATTAGCCTAGAGCTAATAAAGACAAGTTTTGAGGAAAGACTATCGTTTTGGTGATTTTCAAACAGCTGGATTACCAGGCAGCAGGCTTATGAGTTGTAATGATTTCTAGAGTAGGGGCAGGCAAACTTTTTTCTATAAAGGGCTGAGACTAACCTATTTTAGGCTTTGTGGGTCCAGTGGTATTTGTCGCAACTACTCAGTCTGCTATTGCAGTTGAAAGCAGCCATAGAAAATATGCAAATTAATAAACTTGGCTGTGTACCAATAAAATTTTATTTATAGACAGTGAAATGTTTATTTTGCATGATTTTCATATGTCATGGAATATTCTTCTTTTGATTTTTAAAAACTATTCAAAAACAAAAAGAATTCTTAGCTCATAGGCTGTAGAAAATAGATGGGCTGTATTTGACTTATGGGCTATTGTTTATTCTCTGGCAATGCTTCTCTAACTGTATATGATAAATGACCAATATTTTTTAATTTCCAACTTTTCTCAGTTACATACTTATATAAATGTACATTAAAATTAGCTACTAAAAAAAGAAAAGAAGAAAAAAGAGCTAAAAAATACAAGTTCACTGATAATTGATAGCAACATTTCTAATGTATACTCTAAATGTCTGAATTTATGTCACCAGGAGCTGGATTATATGATTATGTGACCCACACTTTGGGAGACCCTAGAAATCTAAAGTAACTGCTTTGTTGTTCTAAAATCAATTAGGGTATCAATTATTTAAATTATCATCTAGTGTTTTCGAAGTGATTCAAGTTTGTGGTTTTCATACACAGGCAAGCAATGCCCCTTGTAGTCTTATTGCCTGTTCTTGAAGAATCTTTTGTTGCTCCATATGGGCTGGTGAGATCTTGCTCATTTAGGAGCTATAATTCCATCACAATAAACATTGTTGTCAGTATTTCTCAGGTTCTGTCCCTAGCCTCTCAGTCCCCTTCAGATTCCCATAGACCATGGTGAAGGCCCTAGGGTGAGTTTCCCCAGTCCTCTGTGGTCTGACACTCACCCTCTGCCTGCTCTGAGACCTGGGTTCAGACATCTGTTACAGCTTCCACCATTACCATGCCTGTGACAGCATGATAACTATTGTTTTCTTTCTAGAGATTTCTGCTCTGCTCTTAAGCTGCCATGTCCACCTTGCTTTGAACTGTTTCTAACTTGCTCCTCCAACTCTCCCAAATAGAGAAAGTCATAAACACCACTTACCTTTGGCTCATTCTCCCAGAGGAATTGCAGACTAACCTTTTACACTTTCACCTACTTGTCCTTCAGCCCCATCTCCCAGGGCTGCACCAGAGGTGGTCTGAGTGGTAGAGGCTGAGCTGTCATCAAAACCCCACTTTCGTTCAGCTTCAGACAACTCAATTTATACCAAGCTTGAGGACTTACTCTCTCCTTCCTGTTGCATCTATTTTAAGTGGATAGTTTGATGAGCTTTGACAAAATGCACACACCCTTGTAGCCACAATCCCACTCAAGGTAAAGAATGTTTCTATCAACCCAAAAAGTTCCCTTGTGCCTCTTTGCCATCACTTTCCATCTCTACTCCCAGCCCCTGATCTGCTTCCCGTTGATAGAGATTGCTTTTAACAGCCCTAGATTTTAAGGAAAATGGATTTGGTACAGTGTATATTCTATCATGTAACATTTCATTGGCTTTTTTTTTTTGAGATTCATTTATGTTTTTGCTTGCATGAGTACTTTGTTTCTTTTCATTACAGAGTAGAATTTCATTTTATGGATATACCACAATTTGTCTACTCATTCACTAGTCTGTTGACATTTGTATAGTTTCCAATTTGGGGTTATTATACACATATTATTTTTTTCTTAGGACATCCAAATATCTTCCCAGAAACCAAGATCTTTGAACTTCTCACAAATACACATGAGACACTGGAGAGACAACGGGTTATTGCAGCTAAAGTCTCTGGTTGGGGAATGGGGTCCTGGCTGCCTGGAAAGGCCAAAGATTTGCCATAGTTTTTATGTCCCTGATCAGCCTTCATGATACTGGTTATAATCTGACTGCTCAGAACTGTAGATTTTGATTTTAACCCGGTGAGACACGTTCAGACTTCTTACCTCTAGAACTCTAAGATAATAAATTTGTGTGTTTGTTTTAAGCCATTACGTTTGTAGGAATTTGCCACAGAAGCAATACAAAAAATCTAATAGTGTGTTATTCATTTGTCCATTTATCTAAGATGTAAAATTTATTTCCATAACATTGTTTACAATATAAACTTATTAGTGCTTTAATGGTCATAGGATATGTACAGACAGACCCTCTTTTATCACTGGTGTTGATAATTTTCACCTTCTCTCTTTTTATCTTCATTGCTTAAGTTAGAAGTTTATTAATTTTACTGATTTTTTCAAAGAACAAGCTTTAAAAATCTTTTTGCTATTTTTAGTCTGCTTCTATTTTATTTGCTTACTGTTATGACCTTTATTACTTTCTTCCTTCAGCTTATTTTGGATTAAATATGCTCTTCTTTTTTTTTTGTTTCTTAAAATAGAAATTTAGGTAACTGGTTTAGAACCTGTTGAAGATAGTTCTCCGTGAATACGTTTCTCTCATGTTTCTGCATATCTTACAAGCAGAAGTACTAATTGCCTTGGTTCTGGACTATCTTTTCCAGGATGTTTGTATGGCAAACAGTCAGGGAGAATATAGTGTCTCCTGCCAAAGCAAAGTCAGGTGTGTTTACTGTTCAATATAATAAATATAATGTCTCCCTCCGGAGCAAAGGCCACATAGGGTACTATCCATCATAAAACATCCAGGTTTCCTAAAATGAGTTTCTTCTTCTATAATGCAACTCACTGCATGGTTAGATGTCATCTGGCCCTTTCTTCATTACCCTGTGGGAATTGGGACTTACAGAATCATGAGAAATGCTGACATTCTGGCTACTGCTGCTGCTGTATATAATAAAGTTCTTTGTCTCTGACCCACAAGTGTCATGTCTTCTGCCAGCATTCATAAAACTGTGGCAGCTAATTTGTTAACTTGCAAGTAGGGAAAAACTCAGACCATTTACAGCACTTATTTTTAACATAAATATTTCATTTTAATATAAACACTTAAAACTATTACTTTTCTTTAAAGTATTGCTTTAGCTGCATCCCATAAATATTGTTCTTAAAATTATAATTCAGTTTATTATATTTTCTAATTGTCCTTGTGATTTCTTTATTTACTCATGAATTATCTAGAAATGTATTGTTTAAATTTTTTTTAATTGGAAGATTTTCCAGATATCTTTCTGTTACAGGTTGCTAATTTAATTTTGCTAAGATCAGAGAATACTCTCTATTGAAATCCCTTTATAGTTATTGAGACTGTTTTGTCATCCATAACACAGCCTGTATCAGTGAATACTCCATGTGTACTTAAAAGGTGTATGCTTCCACTATTAGGTGTAATTATGGGTTTCAATACCAGTTGACAGTGTCACTGGTATTTTATAATTGGCTTCTTTCCATATATCCTACCAATTACTTATATAGAAGTGTTCAATAATACAATAATAACTATGAATATGTATATCTCTTTTTTTCTATTCTGGAACTTTTAACTTTATGAAGTTCTGTAATCGGGTTTGTATTTATTTGCAAATGGTAGGTCTTCCTGACAAATTTACCCTTTTATCATTATGAGACATTCCTCTTTAGCTCTGGTCTTATCCCTTGTGTTAATATAGTTAATCCAGGTTTTTATACTAAGAGTTTGCAGGGTACATTTTTTCCATCCTCTTATTTTTTAACTTTATGTTTTTTCATATTTAAAGCATATTTCTTGAAGATAGCTTATTGTTATATCTTGCCTTTTTACACAGCGTGACAATCTTTGCTCTTTAATTGGAGTATTCAGACTATTTGCACATAATATAATTGATAGGTTTAAACCCGCCATCTTTCTATTTTTTTTATTATTAGTTTCAAGTATACAGTACATTGGTTAGACATTTATATGGCTTGTGAAATGATCTTCTGGATTACTCTATCTTGCCTCTAGCTCTACACATAGCCATTACATTACTGCTTACTGCATTCCTATGCCATGTTCCCCATTCCTGTGACCATCTATAAACTACTAATTTGTACTTAATTGTCTCATCTGGTTTCTGTCCCTTTTATCCCTCTTTTCTGCCTTCTTTTGGGTTTATTTAGTATTCTTTAGTATTATAAGTTACCTCCTCCATTTGCTTAACTTTTAGTGGTAGTTCTAGGATTTAAGCTATATATCTTCATATTAACCTATAACTGTCTATATATGAAAAGTATTATATTATTTTATGTTTAATGTAATAACCTTACAAAAGCATATTTCCATTTTTTCATTCCTGTCTATGGTGTTTTACTGATAATGAGTAACCCTTCTGGGGTCTTTATTGAATGTCCTGTGTATTCAATGAGGTCTCGGCACTGTGACTAGTTGGAGCTGAAATGTCTCTCATTCTTGTGTGAGCTCTAGAATTGTTCAATTTTTGCTCCTGGGTAGTTTTTTCTTGCCTGGCCTTATGCAGTTACGCCCTTTACATGTGCAGATTTATATTTAGTCAGATATTCAAGGAAATATCTCTGTAGCCTTAGAATGAAAAAGTAACCACTTGACAATCAAAATCACATCTGCAATGGATTTGAGAGTCTTCAGGATGAAAGATATATCAAATAATAGGTTGGTGCTGGAGTAACCATTCAGAATCTAGGTGGACTCTTTCTTTTTTATTTTCTTTCTTTTCTTTTCTTTCTTTTTTTTTTTTTTTGAAAGTGTATTGAGTCTTAAGACCCAAAATGCAGTGGCAATTCACAAGCACCTGCTTTTAGTTGAAGGGTCAGCCACCCAAGGACAAATCATCAACCAGCAGTCATTGAACTCCTGATATGACCTAGTCTCTATACTAAAGCACCATAGGAACTGAGTTGAATAAAGCATAGTCCTTGACCAGACTAGAGGAAGAAAAAGACACCTAAAATGAGTAAACATATAATGAGATTCTGTTATCATTGCTACTGGATGGGGTATAAATAAAGCCTTAGGAAAGTATAAATATCTTAACCTTTTGTTTTGATTGAACGGGAGAACCGCAGATGACTTTACAAAACAGAAAGCATTTGAGGAGAGAATTTTGATGAATAAACAGAAGTTCTCAAAGGATAAAAAGTATTTTCAAAGGAAAAAACAGCATGAAAAGGGGGCACATAAGCATGAAAGTATATGAACTTTTCTCTCTCATTGTTCAAATTTAAGTTGTGGAGTGGAAGTGCTCTAGGACAGATGAAGAGAGAAGGGAAAACAAGGACTCGATTATGGAAGCCAAGTGGCTTAGACTTTCTCTTTGGAGTATTGGAAAGATTTTTCTGCAGAGTGATTTAGCCAGATAAACAGTTTAGAATGATGATTCTTGAAACTGAAAGGCGTATGGCAGCAAGAATCTTAGATGAAGGACATTGTTAACTCTTTGGCTAGGGAACACAGACAGAAGAGACAGCTTGAGGAAGAAGAAGCAGCAAGATAACCCCCAGAAGGAGTCCGGGTCCAGAATGCTGATTGCAAAGGGCACACAAGGCACTTTCAACAAGGGCTAATCCACACGTAGGCCCCAAGTCCCAGCAAGGGTGAGGGATAAGCTGAAATCTCAGAGATGCCCTCTACTTAGAGAAAGTAGTGAGATGACTACTCTGTTTTTCTGTGATTTAGAATATAGGCAAAATAAATATGCTTAATTCTCATTTTTTTGCAAAAAATTAATAAAAATAATAAAGTACAGCATTTCATACTTTATTAAATTAATCTGGAAAAAGCCCAGATTGTGCAGCCATGTAGACTTATAGTTAGGCCCCATCCTACCTTTTATCCCCAATGAATCCTAAGTGAAAAATTGTGAAGAGCAACATCTACCTCTCAGGAGGATGGTACAGATGAGAAAGTTACATATTTTGGATTTATTGTATACCCCAGCTGAGCTCCGCTCATTCCTGCCTGTCTTGCAGCAAAAGCTAACATCATACTCATGGTCACAAAGCACTGCCCCTGCCCCCCAGCTGCCACCACCACAGTCACACCATCCCCAAACACTGACAATTGCCTCAGTCTCCCCTCTACAGCAAGGGCCAGATGTCAGCATGGCTTATGTTGTGCTTACCTCAAGCAGAGCCACCTCAGGACTCACCTCCCCTGGCCCATGAATCCTTTGGCCTCCCTTAATGACTACCCAGGAAGCTTAAGTAACATAGCCCAGAAATGTGTAGTTAATGCCCTTGGGAGGGATTCTGTCCATTGTTAGAGTCAGAAGGCAGGAAAGAGTGGACCTAGTCAGAGTGGTTCCTTTCTAAGATTTCTCATACAGCCAAGCAACCTACTATGTTTCCTTCAGAAGCTGCTTCCAGCTCAGTAAGATGTCATCTTATACTTGCTTTTCATATTTCTCTGTCTCATTTCC
This sequence comes from Macroglossus sobrinus, assembly GCA_004027375.1. Taxonomy (NCBI): domain Eukaryota; kingdom Metazoa; phylum Chordata; class Mammalia; order Chiroptera; family Pteropodidae; genus Macroglossus; species Macroglossus sobrinus. The sequence goes on along the minus strand of PVKZ01000604.1, from coordinate 233,211 downwards.
CCCTTTTCTTCATTTTTGCTTCCCTGAATTACACTTCTCAAAGAAACATCACCACGTGAGTTTTGCCTCTGACTCAACATTCTAGGAAACCCAACTGGCTGCATAGTAGGTGCTCAATTGATGTCCTCTTTCTTCCCTCTTAGCTACATATTTCCTTCTTTTTGTACCTCATAAGTTTTTCTGATGCTCAGTTGAGATAATACATGAATAAGCATTTTGCGAATTCTTTGCATGAACAGCAATTATGTTGTGCAGATATAAGTCATCATTACAAATTAATTGACCCAACTGGGCTAACCAATCAAGTGGCTTTGCTTTCACATAGTGGACAAGGCATACTTGTTTTTATTCATTTTATTTATTACTAGCTGGGCTACCCCAGGACAGTGGCTTCTCTTCTCTGAGCCATAGTTTCCTCATCTCTAAGATGGGGATGACAACATCTAACTCATCTCACTGTTATGAGATTTTGATAAAATGATGGGTGTGAATTTCCTTTGTAAACTCCAAAGTGCTATAAAAATGAAATGGGTATTGTTATTACCATAAAGGTAGCAGCTCAATAAATATTTTTAATAAATGACTGCTTGTGAAATAGGAAGCTAATCCAAGTAGTGCCCAGAGTCTTGATGTAAATGGGGCATGCACCCTGGTCCTTAATTTATAATCTCTCTGAGAATTTGGAGCAAGAAAATGGGAATTAGAGGCCTTACTCTTGGTGAATGTATTAATCACTGTGTCTCCGGTTATTGCAAATCCAGCCTAAAAGTAAGGTAGGAATAACAGTGTTTTTGGAGTGATAAAATATTATAAAGCGACTTATTTAATTGACATAGGAATGAGCTGGCAACCACTTCAGGGATTTATACTTACTATCAATAACATATTTTTGTTTGTATACCTTTTGTGTCACTTATATCAATATACTATTTAATCTCTTCAAATATCTTATGAGCTTGGTATGAATTTCTTCATTTTCAGTTAAAGAAACTGAGATTTAGAGAAGTTTGGCAACTTGCCTCAAATTCAGAGTTTTTTCGTGGAACCGGTATTTGAAATAAGATCTGTCTCATTCCCAAATCTGTACGTGTTCCTCTACACCAGGCTGCTCTCTGAAAGTATTATCCTCCCTCTTATTCCTTTTCAAATTGTGGTGGTCTCCAAATTCTGTTGGACACCAAAAATGTTTTCCTAGAACCCCAGGGACAGTTACAAAACCCAAAAGACATATTGATTACCTATCAACCAATAGCTCTCAAGAAAAAAATGTAATATTATTTCATAGTGTTTGCCAGTTTCCATGGTGTAAATATTCCCACCATGGCTAATTTAAGCAACCAACTTGACATCACTGAATGCAAAGTTAGAAAGAGATGTACAAAATCAGTTTTCACAAGCTGGCACACACAGATCCGGCATATCACCACCTTCAGCTAGGATCTCAGCATTCCACAAAGCACTTTGGAGTAAGAGATAATGATGCCTCTGTCTTCAAATTTGTTTGTTCACTGTTTGTTTACAGTTTATTTGGAAGACAAAAATGCTCAATTAATAGATCACTTAGTGGTCTTTTTTTTTTTTACAGCTTATACTAATAATCAACAAGGAAAAAGGTAGAGGTGAACAGATTAAATCTAAAGCCAGTAGTAATATAAAAAGGTGCAACCCTTTGAGAAAGCAAGAGTGATAAATTTCAAGTTGTAAAGATGTCCATCATTTTGACCAGTAATTCTACCCATAGGAGTTTATCTGAGAAATCGTCCTCTTGACACAAAAACTAAGTGACGAGAGTATTCACTGCAGTGTTATCTGCAAAAATAAACAGAGAAATAAATAAAACACCTATCAACTATCTTAATATTCAAGAATAGGTAATGATAAGCTTAAGTGCTTATGGTAAATAGAATAATGGCATCCCAAAGAGGTCTGTGCATTAGTCCCTGGAGCCTATGAATATGTTACATGACACAAAAAAAGGAACTTAACTTTGCAGATGTAATTCAGGTTATGGACCTTAAAATAGAGTGATTATCCTCAATTATCTTGATGGACTTGAGGCTATGATATGAGCCCTTAAAAGTAGATAGTTGTCTCTGGCTGGAGCAGAAAATGTGGCAGAGTGAAAGTCAGAGAGAAGGATCTGATGTACCACTGCTGGCTCTGAGATGGAGGGGCCTACAGGCAAGAACCAGAGTGAGGCCTCTCGAAGTTAAGAGCTGGTCCCAGTGGCAACCATCAAGGATACAGGACCTCAGTCCTACAACGGCAAGCCACTGAACTCTACAAATGACTTGAAAAAACTTAGGAGCTAATTCTCCCCCAGGTAAGAGCCCAGGCCTCCGACACTTGGCTGTAGCCTCTGAGGCCAAGATTTCTCATCTACACAACTGTGAGATAATACACTTCTATTGTTTTAAGCCGTTAAATTTACAGCAAGTTTTGTGACAGCAATAGAAACCTAATCCAGTACTCTTCATCCATATAAAGTAATATTATATTCATAATTCCAAATGATTATTGTAAAGATCTTGCAGTAACACAAAGAACTCTTCATGATATGAAGATAGGTGAAAACATAAAGATTGCTACATAAAGTCCTATGTCCTCGCACATTAAAAATATATGCAAATAGAGGCTATTGCAAATAGAGAATATGCAAATGTGGAAATAATTAGAACTTTAAAAGGGAAACATTTCTTTGAGGGTCTAAGCATCAGTGCTTGGAAGAACTTGCATGAACCTCCTTGGCGAGACAGTCCTAATTTTTTCCAGAGAAGTGGCATTCCTCAAAGGGACCAAGGTAGTCGACAGCTGCAGCCAAATCACTGACACCTTTACTCCACCTACAGAAACAAAGAGGTCAATGGATAAAGTCTTCTTGGCTAAATTTTTCAATGATCTTTTCTTTTTTTAAGCCTCTGGCACCTGCTATCACCTGGCCAACACTCACAGTGCCAAATAAGTGCATAAAAACAAATTAATATGAAAGGAAAACTTGGAAAAGGGTGACCAGGTTGGTTACCTTTTTTCATTTGTGGTTGTGATTTTTCTATTGCCTGCTGATAATATTTTCACATCTTGGATTTGTCCTTCATTTGAGTTGATAGAATTAAGCATTCTTTGCCTTCCAAGAGAAGAACTTGTCTGTAATCCTGGTTGCTAAATTAACACTGCTGATTTCTTTTACCCCACCCCAGCTGCTCCAGAAAGGAAGAAGGGAATGGTGGGTGCAGACTGTGCTTGGAATATTGTTATCAAGTGAACAGAACTGACTCTAACAAGAGGGAAATTTTATTCAAACAAAATAGATCAAAGATCACATGTGCTCCCATCCAGCAAGGGACTGGGCCAGGGACTTGTATGATGCTGCAAACCAGAGCTGCCTCAAACTGTTAATTGTTGAAGTAATATGTCCAAAATGACAGAAGCAAGTGGTGTCTACTACAGGGATCAAACGTAGGCTTCAGAAGTGGCCGCTTTCACTTTCAAGTCATACTTTGAGAGTACTGCGGGCAAATCATCCATGTCCAGCAGAGCGTGATGAGAAAAACAATGATGACTAATTTCTTATGGGCCTAGCACTGTGCTCAGACTTTGCTTATCTCATTGATATCCCCGTCGTACTGATGAAAAAGCAGAGACACGGAGGAGGAGAAGTGACTTGCCAGAGTCAACACACAGCTTTCCCCACACAGCTCCAAGAAAGTGAGGGGTCAGGAAATTGAGTCATTTAAGATGTGACTCGGCACACTGGGTATGTCTGCTCTCAAGAAAGGACACCAAAAATGTCAGAAAGTGGCCTCAGATTTGAGAAGGGCTGCCACAAGAAGGAACCAGCAGAACTCTTATAAGTGGCTCTAGCTTTGGTAATAAGTTTGGTGGTAGACATAAAATACTTTGTAGCAATGACAGCTAATCAAAACATCAATGGGAGTTAGGGCCAGAGTTTCCTGTTAGCAGAAGGGTCATGCAGAGCCCACACCTGCAGCTCTCAGGGCCAGACCACAAGGGGCAGATTTCTACATTAGGTAGGAAGCACGTCCCACCCTAAAGATGCTGTGAGCTCCTGTGTTGCAATTTCTCATTATGTCTACAATTTAAGGGAAAGGAAACTAGCATTTCTGAAGCCCTCATCTGTGCCAGGTAATATTCCAGGCCTTCTTCACATGTCATCACATTTCATCTGCACAACAGCCGACTCTCACCTTGCCAAATGGGCAACGAGGCAGACCTCATTTATCTCTGTGTCTACACATACAGATTCAAGTGCATTGCGGTCAGAATTTGAAGGGCTTCTTTCTATGGCAGGTGCCAGACAAAAAGGGCTGGCGATTGAGGCAATAGTCCTGGCCACCAGCTATCCTAAATGAACTGTCTCCTGGCTGATGCTCCACAAAGGGTCATTCTTGCTGCTAGGAGAACAACAGGCAGAAAAAGAGAAGGAGGGGCAGAAGCCAAATCGTGAGGATGGTTTTTCCTAGCCTGAGGGATAGAGATGTTGAAGCTGTTTTTGTTTTTGTTAAGATCGGTATTTTATTTGTGCATGTGTCAATGGGTTGATTGAATGCCCAACTAAGAAGTTATCTTCCCAATAAGCAGGTCATGCTCCAGCTAAAATGGACACAGAGGGATAGCAAGTCATGGAATTCCCAAGACAATCTCTCTCTCTCTCTTTCTCTCTTTCTCTCTTTCTCTCTCCCATTACTCTCTCTCTCTCTCTCTCTCTCTCTCTCTCTCTCTCTCTCTCTCTCTTGCTGGTAGAACCTTAGCCTAGCTCTCCTTCCTGTCTTTATTCCTGCCTCTCCCCAGGCAGCTGGCCTAGTGGCAGCCTAGAAAAGCAACCAGATGGCCAAAAAGAATAAAGGGGAAGTTTCTGTGTAGAAAGCACCTCTGTGTTGATGTGCAGAGAATGAAGAAGAAAAGAGAGAGGAGGAGAGAAGTGGAACAAGGGAGGAAAGGTGACAGGGAGAGAATGAACGAGATAACAATGGGGAGAAAAGAAAGAGCAGCAGAAAAGAAAAGCCAAGGAGACCAACAATAGAGGGGGTCAGGGACCAAATAGACAGAGTAAGGCATGGCATCAATTAAAATAGGGAGAGCCCAAATTAGGAGGGAGTGAGAAAAGAGTCTTTGAAGGGAGATAATCTTCTGAAAGATAAAGGGAAGCACTGCAGAAATTTTGAAGAAGTCAAAGGAGAAAAAATGGAGAAAGAGAAGAACCATTATTGAGAGCACTTTATAGACACCATCTCATTTGATCCTTTCAACAATGAAAATGTTAATTTTCATTATGAACCAGGTAGCTGGCATTCAAAGCTCACACCCTTTGCCACTTCTTCCAAGCATTCTGCCAACAAGTGGAACCAATATGAACCTTAGCTCATGAAAGGGGTCCATGTCTCAAGCCACCCTCCTTGCCCCAGAGTGCCAGGCCTTCTGCCTTGAGCCCAATGGACCCACCATAAAGGCTTGTGTAAGTGAATCCTCTGTGATTAGGAGTTGTGCCCTCATTTCTAGTCATTTTCCACCAAAGATCAGAGCACTGACCCGGAGTATAGCAAGGGACGACTTCTGCATTTAAACCCAGACCCTGATGAGAAAAACATTACAAGCAAGTAATGGGTACAGAATGTGTGTTTTAATCTGCTCTTGAGCCATTTATTGCTGTTTGGTCAACATAACAAGCACTGCTGGTCACTGAGTTTTGTCCTGAACTTAGCAAGTCATTTTGTCTAAACCGGGGGGAGCCCCCTTGCCTATGGGAGGAGGTAAGGTTGCTACTCAGGTTCCTCATTTTATTGAGCACCTTCTAAATACCCGGCACAGTCTCATTTCAAACATACAGAAGTCCCTTGTGAGGTGTTCACTGTTGCCATCCACACTTGCATTGAGAAATTAAGGCTCAGAGTTCAGTTACCCACCTAGATGGTGCATAGTCATCTGAATAGATCCTTCATTAGCACTAAGTTGAACAAAGCAGTACAGAGTAACTGTTACACTCAATGAGCAAATTTAATGGGTACAAGCAGAAACAACTGTATTCTTTCCCATCCTTTTATTAACAAGACCTCATTGAAAAGTTCTTTCTCTACCCTGGGTGGTGAGGATGCGGGGACGGGTAAGGACACAAGTCAGTCCTATAACCTTTTCCAGCATCCCTGGATAATAAGTATTCCATTTACTTTACTTCTCAAGAATGCTCGTATTTTAAACATTAAAAAGTCCTGTCCAGGACAATAACACTACGGCCAAGTCCAGTACGAAACCTCTCCCCTCTACCTGTAGTTCAGGCCTGCTTCTGAAATAAACACCTACAGTGGGGGAGGGACACAGGTAGTTTCTCTTGTCATTCTGGCACCAAGCAAGGGGTTTCAGTCATATTATTTCTACACCAGTGGCAATCAAATACCAGCCTCATATTCTAGAGGACACACGTTGAGCCCACCCGTCCCTCGAGCCTTCTTTGCTTTTCCCTCATGAATGACACCTGCCTTGAAGACCTGGATGTGCACTTTCTAGGGTATTCTAGCCAATGGATCTTAAGGGTTATGGCCCCTCTCTTGGGCTAGCCACATCAGGTGTGAGTGGGGGGATATCGAGCTATTCTGCCGAAGAGGATTTTTTAAAATTAATTTTTGGGGAGAGGGGCATGTTATAGGCCTATCTCAAAAAACAAGAACTAGCCCAAATAAACAACCTAACACTTCATCTTAAAAAACTAGAAAAAGAAGAAAAAATGAAGCCTAAAATAAGCAGAAGGAAAGAAATGATCAAAATTAGAGCAGAATTCAATGAAATTGAGAACAAAAAGACAATAGAGAATATGTGGTGATGGAAAGCAGATATCTTACGGGACCGATGCCTTACTGCTTGGCCACCACTCCTGCGCTGGAAAGAAGCTATCTTAAAATCACACATCCATCCACCCTGCTCCAATGTCATGCTCAACAGGTAGACTTCTGAATATTTACTTATTCACTGCCTCGTGCCAACACAGCAGTCACCAGTGCGGCCGACAGAAAAGTCTTACAAGAGTACAACAGTGTGTGCCATTCTGCAGTGCCAGCTTGGGGACACTGAAACTAGATTTCCCAGAACCTCCTTCACTGCACGGTTCCAGGAGAAACTTGGCCCAAAGAGGACCTTGCATGTGGTGTGCAAGATCAAAGCGAGGAAGCAGCGATCACTTCCAGACAAGATGGTGACAGGAGCAGAGGTGCCCCATGGGTCCCCACTCCTTCTTAAAGCTTCATGTTCCCACATCCACATGTTCCTCTGCATACTATATCCCCAAGCTTAGCACAGGGGCTTGGCCATTAACCCCATTACAGAGGTAATGGCCATATCGCCCACACTGTACTCACAGTGCGAGGAGGACAGAGGCAGTCAGTTAGAGACATCAAATGTCGTGACAGCTTGTGAAAACACAGAGAAAACCTGCAATAGCATGTGGTCGATACTTTTCAGAGTCATTGAAGAAAGTAGACCTTCAGCATCTATATAAGTGATAAACAACCTGGTATTTAGAGTGATTTATAAGCAGAGTAGCAAACTGCCAAATTTCAAAAGCTAATAATAAAAACCCTAACACAAAAAGAGTGTAGACTCCAGCTAGTAAAAATGATGAGGCCCACAGAGAAGGGTCCACCCACTGACTTTGTAAAACAAAGAAAGAAAACCCGTGCACAACCTGTATAAATTCTAAACACCTGGGCCCACCTGGCGAAGGCTTTTTATCGATCCCTTACTGAGGAGGAATTTGGAGGATAGTATCTAAACCTCATTTTAAAAATGCATCATGTGTACATGTCACTGTGGCCTTGAGGAAGCATTGTGCACCGACCAACTGTATGGATGCTAGGCAGATTGCCTGGGTTCAGATCCTGCCTCTGTCGCTTCGAGCTGGGTGAGCTCAAACTCTTTGTTCCTCAGTTTCCTCATCTGTGAGAGAATGGTGATAACAGTACAGCTCTCATAGAGATGTTTCAAAGATTAAATGAGTCAATATTTATAAAGCATTCATAAGAATTCTTGGCACATAGAACATGCCATATATATGGCATTCGTTATAGAAGACAATAAATAGTTTTCATTCCACAGTGTGAATTCAACCTTCCTAGTAAAAATCATTCTGCTGTCTCAGTTCTATTTAGAGACTCTCTCTCTCCACCCCAACACCTAAGACTAGTTACAAATAGGTATTGCCCTCCTGGCGATTGCATGGTGCTGAGGGTGAGCAAACCAGGAAAGCCTCCTCTCTGCAAAGCTCTGCTTCACAAAGGCTGATTCCTGGCCTTGGTGGTTGGAGTTAAGTTCCCAAGTGGAACCACTGAGTCTCTCCACATAATTTCTCCGGCTGTTTCTGCCAAGGCCTAGTTTGAAAGATCTCCTTTCTCACCCCCACCCAGTGGCTTCTGACTCTGGGTCCCGCACGACAGGCAGGGATTGCGGGCTTCTTACTCTGGCTTCCTGTCAACTTGGTCTCCTGGGAATGTTGGTGAAGCAACTTTCCCTTTCCTGCTGTGGGGCAAGTTCAGGCTGTTCCTCTTGGCTTGGGGCTATGTGTTTTTACTTTATGATTCCTTCCTCATTGCTTTAATATCCTTTCTCGGCCACCATATCAAAGCCAGGAGGTGGTCTTCCCAGATAGCACCAATGCCCACTGACCCTCTTCTCCTCATTTCTCATTATGTCCTGAGGGAAAGGGCATAGGTGGTTAAGCAGTAATGAACATGAAATCAGAGAGGCCCTGTCTTGCTCTGGGCCCACTGCCTCCTTGTTAAGGCGTCTACCGTAGGCCTGTATGCCCCAGTGGCTTTTGGAAAGGAGTGGGGTGGAGGGAGGGGATGCAGGCCACATTTTTTTTATCCTCTTTATCATAGAAAAGCAGCTGGAAGTTGTCAGTGTTTACATGCAACAACTTCAATTTCCTTAAGTTCATACCCTCGAATGTACTCATTTGCAAGTATAAGATCTCTCCGCGTGGCACTGCCTTCTTTTTAGAGCCCTAATCAATGAAGAGTCTATGCATCAGAATTGACCTACTTGGTCAAGCCTTGATGAAGCAAATCAGATGTGGCACCTTCCTCCTGGGTGCTCACCGTGATGCGGAGGTATGTGCAAATAGATGAACCACAGAACGAGCCGGTAGAAGGTAGAAGGGGAATGTGGACTGTGATGCCGAACAGATGATCCCCCATATCTGCTGGGGGCTCAGCAGAGGCTTCCTTGCAAAGGGCTTCCAAGCAGAGATTTCCAGATGCTGGTGGATACACCAGCCTGCTGTTCCACTGGGAGGTCTTGACTGGAGATAAAGCTGAAGGAATCCATTGCAGATGTGAATTGCTGTGGTCACTAGAATTAGAAGAATTGAAGGCCTGACTCAAGGCTGATTGGACTGAGAAGAGAAGGCAGGCCAGGTGAAACCTTTAGTCCAAACACAGGATAGTGTTCAAGGTTATCCGTGGACTGATTACCAGCATGCATGAGAATGAGTGGGAGGTGAGCTCACAGAGGCGACTCAGGCTTCTCTGGGTATCTCATCACTTTCCAGGAGCCCAGCCTGCGCAGGACTGACCCTTCCCCCAGGACTTCCCCTTGTGCCAAACCCTCCCCCTAGGGGGATGACAATGGCTCTGGGCCAGACACCCCCATGGTCAGCTCGCCACCCTCCCTTTTGTCCCCTTTTTCAGAGCCTTCACCATTTATAAAGACCCTATCAAGCACATGGGGAGTTTGGTCTCGGGTTCCCCTATAACAGAAACCTCTGTACCTTGATCCTCAGGCTCTCAGTGGAGCTTAGAGCTCAGCTATCCCCAGAGCAGAAATGAGCACTACTTCTTCATTCCAAGCAGCCTCCCGAGACCTAATTCTTTGTTGTAGGAAAGAGGAAGAACAGGTTGAGTCTCCCTTGGGGTTTGTTCTCCCTCGAGGTTTGTCCTCTTACAGTCTGTTCCTGCCTACTGTGGGCCCCTCAGGGTAGGAAACTTAACTGCTCATCCTTAGATGCCCAGAGTCGAACAGGAGACACTCAATGGATGTGGGGTCTTTGCTATTGAAACCAAAAGTAATAGTAAAGATGTGAATTCTGTTTCACAGACAGGATGTGGGGAGTTGAGAATTATGCCCTATCTCCAATAGGAAAATTTTTTTCCCTGGAGTGACTTTGAAGATACAGTTTTTGCAGTGTGTGAGCCTCAAAACAGAACACTCAAAAGAGTACGAATATAAACACTCACCTGCTTTTCCAAGGACATAAAATAGCTTTTAGAATGGCACAAAGCCTCCTTTCTGTGCATATTTCACTCCATAGGGCACTTCCTAAATGAGTTGATGAATCTGCGTCCAGAAATTCTATCATGTGACTTAACTAGCTTTTTTTTTTTTTCCATCCACTCTGATTGAAGCTGAAATATTCCAGGGGAACTCACTTTCCAAAACTTACACTTTTCCAGAGAGGCAGAAAATAGCATGCTTTTCAAATCCACTGTAAAGATTTCACTTAAAAAATAAAATAAAATAAAATGGAACCAAACACTCCTGGCATCTAATCTGAGTACAAATTGAAAACTATACTAGTGTTTACATGGTTTGGGGTTTTATTAGGAAAGAGTTGCCCAGTGTTAATAATATGATGTTTAGCTGGAGTGGAATTCCAGCTCTCCTTCTTTCCAGACTATGGGGGGAATGAGAATACTCTGTCCATTCTCTGGGCCTCCGCAGACTCATTCAAGGAGGAGACGCTGGATTTAGGATGCAGATGAGAATCACAGCCATTACGGATTTACATATATGAGACCTAGGTGATTTCCCATACCCCTGGTACATGGACGTCATCCATTTCACTGTACAAAGGAAGAAACTGAGGCTCAGATGGATTAAGTTCCATGCCCAAGAAGACCACACAGGCAGTAAATAAGGAGACAAGAATTTGCATCTGAGTTTGACTGCATTCATTTGTCAGATACCTTGATTCATCCAACTGACTCAGTGGTTCTTGATGGGTATGTGCTAGAGAAAGAGAAAGAATAAGAGAGAGAGAGAGAGAGAGAGAGAGAGAGAGAGAGAGAGAGAGAGAGAGAGAGGTACTTTGCTTGCTCAGGGGACATTTGGTTATGTCTGGGTGACATTTTTGGTTGTCACGTTTAGGGAGTTGCTACTGACATCTAATGGGTGGAGGGTAGGGATGAGGCTAAACATTCTACAATACACAGAACAGCACCCCCTGCAAAAAAAGTTATCTGACCTCGACTGTCAATAGTACTGAGATTAGAATCCCTAAACTAACTCTAAGTGCCAGACGAAAACTGGAACACATGATGTTTTTGAAGGACACATACAGATGTTTGTTCTCAGTCACACCAAGAAAATGAGAATTCCTTGGTAATTGACAAGTTCTGTCATTGGTAGAAAAGAATACCTACACTTTTTCATGAGAATTATTAAAGAGAGAGGTGGCTAATTTTGATTGAAGTATTTGGCAGAGAACTAATTGGCAATTTCCTTCTCCTTTCTCCGAATTACAATGGATCCATATAATTCCGAGCTCACTATAGTAAAAATCCGAGAGCCCAACCTCACAGGCATTATTCCCCCTTGGAAATTTCCTAGGGAGACTCCCTTAGAGACACTGGGAAGTCAGGACCACTAGCTGCCACTGAGGCCTTCTGCATCTGGGTGAGGGGTGGAGTTCTGCGCTGCTTATTCGCATCACCTTTCAGAAGCCCCCAAACCCAGAGCTTGATGAGTTGGGGTATTCAGCAGGAGTGAGCTTGGCAGATTTAAAAAAGCAACCATGAAATCATTAGGACCACACCCAAGAAGTTTTCAGAAATGGGAGATACAAAGAAGAGGTCAGGAGCCAATAAATCATGGAAGAGAATAGAATGAGGGAAACAGGCAAGAATGAAAAGGCTTGTTATGAACATTGCCAGGGGTCTGTCTGCTTATTTTAGAGTTAAGATAGGAATTAGATGAACACAATATAGTCCTGCTCTGACTCTGGAGAAGTAGCTAGGTCTCCTCCCTGAAGCCCTGGCTTTCTCTATAATCTGAAAGAGAGCAGAGCTTCAGCATTTGAGACAGAAACCACAGCACTGTGTTCTGTGCCACGCTGGCCCAGCAAGGCCATTACAGGGAGAATGCACCTACATGCTCACGCTCAGCCAGCCCCAGCCCTTGGGAGCACTTTAGCTCTGAAAGGGCCCATCTTTAGCTTCATGCTTACATGTGTGGAGATCATGGCCTGGAAGCAAGACCAAAAGGATGCGATGTGTCTGCGGCCACGTAGGCACAAAGACTCAAGGAGGATGCATTCCAACCCACTCAGGGCCTGCAGACCCTGGGCAGAAGCTGGTCTGTGCCATACTGTACTTAACTTGTGCTCTCCAATTTCATCATTTCTGGCTCAAAATGGGCCTGCAATTTTCATTTCTTTATGGGCTTAAGTAATCTATTGCAAATGTCACCAGCAGGCTGTAATGCATTCTTGCTGAGGAAACTGTTCTTTCTCTTCAGTAACTTTCTGGTTGAAGATTTGCCGGGCCCAGTAACTGTTTTACATTAGCTATAATGGTGTTTACATTGGATGCACCGATGTTTAAATCAGTGGACAGATTTGTTATTAGTAGGGAGGCAGTGGCATTGTTTAACCCAAGTATCTGAGGGGAGGGGCTTCTATTAGTATTGATAATATTTTACAAGAGACCTCGCAGGGATGTTTATAATAATAGCAGTGCTGTTTATCTTACCAGGATTGTGTTGAAGCAACTTTAATTGTATTCATATTAAACATATCAATGTTAGAACTGAGGTAATATGTTTAGCATTAATATAAAGGTTGCTAAGTTGGGGGCTTTTGAGTTAGAATTAAAGGGCCGGGAAGACAATGGGACATATGGAAAGCATTTGGGGGTTTCTGTTCTTGTCTAACAAGAAGGATTAGTGCGTTTGCCGAAATACAGTATAAGATGTACAGTGGGTTGTAATGCTAGCATCTGCTTCCCTTACGAGCGCATTCTCTTGGCTTGTGTGTGTGTGTGCGCGATTGCTCTCGAGTCCTTGCATTCTCACAAACTCCACCAAAGCCCAAATGTCAGGGATACTTCAGATGCTTTGCAGCTGGCTGTCGCACCCAGAGATGTTTCAAAATGGATTTTGTAATGGCTTATAAAAGTCCCACATTGTGCGCTGGCGGTTATTGAGTGTGATATAGTGTGCACAAGAATGTTCCAAATTCCCTCCGTGCTGTATCCATCAATCTGGCTCTATTAGGGTTGGCAGGATAATGGCCAGAGTGAGGCTCTGGACTTTATCTCCAGCTGAAAGAAGCATCCTAATTATCTAGTCATCAGAGCTACCCCACTCCTGGCTCAGAGAGACCACTGCCAGCTCAGGCCCCGAAATTCCATATCCTCACTGTCACCGGCCAGGCCCACAAAGGCCGAGCTGCATGATTGTGTCCAGCCCAGCTGGGGAATCATGGTCCCAATAAATCCTGGAAATCCATCTGACTCCCAAGCTGGAGGCACCATCCGGTTAAGCCAGCAAGGCTCCGTGTCCTGTCCCGCCTCCTTCCAGGCCAGTTCAGTTCCCTGGGCCCAGCTAACTCCCTGAGGCTGCCTGGTGGAGGCTCAGACCCAGCTCAGACAAGTCAGGAGCCCTGGTTTTCCATGCAGGAAGGCAGCTGCGCCTCCCTCCTCAGACCGTTGGGATGATTCAATGGGAAAACTTATGATAGTACCTAGCAGAGAAACTGTACCATCACGCATTTATTATTGGCTTTACAGGAAGTGAATGGTTTGTTTGACAGAGATATGTCTGTTTTCTAGTAGAATATTCAAAGAGTATTTGTAAAGAAATTTCTTCTTTACACAATACCTCTCATAAATATTATCCTGTAAGCTGGTATTATCACCATTATTATTTTCATTCCTGAGATTGGAATCCCTAAAGGAGTGCTTAAGTTTTGATGAGGAAACTAAAACTCAGAGAAATGAGACGATTGCCCCATTTTCGCACTGGTTATTTCCTAAACTCCTATGTGTTGTCCCACTGTGGTTAACATGTGACAGACAGAGGCATGAACATACAGCTCCATGTACCTTTCCCTTCCCAGGCCACCATGTTGCCACCTTTCCAGAAAGTCTGCAAATGTGGAAAGGGGTTTAGGTGGAACACACACATAAATAGCAATAATGTAAGATGCAAAGAACTTAAGAGGCATAAGAGACAGTGTGGTGAGATCTGAGAAAAGGGAGAGACAATAGTTGATGGAATGCAAAAAAGGTAGGACCGGAGCTGTGCTTTGGAATCAGTGGGACTTACACATGCAAAGAGAGAGGAGGGCATGCCAGAGGGGATGGGATGAGTAAAGATCTAGGGGCAGGAACATGAGAGGAACATGTGGGGAATAGCAATAACTTCCTTTGGGTTTGGGTGATTCCAGTGGTGAGTATGGAAAGGGATGGAGTAGGTCCTACTGTGTGCTGATGTGTAGCAGATTGGGGCAAACTGAGGAGCTACACATTTTCTTTGAGAAATGGGGATCTAAGGAATACTGTAGAGCCGGAGCATGACACATATGATCAGAGCTATGTTTTCAGAAGGTTAAACAGCAAGCTTTGGATGAAGCATGTGAGAAGAGAAGGATGGGCCTATGGCAGAGTGTTCAAGGCCAAGGCAAGGGGGGCTCTGATGGGGGTGGAAAGGGGCAGAGACTATGTATACAAGAGCGATCAGAAGTAGAAATGTGACTACATATGGCCATTTTCTCCCTCTGCTCTTTGGAGGGGCATTGGCAGCAGCTCAAATGAGAGGCTGAGGAGCAAGCCACGGGGCAGCAAGATTTTGCCCAGGTTATATTTCTCAAGTGCTGGTGGGTGGGGTCTCTTCATCTCACCTTGGAAATATACTTTGGAGGACATATGAGTTTGCTCAGGCTTCCATGGCAAAGTACTACAAATTGGGTGGCTTAAACAACAGAGATTTATGTTCTCACAGTTCTAGAGGCCAGAAGTCCAAGATCAAGACGTCAGCAAGATAGGTTTTTTCTGAGGTTTCTCTTATTGGCTTGTGAATGGCAATCTTCTCCATGTCTTCACATGGTTTTCCGTCCATACCTGTCTGTGTCCAAATTTCCTGTTTTGATAAGGACAATAGTCACATGGAATTAGAAACCACCCTAATGGCCTCATTTTAACTTAATTACTTTTTTAAAGACACTGTCTCTAAATAGGGTCACATTCAAGGGACAGATCCATCAGAGCTATGTACAGTCTTCCCCAACATGCTTAGTGCCACGTAAACCCATGCCAAGCCAGAGTGAAATAAGACTATGTCCCAGGCTCTCCTCAACAGTCCAAGGAAGGATTCATTTCCCACCAGCAGCAGCAGACAGAGCCAGGAGTGGGGTGTGCGGGTGAGCTCTAGTGTGCCCCAGTTCCAATCACAGCTCTGCCACTTACGAGTTGCATGGCCTTGCAAGGATTGCTTATCTCTCTGTGCCTGAATTTTCTCATTTGTAAAGTGGAGTTAATGGTAATCTCCACCTGATAAGCTTGTTATGAGGGTTAACGAAGGGAACATATGTACAGCTCTTAGATGGTGCCTGGTACGTAATAAGTGCTCAACACAGGTTAATTATGGCATCCATTAATATCCTGGGTCCCGGCTGGGGTAGAGGTAGCAGGCGTTTGAAAGGGCTTACCAAGGAGAAATAAGGTCTAGAAGCTTTTATCAGCATTTTACAAAGCCTACAGGAATGTGTGCGTTTGTCCTCCAAAGGACTGCATGAGCTAAAAGAACTCCAAGTCCTCTCCTTGAGTCATTATGGATATCATTCATCATAACACACCCTGTGCCTAGTAGCCAGGCACTGGCAGGAGGAGGGGGCTGGGCACTAATCAGGGCTGTCAGAGGAGGGGAAGCCTGTACAGATTACTGAAACACAGAGGGCCTGAGACCACATCATGTGGTTTATTAATGCAGATCCACAGTGGCCTGGGGGAGAAAGGGTTTGGGGAAGGGGGAGCACAGACAGTGAGTGACTGTGTTATATCTCAAGTCAGACCCTGCCTTTATAGGGGTGTCCCCACGGGACCAGGACTAGGGTGAGGTGAGCGAGGCACTAACCTCAGGCAAGACATCGAAGAGGGTGCCAAAACTCAGTAATCAAAATCAGAATAATATTTTAATGTAGTCCTTTTAAAAATCAAAATTTATGCAAAAAAAAAAAAAAAAGAAAGCCAAGATGAACAAAATAGCAAAAGTTTAAATAAGGACAAGATCTAACCCTACACATGCATGAAGGCCTCACTCATCTCACCTCAATTCTGGCCCCAAACACCCAAATTCCTTCATGAGCCTCACACTCTGACCTTGATTTGAGTCCTTGCCTTAAGCTTCTCCTTGTCTGAGGGAAGGAACAGTCTCCCTACTTATGAGCTGTGGAACTTGAAGAATTTGTTTTACCTTGTCTAAAAGGGGTCTAGCATCACCTACCTCACAAGGATATTGTAAGGCCCAAGTAAACAAGCCTGAATGTGTTATGGCTCCTAGTTCAGTGCCTGGAACACACCTAGCACTCATGACATTTTTACTGGGACTGGAGAAATCATTTCAGATCCATTTCAGTGTTCACATATCACTTTATATGGACACTGAGTAAGAAAATCGATGTTCAAATCCTGTGGGACATCTTCATAGATGACACAGTATAATTGAAATACAAGCATTTAACTTTTTGAGCTTAAGAGTTAAAAAAAAAGATATGTGTCTAACCAAGTCCGAATGGTCAACCCGGACCTAACCAACATCTGTAAATTGGACTACCATTTTATGGAGGAGACAGATGAGAATCAGAGAAGATTTGTACACTGTCCAGCATTGCACAGTCAGAATAACAAACAGAGCGGGAGATGGTGGCCAAGGCAGAAGCCTGGGCATTGTATCTGAGTGTCAGAGCCATAGCTGGGCCTCACAGGCAAGACGCAGTGCTCTGTGTGGGTTTGGTGCTGATTCTAGGAGCTAGTATGCAGCAGAGCATGGAATGTACAGGGGAGCCAGAGAGAAGTGTAGCCCCAGATTGTAGAGAGCTGACTACAACCAGCCAACCCTGCACCCTCTGCATACTATGGCTAACATGGCCATGTGTCCTGATGCTCAGGAGAGCTCCAGTTTATGCCCATTGTCCTGACATAACTGTTAGTAACTTGCACCTTTACCATCAAACATAATTTGATCTAGATATAAACCTGAAGCATCATCCTAATTATAGCACCTCTCAGGCAGAAGACATGAGCTGTGGATTTTTTTCCTCCACCAGGAAATCCTTTCAGCCTGACTCCCCAAGGGCCAGGTGTGTGTCCTCTTTCTGCTTCCCAGGAGGCTGGCCCAAGAGCCAACTTAGAGCATATGTGCTCAAAATAATTTGCTCAGTGGAATTAAATGGAGTGAGCCAAACATCTCTGCCGCAGTCTGCCTTCCCGGTGCTCCCCAGAAAGGCACTCATTCCCGGTCTCTGACTCTTCCAAGGAAGGGACAACGGTCTCCAGAGCCACTGTGCTGGATGTGAGTCAGAAAGGAAAGCAGGAGCGAGAGCAAGCCAGAAAGCGAAGGGGCCCTGCCTGGCTCGCACTCGGCGTGAGATCAGTGCTCAAGGCACGGCCTGCAGAATGGGGTCGAGGATCTGTTCTTTCCCCTGTGAGGGGGACCCCAGCCTAGTTGCTCAGATCATTGCAGCAGCCCAAACCCTCTGTACTAAGGAGAGAGGCCCTATTGTGTCACATCCTCCATCAGCCATTTAGCTGAGAAAACTGATCTTTGCATGAAGAATATGAGACCAAGAGGCGGTGGCAGGTCCCTAGCTGGGAAGAGGACCTGTCTGGCATCACTCTGTGCCTTTCCAGATTCTGCCTTTGTTTCCCTCAGATGCTCCCCTTCTTAAGGAAAGTCCTTCCAGGTTGCTATCTTTGCCCCTGACCTCAGCTGTGGTCGGAGCCTGCCTTATTCTCTTGGCTCACCATTACATTGCTTTCCTCTCCTGCCCTTCTTCAAGACTGCCTTTCCTTGGGTCACTGGGTATCCCCATCCCTGGATTACTGATTTAGTAGGTCTGCAGTACAGCCCAAGAATCTGCATTTTTAACAAGTTCCAATGTGATGCTGAGGCTGTAGTCTGGGGAACACGCTTTGAGAACCACTGCTGTTGCTCCTCTTTGGGAAAAGGCCTGCTCTCAGCAGCGGGGCTGTCCTCTAAAGCAGCAGTCCTCCATCTGGCTGCAGTGGGAACTTGGTAAAGGTTCCACACTTCAGTCAACACCCTGAACCAATTACATTCAGATCTGGCAGTGGGACCCAGGCCATCAACATTTTTTTAAGGCTGCTCAGGTGGTTCCAGAGTGCATTCAAGGTAAAGAAACACTGGGCCCTTCCTGGGCCCTTCTGCCAATCACAGCTGTTCTTCCTATCTGAACTGAGCAAGTCCCCTTTCTCCTTCACATGTGTTCATCATGATTATTTTTTTCAGCATGATTTTTCACACCTCATTGCAAAGTCCTCTAATATTTAATCCATCCTCATGGGGTGGTGGGTGGGGGTTGGCAAGACCATAGTTTGTGACACCTTCACACAATATTCTTTAAATACTTGCTCAATGTTTATTTAATGGGGATAGTGAGAAATTTTTCTAATACAAATTATATGCAGAAACAGGTTCTCCTGATAATTCATTCCCATAGCCAAAGGCGATTAAATGTTCTTTTAAAAAGAAAAAGAAAAACCATTTCCCATTTTTCTGGGTTCTGGAACTTCTTTCAGTTGTCTTTTGTGATTTTCTAAATCAGACCAACTTCTTGGGAGGACGAATAAAGGGTCTAAATTTGGATAGTAAAATGAATCACCAACATAAAGAAGACCACATCAACATGCGCTCCGGTTTCAGAGCCTCAGCTGACAGCTCTTGCCTGAGCATGTCACAAAAATACACAGCTGAACTAGGCAATTGCTGGGAAGGCTCTTTTTTTTTTTTAACTTCCACTCAGAGACGTTTTGTACTTGGATGAGAGAGAGACCAATTTACATTTTGCCAATCATGTAAAACGTTATACACAGAAGTTCTAAATAAATTGGCACTATATCTCCAATTCATTCTGAGGAAATTTGGCCTGCAGAGAACTGGTGCCCTGGGAGGTGGTCCAGCTGGCCTTCCCTTTGATCCACTTTGGCTTCCAAGTTATTCTTTCCATCACAAGCACTCACAGAGGTGGATAGGATAACCATTGCTGCTCACCAGAAGAGCTGGTTCTTACAAAAATCAAAGAAGAGAAAATTTCAGGCTGGAGGAAGTTGTCATCAATTGAGAGGCTGAGTAAGCTGAGACTTCAAAAGCAAAGAGAGAAAAAAGCATCCACTGATTTGAAGAAGCAGTGTCATGTGAGAAAGTAAAGACAGTAAGTTTGCAAAGCTCTTTGGAAAGCTTTAGGTTTAGGAGAAGAAGAAGATGATGAGAGAGAAAGCTGAAAAAGAAGACAGGGCCAAAGGGAGATTTTGTTTATTTATTTTGTCTTTAGTTTTATAAGATTAAAAAGACTTGAATTTATACTTATAAGTCAGGAGGACTGGTACAGACTGAGAAATAAATAAGAGTAAAAAGGGTACCAATGACACATGGAATTTTGTCACTTAAGAGGCAAAGAGGGTGAGGTTCTGAGTGAAATTTACCAAAAGCGTGCTTCACTTTGCTGCCTTTCTATACAGTTGCTGCCTTTTTGGTTCTCACCCGCTAACATGAGTACTTTGTCTCTAGCAAACTCCCACAGAAGATACACATTACCAGATGACAGGAGTGTCTGTCACAGGGGAGGGACTTCTTGGAAGAGAATTGGGTCGTAATGGTGAATATAACTAAAATTTCTAAAATTCAATTTAGAGTGGCTTTTTAAATTTTTAAATTTTGTTAGTTTTTGTTTTACTTTTATTGAGTTAAAAAAATTCAATGAAGTGTACAGTACTAATCTCGGTGTAAAGTCTGTGGAATTTTTGCATATGTATATACCCACGTAACTACCACCAGATCAAGATACAGAACACTCCCAAGTACCCTAGAAGGTTCTCCTTAGCCCTCTCCCAGTCAAAACCCTAACTCCAAAACCAATGTTTAGATTTCCGTCGCTACAGACTACGTCTCCTATTCTTGAACTTCATATAAATGAAATAACATATAAATGGCTTCCTTTGCTCAATACAATGTCTGTGGGATTCATCTGTGTACTGGCAAGTATCATTATTCTGTTTACTTTTTTATTGCTCTTAAGTATTCTATTATATGAAAATATTGCAACGTATACAGCCATTCTTCTAATGATAGGCATTAGCTTACTTCTGATTTGGGGCTGTTATGAATGCAGATGCTACGACCATTCTATAACATGGCTTTGGTGGACATTTGTGCTTTTTCCTCTTGGCAGTATATCTGGGAGTGGAATGGATAAGTCCTAGGTTGGCATATGTTTAGCTGTAGGGAATATTTTGAGGTTTGGAGGCTTCCCATGATCCACGGTGTAGGGCTAGGGCTTTATAACACAGGGCATCTTCCAATCTATTGCCCTCATTTACTTCTCTGACCTAACCTCTCTCACTACAGCCCTCTCTCACCCTGCTTAGGAGCCATTGGACATCGCACACTTCCTTCGACCTTGTTCGATGGCTCCAGGCCTGTGCTCTTGCTGTCTCCTAAGCCCATGATGCTTTCTCCCCCTTGTCTATTGGAGAAGGCCTGTTTAGCCCTGAAGACGATAGGCAAAAATTACTCCATCACTGGATCTTTTCCCACCTTTCCCCCTTCTCCACGGTCTGGAACATTTTTGTCAGTGTGCTCAATGCCTTCTGCCCTTATCTTTATTAACTCCAGTCACTCTGTGTTGAAATTACTTGGTAATGAGACAGTGGCCTCCTGCATCCTGGTCATCCCTCTGTCCTCATGTTATGCACAGGACCTCAAACTAAGAAGTGTCTTAATAAATATTTTTCAGATTTAACAAATGAACTAGATTTTAAATAAATAGGCCCATTTTTTTTCCCTCCCAGAGATACAATAGGAGGCAAACCATCCAGTTTCTAAAACATTTCAAGTAGAATTGCTCACCCAATCTGCAACAACTAGTGAAGATGAAAGTGGACTAGACAGAAGTAGGACTTCTGAGTGACAACTTCCTTCTCACCTCAAAGGAGTGCACTTTCCAGACTCTGAAAGACGTGCTGGTGATTCAGACTTTGTCTGTGTCCCTTAACACCAAGTATTTAATTTAATTAATTAATTAATTTATTTATTTTTGGCAAACTATTCAGATGTTTCCAAATACCCAGATGTTCTCTCCGATATAACCCAAACAACTCTGTGTCTCTGTCACATTTTATTAAGATACTTGGTATCATGTAAACAGAGCTTGGATAGAGCTGAAAATTCAGTAGACAGAGCCAAGGGCAGGAACTCTGACCGACTCACAGTACTCCAGAGGATGCCCGAGAAACGCGGCCCAGAGCAGAACCCGGGAGAGACACCTGAGATGTGCAGTCCCCAACGCCGCCTGGCCGTTCCAGGGAGTCCCTGGCCAGTGCACTTCTGTTGATCGTGCAGTCACATGAAGGAGCGTTTTCCTTCTCGGCCAGGCTAGACAACCATCCACCTTTCCCCAAGATATGCCATGAGTTAAGACTTGAAACTCGAGCTTATGCTCACTCCTTTGTCTAAAATGCCTTTTCCCAGTTTCCTCCCAACCCATACTTCAGATCCCAGCTTCCTCTCAGCTGAAAGTGATCTTTTGCTCTCCATCTGTCTCTTCTCTGTCCAAATCCTTCCCAGAGTCAGCTCAAATGCCAACCCCCTACAGAAGTGGATCTCACACTATCCAGATACCGAGCTCTCCCAATACCCTCTGCTTCTTTTTTGGGGTCACTTGACATTTTCTACATTTTAGCACAACTTACTATGCATATATTACTACCTCCCACAACCAGGAAGTGCTTGAAAGGCTTCCCTTTGGGTTTATTTGCTATGTATCCATGCTCCCCAAGGAAAATGATGGTCAATTAAAAATATTGATTAAATGTGACGATTTTAATGTATGGCTTATGACTGTCACTTGGATGTCCTAAAATTGAAGGAATAGTGGAAAGAGCTCTGGATTAAGGAGTCAGGCTGACCTGAGTTCCACACTGGATCTGCCACCACCTTGGTCTGTGTCATTCGACAATTTGTGTCACCCTTCTGGGCTTCAGTTTTCCCATCTGTAAAGTAAAAGTGTCTCCAAAACTGATGTTACAGAAGAGTTGTTAAGGCACAGTGAAATAGAGGTGTCCAATTATGTCAACATTTCTCTTTCCTATTCAGAGTTAGAGGTAAGTTGTTATTTTGGGATTTGCCTTCTCTGTTGGGGGAAAGACATCTTCAGTACACAGATTCAGCAGAGGGAGGATACAGTAAAACTGACTTTGCCCTTGTGTGGAGGACTGGAATTCAAGCTGACTTATTTCTGTATCCCCAGTGCTCTTCCTGGCCTGGCTTGGAAAGGCCCTAGGTCAATGTTTAGTAGATGAATGGAGGTTATATTTCCCTGAGACTCAAGAAAGTCCAGAGTTGGGAAGAGGGAAGAGGTTGGCCTTTCAGAACTGAAGCATTCGATTGATGAGTGTCTATCAGATAGACTAAAAAGCTGAGTCGCTGCGGAGTGAGACTTGAGCTCTAGTTCTTTTAGGATTTCTCCTAGACCTGAGTAGGGCTTAGCCTCTCACTGGGAGTCAAGTGGCTCGAGCCATTATGAAAGAATTGTGCTATTCAGGAGCCTGACGTCTGACCAGGTCCCTCTTGAGTGCAAGTTAACTACAAGTTTCTCTATGGGCCCTTTGAGCTCTAACGCTTCTCTGGGTCTCTGCCTGCTGAGTCTGAGTGGGGCTTCCTGACCTCTCCCGCTTTGTCCATTCTCTCTCCCCCTCTTTCTCCTTTACCTCCTTGATCATACAATGGTGGGTTACACAAAAGCCACAAATTCCAAGCTATATGTAGCAGAGAGCGGCTGTTTGTCCCAAAATACCGTGGCGCTGACTACAGCAAACACAAATTACAAGCTTTATCTAATCACAGTTATGTGACCAGTCATTTTTGGTTTCCAAAAATGACGGTGAGTGGCGTGCTTCTGCAGCTGGTGGTGGCACCGGCTTGGGTTTCAGATCTCAAGTGCACACAGATGCGCTTGGAGACCAGCATCCCAAGTGACCGCTTCAGAAAGGGAAATAGGAGAGGGAGGAGAGGAAGTGCAACTCCTCGGATAAACAAAGCCCTCAGGCTCGGACCTTAAAAATAAATTATTTAAAATCATCACGGTGCATCGCCACCACACCAAAGGTTATCAATCCTCATCTCCCTGGCACACAGCTCACTCATGTAGATGACACCAAAGTAGTCACTGAATGGCCACATGAGGGACTGGAGGAAATGAAGCTTGTTTAAAAATCATAGATTTAGTTTTGGGGTTGAATGTGTTTGCTTTCTTTACTTATCTTTTTGCCAAGAGTAGGTGGCAATGGTGTCGAGGAAAGAGCACTGGGTTGGCTTATGGCCATGTTTTTGAATGTGTCAGCCACTTCTCTGAGTGACCTCATGCATAAGATGAGGCTGATAACACCACCTGTCTCCCCGGGGTGATGGAAGGTGAGGGTACAGGAGGAAGTGCCGGCTATGTATTTGGCACATATGGGCCCGGATTCCACACCATTTCATCATGACCATTTTGACTGCTCCTTCACTCTCACATGTGTGGGCTTTCATTTGCTAGGAACAGGCAGCAGCCTCTCTTGTCACGTCTTGCGGCTTCAGTTTTCTGCATGATGAACTTGGCCTGTGAGTCAGGGTGTCAAATACTGCCACTCAAAATAAACTGGTGTTCCACTGAGACCCCAGGGCACATGTGTGCACTCAGAAGGTATTCCCCTGTAAGCTTTAAATAGCCCAAAGATGTGCTTGAGCGATATTCTCTTTTAAAGCATAAAAGTATCAGGGAAAGCACAGCCCTGTAAATATCTACATTCCTCCACACCAGAAATTGCACAAGACCGCTGTTATCAGGGGATGTGAGCTCCCACCACGAGCCTCTTCGGCAGCAGAGGCCTGACTCTCCAGGGCCAGCAGAGGGGAGAAGAAGGATGGACAATTCTACCAGCGGCTGAAGTAATACCAGTGAAACAATGAACAGTCCAAACTCAAACTGACTCTCACTTCCCTAAACTATAAATAAATCAGCATTTTTATTTCTTTACTTCAATTCCACATTAGTGCATCTCATGAAGGAGTCCTTTAAGAGAAAGAACTGGAATTTGAGCGTCAAACTCCAGCTAAGTAATACTGGAAAATTCAGCTCTCCCCGTCACTCTGAAAGAAAGAATGAGCCATCAAGGCTTCTTTAAGCTCTAGCATCCTATTCTATTGAGGCCAGTTTATCTGGAGAAATGGGTTAGAAAAAGAATTTTGCCCAATAGAACATCTTTATTTTTCACCTGCCTGTTGCCAGCAATCAATTCTCCCACTGCCCACACTCAATCAGTAATGTAGTTAACTCAGATCATCGTTTTCCAGCTTCTACCACATTGGAAAAGGAATAAAACTTGGAGCTAATTGATTTCTGAATTCAAGTAGAAACCCAAGAAGGAATCACAATAATGATAAAAACTAGCATTTACAAGTCTCTACTATGTGTTATGCATTATACTTAAGAGGTTCACATCTCTTATTTCATTTCATTCTCAGAACGATTCTCTGATGTAGGTGCTTTTATTACCATTTTATTAATGATGAACAGATATTTAAAGGTAAGGTAACTTGCCCAGAATATTTTCTGTTTCTTCTGCCTACTAGGAAACTCAGGGTTAAATCTAGTCAAGTGCAAGTGCACAGGGGTTTATATTTGTGGTCTTGTCTTTCCCAGCTCCATTTTCTTCAGCTCCTACTTTCCCATTTTCTTTCTCTCCTTCTTATAACTTATTTCTGCATTTTTCTTATAGTATAAAGCAACCTTAAATCCTTTTTTGGAAGAGAGAGATGCAGATAAATGAAAGAGCAGCTACCAAGCAGCAGCACAGCCAGGATGGGAACTGAGGTCCCAGGTGCCTGAGCCAGCTGCCATCTCACGTGTATGTTCTCTGCTCCAGAGGGGCTGTTTGCCTGGAAATGTGCAAAGGTGGGAAGTCAACAAAAGGTCAAGAGGAGACCCTTAATCTGAAACTACACAGGTGGCTTGGATTCCAGGATGGGGTGGGAGGTACAGAGGTGGAAATGAGATCTGGAATCTTTCTGTGGAAGAACTCAGCTCTTTTGGTGAGAGGTCCAGAGAGTGGAGACACAAGCATGAAGTTCTGGAGAGAGCAAACCGAC
Source organism: Macroglossus sobrinus (assembly GCA_004027375.1). NCBI lineage: Eukaryota > Metazoa > Chordata > Mammalia > Chiroptera > Pteropodidae > Macroglossus > Macroglossus sobrinus. The sequence continues at coordinate 207,792 of PVKZ01000604.1, read as the reverse complement.
AGTAGCTCCTGACTGTTGGCAGAGACATCCTTCCCCATGGTTCAAGGAACTGAAATGCTCCAGCATCTCTGTAGAAACACGATTATGGCTTTCAGAAGCCCTAAGCCAAAAAGTAGCAGTGTCTTCACCTGAGAAGTCCACAAGAACCTGAAAAGAACCATCCACAGTGATACAAGAGGGGTAGAGTACAAGATAAAAGATCAATAATTCATGGCATCTTTGCATATCAGCAAGAAACGGTTGTGAAAGCATACAGGAGCAAAGGAATCTGTTTATACTGCATAAAAATTGGCGGCAAAATTGGGAGAAAATTAAAAGGAAATGAAAATTAAGTGCCCATATCGTGGCAGGCATTGTTAAGTGTTTCACATCCCTTCTCTCATTTAATTAGAGTGACACCCCTCTAAGTGTCATTCTATTATCTATGTGTAGTTACGTGGAGAGTAAGGTTCAGGGTGGTTAAACAACCTGGATGAGTGAGCAGATGGCAAGACAAGATTTATACCGAGAGACGATCTAGTTGTAAAGCCCAACTTTTCCCACCCAACTACTCCACTTAGAAGAAATAACTCAAGTTAAGTCCACCCTGACCACCCGGTAATGGATGTATATCTTAAATAGACACTAACCCGAGTATCAAACAGTCTCCTTTTAGAACCTGGCAAATTAATATAAAGTTCATAGGAAATATAAATGCATGAGAACACGCAAAAAAAAAAAAAGAGAGAAAATATTGGAAAAATAAGCAGACCTACTAGGAGTTAAACCAAATCACGAAACAGCAATAATAAAAATCTATGATATTCAAAGAGTAAATAACATGATTTTTATAACAGAAAAAAAGTATAACACAAAAAATTATGTATAATCAAGTAAACATCAAAAGTAATTGGGCTAATTAACTCTGATTTAATCAGTTATTTTATGTAACCAGATCACAATTTAGAGATGAATTAATTTAGATTACACCTTATATGATATGAAAATATAAACCCCAAATGAATTAAAAAGTAAATTATTAAAAGGAGCCATAAAAATAACAGAGGTAAAACAATATTAATCACGATTTTAGAAGAATGTTTATTTAATAAGTAGCAAATAATAATATAACTTCCAAGGAGAAACAATTTAAACTCTATAACAACTTCTCTTCAAAAAAAAAATGTAGCTCTCTTCAATAAAAACAAATGCTATTATAGTAAAAGTGAAGCTATTTATCTCTAAATGTGTATATCACAGGTGGTTTGCTTTAATGTCTATGATGTATAAATAGCCAGCACCATTAGTACCCAATAGAGGAATAGGTAAGTATCAATTCATGCCAGAAAATCCTACAGAGGAAATAAATGTATTTTTAATCTCAGAAAATAAAAATGTTAACAAAGCACATTTTATACATATTTTCTGATGGCACTATACTTTGGTTTTATTCTTTTAGAAAACAATATAATGATACATAACAAAATCATTAACACTATTTGAGCCAATAAATCTATCCTAAAAATTTATCCAAAAGAGATAATCCAAAAGAATCAAAATTTATATACACATTTTGTATTGTATCTTATCTGTATGAGAAGATGGACGTTAGCTGAACCTTTCGTGGTAACCATTTCGCAATGTATGTAAATCGAGTCATTATGCTGTATACCTCAAACTTACACTCACAGTGATGTAGGTCAATTATTGCTCAGTAAAACTGGAAAAAAATTATAAACACAAAGATGTTCTTTGCAATATTATTTAAGTGAATAAAAAAGAAAAAGAAAAGAAAAAGAATTCAAGCTAATGACCGACAAGAGTGAAATGGTGAAATGATTGTGGTAATAACTACCAGATGACATTAGGCTGACATAATAAAGTGATGTAACAACAATATTGTGTTGGGGAAAAGGGCAGGTCACAGGATAAATGAGGACCAAAGTCCCAAACACATACACATGTGTGCACATGGAAGAGTGCCGGCAAGGGCCATAGAAAATGACAATTTTATGAAGAAAGAATGTGATGCATATTTTTCATATTTTGAATTCCCCTCCATGTTATTCTAATGAAGCTTTAACCATAAGTTAAAACTGGCATCAGCAGGCATTACTGAACATCTGTGGGACACCTAGCAATGTGCTAACAGATACTTCAGAATGCTCCTGGGAAGAACACCACTGGACCTCCCTGCCCAGGAGATGCCGTCCACCTCTAATACAGAAGCATTTTCTGTACTTTCTCTATTTGTTTCTTAAGTCCAAAGCATTGCTTCTGGGCCAGGACAATTGGAATGAAAGACTCTCGGTCCCCTTCAGCACTATGTGTCTGCCACAAGCTGGATTGCTTTAACAATGAAAACATATTCTCTGGCAGTTCTGGAGACTAGATGGCTAAAATCAAGGCTAAAATCGTCAGCAGGACCAGGACCCTCTGGACTCTGGGTAGAATCCTTCCTTGCTTCTTCCTAGCTTCTGGAGGTAGCTGACAATCCTTGGTGTTCCCTGGCCTGCAGCCGCATCACTCCAATCTCTGCCTCTGTCTTCACATTATCTTCTTATAAGGACAACAGTCATATTGGATTAAGGGCCCACACTTAATTGTTTTTTAACTTGACTAATTTCACCCACAAGAAGAGCCCTTCGTTATGTGTGCCTATAATCATTTTCTGTATTTTCTCCATTTGTTTATTAAGTCCATTCAATCTTTAGTCAGCCATTGATTATTTGTTTTTAACTTATGTTTTTAGTTAAGTATAGCTAGTATACAATTTTATATTGGTTATATTAGTTTCCGGTGTGAAATATAGTGATTTGACATTTTTATAACTTACGATGTGATCACTCCACTAATTCTAGTGATCATCTGTCACCATGTGGACTTATCACAGTATTATTAACTATATTCCCTTTCCTTTTTCACCCATCCTCTCACCTCCTTCATTCTGCTAACCATCCCTTTGGTCTCTGTTCATTGCAGTATTATTGACAGTAAGCCAAGATGGAAGCAACCTAGGTGTCCAATAATAATAAATGGATGAAGAGGATATATGTGTTATAATGAAATATTACACACCAATAAAAAAAGAGGAAATCTTGCCCTTTAAGGTAACATGGATCAATCCATAGAATATAATCCTAAGTGTTTGTTCTTGCCCGGCTTTCTCTGAAGGCTTTCGGGAAGAATTCTTCCTGCCCCTTCCTAGCTTCTGATGGTGGCCAGCAATCTTTGGCAATCTTTGGCCTGCAACTCCAATCTCTGCGTCTGACAACAAGGGGTGTTCTTTTCTCTCCTCTGTAGGTCTTCGTTTCTCTGTGTCTCTGTGTTCAATCTCCCTCTTCTTTCTTTTATAAAGATAACAGTCACTGGGTTAGGGACCTCCCTAATTCAGTATTACTTCATCTTAACGTTTTGTTTATTGAGATATAATTGATGTACTATTAAATATGTATTAACTACTGTCAATGTTCCAGGGACTGTGTAACGTGCAAAGGTTGAGTAGATGAGTAGGTGGATTATTCTGTAAACTCTCAGGCAAGAGAAGAGTTTGGGCTTGTGGACAGAGAGTTGCAGGTTCAAGTGAAGAGAGAGCCTAATTCCCAGGCCGGCCTTCCACCTCCACGTGAACTGCCGCAGCCTGGATGTGAGCGGCAGCCATTTGGGATGGATGTTCTCACACCTCAATGGGAAGTCCAGAACCAGAAGGCCTTCATGGGCCTAGCCTGTCTCCATCTGCGTCAGTGGCCAAACCAGGTGGCCTGAAGAGGAACACAAAACATCTGAGAACAGCCTCTCCACCCTCTCATGGGAGGCCCGGGTCCCTTCCCGAGGGATACAGGAGCACCCAGTCCTTTGGCTACGGCATCTGATGAATGTCACTTTCTGACTGAGGAGGCAGGTTCCATTTCCTGAGCCCAGTTCTATAGTGGAGAAATATCCCAACTTCAAAAGCAACAGGGAAAGTTACTCATCCCTGGACCTTGTCACAAAAGCCCTCTGTGCTTCTGTGAGATTAGAACTTTTATTTCCTCCTCACTCCTCTATTTTTGATTGCATATACTTCCTCTATTTGCTGCCCCACTGGTCCAAGCCCCACCTTACATATCACTTCCACAAGAGAAATAAGCAGAGGTAAATGAACCACTTCTTCCTCAGTTCTCCCTCAGGCTCTGCCCTTCCCTCCACCACTGCAAAAGCCACAGTTCATAGTGATTGCCAGTGTCCCTGCCCCCCTGAACTGTGAGCTTCCCAGTCCAGGGCCCCTGCCTACTTCATCTCCATCTCCTAAGCAGAGCCTTGTGCACAGTACATACAAGTTTTCACTGCACGGAGAGAAATAAATGAAAATTGGCCGTGCCTTTGTTTTCTGATACTTACCTTGATTTCTCATTTAAAGTCTCTGGGTGAATACAAATGGAAAAAAATTAGGTCTTATGGTCTCCCCAAGCTGCAGAATTTCCTACTTCCAGACCTGTGTTCAGATGAATAAACTGTTGCACAATGAATAAATGAAAGAATGAGTGAATCACAGAAAGGCACGTCTAGAACATCTCTTAGACATGAACTCATAAACTCAACCAACCTTTAATGATCAAATAGATCCTGAGACCTGAGGTCTGGCAGTGAGTCCCTGGCAGACCCAGGAGGAAAACACAAGCCTCCAGGTTCTCAGGCACAGCGCCTCCTGCCACACACCAACTCTTTATTCAAACATCTTTGCAAAGATGTCCAGCACATACAAAGTCAGGATGGACGTGTTGTGTCCTTCAGCTGGATGCTCAGCTAGTCCCTCCCCACCACCCCACCTAGGAGCTTGGCAATGCCCAGGTGAGCCACCAGTTCTCTCCAGGAAGCTGCGATTTCCTAAGAGGCTCAAATAACATTTGCAAAGGACATCTGAAAAAAAATGTTAGGAGCACATGTACAAATGAATGGAGGGAGCTCCATCTTGCCAGTCTCTCTGCTTCCCTAGGCCACCCCAAGTTGGTGCTTCCTCCTGCCCAAGGAGACAGAGAGAAACCTGAAGTTCCTGCGGGGAGTTGAGCCACAAATGCAGGAGGAACACTTTCCTCACTGGTATTTCAAGACTATTTCACAATTGCAAACCACCAGCCACATGCAATCACTGGCTGAAAAGCAAAAAGCACAAGTTTGGATTGTGCGCGTATGTGTGTATATTAAAACACAAATAATAAGGTTTGAAGGAAACTCCAACAGCCAACAGAATTCCTTCTAAGAGAAGTATGGATTTGGGCCAAAAGAACATGTATGGGATAGGGAGAAGAAAGGCTTATTTAAGTCAAAAGCCATTTGTTAGATCACAAGATATGAAAGGAAAAAAAATATTCCCCAAGACAAACAAAACGTGATATGCAGATCCAGAATTATGTTTCTTAAACACAAATAAATGCTAAATTAAAAGAAAAACTTGAAATACTATTGTTTTTACATTCTGCATTTAATATTTTTGGATGCAATGATGTCACAAGTTGAAAGACCAAAAAAAGAAAATAACACCAAGATAACAAGAGCAAAAATTAACACAGTTTTTGTTTGTTCATTCACTTGTTCATTTTTTCAATTCTTTGCTAAGATAGAACAGGATCCTTCCAAGGTGAGGTTGCTGAATAAAGCACAGGATACTCAGATAAATCCAAATTTCAGATATATGACAAACACCTTTTTTTTTAGTATAATTATGTCCCAAATATTGCATGGAACAGACTTACGCTAAAACATATTGGTTGTATATCCAAAATTCAAATTTAACTGGGTTGCCTGTATTTTTACTTACTAACTCTGGCAGCCCTATCCCCAGGCCTCCAGCCAGTAAGCATGGGTACTTTATTTTAAAAAAACCACAACAATCTCTATGCCTCCCTCAACCTTTCCCGCAATTTCAGATCTAGAAGCTATTTGAGTCCAGTGTCCTCATTTTACAGATAAAGAAACTGAGGTCAGAGAAAGGAAGCGACGTGCTCAAGATCAAATGAAAATTCGATGGTACAACCAGGACACAAACCTCAGGCTGGTTTGCCATGAATAACAGAGGCTCAAGTTACCATCTACAAAATTGATCCAAAGTTCCAACCACTCCAGGATCACGTGGATGTAAAAATAATCTGTCTAAAGTCTTTAGGCCTCTTTACTTGTAAATGGTAGATTGAAAGCTGAAGTATCATGAATTTAGCGCTTTTTAAATGCCTGGAATGTTTGTCTCAAGTGAAATTGTTTATGAAACCCAGTGTATAAAATAAAACTAAAACTGCTATGGCTGAATCAGAGTTAGGGTGGTGTCCCTCATGGCCCTCTTTTTCTCTAGTAAAGCATCCCAAAATTACATTTGTGTGTTCTTTTGAGTTCCATCAAGTGCCATGAATGGTCACCTGTTATATTGGAACAGTCACCAACTTTGGATTCAGAAACTTCACTACTACCATCCTTGAGCCATCCCCCTTAAGACCTGAGGGATGGATCCTGACAGGTCTGTTATGGCTCTTGATAATGAATTCTAAAGTTCTGAGCAGTCAGATTATGACCTCAATACAGTGTCATGAAGGCTGGTCAGGGAGACAAAAGCTATGGCAAATCTTTAGCCTTCCCAGGCAGCCAGGACCGCATTCCCCAACCAGAAACTTCAGCTGCTATGAGCCCTTGTCCCTCCAGTGTCTCAGGTGTGTCTGTGAGAAGTTCAAAGCTCTCGGTTTCTGTGAAGACATTCGGATGTCCTAAGGACATCTGGCTCATACATAACCCAAAGATTGTCAAGAGTGGACTTGCTCTGAGCCATGTCTAGTGGTACCATGCTGGCTGCAATAATTCCCTCCCCAGACCATTGCCTGGCCATGCACTCTTTGCACTGCCCCACACTGAGATCTCTTGGACCTTATCCTTCATTCAATTCCACATATGTCATCTCAAGCATTCTAGATTCTAGATCCTTCCTTCCTAGGAATACAACCCATGTCTCTGGAGAAATCCCGAGAAGCAGGAGCCCAGCGAGGTGGCCTGGACTGGGGTGGCAAACCATTTGTGTATCCTCAGGCATGTCATGCCTTCTCTTGTGCTTTGGTTTGTACAAAAGAGCACAGACTTGCTTGCGTCACAGGAGACTGGAAGAACCTAAAAATGATCAGTAAAACACAGTTCAGATGTCAGATTTTGTATTTCTACTGGCAGTTTGAGGCTTTCAGCAACTCCGTATTCTCACATGCTAATGCCTAGTAGAAAGTAATTGATCAAGAAACACTAGGTCTCATCAAAGTGAATTCTCGATATCAGTTACATTAAAATATTTGTTGAAATCCACAAAAAGATTGACATTTCAAATCTTCTGCCTCTTTGATGTTTGAATGATGAGAACTGCCCTTTCTGTAATAACCTAATGGACACATTCTAAATGAAAGTTTACTTGATCACAGTTTCTTCTCAGGTGCTAGTTTTCTAGTACAAATGAAAAAACAAACAAAAATGTGAAGGACTATATTTCATTGGCAGCTGAAGTGATGGGGATAGGACCAAGATAGCTCAGTCCCCTGTGTGACTGGGACCAGATATAAATGTGCATGAATTTATTTCTCCTCAATGGATCAATTAGCCAGGACTCTGTCAGCCTGAGAATGAAAAGAAATAAATCTAGAAGCCTCTACTGTAAACCCTCTGCCCTAGCCCCTTCAGTCTTAAATCTTTTGCAGAGCCATCGCTTACACTTGAGGGTGAGATTATAATGGCATTCAGAACTTCGCAGTCCACCAAGGACTCGAAGATCTGCTCTTTGTAGACATACTTGTGGACGTGGGAAGAAAGAGTTCACAGGGCAACTTTGAGGCAGAGCCACATGACATGACTATTTGCAAATTCCTTGAATTTTGAGGTTGAGGAATTGGACTCACAGAAATAGCACTCCTTTGACAGAGAGGGTAAAGGAGCATTTGTGAGAATTAAGTTGTGAAAGACAAGGAGGAAAAAACACATGGAGAAACCTTAGTTTTGTGTAAGCATTTCCATTTCAGATGCTTAAACTGTATTAATGGGTCTGTATCCCAGGACCTAGTTCTATTCCATAGTCCTGCCCAAGTGTCACCGCATTCCCTCTGGAGAACCCAGGCTTATCCTGTAAAAAGGACACTGACCTCCTAGAGCTGAAAGCCTGTCCAGAACTGCCATTGGCCATATTGCCTCCTTGCATTTGAGGTCTGGAATTTGGAAAAAGTTCTCCTATTTGATCTCATTTGCTCCCCTCTGTCACCCTGGAAATAAAGATAGTGTCACACTCATACCCCAGATAAGGAGACCAGCCATCGCCTCTGCACAGGAAGGGAAAAGCTCACTTGCAATTATGAAATAATTTTAAACTACTTAGGGATAAACGGAGTGAAGAAATTTCCTGTCACATTTATGCTTTTGGAAAACAACATTTCCAGAGAGTAAGCAGAACCAAAACTAAGTATTAATTGCCTAATAACCACAGTTTTAAGTGGATGGAATTTTATGAGATGCCCAAATTGGGCATGCCATGTTTCTAGGCAAAAGGACTGAAAATTGTCATTTTGATTTGTTTTTTCAATAGATTCTACTCCTTTCATTAATCTTCATTAATTGGATGGGTAGAAAATGGAAAGCAAAGCCAAAAGGATGCTTAAATTCCTCAGAATTAGAGAAATATGACATGTAAATAAAAGTTCCCCCACTACCCACCCCGACCCCTACCAAAGTTTGTCTTGTTTAAGGAATAGAGTCATTTTTCTCCATTAAGCCAGCTCTATCGAAAATGTCAGCGTGGAATTGGAGCCGCGGTAGGCCAGGCTGCGTTGTAAGTGCCTGCAAATAAATGGCTTTGACCCGAGGCACTTCTACTGGGAATGGAATGAAGAGGCTCTGCTGCTTGCCTGGCACTGATGTAGGTGCACACTTGTGGCAGAGACTTCTTCAGAACTGTAGAACAACCAACCTAAGTCCTGACCCACCTCCTCATTTTACAGATGGGGAAATGGGGAAAGACTCCGCTGGCCATGGCAGCTCTGGGGCCAGGGTCAAGGGCCACATTCCTAGCTCAGACTGTGGCCTGGTATACGGAGTGTGTGGGAGTGGAGGAGGGGAGGGCGTTAAGGTTAGAGACTGGGGCCAGAAAAGGATTATGTGGGAGAAGAAACCTAGCTGGGTCTCAAATGATAAGCACAAGTTGCAAAGGTGGGGCAGAGTGAGGGATAGTAAATAAACCGAAAGAGAATAGTTATGGTGTCAGGAGTCTGGGTGTTGAAGGACTGCAGGGAGCTCAGTTTGGGGAAGTGGGTGGAGATTGGGAGAGAGCAGGGCAGAGGCCAGGTCAAAGACCCTCTTGTTCATTCTAACTGCCACTACCTGCTCCGTGCCAGCTACTGGCTCCTCAAGAGTATGGACCAATCCCCCCAGCTACCTTACTCTGGGGATCTCACCCACTCCCTCTTCTGCACACCAACACGACTCAGAGCTCTATCTCCATCTAGACCACATCTTTCCCCAGAGGTCCCTGCCCACCTCTCTTCACCCACTCTTCCACAGGAACAAGACATCTGGGGGAAGTAGGGAGAATGGATAGGCATTGGGGACACAGGCAGTGAGAGAAGGAAGGCTGTGCATTGTCACCCCTAAGAGAGTCGCACCTTGGGGGAGTGGTCCTAGTAGACATTGGGGACCCCTTCCTCCCTTCAGAGTTTTACCCACAGTCCCAAGAAGGTGGAAGCCAAGGGGACCAGACCACATGAGCTTCAGGCCCGCTGTGGCTGACTTGTGGGACAAGGCTAAAGTTTGTGGGGTTCCTTTCCAGGGCTCATCCCCTGCTCCCACCTGGCCCTGCAACACTTCCCTCCACCCTGATCCCAACACCAGTAAGAGGATCATGCCACACACTGTGCATCCATTGCTGGAGTTGGCTAGTACCAGCTCACCAGAGTGGGACATGCATGTCTCCTCCCTACTCTGTGGTCAGTGATGTCAACATGGTGTCTTGAAGTCAGCCACCATGGGAAATTTTGCACTACAACGAGTGGCAGATACTTCAAATCACCCCTGGTTTCATCTCATTCCTGGGAAGAACCACGCAAAGCCAGTCCTCAGAGCAGAAATCTAACTTCCTTTACAGATGAACATGGAATTCTAGTACTTTGGAAAGGCCTGAAAAGCAAGAACCAGTTTACATTTAGCAAGCAGTCTCCTGACAACCTTGGAACAAACACACTTTATTTTATTTTTTGCTCCAGAAAAGAGATTCTTTTCAAAGTACAATGACAAGAGAACTGAATTTGGAATCAAGAAGGTGCAGGTTTAAGTCTGATCCTCACCACTGATTAGATGTGTATTAGTAATCAATACATTTTGAGTTAGTCTTCGAGTCTCAGTCTCTGAATGAGAAGGACAAATTACTTCCCACCCTGATCATGAGGACAGAATAAAATCATAGATATTAAATATAGAGTTTGGAGCAAACAACAGATACCGTAAGATGAATAACAGAATAGAAAGTGTGGTAACCAACTTGTCAACCACAGAGAGAGTTCTCTTCCTTAAAGGGAAATTCCAGCCATCCAGGTGGACTTAACATTGCCCCAGCCGTAACTCGTCATTTTCATCAGCACAAGCCACTGTGACTTGTGCCCACTCAGAAGAGCAGAGGACACTCATGGGCAGTGAGTGGGGGTCCACTACCTTCCTCGCCCTGTCTCCTGGTGGTGCTGGTGATAACTCCCTGAGGAACCGTCACAGCCAGATGCGGTTGGCCAGCGAAACACGACACGTGGCAAGCTCCAGAAACTTTTCCAGCTGTGACATCTTTGATCTCTGGGAATTCTCTAGACTCATGAAGAAACAAATCTTATTAACTGTGCCATGAGCACGCTTTCTTCCTCTAAAATCTCTGGAGAAGGAATCGTCTGTTGCTGGGAGTCTTAAAAGAATGAGAGGTCTGAGGGCAAGGTTCTGGTTATTGTTGCTGCATAACAAATTACTCCAACACTTAGTGGCTTAAAATAACCACTTCGTTATACCTGCTGATTCTGTGGATTGGAGATTTGAAAAAGGAACAGGCTTGGCTTAGCTCCCCAATGTCTGTGGACTCAGCAAGGAAAACTCGAAGCCTGGGGGGACTCAGCAGCTTGGGACTGGAATCATCTTCACTCACATATCTGGCAGGGACTTCAGCTGGTGTCGTCAGCCACCTCGCGAGAGCCTGCATATGTGCTCACCTTGTGGCCTAAGCTTCCCCACAGCATGGCAGCCTCAGGTTTCTCTAAATGTCAGAGAGGGACTCCAAAGGCAAACGTCCCAGCTTCAAATGCCAAAGCTCACTTCACTTTTGAGCCACAGCTTTTTATGACCTGGCCTCAGAAATCCCTTGGTGTCAACTTCTGCAGCATTCTGTTCCTTCTGAGCAAGTTGGGACCCTGGTTCAGATTCAAGGGGAGGGGAATTAGACTCCACTTCTTGATGGGAAAGTTGCAAGACTCTAGAAAGGCACGTGGTATGGGAGGTATTGTTACCACCATCCTTGGGAAATACAATCTGTCACAGGTAGCAATAGATATTTCTCACGTGGGGCCTTCACCTTCCTATCTATGTAATGTGAACAGCTTCAGCTTTGGTGTCTGTCCTTGGCCTTTACAGGGGTCTGCTCCAATCCAAACCCAAGGCTGGGGTGAGGTCCATCCTTCCCTCATGATGTTCTCATTAAAAGGATTTTGCAAGCAGCTTGGGGGCCAAAACCATGATTTGTTCATCTGTAATCTCCCATCCACATGCTGCTTCTGGCACAGAATGGGGTCCAGAAGTGGTCATTGAATTGGAATTGTTTGGTTATTCAGATCTTATAGAACATTATGATAATCTTAACAAACATTGTATATAGTGCTTCTTATGTGCCAGGTACTGCTCTAAGTGTTTTAGAGGTGTTAACTCGTTTAATTCTCTGACAGGCTTTGGAAGGGACGGATGAATGTTATCCGCATTTTACAGATATGGAAGCCGAGGCATGGACATGTTTAATGACTGGACTGTGTTCATTCTGCTAACAAGCAGTAAAGCCAAGATTTGACCTTGGCAGCCTTGTTCTTAGAGCCTATACTCTTAACCCCTACCTCACTCTGCCTCTCAGGGTGTGGGGAGCCCTATAAACAGGGCATTGAGAATCTGATGGTGATTCTACCACCTCCTTGAGCATTTGCCAGTTCTTGTCCCTTTCCAGATGCCCATGCCTTCATCAGCAATGCCAGGAGGCTGAACTAGATTTCTTAGGGCCTTCCAGGCCTGCTACAGATGCTATGTCTTCACAGGTTGACGAAGCCAAAAGCTAAACCATTTATGACAAGCTTTTATGGTCCTCTAGAAATAGCTTAATGAGGACTTTCAAAGGTTACTGAGGACCTTGAGTCCTAGGACAAAATGCCATAAACCAGAATACAACATTCATTTTAAACTATCCATCTTAGAAATGTATGCTGAGTACTGACAGATGCAATGTTAGCCAAGGGATAAGACAGAAAACAGGAGACACAGGGATGTGGGTACCCCACACACACTGGAACACAGAACTAGGAATTACAAGGGAATAAGGGAGATGAGTGTGATGCTTGAGTTGCCGTGAACAAGCATAGCCATGGGATCTGGCTTTCAGGGGAAGATCGAAAATTGCATGTTTCTCACTTTGTAGTGCTGGCCAGCTCTGAGACTTTGTTTTCTGGGACTGCTCAGAGCTCTGCATGAGAAGGAACCCACTGAGACATAATGTTCTAGTCCACACTGTCTTTTCTTGACACCAGATGCTTGTCCAGCTTACATTCATTGCCTAGCCAGCAGAGAGAATGAGGGCAAATGACCCCACAGTGATATTTTGATCCCTTTCTCATTTCAGTAGTGCAAAACCAGCGTGGCAGTGAGGACCATGGCAGAAACCTTTGTCCCCTCATAACAGCCATCGCCAGGTGCCTTTCCACTTAGAAAGGGACACAGGAGGAAGGAGAAGGCCTGGTAAGGTGGGCCTGCAATCGGAAACAACAGGCCAGCAAGAGGTTACAAATTGATTCCTCCAGCCCTGGCTGCCTGGGCTTGGCTCTAATGCCTGAACTGACTGCCCCATCAAAAGCCAGCGCAAGGAAGAGTTGGTGAAAGGTAAATGCCTTCCATTTGTTCCATTCAGCGGTGCTATTAGCAGCACACGGAAAGAATTTTGGTGTCAGATTTTTATCCCGAAAGCCTCACTCAGATAACGGAGTGTTTTGCTTACATAGCAATCTGCTTCTGCTAGGATTCCCCTCCCGTTTTTAAAACTGTCCTGCTTCGCCTCCCGTAAGTAAAGCTCTGATTCCTTTGCTTTTTGTCCCTTCTCTCTTCCACCTTCACAATAATGACAGAGGCCATTTTCAGAGTTCGTACTCGGGGGAGCCCGTCCTCACCCTCGGTACTTCTTAACCACCATTTACATCAGTCTCATCATTCTCTCACTTGTAGATGAGGCTGTGCAGGTTCAGAGAAGCAAAGTCACTGGCCCAAGTTCACACAACTGGGCAGTGGCAGATTGAGGGAGGTCCTTGGGTGAAGCCACAGGCCTCACCCCACCCTGCTACACCGCCCCCACACACACACACATACACACATAAGTGCTGCAGAAACTCTAAGTCACCAGAATCTTGATGTTTCACTCGAGCTGCTCCAATTTATAATTCCGGTGCTTGATTACTCACTATAGATGTGTTAACATTGGTTTAGGGACTTTTTCAAGTAGTTTTATAGCTTTTCTAAAACAGTTTTAAATTTTCCTTGAAAAGATTCTTTTTCTAAGTTTAACATAGAGTCAGTCAGACTATTGTTATTGTCATTCGGTATATAGCGAGGTTTTTGATGATTCTCTTGTTACTTTATTCAATGTCACGGAGAACTTGCTACATCTACTTCAAGGGAATAAAATGATACCAGAATAGATTTATGGAAAATGAAAACAGGAACTGGCAAAGTCAACGCGATTTCACAATTATTTGCTAAAGGAGTTTGCAACACTCGGATTTAGTTGCTTTATTATTATTTTCTTTTTGTTCTGTTTCAAATGAAAGAGTAGTCTGAATTTAAGACATTTTAAACTTGCTAGAATGCCACATGCCTAGTCCCAGGGAGGAGGAGGAGAACTCTATGAAAATCCGAGTATTAGAAACAATCCTCGCATGAGGACCGCTCTGCTCCCATTTCCCCTAAATTGGGAAGCTCTTTAGAGAACAGAAAGAACAATATCCCCTTTTAAGGAGAAAAACGCTTTTCTATAATTTAGGGGCTACCCCCCTCTGCTTTACAGTCTATGGACAAAAGCTGGTAAAACTTAGAAACAGCTCTGAACCTCAGTGTTAGTATTTCTGAATCCATATTTACTGTATTTGCCAAAAAGGTTGCTGGGAGACTGACCTGTTCCCTGTAAGACAAGTACAGGAAAGAGTTTTAAATTCTGCACAAACTAGTGTGTGGGGGTGATCGCTAGAGCCACCGTCATGATTATGTTCCACACGGCCCTGACAGCACCTCCCTTGATTATATGAAAGAGTTTCAACTGAACTATTTCTAATCTGGTCCTGGCAAACATATCACCTATGGTAAGACTTTATTTTTATGAGCGATTCCAGGAGTTTGTGATGACTCAGTCAAAGGCTTGGTTTGAACTGACCTTTGGTACCGAAGGGAAAAAAAGACTCACTTTGTCACGCATTCATTTATTCATTTGACAAACCTGGAATGCCTTTTACAAAGCCTTCAGATAAGGAAGAACTTAAGGATTTTAGAAGCACCGTTTAACCAGGCTTTTCATATGTTCAATATCATATACCAAAAATGGGTGGGAAATTACTCTGCAAACTGTTAAGGTCGTAGAAAGGTGAGACACTCACTTTATAAATCATTTCGAAGTCTTCCTTCAAGAAAGTGTCAGAGATTCCTTTCATTCACCTTTTGATCATCTAACTCAGATCTGCATGAAGAGTTTAAAATTGTCAAGCATATTTTAAAGTTATGTACAATATTCATCTGTAACTTATCTATTTCAGTGTAGACTTTCTCCAATTCTTGGGAAGCAGTAAGATTTTAACGATTAGTGGAGGTGGAATGAATGGAGAGCAGGACATCAAAGACACCCACAGGCCTTCCTCTTCGAGGGTTCCTGCAGGTGGAGTATCCACCTCCTTTGCAATGGCCTGAAACTCCTGGAGGGTCTCAGCTGAATCTTCTTAAAAGATTACTTTCTGCCAGCCTCTCACCCTGACTCGTTTCACCGCAGCTGCCCAGGCCATGCCTTCTCAGGGGATATTTGGAAGGTTTCTCGGGCCACACAAGAATTCATCTTTTTCCTTGGGCTTCTCCCCATCCCACCTGTCTGCTTCCTCGGTGAGGACAGAGGTACATGGGGACAAGTTCCCCAGCAAGCAGGTGCTGAGGTATTCTGCTCTTCAGACAGGTACCCCAGAAATTTTGGGAAAAAAATCTCTTCCCTGAAAGGACGCAGAACTGGGGTAACCAGGACATAAAAAGGATGCACGGTTTTCTAAATTTTAGCAGGAGACAGTGAAATGCAGAAGAAAAAGATTCTCCAGATTATATAGCAGGGTACGTATAGGGAGCTTGTCATTACACAGCTCAAGCCACTTAACCTCTGTAAACCTCAGTTTTTCATCTGTAAAATGGGGATGATAACAACTCTTACAGGGTTCCTGGGAAGCAATACTGTCTGTAAAGTAACAAGCAAAAGAGTGAGCCCATAAGTAAAGGTTAACTCCATGGCCCATTACCGATGCAGTCCTAGATACTAATGCAGTGTTAAAGAGTAAAACACAAGCCCCAAATGGTGTCATTCATCTAAAACCCATGATATCAAACCAAGATTTAATACCTAACATAATCTTAATCAATCAGACTGGGATTTTCTGGTCAACACCAACAAGGTAATATGCCATAGGGGCCCTCTCCATTTTCCCCCATAGAGAGAAGAGGCAATCTGCATAATAAAAACTCTTCTCATTCTCTGTTCTCTTCCCCTAAAAGAAAAAATCTCCCTACCCCAAAAGGATCCTTTCTTTTCTTAATAACTCCCTTGCCCCATTTTTATTCCTATAAAAATCTTCCATTTTGTACAACCCCTCAAGTGCCCTTCTAGTTCCTAGGTGAGATGCTGCCCAATTCACAAATCACTTAAAAAGGCTGATTAGATCTTCAAATTTACTTGGCTGAATTTGTTTTTTAACAGTAACTTATCTGTGGTCACACAGCCAATAAATGGCTGAACTTGTGCTCTTAGATTTCTTCTTGTATCATAATACATGTGCATAATTGGTAATTAAATGTATATGTACAAATTGGGGTTGAATGCTCAACTTTATTTTTTAATTTTTATTTATTTATTTATTTATTTATTTATTTATTTATTGCTGTGGTTGCACAATTTTAAAAGCTTAGTTTAAATCTATGCTCTTGATCTTGGCCTTCCAGAGCTGTTGTGATCTGGCTGCTGCCTACCCCTGCACTCTACTTTCTGGGGACTTCCCTCTTATTACAGAAACACAAGGCTTCAGGCCTCCAGGGCTTTGCTGGTCCTGTTATCTCTGACTGGCAGGCCCTTCCCTCAAGACCTGTTAGCACAGGTGAAATTTGAAGTGTAAATTTTTGTGCTTTAATGGGAAGCCTCTGTATTGTCTAGAGGACACCTTCCGGGTCATGTGATTGATTCCATGGAAGCAATTTTACAACTCTAAATATTGTAGACAACTGATAGCAATGCAAAATAATTCTTGTTTATAGACATGTAAATTCTGTCCTGTCCACAGAGGTTCAATTCACTTTTCTCCTGACTGTGGAAGAAGCTGGTTTTGCCTTTATTTGCACATTCCTCATCTATGCCTCTGCCACCTCTTTGGCTTCTCCTTTGAACTGGGTATAATGTCTGCCTGGTTGATCAATGAATTAAATGGAATCTTTAGCACATGTGTATCTTCTATCTATATGAGAGTTTGTGATATTATTCTAGTCTGAAAATAATTGTTTGGTAAAGGTGAAGTCTGACCCAGACCCCATGCTCTTTACTCTTATCTCATTCATTCGATAAACCTTCACTGAATACCTACTTAGTGCCAGCCCCTGTATTGGGTGGTTGAGATCAGAGATGAGTCCAATATGGTTCCTGCCACACAGTGACTCCAAGTCAGGCTCACAGGAGAGGCATAGTGACACAGACAAACACTGAGGTATCAAAGTGACGAGTGACTAGCCCCAGTTGGGCACACAGAGAAAGTTTTCTGAAAATCAGGGTAATAATTCATACAATAAGTTAACCCCATTATGACACATACTAAAATTCTATTTAGAATCATTGAAAAAATTTTATTTTATGTCAAATATTAATTGAATTAAGAGAAATAAACCTTGGTAACAACATTTGATTTTTCATGAAATCTCTTAGTAATGATATTTGGTCTGTGCTGTCCTTGGAATAATACTGTATACTTTTCCAAAGAACATTGTTCAGCATTTCCAAATCCCAGGTACAGAACTGATTAGAGTTATTCAAACAATAGTCCACACCTACACAACAGTGGAACCATAAACCTTTCCTGACACCTGGCAAAAGGGGCGAGAGCATGAGTGGATTTGAAATCACAGTCATGTGCCACATGTGACATCTCAGTCAGTGACAGACCACATCTACAATGGTGGCCCTGCAAAGTTATAATGGAGCTAAAAAATTTCTGTCGCCTGGCAACATCATAGTTGTCATAACTTCATAGCACAGTGTGTTACTGTGTTCATGAAGATGCTGGTGTAAACTGCACTGCCAGTCAAATAAAAGTATGGCACATACAATTATGTACAATACATAATGCTTGATAATGATAATAAACAGCTATATTGCTGGTTTATGTATTTGCTATACTATACTTTTTATTGTTTTTTTAGAGTGTACTCTTTCTACTTATCAAATAAAAGTTTTCTGTAGAACAGTGTGCCACATTATGCCAGCAGCAGCCTCGTACATCTTGTGCTTACTGCCTTTCTTAATGCTCCATTTTCTCTTGTGCTTGATTTAATCTCATGTTGTTTTACACAGTAATATGCTATACAGGTTTGTAGCCTAAAAGCAATGGGCTACACCATATAGCCGAGGTGTGCAGTAGGCTGTACCATCTGGGTTTGTGTCAGTGCATTCTGATGTTTGCAGGACTAAATCACCTAATGACACATTTCTCAGAACGTACACCGGTCATTAAGTGGCACATGACAGCAAAATTCAGACACACGTTTATTTAACTTAGCTTTAGATCGGTTATCCAAATACGAGTTTGTCTCTTCACCAAGTCACCTGATATTTTTCATCTTTATATTCCAAGTGCCTTGCCAAATTCATTTATTCATTATATTCACCCATCACTCATTTATCCTAAAATCTACACTGAATACCTGCTTGGATCTGTAGGAGCTTGAGGGGGTATATGATGGGGAAAACCTCAGTTCCTTTCCTCGAAAGTTATAGTCTTATGGACGGGGATGGGGGCAGGGCCCACATGTAAATACCCACAATGCAATTTAATTCGTGTTATTGTATAGTTATATTTAAAGTGCTATGAGGACAAAGGAGGCTGTGATAACTCATAAGGAGTCCAAGAGCTTTCCACCAAAGGGAAGACACAAGGCTAGGCTGGGCTAGACAAATTCGAAATGACAGCTCACTCCCACTTGCAGAAGTATGTGTGTCAAGAGTATTGTTAAAGTATAATGTTCAAAAAGCTGAAAACACGACTTTCTTATAAATGTAAAACAACGATTTCATTCAACTCTTTAATAAGATGTTGAAACCAGTTCAAATGAGAATTGAAGGAACTACGCATTTGTGGTCAATTTAATTTGAAAAACTTAATGAGATTACAGATTGGTTACAAAAATGTTTAATAAACATCACCTTTGAGTTATCAACAGAGAGAATCCTGACCACATTGTATTTATTCCCGGGTTCAGTGAGCTGGGTTAAATACGCTTGCCTACCTCGGGATTTGTGGAGCCCTCCCATCAAGCTTGAGATGATCCTGGCAGGGACACTGTTTAGATGACAAGTAGTCTTGTCCGTTTCTGTTCTTTGTATCCCTCCGTCCTGTATTTCACTTAAAGGATGTAATGGAAGTTTATAGGACAGAAATGTTTAGGCATTTGGTATTTGGGGAAGGGAAGCACACCGTATTTTAAAGTCCATAGTATCGTGGTGTCATAAAAATTACCTGACGCTCAGGAATAGGCAGACGAGCTTCCTGGTGTTCTTCCTCTGCAGCACTGCACTTTGACCTTTGATTGGCTCCCTGTTGATAAGGCTATTTTCAATTCTCTAAGGGCTGAGGTTAGCTTGTAGGATTTTTGTTTTTGCTTTTGTTTTGTTTTGATAGAGATGCAAAATTTCTGACTGTGTTAAGCTTACAGGGTTCACACTGCAGTGACTTTAGTGACATTTCAATGGCAGTGAGTTTACCCAATTTGGGGCTTTCCCAAACCACTTGTAGCAGCAGTGGCAACACCAGCAAAATGAGCCGATTTGCCAAATCTCACTAAGGTACTCCCCTTTCCCAGAGCTTTGAGAAGATTCAATCAACACATAATGATTAAGGAAAGAGCTGGTAGTTTGGGACGAGGGGACAGTGGGGCGAAGTAATATGAAGAAGTTCGTGACTGGCGTTAAGGAGCATGGAGATTCTTGATTTGTGACTGGAATGAAAGACCAAGGATAACACACAGAAGGATCTAAGCCACAGAAAGACACAGTCCATTCTTCACAGAGGCATGAATGCTCTGAAAAATTAGAGCCAGGACACTCAGCAGGAGGCATGGGAATTATTCAGAGCTGGATGATGACGGCTTGGGTATTTTAGAGAAATAGTGAAGCAGAATTCACAGAGTTGGTAACCCATTCATGTGAGGAGTGAAAGAGAATAAAACATGAGCATCTCTGTTTATTTTCTAATTTGAATGTCTGAGAAGAAGGTGGTACCATTTTAAAAAATAAAAATAAATGAAAGTTTAGGGAAAAGAGCCAAAGACAGTGAATTTAATCCTAGACTGTAACAGTGAGCATGGAGTAGGCATTGAAAACCTTGATGAACTGGACAGAACTTAGAGGGCCCGTTGGGTCATTGTTTTCCACAATGGTCTTGCCTGTGAATAACTTGTACCCCCGAGAGTATTTTACAGAAGTGACACAGTCTGAGACTCATGTCACAATTCTGGCAGAGTATGAAGCTTCTGCCATCTTTTTAGTCTATTATTTCTGAGGATTTGAATACCTGCAGTGTGTTAGGGATGTGCAGGGATGCAGAGGTTACTCAGACTGCTCTTTGTCCTCTGAAGGTTCATAGTATCTGAGAAATTAGCAATAGCAGATAAGAACGGAGGATGGGGACGGAGTGTAAGAGTCCCGGAGAGGAGCCCACTGGTCTCCTGGCTGTGGACATCCGCTCTCTCCAGGGCACAAGGTCAGCGGGCCACAAGGTTTACGCGCCTTCATATGATACAAGAAGTCACAGGAGGAAGGGGAGAAAGTAACTAAAAATAAAGTGGTTTCTGATTTGAGTATTTTGCAACATTCTTTGGGTCATTTTAAGGAACAAGTCTCTATGTTCTTGTAGGAAGAACTTGGAAATGAGCAGCCATAGGTGATTTGAGTCATAAAATGTTTAAGGCTTGAGCCAGGCTTCCAGAAATCCTTCAGACATTGCTTCTCCCTAAAGGGAAGAGAAAACTTAATTTTTCTTTCCCTTCTCTCTTCTCCCCACCCCCCTCTTTCTATCCCTCTCTTTCTCTTATTTCTTTCTCTCCAGAACACAGGTGCGAAGAAATACATTGACTCGATCCCTTTACTCCCCAGGCAATAACATAACATCACCAAAGGGTCAGGTACAAGGTGTCAAGCCTTTTACAGGCTCTGCTGGGCAAACATACCTTCAGACTCCTGGGAACAAAACAAAGAGAATCTCTCTTAAGGTTTAATCAACCACTGCAACAGAGATTAAATTGGGAGACATACCCCTCCCCTCTTCACAGAACCTCTTCTAGCAGAAAGAGTGCCAGCTGGGACATAGGGGCACCTGATTTCTGGCTTTGCACTTAACTACGAAACCTGTAGTAAGTCATTTTCCACTTTCCCTGTGGTCCTCGGTTTCCTTCATCACAGTAATATCTGCCTTACAATCCTCACAGGCTTCTTTTGAAGATCAAATCATCATAATGTAAATGGATGAAGTCTCAGAAAGTACAGCATACTATTCAAGTATAAGATGTTCTTGTGGCCATTATTATTGTTCTTATTACTGTATTCCGTCTACTGGAAGGGAGAGTTAATTATGTGAGCATCCCTTTACACCTAGGAAAGGTAAACATGAGACCTTGTTTGGTCCAAGAAAATTTAAATGTGTAGAATCCATTGACTCCAAAGCATGACACATTTTTTAGCATGTCTCTAAATAGCAATTTTATACACACACACAAAGAACAATATCCCTTGGCTTGAGGGTTTTAAGCAAGACTTACTTATTTTCCCCTCTTAAAGAACTTCTAAGGATTTCTGGAAATACTAAATCACCCTTGAATCCATTCATTTCCTACTAATAATCCACAAAAGGCCTTCTGAATAATATACTAAGCTATACCATTGTGAAGAACACTGAACATTCATTCAGGCAAATGCTTCTGGAAAATATAGATAGAGCATGGGACATGAAGCAAAAGGGACTTCATAGGCTCCTCATCTTGTCCTCTTGTAGGGGCTCCCATGTAGTGGGGCATTTTGGTGGAGAAAGAAAACCGGACAATGTGCTAGGGATGGAAAGTTCTCCACCATATCTGTAACACACACTTGTCGATCACTTGTTGATATGCTACCCCGCCATTGCAGCCCCCCAAAAGACCCTGTGGTCCATTCACATGGGGACTAAACAAGGTCCCTACATTTCAGGTTTTCTCAGGTTATTGCAAATCGAGCTGTTGACTATTTATCTCTGCTCAGGAGATCTTTATCATGGTAACTTTCTGTCTGATTTTATTTTCAATCAATAGGAGTGTGATTTCATTACTTCATCATCAGTTCATTAAGATTATTCTGCCACTTTGTGCCAGACACATTGTCATAGGCCCTGGGGAGACAGGATATGCACAGCCCTGCTTCACGGTGCTTACAGACCAGTGTACCATTGGCTGGGGTCAAGAGTAGGATGTGACCACTGAGAATCCTCTGTGTTTTCAGATTTCACACTTTCTGAATGCCACATGTCTAATATGTTTGTTTCCATTGGTTTGTTTATTTGTTTGCTTGTTACTGAAACTTGTGGTTACTATTCTGCCAACCCAGAATGAAATAAGTTCTTAAGGAAGAAATCAGGTTAACTTGACCTGTGTAGACAGAGAAGCTGGATGATTAGAATTCCCCCAAATCTGCATGGAAGCCAGGATGTTCTGTGCTGCTTCCTGCAGATCACCTCAAGCCATCAGAAAATAAATTGTCCTCAGCCATGTCCTCAGCAAAGGCTGCAGGCTGCAACATAGGAGAAGGCAGAGCAGAGAACAATACTATGATAAAAAGGGTTTGTTGAGAGATGAGAACAAAATGTTTTCAGTGAGAGTTGGGTAAAGTCTTGCAAACCAAGATGAAGGATACACAGGGGAATCCTTCTCAAGGCTGAACTGGTGACTAGAGCAATTTTACCCTCCCTTAAAAAAACTGGCATTGATTAGTGAGTGTGACTATACGGGCTATTTGGGGCTTTAGTTTTCATTCCAAAAACCTGGCAGCATCTCTCACCACTGATCTCCCCAAATTGATGGATGGTAGCAATTATATGGAGTTATTTATGTAATGTGTTGTAATAGCAGCACACGTTGGCTGTCACTTTGACCCAGACACCCCTTTGCCCAATTATAAAGAAACCTCATCACGGAGCTGCCTTCAACCAAGGGCCAGGGGAAGAAAGGATAAAAAAAAAAAAAAAAAAAAACTCTTTACTCCTCCTCTCAAGGAAATAGAAACTCTGAAGGGCTTTAAGGAAATAATGCCTCTTTGGTAAGAATACTTAACATATCGTTCAGTATTAAATTGTCTTTGTGATTTATCAATTCATTTGGGCATTTATTCCTGCCTGTTCTTGTAGCAAACAAAGATTATTAATTTAAAGGCTAAATACCATTTTTCCACTAAATGATGTTTAATGACCATGTATTAAGTGCAAACCATTGGTCTTGTCTCCAGGGAGGTGCCAAGGTGAACTATAGCTCCTGTGTTCTGGAAGCAAGGTGTCTGGTGTATTTAAGATGAGAACAGGAATAATAAGCATAATAGTCACCGATCTCATTTACTGAGTGCCTGCTGTGCACCAGACTTTGCACTAGGGGCTTTGACATATCATCTCTTATAACACTGGAATGAGATCATCTCTTCTCCCATGTGCTTGCCTTTAATCACTGATGTCTTTACTCTTCCATGAGCACTAGGTGAGCTCCCACCTCAGGATCTTGCACTGTTTCCTCTACCTGGACTGTTCTTTGCCCAGATATCCATGTCTCACTCCCTCACCTCATTCAGCTCTCTGCTTAAACATCCTTTTATCTGGCAAGCCTTTTCCTGACCCCCGCCTAAGGTAGGCAAGCAGCATCTTCACTCTTACCCCACTTAGTTATCTTCAGAGCACTTGTCACTCCTGACAAATCAAAGATCCTTTTGAAATTGACCAGGAATCAGATAGCGGTGATAGCTGTGCAATGTTGTGATATGCTACAACCTTATGAATGGTACCTTTTAAAAGGATGAATTTTATAACATATGAATTATATTGTAATACAGCTGTTTAATAAAATAATAGAATGAAAATGGTTTATGGTCTGTTTCTCCCCGTCTAACAGACATGCGGCACTTCGTTCTCTTCCCAGTTGTATTCTCAGTGGTTAGAGAAGCACCAAACAAAGAGTAGCCATTCATTAAATCTTGCTGCATGAATGAACATATGAAAAGGAAACTTGAAAACTAAAAAACCACTGACTAGCCACAAGGATGTTAGCCTTGTTAACTTCATAGGTGACGATCAGTTTCTCCTAGGAGTCAGATCAGGATAACTCCTGGCATCGTTTATCTGATTCTCTAAGAATTAGTTGGGCTTCTAAATTCCTTTTCTTTTCTTCTTTGTTCTTCTTCTTTTTTTTTTCAGTTAATTGCAATGTCATAAAACAGAAGTATTCACACAAGGGCTCTGCCAATTACAACAAAAGAACAAATAGCTTGTTCTTTGGAACCTCAGTTTCCATATCTATAAAATGGGGGTCATAATATCTTACTAAATTCTTATGAGGATCAAGTAACAGAATATATGCAAAATATTCTAGCAACTGCTAAATGTATAATAAACAAGCAATCAGGAGTGTTTTCATATCTACCAAAGTATCAGTGAGAGATCTTGAAGATACTCGAATTTAATCTTCAAGTGCGAAAACCTAAAAAAAAAAAAAGTTTTTTCACTTCTCAAGAACTGTTAACCTGGATTTCTTGTTTCAAAGCAAGAAGAAAATGCCATGACTGCCTTCCACTGGGTATCTAGTTTTAGTCCTATCTCCCATCTGTGTGAATACAGACCTCTTTACTTCTACACATGAGGACTGCTCAGCATGGCAGAGTGGAAGAAGTGCTGGTTTTCCCGCCATATTTGAACCTGAGAACTGCCTCATTGTAACCTTGAGCAAGGAGCTTGACCACTCTGATCATCAGTTCTCTTACCCATTCAATAGGAACCATATGCAAATCTCTCTCTAACTCTCTCTCTCATTCTCTCTCTCTCTCTCCCTGAATCAAAGTGTAATGAAGTAACAGACATGCAAATACAGTTCACATTTCTAATAACATGAGCACCTTCTGTTTTCTACCCCTACTCATTGGATGTCAGCTTTAAGGACCATTCAGAAATGCTTTCATTCATTCACTCATTCAATCTTTAAATATTACATGAACACCTACTCTGTGCCATGATGGGCTTTGAGGAAACAAGGATTTCCAAGACAGATGCCAGAATTCAGTCATTCCCCTTGCAGAATGCAGTGTCTGCAGGTCCCCAGGTGGACCTCTCTGCCGGCCCCCGAGCCCCATTCTAAGTGAGCAATGAGACCTGGGCTCTGCAGAAGCAAGCAACCTACTAGTTCTTCCTCTTCTTCCCTCTCCATGGTCTCAGTACTCTAGGAGTTTGAATTCCTGGAAGGAGGAAACTTTCGTCTCTCCTCCGGTCACACAAATGAACTAAGGCAACCCATTCTCAAGCCTCAAAGATCAATAGTATAAGAAGCTGGGATGCCATTAGACAGGGCTGTAGTCTCAGGCAACATCAGAAGCTCCAGGTTCATCAGGCTTCCCCCACACTTGGAAATGCATCTGGCTGTTATTAGAATGTTAAAGAATCCCATGGACATACCATTTCAGTGAACTTTCTCTGCATCACTGAGGTTTTCATTTCAAAAGGAGAGGTTTTCCTTCTTCCATAGACCAATAGCTTTACTGAGAAAAATGAATTAATCTTGGTAATAAGGTGATTTAAAGCATGGAATAGAATGAGCAGAATTCAGCTCCTTGACTCCCTTTGTAAAAAGTCCTGTGCAAATATCAGAGCACATTTATTCTTTCCCTTAACCACAATGTGGCGGGAGGAATACATCTTTACTTCCAGAGGATGCTGCCTGCATTATGCTTGGGAAAGAAACAGCTCACCCCTGGCCCTTGTCATCAGCTTTGACTTTTTGGCCAGGAGAGATTACTGTCCACGCTGTCACAAGCCTCCATGGCTAGGTAGCACTATGTGTCTATAAATTTAGATGTTTAGTTCTGCTTTCAAGTTTCGTGCTTGTATTGTCTGGATATGACGTTCGCCACATTGATCAATTTCTCTTAAAACATCAGATTATTTTATATATCATAAACTATCTTATAACACATCACAACATGCATTATCTCATTTAATTTTTATTACAATCCTGTGAGGTAGGTATAATCTTTTTACAGAGAAAGAAATCAAGACTTAGTAATTTTATAAGAAATAAAATGAAAACCCAAATTTAGGTCCTCAGATTTCAAATCCAGTATTTTTTATCTAGTCAACCACTGTCTTGCAACATTTTCATGGAGCCCTCTTGGAAATTAAATACATATAATATAACATATGTAAAATAAAGATATGTATGATTGTTCTTATTTTATGGGCAACGATGAGAAACCGAGGTGCAGTTTAGCCGTGATGCTGCAGAGAACAGCACTCACTTCTTTTCTCTGTCTAGCCTTTTTGCCATAATCCTGGAAATTTAAAGCAGTTTTAATGAACTGAACATTCTTTAAATGCTTAGTCTCCATCTGAAAAAATCGGTATTGATTTTGTTTTCTACATTGGTAAGTGAAATTGGCAAGACCGAGAGTGATCCCTAAGGAGAGAAATGATCTGAACCCCCCAACCACAGCCAGAACCACTTGTGACAGGCGAGCTTTCCAGGGAAGCACCCTCAGAGCCAGCCAAGTTCCAGCACGCACAGAAGCAGTTACTGAAGTGGGGAATGGCCTTTAGCCCATGCATGCACAGCGTTACCTAAGCCTCCAGTCGATCCTTGGAAACCTCATAGTGACTATGACATGGGGTTGAGGACATAGGCTTAGAATCGACTTGCCTCCATCTGAATTTCAGCTCCATCATTTATTAGCTATTTGACCTTGAGAATAATAACAGTATCAACTTCACAGGGTTGTGAAGATTAAATGAATTAACATGTATAAAGTCTCTGAGAGAGTCCCCAATACACAGTAAGTACTTCATGTGTGTGAGCAGATCAAAGTGGAGCCCAATGTCTTATCTGTTGGGATTTTCCTCCTTGTCCCCCTCCAAAGGCCCACCTCCCAAAGCTGACTCTTCTTTTAGCAGAGTTGCACACTTAGATTAATAAGCCGCTGGGTAGTCTTTTGTGGGGGACTTGGGAGGGTGGGGGATGACATCTGAAGTCCCTGCTGTGTTTTCACCCTTGTAAATTTCCTCACCCCATATTCTACAGTTAACTGGCTTTCTTTTCCACTCCATTCCCCCGATCCTACTTTACTGAGAAGTGAATGTAGCTTTCCCCACTTTGCAACCTGAGACTACTATCATTTAATTTTCTTTAAATAGTCCAGAGCCATGGTGATGAAAAAAAAGAAAGCATTTTAATAACACTACATTTTTTAATAAGAAAGACAACAAAAGTCAACATGTACATACTTGTCTTTATTTAAAACCTCTTCTATATTATATCTGAAATCTGTGACAGCTTTTTCTGCTCAATATTTAAAAATAGCTTAATCCCTCTTTTAAAGAAAAGTTTCCCTAAGGACCAGCAATTCACTGCCAGTGTCAAAATGAGGTGAAATATGGAAATAGCTTTAACCAGCAACATGTCGTCTCAACTTACACTTGTTACACAGCAAAGTATAGCAAAAAGAACATGAATTGAAAATTAAAAGACCCAGACTTTCCAGATCATTGCTTCCCCTATTTATGATTTGCTATGTGATACTGGGTAAGATTCTCTCTGAAACTCCATTTTTTAATTTCAAAACAAGGGATTTTAATTTTCTTTCTTTCTTCCTTCCTTCCTTCCCTTCTTCCTTCTTTCCTCTTCTTTCTCTTCCTCTTCTCTTTTTCTTTCTTCTCCTTCTTTTCTCTTTCTTTTTTTCTTTCAAGTAATAGAAGCACACACTTCACCCCATTAAGTGAAATTCCATCCAGTTGTCCAACATATTAAACATGAAGATGGATATGCTCTTTGTGATGCTCCTCTTCTTGCTTTTGGGAGTGTACATGGCAGTTAAACAGCAGTCTAGGGCTCCTTGGAACCCAGCTTTTTTTTTTTTTAATAAAAACGTTGACTTTCAGGATGAGACAGCATATTGTACAGTGCAAAGTACATGCACTTTGGAATAAGACAGACCTCAGTTCAAACCCCAGCTTACGTTTGCTCTGACCAGGGTGTGACTGTAGATAATTCATTTTCATGAGTTGTTCCTTGAGTCCTTATTTCTTCATCTATAAAATGGGGATAGCAACATCTCTGAGGATTAATAGAAGAAATTTTAAAGAATGAGTTAAGTTCCTAGAATATAGTAGGAGCTCAATAAATAGAACCAATTGTTTATTACTGAGAAGGCCGAATGTTCCATCCAACATCTGTAGTCCTGGCATAGCTATTAATAGCAAACCCTCTCACTCTTAAAAGACCCTGGTTTAGACAATAAATTATATGGCTATTATCATCTCCTAAAATGATAGGCCTCTTTTGATTCTTGGACTTTCAAAACATGTAGGAGTCTGTTGGCTGAGTCTTAGAATCCCACAATGGGCCACAGACAACCTTTTAATGTCAAAGCACAAGAATGCAATTGATGCTGTTGCAGAGGTAGGCAGGCAGCTCGCAGACACAGAGAAAACATTTGTTTAATGCTTTTATACTTCACCAGGGGAGAAGTGCCCTCAACCCAATAACTGGCAACTTTTATGGACATACACATTTGGGAGTCCGAATGGACAAGGGTACTTAAGAAAGCCAGCGCTTCAAGAAAGCCAACATTTGCTCATGTTAAGACAGTATGTGTTTGGAGCAGGCAACCCCTCACTCATTTCATGTCTCTTGCAATCTCAATGTTTCTTTTTCCCCCTTGTTGAACACAGGCATGAGTGATTCACTCACACTGTTAGGAAATAAAACACTTGAATTGTAAACTCAGAGCTGGGAATAAGAGAACACTCATCTTAAGAGTGTATTCTAATACAAAAAAAAAAGTGTGTGTGTTCAAGTGGGTATTATGTGTGTTCGTGTGTGCCTTGTGGTTATAATCAAGCAAATCCATTATGAGCCAACAAACATTGGTGGACTTTTTTTAGTGTTGGTGAGTCTGTTCTCATACCATTGGCTCATTTGTAGAACTGACTAATCTCTTCATTTAAAGCTAAACACTTCAAAACTGTGTTTTAAGCTTTTACATCAGCCTTGAGAATAAGAAAGTAAACGCAAGCATCACTTACCACTTTGGCAGCCTCAACAAACAGCATTTTGGAGTGTTAACAGCCCTTAATGGAGACTCTCACTGCTGTTAGTTAAACAAACAGGCATTAGGTCGAGGGAAGCAGTCAGTGGCCCATCCACATACTGACTGTACTCGGTGCTGGCCTCGGCTCACTGGGAGTGCATTCCAGCTCCAGCACCTTCTGGTGGCATTTACTACCCAGGAAACGGAAGTCTTATTGTTTAAATGCCCAATGGAAACATGTGGTTGTTAACAGACATCGTGCCATCTTCAAATGTTAGAGATGACCTTGGAGATGGAATTTGAATATTTAAATACTGGCATTTCTGGAATATTTTCATGACTTATAGCATCAGTGGGGCAGCAAGTTTAGAACAATCAATGACCCTTCTTGACTATATTTGCGAACAGCCACTCATCCCCTCTGGAGAAAGAAGGGCTGGTGTTGGTGGGAGGGGTAGGCAATATAAAGGTTTTCATGCAAATGACTGTGCTGTTGTAGAGCGGGATCTACTCTCAAAGCCAGGCTGCATTAGCCTGTTTTAAACAACCTGGAGTTTAAACAGGGGTGACTTAACACTGTCTGTTCTCCCCTTTTTGTTCACAACTAATGATAACTCCACCTATCCTCTCAGGTCCACTTTAAATACCACTCACCTTTTCTAGGAAGTTTTTTCTCCCTTCACCTTTCCCAGTGAGAAATTACCTTTTCTCTTCTGAATTCCCACAATACAAACCTCGAGTCATGTGAGTTGCATGTAATCAACGCAGGTACCTCTAATTATTAGAAATCCTGGCTGCATATTTGAATCCCTTGGGAGCCATTTTAAAAAATGCTCTCCAGGTGATTCCTGTATGCAGATAGAATGGAGAACCAACACTTTTCTGCAAAGAAATTCTGATTCTGCTTATCTGGTGTAGGGTCCAGCAATTGTCATTCTTACCAGCATCCTGGGGCAGAGTCTCCAAGTTTACACTTAAGAAATATCACCGTGGCCCTTATGTTTTAGATGGGGCCTGATAACTAAGAGATTAATGTCACTTTATAAGGCATATGCATCCTGGCAACTGGAGAATCCTTCAATCTTCTAAGCATTTTGATGTCATTTACATAAACAAGATCAGAGGCATCCTACCTGATGAAAGAGAGAGGGCTGAACGTGTGAAAGTGGGAGAGGGGAGTAGGTACTGGGACAGAGGAAACTGGGACCACCAAGGCTGGGGGAAAGGGAAAGCAGAAAACTATGACCCTGGCATATGGTGACCATGTCCCAGAACCAACTTTGAAGAATGAAAATATTTCAGGAGAATGCTATAAATCATTTGCTCCAAAATGTGCAAAGCAATCTTCTTGCTCCATTTCCCCTTAAGAATCTTGAGTAAAAGAAGTGCTAGAAGCCTTCTTCGCTATAGGTGGGGTGGAAATAGGGAGAGGACTTGAAGAGACAGAGTAGGAACTGAAGGACAGCTCACATCTGTCTTCCATGTGTGGGCTTCATGTCCTAACATGGGCCTGTTACACAAAACAGGTGTTCAACAAATATTTGTGAAACAAATAGAATTACTGAGAAAAAGCTCAGAAGGAAGATCAGGGTTCCTACCACCACAAAGGACTGACGAGGGTAGAAAGAGAAACAAAGTGTCCTCTCCTTCATCAGTTTACAAAGGCGAATCATGACCTCCTCTGCTTCAAGCTACACAGCGCACAAATGTGTGCCAAGAAAGAGCTGGCAACTTTAAAGCGTATAGAACCAAAGAACTATCCACGTGATATTGGCCTGGCTTTGGGTGTTTGGCTGTTGTTATTGTTTTGGAGAGTTTTGGCAAAAAATAAAAATAAAAAATAAATAAAAAATAAAAAATAAAATAAATAAAGAGGGCATTCAAAACACATAGAGAAAACGTCTCACACACCTTGTATCCTGATGTTCACAAGGAGGGCATATCCATCCAAGTGCCAGCTGGTCGAGTGAAATTTTGCCCTGAGTCCCATCTGTTTTAGGCTGAAGTGACAGACACAGCCTGGGGCTTCTACTTACAGTTCAGATATGCACAGCTCAGCAGAAACTGTGCCCTTCTTCTGCACGTTATTTCTAAACCAGCAGAGTTCACATTAATGACTTTTGAAACAACTGTCTTAGGACTCACACTGAAGCATAGGGAGACCTAAGGTAGAACAAGGAGCTGGTACTTTCCTTCTCTAGTCCTCTTGAGGTGGGATAGATATGCTTTGTTTTTATCTGCCCAGCGTCCTTGGGACTGCTTCTTCCTCTGTATCATGCCAGCAGAGCTAGCAGACTCCACATCTACCAGCATCCCCTTCCTGATCCTAGGGTTGGACAGATCACTCCAGATCAGCCAGTCCCAATGCTGTGTGTCTCTAGCAACAGTGGTTGGTCCAGGTGTAGCTGTCTAATCTAAGCAAAGGCAATCAAAATCTTGCTGGGGTTGATAAATGGTCGTTGGAAGTTAATAAGCTAGAATTCATGAGAATCTAGAGATGTAAGTGGACAGAGCCTGTCCATGGGATAGAGCCACTACCCAAAAAGATGGTGAACTAAGGAGTGAAGAAAGGCTGAGCCCCAGTGTCACTGCTGGAAACTCTGAATCCAGCTGTACCTCAAGGCAGATCATTGCTGGACTTGCCAGGTACACAAAATGCCATTTGTTTGTTCATGTATCCTTAGGGTCATTTTAAGTTGGGTTTCTATAGCTTACGATGAAAAATGTTGGAATAAATATAAATGAATATAATATACTTTTATATTCAAGTCACCTTCATGAAGCGAAATGGAACAATCACTGCGGTTATTGATTAAACACCCATTTGGCGGCAGGACCTGTACCAAGACAGTAAATGTCTATCTCCTTTGAACATCTCACTAACAAATGAAGACATCTGAGGCTCAAAGAGGTTGCTCCACATTGACAAAAACCCGCTGAGCTAATCGGTGGAGGAGCACGGATCTCAATGTGGATCTCAATGCGCACCTCGGTTTACATTCTCTCTGCCCTCTGCTCCCAAAGGAACAGTGTACATGTGGGATGACCTCATTATCTGGAATTAGCAATAACATTTGTGCTTATTTAGTTAACAGAGTGCCAGCACTCCTCTGTGACTCTTAGCCTTCAACACAGTTCTTTCGTCCTACACAAGACTCTACACTTCCAAACCAGGCCCCTGTGGGAGGCAGAGCCTGGCTGGGAAGCCGGTGGCAAGGCCTCTCTGCAGGTCAGTTGAGTTGCCGGTGCCACGTGCCAGGCTTGCTCCGCCATTAGCACTTGATGACTGAAAGCTGGAGTGAGAGACAAACACTAAGGCGGTGAGTTTCAACCAAGACCAGCCATTTTTGTGGTCCTCAGTGAGACCATCCATTATTTGCCGAAGTGGGGAAGCTGAGGAGAGTGATGGTTCTGATATACTGGAAACAGGAAGGGAGCATATCCAAGCTTGTCTGCCCTCATGCTCATCTGCCCATCCTCCTACTTCCTCTCCTACCTGCCCCCTGAAACTACATGGGAATAACAGCCTGAAAAATACATCTCAAAGGCCCATTAATAAGTTTTTTTCTTTATTTGAATATCGATTCTACTTCCAGTTATGAAAAAATGCACAGTTTCCTTTATTTAAATTCCCATTCCAATTTTTGAAAAATGCCTGGGTGAAGCCCTGTACTACCTGTTCATTGCCTCTGTGACTTCAGGCAAGAACACAGTCTCTCTGAGCTTCAGTTTCCTCTTCTGTAAATGGGAATGATGCCATCACCCAAAGGTATCACAAGAATTAACAAGGCGACATGCCATCACTCCTCCCGGTGCCTGGCATGTGGAAGATGCTCCATAATTGTAAATATTTCCCAAGAGCATTCACGGTAACAAACTTACTTAACGCATGCTGGGCTCTGGCTCCTCTGTCTAATCTTGAGTTGCTGCCTATTAAGTGGCCAACTTCTTCTAAATGGAGCGAGAAGTGAGAGATAGCTTTTCCCATTTTTCAAATTTATAACTCTAGAATTCCCACAGCTGAATAGATGGATCAGAGCTAACTTAAGGCCACAGACTTACTATCCCAGTTTAATCAACAATCGTGTGAACTGCTTTGATGCTAAGGTTAACTGCGTGTTACTCGTGGGTGCAATGGTGATACAAGACATATCTTGGAAAGCACGGTGGAGGTCTTGGGTTTTGAACACTGCCCTTCACCTCCAACTGAAGCCCCAGGGCCACAGGTTGGGTGCAAGAGAAGAGAAAGGAATAAGAGACTCTGAACACTTCCTAAGGCGACGGCCTTTTATTGCTGCACCTCCCACTCTGCAAAGGCCCGGGGCAGACCCACATGTCCACCTCTAGGGTGGAGGGGTCACCCAGCCTCCAGACAATCACAGGGGTACTCAAGTTCAGGCAAAGCCTGTTCTAGAACTTCCCCACTAGTCCTTGTGTGAACTAGAAAGGCAGGGATTCTGGGAAGAAGCTTGCCTCCACAAATGTTTCTGTCTAGGTAGAAGTATCAGGCACAGTGATTTGCAATCCTTAATATATGTTATGAATCGCCTTAGGATCCTATTAAAATGCAGATTCCTGTTCAGCAGATCTGGAATAGGGCCTGAGAATCTGTGTTTCTAACAAACTCCCAGGTGATGCTGATGCTTCTGGCTCAGGAACCAGGTTTTGAGACTAGTAAGGCTCTAGGACATAGGAAGTTCATAGTAATGTTTGCTAATTAATTAGTAATAGATAAATTGATGAATGGACATACAAATGAATAAAACAGGAAAAGTAGATTAAGATGAAAACTGTTATTCAAGGCTAGATTGGGGTCGGAAACTATACCTTCGGACTTCCATATTTAACTTTTATCCCCTCCATATATTCCTTTTAATTCTTTTTGCTCTATTGTCTCTCTCCTCCATGATGAGGCAGTAGAAAGAGTAAAGTCACTATCTCTGGTATAATCTCTGAGTCTCAGTGTCCACATCTATACAATGAGAATAATACCATCTAGCTTACAGTTGTTGCAAGGACTGAATGACTCATAAGAAAAGCTCAAGAAATGGTAGCTATTGACTATTACTCATATTAATTAACTGGAAAAGATAACAGATTCTCTCCTTCACATAGAAAAAAATGAGAAGAAAATATTACTTATATATCTATCTATGTGCTGACACTGTTCTAAAGCATTTAGGGTCTACAGTGTTATGCCAATTTCACAGATGCAGAAAGTGAGCCTTAGAAAGAATAAACAACTTTTATCCAAAGTCACAAAGTAAAGTAAGTAATGGGGACATGTTGTTTCTGATTCCAAAGCCACGTTCTTTCCCCCACATCCTGGCTTCCCCTGAGCCCTGGTCGTGGGCAGCATGCCCCAGTAGAACAGACTACTCCATAGTAAAAGGCTCTAACTATTTGCTGTCGAGGCTCAGCTTCTGACCCACGTCTGGGCTCATTCCTTGGCTGCAAAGCAGACAATCTGTTTACATGACACAGGACTGGGATGGCAAAGTCTTCAGTGCCTATTTGTCTGCTTTTGCCTTTTCCTCTCAGACCTTTAATGAGTCAGTTATGCTCAAATCCAAGGACAGCGTGTGCCCAACTCACTCCAACTTACTGAGAAGGTGTCTGAAGTCCTGAAGGTCACTGGGTAAAAGTGTCAAAGCAGACAGACAGATGACCTCTTGCCTCCTTGCAGGAGGGAGCTGTTTGTTGAGCAAAGGGCTCAGGGCATCCTCTCCAAGTCCCAAACAGGTCTGAATCACCAACCTCACTTTCCAACCACAAATGTTTTCTTGCCCATTGCCAGGTTTCAAGTCGGGTAGGTAGGATCTGCCTGATGGAGCTCTAGAAAAGGCTGAAAGAAATGTTGTGTTCACTACTATAAATCCAACTTCCTGGTCTCTAGCCCAATTGTGCCTTAGTGTTGCCCCACCTGGGACGGAGATGGCTCAATGCTCCCCAGAGATTCCTGCTCTCCTTCTATAGCATAGCATTGTCACTGGGACATGACTGCCATATCAGTGACCTCATTTCCCAGCACCTCTTGCTTTTTGTGGGAGTCATGTGACCACTTCTCACCAATGAGAGGAAGCAATATGTCTGTCTCCTAGGCCAAGACATGCCTTCTCTACTCTCTTCTTTCTTATCCTAAAGAGAAAGAAGCCACAGGTAGAGTCACCTGGGTCCCTGACTCACCAAGTGGGAAGGCTTCCTGGAAACTAGGAACACCCATGCAGATAGCTGGGCAAGTGAGAAATAAAGCTTTATTATTTTGAATCCACTGAAACTTTCAGATTGGTTTGTTATAGCATGTGGCATTACTTTTGCTAGTATATGCACTAGGGCTGGGATAAGAGCATAAATTCTGACTGGCCCCTTGGCACTGTGTGCAGTACATTGTGCTCAGAACTTCACCCCTGGGATCTCATGGAGCCCTCATACGATTCTGATGGATGATCACCATCTCCATCTTAAAACATAGAAACCTTGGCTCAGAGATGTTAGATCATTTGTTCCAGGTCATAGGGCTAGAAAGTGGGATACATAGGATTCAAACAAATGTTTTTCTGTATTTTGTAAGGAGCCTTTCCTTTTGCTACCTCTAGGCAGTGTGATTCCGAGGTTCATCAGAAAGATTGTTTTTCCACAGTTCTTCCTGGGCACGATCCACCATCTGAATGCACTTACTGGTTTATAGGACTCCCCTCCTACAAGGACCTGCCTTGTGGTCCCGGAAGGGTGAGAACAGAGAGGAAGAGTGAAAGCTGATTCCTCACCCCTCTTACCTGGCCACCCATGGGACAAAGGGAGCCCTCATAGGCATAGAAATAACCTTCCCAAACCCTCTCACCTAAGTCTGGCACCGACCCCAAAAAGTAGCAGCAAGTTTGGTTGAAGTCACTTTAGAGTGGAATGAAGATTGCTAAAGTGGGTCTTCAACTTGCTGTTGGCAGGTCATAGTGAAACAGAGTTCCAGTAACTTTCCCAATTGAGGTGACTCAAAAGTATTCAAATTAAAATTTGTAAAGGTGGTCAGAGTGTAAGGTGTGAATTATGCAGTACTGGGTTTCAATCAGGATCATCAAGGACAATTCTAGAGGGTTCTTACAACACTGACAATAACACGCTCAAGTGAAAAAAGTATTGAGCTTGGAGTAAGAAGCTGGAGGTCTGTGGCCTGCCTCCCTGGCTTCATGTCTTGAGAAAGTAACAGTGTTTCAGAGCCATAGCATTCTCATTTCCATAAAGGTGACAATAGTGGGGCAGGTGCCACCCTATCTTGTTTAAAGCACTTTCAGGAGATTTCCTTTTTTTATCTTTATGCTCAGCAGCTTCAGGCCTTAGCAATTGTATCTGAATAATTGCAACAGGCCCCTGGAAGGGGGAGAGTGGTTACAGTGCCTTCTGCTTCTGCTCCCCTCATCATTGTACTCAGTGAGATCATCCATCAAAAGTTTCCCACAATCCTCAAGATAAAATACAAGGTCCTTAGCCATTCAAGGAATTCTGTGATAGAACCCTGACACTCATTTCTATTGTATGTCCTTTACTCCAGTCCTTCATCCTACACTTGATCCCAATGACAAATCTCACACTTCCCTGTACAACTTCCTGCTACTTAGTCCTTTCAACTCCTCCGATATGTTCTTCTCTAGTCTGTTACATGTTTAAACTTTATCTTTCAAGACTGATGTCAATACAACCACTTCTAGAAAGTCTTTCCTGATACCCACAGCTGGGACTCCCTCTTCTGAGCTCAGGCAGCAAGATTTACTAGGCCCTGATATTTTCAAACTTGTTGATTCATTATTTAATTACATTTCTTATCTCCCCTCCCAGTTTCCTTAGAAAAAGAATTCCACCTTCTTCATCTATGCATTCTGTAGCACCTAGAATTGTGCCTGGTACAAATTTGATATTTGGTAAGTTTACTAAGTTAATTCAAAATCATAAGTCAAGGAAAGACTCACAAAGGGCAGTTGATAAGAGAGAGTATTAGAGTAAGCCATGCTGCAATAACAAGTAAATCTTGACATTCAGGGCTTTTATTAAGATTACCTCTCCCTCTACTCGCAGACCCTCAGGGGTTAGACAGCTACCCAGAGCAGAGCTCTTCCAGTCAGCAATGCAGGAATCCGGTTTCTCTCAAGAATCCTCAGACCTTTGCCTCTGGCTGTGCAGATGTGTTTGAGAGATTGTGGAAGTCTGCATAGGACATTTTATGGCCAGTTTGGAATGGATAGACATTCTTTATACTTGAAGTGTTGTCTGTGTTGTCTATAAAACCAACAGCACTGGTACTTCCTAAGAGCTTGTTGAAATGAAAAATCACTTGAGACCTACTGAATCAGAGTCTACATTTTAACAAGATCCCCAAGTGATGGGTGCACACATCACAGTGTGAAAAAGCACTGGTGGACATCATTTCTGCACACATTCCATTGGCAAGAACTCAATTACATGGCCCAAACTAACTGCAAGGAAGGCTGGGAAAATGTATCCTACCCTGATGCCTAGAAAAAGGAAATGGATTTTTCTAGCCATAGACACTGTCTATTGTGTAAAAGGGAATGGATCCATTACCCCTTCCTGGTCAACCAAGTCATACGCGAGCTCTGTACCTTGGTCACTCACTCTGAAATAGCAAGGGATAGCTGAAAGGTCTCTGCCTGCCGAATAAGGGACAGACTTTCTCAAATTGGTGGGATACAGCAGAAGGTCAGAGACTGTTAATTTATCTGGAGGGAGATGGAAGCCAGGTGAAAAGTTATGTTAAAAAAAAAAAAACTTTCAGCAAATGAAGTTGAAAGAACATTTAAACAGCTTGTGTTTTCTGAAGAAAAGAGCTCCCTGCTGCTCCCACCAGTGGTCCTTCAATAGTGCAGAGGCCACAAGCAGCCTCAGTAGCAGGCTGGAACAATCCATTGTTCATTTTCTGTGAAGTTCTGACCTGTTAGATTAACTGTGTTCACTATTTCCATCGGTCATTGTTTCTGGTTCTCATTAGTTGAAATTTATTTTAATTATTCTTTGACTCTATTTTTCCAGAGCACAAGGATTTAAGGTTCACATACTTTCATCTTTACTTTATGATTGGTTAGTTAACCAGCACTGAGTAGGGGGTGAGGCGTTGAAGGAAACTGTAAAAGTCCTTTTTCATGTAAATGTGTAGACCACTTAACAAGAAAACTCAAAGGTCCTTTGTAATATTTGTACTTGATGGCATTTTACTTGGGAAATATTGTTAAGTCAGCTCTGATCTTAAGTTTTAAAGCATTTCACTAAAATAAAAAAAAAGAAAACATAAAATTTCATAATATGAATTAGCTTGATCTTACATGTGCCAGACCAAAAAAAAAAAAAAAAACAACCCTGAAGCAATCAAAATTTCCCCATCACCACCGAGAGCACATCGCTTTTATAGCCGAACATCCTTGTCCAAATATATTGTACTTTTATTTTTAAACCAAGGGGAAATAAATAATTTAGAAACCCAATAGGAAAAGAAAATAAATTATTAAGAAGTATGTATCTTGAAAAGCATTTCTAGTGCTGAGTATAAATTGGCATTTTATATCCATTCATATAATTTAATATTGAGTCAAGATAGCGTTACCGCATTCACTCGTGAGCTGCAAGGGTGAATGGGTAATGTACATATGTGTGCCATCCGTCCTGGGATAATTCTGCATTGTTAGAGGGCCATATATCTTTTCTCTTCCTTTTGCTTTCATTTGAGGGTAGGCCGCCTCTCTTGAGGAAAGAATCTTCTCATGGCTTCAACAACTGGATTGATGGCTTCCAAGTCTTTCTCTCCAAAATCCACCTTGCTCTTGACCTTTATACTTATATAAACAATGCAATGCTAGACACTTTTATTTTCCCTGTCTTAAAAGTAGCTTACTATCATCTCCCAAAACTTCTTATGTTTTCTTGTATTTTCTAGGAATATTTGTTGAATTATTGAGGAAGGTAGAGATTCATTCTTGATTTTCCTCATTTTTATCTCCACAGAATTAGTATGATCCTTTATATACATTTATGTTTACCCTACTTCATCACCCCCCAAAAAGAAGCTGAAGTAAATTTTTAAAAAATTTGCGATACAATACAATGGAAATGATCAAAGTTATCATGGGAATGGCAAAATAATTTGAAAAATTGAATGAAACCAAGGGAAGACCGATTCCCAGCACTGTGTAGCAGGAAGTTAGGACACATATAAGGGTCAGAGTTTTCCAAAAGTTAGAGCAAAGTGGGAAACACTGATCAAGAATGTGTGATTCATAGTGTCTGTCAAATTAAAAGAAATATATTATTTCCAGCTGTTTAAGGGGAGTATGGTTTTATTATTTCACAAAAGCAATGCCAACAGATGAGGATGGTATCAGTTTTCATACAAGAGGACTTGGGCCAAATGAAACCTCCTTGATTGCCTACCTTGTCTATTTAATAATTATATCATTGACAATGGACTTAGGGAAATACCTCGGTGAATACTTAATTAATCTTTCCTTGAGGATTCTCTGAAAAAGAGTAGAAGTGGGCAAAGACTGACCTTATCTCCACAGTCTTTTCTACTTCTCCAGTATGTGATTCTAGTGAGCATCCTAAAATGAAATATTAGTATATTTTACTGAAGCAGAGTCTTTCATGGTCTGGCTTCAGTTTCACCTCTTGGCATGTAGCCTTCTCCCCATCAACAATGCTCCACTTACCCTGCCTCAGACAGTACTCTCACCCCTCATGCCTTTGCTTGTGCTGTGTCCCCGACAAAGCATACTCTTATCCCAGTTCCCTGCTTTACATTCTTATCTATCTCATACAACCCAAAGCTTATTTCTAAGTTTTTCCTGCCTCCAGAATTAGGAGCTCCCACCTGCATATTTATTCATCATGTATCAAGATGTCCTGTTAAGTGGCTGCTACCACATATAAGAATGAGTTAGTTAATATTTATTGAGCACTTACTATGTGTATTAAGTAAACACTGAGCTAGAGGCTTCAATATGTGTCATTTTATTTGATTCTTATAGTCTTGTTCTGTTAATGAATAACAAATTAGTAGCAAAACTTGGCAAACTTAAATAATAAGCATTTAATACCTCACAGATTCTGTGGGTCAGGAATGTGGAGATGGCTTTAGCTGGATGCCACTGACTCAAGGCTTTTAATGAGGTTGATGTCAAGCTGTGGGTCGAAGCTGTGGTGTCATCTAAAGGCTGGAAATTTGGTAATGCATATATGCAGAGTCATTTTACTATATGCTTTTTGCTTTTGTGTATGTTTGACATATTTTCATAATGAAAGGTAAAATATAATTTGAAGATACATAAAATGTCTGAGGTTAAAAAGGGAACAAGAAAAAACTGGGAAAATACTTCAGGGAATCCCCACAGTACTTCTTTGAAAGAGGTTTTAATATCTCAGTTTACAGAGGAGGAACCTGAAACTCATTGAGATTAGAAGATTCTAGAGCTGAGATTCATAGCCCTGTCTGTTTCACTCCAAAGACAACATTTTCCCCACATTTACCACATTAACATATACAAATGTTATCTCCGCATCTGTGATGTTTAGATTGCCCTGGATACTGGGAGTACATGAGATTATACTCATGCCCAGTTTACAATGACCCTCAGCCTTCATCATCCCCACATAAAGTCACCTGCAGTTACCTGGGGTGTCTCACCTACGCTGAGCACATAATGTGCACCAAGCACCTGGCCTTAATATCAATTCATCTTCATAATACTTGTAATGTGTAGGCATTGTTACCCCTCCCCGCTTTTCCAGAGGGGGAAACAGACTCAGAGAGATGAAGTCACGGCTCCAGTCACATAGCTAGATGAGGTGGAGTTCAAATTTAAATCTAAGGCTGTCAGGCCACAAAATGATTGCTCTCTGTCAGTAGAAGAGCCATTGCAGAATGGTGAACTTATTAGAAGGAAAAAGAAAATCCAGACTAGCAGTTCAGTAGCCTGAGTTGTGAGCCATTTTTCCTTCTGATTACCAATGAGATCCTTGTCAGACTGTGTTCTCAATCCAGCAATGGTCTTCACATCTGTAAAAGAGAAGCCTGGTCTCAATATCACTTACAGTGGGGTTTTCAAACCATAGGTCAGACCCATTAGCAAGTACTGTATTCAAATCGACAGGGTCACCACAGGCATTTTAAAAAAGAAAAGAAAAACCCGTCAGAGGAAAGATGAGTATTACTTCGTGACAGACACACACGCATACATGTATGTATATGTGCACTGGGTCATAATGTGAGAT
The DNA here is from genome assembly GCA_004027375.1 of Macroglossus sobrinus. Taxonomy (NCBI): domain Eukaryota; kingdom Metazoa; phylum Chordata; class Mammalia; order Chiroptera; family Pteropodidae; genus Macroglossus; species Macroglossus sobrinus. Next base: position 166,451 of record PVKZ01000604.1, on the reverse strand, counting down.
CAATTTGTCACTGATTTGCTATCAAGAGTTAGAAAGCTACTGTTTTAAGGCTCCTTTCAGACTAGGGACTTCACTCTGAGTTTGGTCTGATAATTTGCAAATGCAAACCCACTAGTTTCCTGTAAACTCTGTAGACCAAAGGAAAGAAGAGAACTTTAGAATCAGATTTGAATCTGACTTCTAGTTCTGACTGTATGCCCTTGGGCAAGTTGTTTCACCTCTGTGGACTGCAGTTTCATCATCTGTAGAATTCAAGCAATAATGCCTATCTTATATGGTAATAATGAGGCTTCAATGAGAAAATAAAGACACTTAGCAGAGTTCATAACACTTAGTGATGTTCAAAAATGTTAATTATAATCATTATTATTATTTTTAATTTTTATGACCATTATTATCTTTAAATTGCATTGAACTTTTTCATTTACATGTCTCTTCCTACACTAGACTCACAAAGAAATCCAAAGTATTCTTTGTCATTTTACTACCAAAACATATTTTATTCAAACAAACTGATCATGTTGACAGCACCTACAAAGTTAGAACTTGGACCGGAAGATAAAAAGGTTATTACACACACACACAAACACACACACACACACACACACACACACACACACACACACACACACCAACACATTTATGAAAGGACTTTCATTCAATTAACAGCTCCTTGAAAGAGAATGCACTATCTTGAAAGATAATAATGAAGACTACACACTATAAGGCATTTCATCTGTACGAGGTGAGATCATCTTCCCTTGCTGTACCCAGGGCCACGTTCATGGGCACATGATCTGGGCAGTTGCAAGGATCCCTGCAGCAATCCTCCATTGGCACCATCTTGAAATTGTTAATAATTTTGTCTTTGAAGATATGAGTTGTCAGTAAAGTCTGATGGAACAGGAGAACAGGCAAGTGAGCAGAAGAAATAGAGACAGGGAATGTATGTGTCCACCATTTCTTGGCACCCACGCCTCACAAGGACAGAATTCCAGTGGACCCACAATGTGTAGGAGTTCAGCAACACTCAAAGCAAGAGCAAGGTTAAGTGTTGCTTCTATGACTGAGTGAGCTGGGGGGATGGGATGCAGACCCTGCTAAGAGCTCATGATTTTTATTGGAACCAGAACTTGCTGCAAACAGCCAACCAGCCCTGTCACATGTTTTAGCTAACCACTTAGTTTGGCTTCCTTTTAGTCCAGCCTCACTCATCAGTGAGCCAAAAGTAGAGAATGTTGGTAGAATGTGCACATATCAAAAAGTGAATTAAAAACAGTCAAGTTAGTTTCGTGTAACATTTACACTGTTCTGGTAAGAGTGAAAGGCATATCGAGGTGTATTAACTGCAGGATATATATTTCGAATGTTAACACAAATATAGGATATAATTTAAGGGATTCCACTTAGGGTTTTGTCAGTGATATTCAGCAAATAATTATGAATGCAGTTACTTTGAGAGAGACAGAGCAGGATTTTACCAGGAATATTCTTCATTCTTCCTCCACCCCACCCTTTCCTAACTACCTTCTGTTTTCAACAGCCGACTGATGGCTTTTTGCACAATGTAATCAGTGACAAGCACCCAGGCCAAGTTCTCCAGATTGTGACAGATCAATAGTGATGTTGGTTTGGGCACTAGTATCTGGCAAAAGACAACTGGGCTAATTATTTCTTTATTGCCATGAGCTCCAGAACATTTAGGTTCTTTATTTACTTGCCTTCTGGTAAACTTTTACAGCCTTGTTTTGCTAAATATTGCTCTCCTTTAGGTTAAGGCCTCATTTCTGAAATACAGCTTTGAACTTTAGACTGTAGTAAAATCACTCTTGAACTTATGAGTTGTCTCTTCTTTGTAAAATTACCAAGTTTTCCTCCTAAGGACATAATTATAGCAAAGTCATTTTATGTATGTTATAGTCAGTGTGCAAAATCCCCTTGGGCTGATAACCCAGAGCCTGGAAAAAGAACAAACCTAACCTCTAGGGCAGTCATTTTCCAACAAGGCTGCACGTTAGAAAGAACTGAGGAGCTTTACCAAAGTAGGAGATGCCTGGGTCTCACCCTCCATGATTCTCACTCAATTGGTCTGGGGTTCATCTTGGGCACTGAGAGTTTTAAAGGCTTTCCAGAAGGGGTTCTATGTGCAGACCCAGTTTTGGAAACACTTAGAGTCATTACTCTAAGATCACATTTGTTTAAATTCAGAGGAGAAACTTCACACCGCCAGCTCAGTCAGGACACCAGCCTTCGTATCAGTAGAATTCAGCAAATAACCATGGAGCCCTTGCAGTCTGAGGGGCCTATGACTCAGCCCTTGGGAATAGCAGAGATGAGTAAGGTAACCCCCAAGCTAGAGGAGCTTACAGGATGGAGGGCAAGTGAGAAAGTCAGTAAGAGAGAAGGGAGAGTGCTGGGGGAGTATCTAGAACAGAGATATAACCAGGAGCCAGTGGGATGATGTACATACATGTTACCCTGTGGGACACTGTGCTGATGGTGCATCAGCAGGAAAAGCAAAAAAGGCTACAAAGTAGTGACTCTCAGGACAGAGACATAGTCTTATTTGACTTTGTGTCCCAAGTGACCAACGCAATGCTGGCGCAGAGTAGGGGGTCATCAACAAATGTTTGAAGAATAAATGAATGGCCTCTTTTGTACATAAGATGCTTAAAGGACTAAAACCAAAAGGGTCGGAAAGCTATGAGCAGATCATGCAAACCCAGTAAGTCCTTGAGCTGGTTCTTGAGGTTCTATCATCTGAGCTATTTATCAGGTAATAGATTTGGCAGTAGAAGCTGGTGATACTTTGCTTAGAGAATATCTCTGGAGGTGATTTAGGAAGCAAGGGCCCAGGAAGGGGCTAATAAAGACCTGCACTAGGCCCTAGGGAGTGGTTATGAGGAGGAAAGTCATGCTAAGAGATTGTTCACTGATGTACTTATGAAAGAAGCCTTACTCTACAACATTTCACCCTTATCCTCTTTTACCCTGATAGTCCAGAGAATTTCAAATACTATCACTGTCATCTAATGTCTCTTTGTGTAGGATGCACATGACGATAAGCATCTGCCCCCTCGTCCTTCCCAATCGGCCCCCTCTGCTTTCCCAGAGTCCACCAATAGTAGTAATAGTAGGTGTCATTTATTGAATACCTACTATGTGCCAGGCTGTAGTATACACATTTGGGATGTCTGCCCAACTTTGAAGTGCATCCACAGCCCCAACTGAAAAGATTAGCAATATAAGAGAGACACGGAATTTAAATTCTAACCCTTATTAGTTAATTAGGCAGGTTACTTAGCCTTGCAGTGCCTTTATCATCTCTAAGACGGAAATAATAATGGTGTCTACCTCACCAAGTTGTCGTGACAGCTAACTGAGGGGACACGTGGGAAGCCTGTACAACAATGCCTGATCCAAAGAAAGGCCATAAGGTGCCCATATAATTGATTAAACATTATTCTGGGTGTATCTGTGAGAGTACTTCTGGATGAGATTAACATTTGAATTGGTAGACAAGTAAAGTAGATTGTCCTCCCTATTGTGATGGGCCTCATCAAATCAGTTGAAGGTCTGAATAGTACCATATTCTGAATAGAATGGAATTCATGCTCTCTGCCCAACTGTCTTCAAATCGAGACACTGGTCTTCTCCTGCCTTTAGACTCAGACTGGGACTAGTATTTACATCATTAGCCCTTCTTGTTCTCAGACCTTTGGAATCAGACTGAAACTTACTGACTGCAGCTCCTGAGACTTCTTAGCTTCATAACTGCATGAGCCAATTCCCATTTTTATATATTAAAATTAACACATAATGTTAATTATACATATTAGTTAATATGGCTGCTCATATTAACTAATTAATATGATTAAAGGCTGACATAAAAAATCTCACAGACAAGGTGGTTTAAATAACAAAAAGTTATTTTCACAGTTCTAGAAGCTGGGAAGTCCAAGATCAAAGTGCCAGCCAATCAGGTTCCTGGTGAAATCTCTCTTCCTGGCTTCCTGCCTTCTCACATGGTGGAGAGACTGAGAAAGCTCTCTGGGTCTCTTCTTATAAGGGCATTAATCTCTACTCTTATAACCTCATTTAACCCTAATTACTTCCCAAAGGCATCATCTCCAAATACCATCATTTGGAGGGGCAGAGCTGTACCGTATGAAATTGGGAGGGGGTGGACACACACATTCAGTCGATAACAGCATGTCTCCCATTTTATAACTGAGAGCACAGGGGCTTGAGAAAGTGAGGTGACTTGCTAAGTCGCCCAACTTATAAGTTCAAGAGCCAGAGCCTGAGCCAGCATCTCTCCTGCAGCTGCCATTCTTTCTACTATAACTGTTTTCAGTTCATCCTTCTAATGTACAGCGAGGATCTCATCTTTACAAATGGCCAGTAAAGATATGAAGAGTTGCTCAACCTCACTAGTTATCTGGGAGTACTAATTAAAATGACAGCAAGATTTTATTTTTCACTCGTCAGTTTGGCAAAAAATTAAAGACTAATAGCATCCAGTGTCAGTTAGGGTGGGGGGTAAGGCTAGCTCTTAAATACTGCTTGCAGGAACAGACATCAGTGGATTATTGTTAGGGCAATTTGGCAGCATCTATAAAAACTTTAAATGTGCATTCCCTTTGATCAAGCATTTTCGAGTTCTTGATACCTACCCCAGGGACATACTTTCACATTGGCACAAAGAGGTACACACTGCATTTTCTGATAGCCATGACACATCGGAAGCACCATATTTCCCATTAGTTGGAAATGGTTAAAAGGACCATGTGCATGAAGATCTCCTGTGAAACCTCCTAAAAGAATTTGGCTGATTTGTATATTCTGATAGAATTATTCAGTAAAACAAGCAAACTGTGAGTGTATACAGCATAATCTGCTTATGAGACCAAAAAAGGCACCATAATGTCTATATTATATGTCTATATGTATACGATTTCATTAAAAAAAAATGACATGAGGACATGTACACATAAGGGAAAGGAGGAGCAAAAGAGAGTCTGAGGAGAGAAGAAACATGTCTGAGGTGACAGGATGATGGGTCAGTGACGAAGCCAGGACTAGAATCTAGGTCTCTTGACTCCAGTTCCAGAGTTCTGTGGACTATACCAGCTGCTTCATTCAGCTCCCCAGGCTTCATGCCATCTTGCCCATGATCAAAGGAAGCCATCGACCTATTCTTTCAAGAGAACTTCCAACTCTCAAAGAGTTGTAAGGTTTCAAATATTTTCTCCTCCCACTCTCGTGTTTAAAGCACCACTGGGATTGGGGGCCAGTGCCCTACAAATTGTGACTTGAAACCTGCAGGTTCAGTGTTGGGAAGGACTTGTCTGATGTTCCGTCCGATTTCCATCCAAATAAATCTCGTTTTGCTGATGTCTGTAAAGTCTGACTTTATAGCAGAGAGCTCTCCTGCAACTCTGTCTTTAATAAAAGGGGAAAGAAGTGAAACTACTAATTTAGTTTCTTTAAAAGGCATGTATTTTCATGCACATTAAGTCCATCTGTTGGTGAAATGGATGCCTTTGCACAGTGTATAATTTGATAAAACCCAAAAGAACTCAGAGCTCCCAGCTTGAAGCAGAAATAGAGAAAGTGGCTGGGAATCTGACTAAAGTGGAGAAATCCACCAAATACTATTTTTAGAACTAAAAACTGATTTAAAAGGAAGTACCCATCATAGAGAAAGATTGGTGCTCTTCGTGTAAGAGCCTCTCAGCACATTTGAACTGCTTTAGAGACCAAGATCAAAGACCCCACACTGTCTCTGCAGCTCATTGATTGGGAATACTTTTTTCGCAGAGCTGTGCAGTATCTGAGCACCTCACTTCCTGTCTTCACACCAACCAATGTCTTTCCGCCAGCTGCAGAGAGCTTACAAATGGGCAGCCACACTTTATTTGCCAGCATGAACTGTTTTAAAATTTGAAATGTTGACAACATTTAAACCTTGGCATTTTGCATTAAAAAATCAGAAATTTCACAGAAAAAAAAAGCCAGAAATCAAGATTCTGATTTCTCTTGAAAAATCAGAAGATCTGGTCATGTTGGGTCCAAAGTCCTGCACAGCTTTAATAGACTGATGCTAAGTTATGCAGATGTAATACAGGTAGCAATCACTTCCAGGTTGGCTATAATCCCCAACTGTACCTGCCTGACCTCTTTAGACACTTGAGGTTGCAACACCTGGTCTTGAGGATTAAAGTCTAAACTTCTCAGAAAGGCATACAAGGTCCTTTACTACTGGCTTCTGGCCAGCTCCTGTATCATCAGTCTTTCCCAGTTCTTTACTCATTTATTTAGTCAGTAAACCCTCTTGATTGCTAGCATGTACCAGGTCATGTGCTAGATGGGTTCAAAGACAAATAAAATGCATGTATTAGTCAGGGTCTCAGTGGATGGCACAGACAAACTAAGACAATTCAAGCGGGATTGGTTGAATAGTAGGGGAACCACGAGGATAGTGCAGTATCTGAGCCTGGAAACTTTGGAACTGTTATTCACCTAGAGAGGAGATGTGACCTTCTGCTGGCAATACAGCCAGCCTAAGATAACCTGCAGAGCAAGAGTTAAGGAAAAGATCACATGCTCTCACTATCCTCTCCAACATTGGCCAGGGCCAGAAGCAAAGGGTAAGGAGGCCTCCTGATGCAGTTCATACAAGTCAGCTTCCTGAACAGAGAAAGGGCAAAGTGGATCCAAGGTGGAAACAGAAGACACCAATCCAACCCCATCCCATCCTCCAAGGAACTCACAGTTTAGCAAGGAGAAAGTCAAGGTCAACAGACAATGCTAATGCAGTGGGGACAGTACTGTGTTAAGGAAAATCATGGCAGGCTATTGGAGCTCAGAGGAGATAACTACCCAGGCAGACGCAGTCGAAAAACCTCATGGTGAGCTCAAAGCTGAGAAACAAATGATTAAACAACTAGGGGTTAGCCAGATGGAGCTAAGAAGGAAGAGGCAAAATGTCCTCATGAGCACCACATGCTCAACTCCCTGGGTCACTTGAGGTTCCTGAAATGCCTCTTGCTCTTTTGTACCTATATGCCTGAGCACAGACCCTTCTTCTGCTGGAATGGCTGCCCCCCACCCCTGGCACCACCAACCACCCTTCATAGAAAATGATCTCATCCTCATCCTCTCCAAGCCACTCCACTTTTGTATGTACCAAAGGTAAATATACAGTCTCCAAAAGACACACATTAAAATGCTCACAAAAACAATAACTAAAAGATGTACACAACAGGATTACTCATGGTAACCAAATGTGCAGCAATAGAGAATGAATTGATGAATTATGATACAGCCACAGAACAGAATATTATACAGCAATGTGCAAAAATATGAAAGAATATTATGAGTTATGTGTAATTATGTGTAAAAATACAAAAGAATATTACGAATATGATATTGAGTGGGAAAAAAAGACACAAATGAGTACATCCTATAACATTTCATTGATAAGAAGTTTGAAAACAGGCGAAACCAATCTATGATGTTAAAATTCAAGGTAGTATTTACCCCTTAGGGGTGTGCTAGTTACTACAAGATAGCACAAGATTGGGGGCAAGGTTCTGTGTTACTAGTAACTTTCTGTTTTACACTGTGTACTGGTTGCACAGGTTCATAAAAATTCACTGAGCCATACACTTATATATACTTTTCTTTAAGTTATGCTTTAAATCACCTCCTCTGGCAAGCTTCCCCAGGTTATTGAATAACCAGAGCTTCATGTTCAGAGAGCTCAGAAAACTCTTCTGTAACACACCCAAGACTCCTGAAAAACCATTGAAGAAAGAGCAATGACTCGGGAGCCTCAGACTTGCCTTGATTTCCTTGGCGATCCTGTCCACTCTCTCAGCTCCATCTACTGCTTTAAAATGATGCAGTGGGGCAGATGTGTTTCTAGTTCTTTCTCGTGATTGGAAGCTTTATAGGCATCAGAGATCAATGGGTCATCCAGTATTTTCTGAACTTCCTTGCCAATCTCGGACAGCTTCTGCTCATAAAACAACTCTGAAATGGCTGCAATTCTCAGCTGAGTGGCTCCCAACTTTCTCATCAAGGAGAGACCCTGTCACTAATTTTCTCCCATGAGCCCCACATAATGAAAGAGGATGCAATTTTTTTTTTGTAAAAAGATGTTTATTGTAGAGTGATCCTTAATTTTAATCAAGACATCTGTTGCTGCCCACCTGACCTTGTGATCAGCATGAGATAACTAATACCTCTCCAGTGGATTATGTAATCCCCACTCGAAGCAGAATAATGTGATAGCTTAGTTATCCTGGGTAGCTCCATAGCAGGCGCCCAGTGTACGATTTCTGTTACTAGTTTTATAAAATAGAAATTCATTCAGGAGCCCTTATTTCTTTTTCTCAAACCTCTCAGGGTGGCACCCCTAGGTCAGGGCCACTATGTTAGTTCCTCATTCCACATACTGAAGAGACTTTCAGTTTTTCCTTCAGATATTTCTTGGTACTACTTTCCTGACTTTTTTTCAATAATGATCTCAGAATGATGTGGCCTTTGTGATGTTCCATAAGCCAAATGAAATAAAATATAATTATTTTAATAAAACCAATACCAGGTGCCATTATGTTGCTGCTATCCTGGGTACCTTACATGGGTTCATATGGGTTGTGAAGTCAAACAGCATAGGTTCAAATCCCACTTCTGATCCTTTTTGGCCCAGTGACCTTAAGTGAGCAGGCACTTAACCCTGTGTGTCCCATTTCCTTGTCTATGGGATGGGACTCCTAACATCATTAGGTCAATGAGCTTTTGGAAGGATAAAATGAATTTAATTCTTGGAAGCTCATGGCCCAGTGCTTGGCACATAAGAAGCGCTCAAAGAAGTCAACTATTAATATAGTAATGCTACCTTTTTCACAAAAACTCTTTCAAGAAAGCATCACTATCCACATTTTGTAAAGGAAAAACTGAGGCTCAAAGACTTGCCCAAATCACACAGCAATCAAATGACAGACACAGGATATTAAACACCAGTGTACTTGACCTTAATCCTGACCTCTTACCACCAGTCAGCCCTTCGTCCTCCACAGATGTTGTAGCTGAAAGCCTCAATGGTTGCTTCTATTCCCTTATAAACATGGATTATTTTTGAGAGAAAGAGTAATTTAATTATTATATTTAATTACTTAAAAAAATAAAATTACCAGGTAAGACTTTTGCTTTGGTTGTAAAAACTTAATTTTTCCTCAGTTCAGTTTTTAATGGACCCATTCAAGATAATCAGCCCTAATTTTGTGACTGTTGCCAATCTTATTTCAAGCATTAGCAAAACCCCAGCCAAGCTGTGTGAACTTGGACACCTCTTTTCCCTCTCAAAGTGGGCCTCAGTTTCCCCTTAAGTAGAACAGGGCAAGGGGTGGGGGCTCCCCCAATCCTTGCAGCCTTGACTTGGAATCTTCTCTTCTGACATCATGCCAGGGCCTTTTCCTGGGCTTCAAACGTTTGATTCCTGCCCTGTCTTCCTGAACTATGTCAGAGGAGAAAAAAAAAAAAAAAAAAAAGAGTTCAACATCTGTTTTCACACCAGGGCTAAACTCATTCCTGAAACATTTTTCATACTTGACCAGAAGGGCATTTCGTCATGAGTAACAGGATCCATCCCTTGCTCCCTGGCCTTCTCCGTGCTCTGCTGATAAGATAGCAACGAACGTGCCGATGCATGCTTCCAGGAATCGGAGCTTTTCCCTGGCCCCAGCCAGAACTGCTGCCTTCTCAGAGACAGGTGCCAGAGCCCAGTGCCCTCAAGCTGGCCAGGTCACTGTCCTCCGGGCTCTCTTCCCACCAGCACCTCCCTCAGGCCCCTATAGGCAGAGATTGCGCAGCCACTGATCAAACACCCCTCTCCCTGGCTTCTGGTCGCTGGGCCACGTGGGGAAGAAGGACCTTCTCTTCCAGCTTCTGTATTTCCTAGGCATGGAAAGAGCTAAGTATATCCCTCATTCCTATCAATGGTTCAGGGGAGGCTCTCCCACTCACCCCCAGTGTGACCTTGAACAAGTCTCTCAACTTCTCTGGACCTCCATAATAGCTAGTGTTTATAGAACACTCACTCTGTGCTAGACATCATTCTAGTTACTTTTTATAGAAATCAATTCATATTTAAACCACTCGACAACCTTACATCTTGTGTGATTAGTTTCATGTTATTCTATTTTGCAGACGAGAAAACTAAACCAGCAAGAGGTTTTATAGTTTGCCCAAAGCCAGACACATCTAAGATTTGAACTCAGGCTCTTGGGCTCCAGGAGGGCTCACTTTTACCACTAGGCCAGCAGGCCTCAAACATTGTGGTCTCAGGACACTCTGCAGTTTTCAAAATTATTGAGGATCCCAAAGAGCTTTTGTTTCTGTGGATTATATCAATCACCATATTAGAAATTAAAACTGAGCTTTCAAAGCTCAAGAATACAAAGTACACATTTATTAGTCATCAAAACAATGCCATCATCACACATCACACAGGAAACTCTATGGTATACCCATGAAAGAGTGGCAGTGAAAAAAGCAAATAACATCTTAGTATTATTACAAAAATAGTTTTAACTTTGTGGACCCCCTGAAAGGCTGTCAGGGACTCTGAGGGGTACCCATACCACACTTTGAAAACTTGTACACTGCGCTGTCTCCATTACCTTGTTAAAACATGCATGTGAGGAGGTTCTCCCTCCCTTCCTCACAGGGTATTGACCCAGTGAGTGAACATTTACTGAGCACCAATAGTGTATGAGGCACCATGCTGGATACTGGCACACAGCAGTGATTAACAAACTGCCTTGTGAAGCTTCTGGTCCCATGGAAGAGACTGACAGCAAGCAAAAAGTCCTTCCAGAAATCAGTCTTATATAAGGTCTTGAGTGCAAGTAATTTAATTTGGGAAGTAATTCCAGGAAACAGGAGTCAGGTATTAGGGAGTGAAACATGGAAGGAAGAAAAGCCAGTACAGGGAGTGTTCTTGAGCTGGTCACTGCCGTGAGCACCGGGGCCAGATTCTGTGGGCATCTTCTGAGGGGCAATGTAGAATGTGCCTCAGAACTACTCATCTCCCATTATGAAAATTATTAGAATATTAAAAAGGGGACACAACAGGACCATAAACCAGAGACATAACATAGTGTGAGGGTGGGAGAGGGTTTTCCTCAGGACTTTGAAAATTGTGACTCTGCTTTGCAACAAGGAAATGTTGGCTCCATCATAGCTTCTGCTCTTCCTGCTCCTTCTATCCCCAAAAGCACCCAGTTAAACCTTTTCAATTCAGAGACTTTCACCCTTGGGCTGCTAGCTAGTTCAGCTCAGAAACCTTTTCCTCCCAGCATTTGGTACCAAAACGACTGCTCCCAAGGCACACATGTAGTGGCAGACACTGCTGGCCAGGGAGAGAGGAAGCAACTCAGGGAGGAAAAGAATGTTGCATGTTAAACTCCATGCTTAAATATAGACCATTTCAAAGAAAGTCTGTAATTCAAAATAGTCTTTGAAGGATGCACGATGTTTTTTTGTCCTTTTTCTAAACAAGGAGCCACAAATGCAAAAAAGTAGCTGTAATATCTTTAAGACAAAAGTCTTGGTGATTCAGAGCTCATCTTTGCTCATCTTGTTTATCTTTTAAAACCAGGCCTTCTTACAAGGTCCACTGGAGTGCTTGGTAGAAGGTACACTGAACTGGGAATCAGGCCCTGGGTCTCATCCTAGTTCAATTGCTTTTGAGCAAGTTTCTTTTCTTGTTTGGGCCACAGTTTTCACATCTATGAAATGGGTGGGGTGATAATGGGAGAGTCCTGCATCAGTATTTCTCAAAGGGTGGGCACAAAACAGTGCAGGTCACTGACAAGGGATGATTTCAGGAATCACAGGCTTGAGAGAAAATAATAAAAAGGGAGAGCTTTTCAGTTCTCTGCTTATCCTTCAGATTTCCACATCGATGCAGGTATGCCCTCAACAGCTCTCTTTTTCCTCTGTAACTGAGAACATGCCTTAGGACCAGGCTTTAGCAGGCCAGAATAGCTAGAATTTCATCTCACTGTTTTGTTATCATTGTGCGTGTGCCTTGGTTAACTTCTACTTTAGCAAGTAACTCTATTTTTGTTTTCCATTAAGGTAGTGACATAAAGGTTTTTTTTGTAAATCAATTCATTTTAGTTTTTAAAAGATGTTATTTAAAAGAGTTATTTTTAAAAAGTAGCAGATGATGTTACAGAAAGCGCATAACTATGGCAACAATCATGGCCATGTCACCCAAGTTCGGGAACTAACTCTGTGTGCTGAAGTCTGAGATTACTTCCCTCACTAGAACTAGTCTGTTCCGGCTGTGAATGGCTCGGTCATGGGATGTTCTCATTGTCCTCCATTCCTCTATTGTCCACATTCCCTGAGTGCTGAAGGTGTGCTAAACAGACTCTAGGTCGGGGGCAGAGAGGTCCAAGTTGCTTGGGAATTTTGTTCTGCCACAGGCAGAACAGCAGGTCTCCTGTCCTGGAATAACCCTACTTATAGCAAGAGATGGGCTCTGGCTGTGGTTTTAGCTGTACTCAGAAGCAATTACAATAACCATACCTTCTGAGTGCTAAGACTTTACAAGGTGCTTCCTTGCATATGAGCTCAGGAATCCTCACCACACACCTCCAATTTAGGTGTTATTTCTGACTTCATTTTACAAGTGAGGAGATGGAGGCTCAGAATCTGAAAGGACTTAAGAAGTCACATATCTAGAAAGAGATGGAATAAGGGCATTAAATCTGCATCTTTCATCACCAAAATCCATGCTCTTTCAACTAGAAATGATGCTAAAGAAGATATGGAAATAAATCAGGAAGATGAACCCAGATATTTTCATGATTATAAATCTCTCATTGTATGAATGTGCTACGTGAATCGTCTCTTAATTTGGAGCACATATCACGTATCAGCAAATGAACAACTTCATAGTTAAACCTTTGTGCACACCTATAACATGCTTATAACTTTCCAAAATTTTAACTGCTTTGCCAAAAACTATATGTATATCTTTAAAGCTCTTGACTCATATTGACACGTATTGACATGTAATGAAATATATTGCCAAAACGTCCTTCAGAACGGTTGCATCAGTCAACTCGTGTGGCCCCAACATGAATAAAACTGCCACCATTCTCTCACATTTACCCTAATTTTTAGTATTTTAATTAAATTTCTTAAAATAGGACAGAAATGGCACTCTAGTATACCAATTAGGATTTCTTTGATTATTAGTAAAGTTAAACATCCTCCCATCTACTCATTGACCATTTAGATTTATATTTGGAAACTTTATGCTCAAGTTCATTGTTGATTTTTTAAATATTTTATACATTCAGGATTAGAAAAACATGTCTAGGGCCATGCTACCCTGAACACACCCAATGCCGACTGATCTTGGAAGCTAAGCAGAGTCAAGCCTGGCTAGTTCTTGGATGAGAGATCACCTAGGAAGACCAAGTGCTGGAGGTATTAAAAAAAAAAAGAATTGGGGATACAGTCCCAGAAACAGTCTGGGCTCCCGTTTTCCTAATTGTGAAATGAGTATTAGAGGAAATACTCTCAAAAACCCCCTCAGCGTTAACCTTAACTGGGGCAGAGGTAGCATCGATACTGCTGAGAGCCTGGGCACACTTCTTAGACTAAAGTCTTGGTCCCATCAGCCCCTTTCCGTTTATCTAAGTAAAGATGGTCCAGCTGACAAATGTGCTGGGTCACCCCTGCGAGAACTAGCACCATAATTCTGCTTCTCCACAGGGACATCCCACCCATGATCATCTACTGAGGCAGTGACTATCTTTTGCATCTATGTTAGACAAAATTATTTATAATTTAAGAAGTTATTTTGTTCTTGTTACCTTTACTTTTATTAACTCCTCTTTTTTCTTGCATCCCTGCCAACCCCACCAACAATCCTATCCTTGAAAAACAGACATGAAGAAGGTGGACTTGCCGAGGTACCTTAACTATCTCTGTGACAACCAGAAGTGATGCTCCTGAGATGTTTATGAAAGAAAGTATCCCTAGTTTATAAGAAGAGAGCTACAAAGCCTTAAGACAAACTTTGTATGTCAAAAAAAAAAAGTAACCAGAAAGATTAATTTCTTATTATAGACTTCCTTTAATGATGAATATTAAGTTAGAAAAAAGTCATCTTTTATCTTGGGTGAGTGTCTGGTTAAGATAAATTTTGTTTGGTTGAAAATGCAGAAAGTTGACATTCATCCAAGCTGATCATTGCTCGAAAATGAATATGTAAGCCTTGAATGTGATGAGGAAAGTATTGGAAGTGCATCTCTTAATGCCCTGGGGAGGCTCAGATAACACGTTTTATTTCACATGTCTTCCAGAAAAAGGAGGAGTTGCACATTTTAACCTTAGCCTCCCACGTTCCATCCTTTCAGTTTGACTGACCCACCCACACATCTCACTCACGTTGGTCAACGAACGTGAGCCGCACACAGAACTGATCTGGATGCTCCTGGCATCCCCTGTTCTTCCAGTGATCTCCACCTGCTCCCCCTCCTCCTGAACTCCTGGCCCCTTCACTGCTCCCCTCCCCAGTCCTCACAGTTGCAGTACTTTCATAACTGCCTACTGTAGAGTGTTCAGCTTTGCCAAGCCTCACATTCTCATTCATAGCTCTTGATGTCTCCTCCAATTCCCCACCCCCACCCCCCAACCCCACCCATACTCTCAATAGAGTGAAGAAGGTAAATGTCAGCACATTTCTGGTCCCACCTTTGGAGCAAAGGAAATCTGGCAGAGGTCAGTGTGGGTGCTTTGCTAGATCATTGCATATATATGTTCGAAGCAAATTTTTCGTTTGCTAGTGTTTGATCTGGTTATTATTCAAGCAGGAGCCATAGCAAAGAGAATTAACTCTGTCCTAGAGAGAAGAGACAGGCCGATGGACAAAATGAATGTGGGTGCTTCTCCTAGCTCTCACCCTAACCCTGCTTGAGGGGGAAGAGAAGGAGGCAGAATAACATCTATTGAGCATTTAGTTGATTACAACTACAAAATTTTGCTAAGCTCCTAGCCACACAAGATCTTTATTATTTTCCCCATTTTAGAGGTGAGGGAGCTGGGCTCAGAGAGTTTAAGTGACTTCCCCAAGGTTGCCCAGAGAGTCAACTGTGGCTCTGACGGCGGAACTCTAGAGCCTGAGCCTACCACTCACAGTGCCAAGCAAGAAATTCTTCAGCCTCTCCGTCCTTCCTTCCTTCTTTCCTTCCCTCACAGTGGCCTCTGAGGGATTGTGGGATCTGGCTGCCCTTGGGCTCCATTCCATCTTTCCATGGATGAGAGGCTGTGTGGTTGGCACAATTCATGGGGGAAGAAAGCTGCCTCAGCCAGGGCGGGATGAGTTTTCACAGGACGAAGAAGAGCAGGGAGCCCAACGCCTCCTGTCCCTTTGCCTCCCATGATTAGACTGTTACCCTCACTCACGCAGGATCAGGGCAGAAGAGGAGAGGCTGGAATTCTGTGCAGGCTCCTCTGTTGGCCCTACAAGGAAAGGTGATGGAGATATACTTTTGAACCTCAAGTTCCTGCTGTTCGGACACTTCTTGAGTGTTAAGAGTTCATTACTAGAGTTGAAAATATTGGGCACTGTCAGATGAAAGCTCCAAATTTTGAGTCCCTCTAAGAAAATCATCTCGATAACTAATCGATGAACAAGCCAGTGGGAAGAGAATGGAGAGAGGAAAAGAACTGGATAATATTCCTTTAAAACTACAAACCCTCAGTAATTTTTCCCAGGTTTCCAATCCAGCTCTACGAAACCACCCACTGTTATCCTGGGGAAGCGACTTTGCCTTTCTTGAGTGACCTTTTCTGTAAAGTGTGTGAACAGTGCTCATCACAGGGTGTGGTGGGCTTAATGCAGCACACCCGATCCGGCATACAGAAGGAGCTCAATAATTGGTAGCTCCCTCCTCCGTGGCAACAAGACTTAACAGGAGAGGAGCCATGAAGACTAAAGGAAGCACTTAGGAAGGGAAAGTTAGACCAGACGGTTAGAGTGAGCAGGCGCCCTTCCAGCCATGTAGCCATGACAATGATGGGAATGGGGACGAAAATGCTGAGACAGCAGTAACAAGGAGTGTGGTATCTCTCACTCCCAGCATCTGAGCTTGGAAGGGCTCTGGCTTCTTCCCCCACGAGTGGCCCTGGCTCCTGGTGACCTTTGTTGCCTGTTGCATTCAGTGAGATGGAGGAGTCACCCAGTTAGATAACAGACAGGGGACTGAGAATAAGAAAGCATGTGGCACTTTAGCCCCAGGCACTAGCAGGTCAGAAGGTGGGCTCTGTAGCCAGACAGCCTGGATCCCAGTATCTGCTCTCCTGTTTCCTGATTTATGGCCTCTATAACCTCAGGCAAATCAGCACACATCTCTGAGCCTCAGACGCCCTATTCTCTAAAATGGGTATAATGACAATCCATATCTCAAAATATCATTGAAATGATTAAATTGAATGAATAAATTATGTAAGTGCTGAGTACTTTACTTAAAGGTGCCTTTTACTTAGAAAGCACTCAGAGGTTGTGGTGTTGTTATTTTATCTTAAGAATTGTTATAGTGCCCCTGTATGCAAATTTTTCCTATTGTTTGAAAAGTCTGTGACAGAATCCTATATTATAGCCCAAATTTAGTTAATGCTGCCAAACATCCAGGTTGGGCTTGAAGTTATTGCCACTCAGGGGGCCACTCTGAGCCTCGGTTTCCTCATCTCTAACCCAGTGTCACTGGACACTGCAGAGGTGGAAAGTGGCCAGCACTGGGTTTGGCACAGAGGAAGGCTCGAGAAGTGGGAGTTCCCTTTCTTTTCCTGCTCCCCCCTGGGAAAGTGCAGAAAGCGAGGTTAAGGACCCCCTGGGGCTTCTCTGGCCACCTGACCGGAGGGAGAGCAGGGTGGAGAGCAGGAAGGGGGCGGTGTGCTGGAGATGGGGTCAACTTCTTTCGCCTCTGTGACCCAGCAATTTGGAAACAGACTCCCTATCTGCTGCTCTCTAGGCTCACAGCAGCCCTTCTCAGAACAATGGCAGGATACAGGCCTGTGCTCACCAGCGACAGCATGCACGCCTCCGGGCCAGGCTAGGGTGGACCTGGCCAAGCGAGGCTTGTCTCTGGCACACAGAGACCCAGCAGCCTCAAGATCAAATGAGGGGACACTAGTGCAGCCCTGGAATTTGCACCTCCTGGCTCCCAGGGAGGCCCAGGTGTTAATCCTGAGGAATTGGGGGTCCAGGGAAACCTGTCACAGGAATAGGAAAGGAGGCTGGGGGGGTCCCTGGAGAATTGGTCTGAGGGGCTTCACACTCACAGGTCCCCCTCCGTCTCACTCTGGGCATGAGCTGATGCTCGGGTTCCTGGTGTCCCCTTAGGAGATCTTTGCCAGACTCGATGCTAGTTCTGATGATAATATAATAAGCGGCCATTTTTTAACTGAGCACCTACTGTGTGACAGGCCCAATGAGAAGTACAGTCAATCTTCATTATTCCTGGATTCTGTATTTGCAAATTTGCTTAACCCTTAAAATCAATTTATAACCCCAAATCTATGTTGCAGCATCTCTTTCCTCTTCCAGGGTCATTCACAAATATGTGCAGAGCAGCAAAAAACTTGAGTCACCAGACACACATGTTCCCAGCTCTGATGTGACAAGGTGACACTCTGCCTTCTGGTTTCAGCTCTCATGCTGCAAACAATTGTCCATCTTGTGATCTGCATAGTGCCATGTTTTTCACATTTGGGGACTTTTTGATGATAATTTTACTGTTTAAAATGGCCCCTAAGCATAGTCTGAAGTGTTATCCACTGTTCTGGAGCACAAGAAGGCTGTGATGTGCTTTACAGGGAAAATACATATGTTAGATAAGTTTTATTCAAGCACAAGTTATAGTGCTATTTGTTGAGTCCTCTATTGATTAATGAACAATAATGTATTGAGTAATGTGTCTCTAAACAGAAACACACATACACAAAGGTTATGCATTGATTGGTTCATGTAAACCTGATTGGTGGCACACGATAATCTAACCCTGCGTTTCCCGTTGGAGCAATGGCTTAGTATTCGCTAATTGTTTCTAGTGACTTTATAGACAACTGTTGCAAAAAGCGACAGTCAATGGCATTTGTTATCTTAAATAATCCTGCAAATAAAACACAGAGGAGATAAATATTATTATCCACCTTTTACAGATGTGGAGATCAAGGTAGAGAAGCGTGGACTTCCCTAAGGTCACCCTGCTCAGAGGTGGCTGAGCTGGAATCACCCCTGTCTGCCTCCAACGCTCACGTCCTTCTCACCACACTGGGCCGCCATGAGGGTGTCCACTTCCCAAGGGGCCGGTGCGACTCACACCTACAGAAACAGAATGTGCGAACGAGACCAGACCCTGGGGTACAGCCTGGCCCTCACTTTATGAGGAAACTGCGATCTGAAGAGAACAAGCACTGGACCCAAAGCATTTGCATTCTTGGTTCTTACCAGTTCCCCACCCTCTGCAGAGCAGTCTGGGCTCCTAAGACCTCATTTAGTAAGTTTCTCATAAACTTTTCTTTGGGGAAAATACAGTTTGTTCGCTTTTGTTTATTTATTTATTTTTTAAAGAAAACACTTGTCAAGCACCTACCACGTGCCATGCTTTACACCACTTATTCTCACAGCCCTGAGAGGTCCAGAATATCACCCCTGGAATTGTCCTGAGGGAGGCCCTGTCAGGCTCCCTCGGCATTAACCTCTGCACACCAAAGGCTGCCTAAGGGGACGAGAACACATGTGACTTCCTTTTTCTCTAGGCATTAGCACACACTTGCCCCGAGTGCAGGGCAAGACAGAGGGGCAAAGAGTTAATGCCGCTGGAGTCACACCCAGACAGTGATGGTAGAGAGTTGAGGATAAATAGTCCAGCCTCCTCACCACTTGGTTGGGATTACCCCCAGTCCTGGTCCTATTGTCACCCGAGGCTTCCCAGAGGCACTGAGCTCCGGTCACCCATAATGGTGTCTGACTGGATCCTGGTTCCTTCCCCACCTGTCTCTGAGCTCCTCCTCATCGCTGTGTTTCCTGGGATTCTCCTCCCACTCAGATAACAGTTGTCCACTCTGGGGAACAATGTGCTGGAACATGAGAGGTGGGCGGGAAAGGTGGTAACTCGGTTCCACAGGGATCAGCACGTGTTGCTGTGTCTTCCTCAACATAATGCCACCTCTAGGAGAACAAGGACTGAGATGAAGTGCATGGGTGACTTGTAACAAGGGAGATCAAGATGAAGAATTTACCACCAGACAGTGACAAACAGTAAGTGATGGCTGTGTGCCACACCACACAGTAGGTGCTCCAAAACTGGGTTCTGAGAAAAGTTTTAAAAGAAATAAACAATATTTTTATGTAGATCTACTGTGTTCCAGCCATCTTAATAAACAACTTTGATAAAACTTACAAATATTATTTCTTTCACTCCTCTTGGTACATGTAAGGAGATCGTTATGGATGAGTCTCAGAAATGTCAACCTAGGTGGTGTTGCACGGTGGCATCATGATTTGGTACCAGGCCTATCGGACTCTGGGCTTTGCTCTTCCCTTTCCTGCTCCACCCTCAAGACTCTGAAAGTGTTAGGATTCTTCTTCAGTGGTTGACCTACAGTGGAGAGCTATTAGAGGCTGGGGCAGCAGTGGTGAAGCAGCACTCTGTGGGCAGCTGCAGATGCTATCAGCTTATATAACAGACATACCTACGGCTCTATAATCCTTAACATTAACTAGATGCTCCTAGAAGCAGATTCCTGTGCTGTCCACTTGCCGCAGGAGCTTGTATTAGTTCTCTATTACTCTGTAACAAATTACCACAACACTGGCAGCGTTCAACAAGCACACACATTTATGTCACAGTTTCCGTGAGGCAGGAGTCCCTGCATGCCTTAACTCTGATCGGGGTCTCACGGGCTGCAGTCGAGATGCCAGCTGGGCTGTGTTCTCACTCAGATGATCAAATGGAGAAAACCATTTCCAGGCTCATTCAGGTTGTTGGCAGAATTCATTTCTTTGTGGATGAATGACTGAGGACCCCAGCTTTTAATGGCTGGTCAGCTGAGGGCCAGCGCTGGTCCTAGAAGCCACCACAGATCCATGCCACGTGGTCCTCTCCATAGGCACTTCACAAGAAGGCGGTCTGCTTCCTCAAGGCTGGCAGGAGAATCTCTCCCTCCAGCCCACTGATATAATGTCATAAATAATGCAACACAATCATGGGAGTGACATTCTTTCACCTTTGATGGATATGATGGATAGATTTGTTATTTGTGTTACCCTCATCATTTGCAATTAATATCATAGTTATTATAAACTCAGTATTTTGAAATATAGTACTAAGATCCCATTTACTTTTTGCAGAAGACTTCCATAGTTCTCAGTGTCCATGAAATGAAATCCAGGTTGCCAAGTCTGGCATCTATGCCTCCTTTATCTTCCTGGTTTCACCTTTGCCCACTCCTGGCCTTTCTCTGATTATAAACAATGTTTTACCTCCTTTCAACACACGTACCCCTTCTGCATGGCCTGCCCTTTGCATCCCCCTCAGTCAAGTTCATGTGCGCATTTTTGCAAACCCATCAAGAAAACGATCTTGACTCTCCCAGGGCCCACAAGGATTCTCCCTTCTCTGAGCTCCAACGCTCTGTGCATGTGCTTCTGTTTACTGCTGGTCACTCTGCACTCATATAATTTCATCAGACAGTGAGTTCCAGTTCATCTCCAAATTCCAAAACTTGGCACAGATTAGGTCTCGATAAATTATGCTGAAAGAATACATAATCACTATGATTAACAGCAGCTTTTCTGATGTGGCCCCTTAAGATTTGCAAAGTATATTAAGCTGATGCAGGCAAGTCTGGAGAGAATCAGCTGGTTGACCCTAGCAGGCCCAGAGCAGTTCAGCCCTGGTTATCCTCTTCTTGTAGACTGAAGGGCTCCAGAAAGAAACCATGGCTCTGCTAAAGAGCCTTAGGCTCAGCACTTCCCGTATTCACTACTGCTATTCTCAGTGCTCCTCTTCCCCAAAGCCTGCTTCCATATTTTCAGGTCTTTGAATGTTGCAGCCAAACCACTGCTGTACTTCTGAAAGCAGAACCAAAACATACCGGCCACCGCTTCTCAGTGACTTCCTGCTCCTGGAGCTCCGATCCTGGCCTCCTGCCCCTTTATCCATTCTGTGCTCCCTTGCCCCGGAAGCCATGTCCACTTCCTGCGTACTGGCCCTATATACCGCCCTGCCTCCTCCTGCTCCTCTATCCTTCATCCTCCTTCAAGCTGGCTCCCTGGGACCTCTGCCTGCTCTTAGAAGCCCTGCTCCACACCACTTTCTTTCTTGTTGAACCACTTCCCCATTAGAATTCTTTATGTCCCTCCTCCCTTTATTCTGGGGAAGCCTGGTCCAAAGGCCAGTTGTGACTTCTGCGGGTTAAAGGCCAGGATTAAAAATAGGAAGGAATTACCATTTCTGTCACCCCACTTCCTTAGCCAGGAAGAGACCACAAAAGTAGCATGCCTCGACCAAGCGAAGAGGCTACTAAAGGTGGCTGGGCCAGCCAGGTCCCTGGGAAAGGTGGTCAGGAAAAACCCACCAATTGACTAGGGGATGAGTTTCTATTTCTCATGAAACTTAAGGGATATTGAACATGCCCATTTTATAGATGATTGCTCTCAATTTCTAATCTAACTGAAATCAACAGAAGCAATACCACATAAGGGACAAGTTACAAAAAAACAGGACAAACCACATAAAACCCCGTGAGGCCAAGCTTCTCCTAACACTGAGAAGGATAGGTCCTCCACTAGGGATGCCTGAGAGAACAAAGTGAGATAATATTTAAAGTGACTAGCACAGCATATAATACCAGAAGTCTCGCCAAACAAAGCCAATTACCTTCTTCAAAACTGCTGTTGTTCCCTCCGGTGGAGGGCCCTATAGGAGGTTGTCAGGCTCTCTTGAGCTGCCCTTGCTGGAATGCGCTTAATACCTTCAGGGTGCTGCCATCAGAGGCCTCACACAGACCTGCCGCCAGTCCAGCTGGGGTGGTGGTAAATGGCACTGAGCCAGCGTCCTCAGAAACTTCAGGAGCTGCTGAGATGGAGTGACTTTGATGTGGAGCCAAAGGAAGATGTGTTGCAATTATCTAAATTGTTCAAGGCCCCCACGAAAGTCAGAGAACTACAGGTCACTTGCAAATTTTAAATACCCTGCTGCTCGCCATCTAAATTTTCCTATCCTCATCAAGTCCCACTGTCTCACACTTCGGTGCCTCTGCATGTGCTTGAGTCTCTGCCTATACTTTCTTCCCCTCCTCTCTGCAGCTGCCCAGAAAATAGCCACTCAAACTTCAGGTCTCAGGCCCATGGCCCCTCCTCCAAGAAGCCATCTCTACCGACCCTTCCCCATGCTCTCTAAACGTGGTATTTATCACTCTGTCATAATCACCCAGTTATGTGCCTGGATCCCCAACAAAATGAGAGCTCATCGAAGGCAGCGAGCAAGCTTTGCTCTTATTCGTGCCTGTTGCGCACACAGTGCCTGCCATAGCGAGGTCCTCAAGAAGTGTTTGATGAAATGCACTTCTACAACTGTGTGGTAGTGGAAAGAACCACAGCTCTAAAATAAAAAAGATCTCTTTTTTAATTCTAGCTGTTCAACTAAATAGCCACAACATTGGTTTGAGTTGCTTAGCCCCTCCGTTTCCAGTTTGTGAAATAGAATGATGAGATGGGTCTCAGAGAATCGTTTTAAGGAAACAATTTGTTTTAAGGAAACAATTGTTTTAAGGAAACAATCTGGTGGATCCAGGTTTCCACAGTTAGAGAGAAATAGAGAGTAAGCCATTTACACTGACACTCCATGTCAAAGCCTTCACACAGACCTCAGCCAGATCTTACCTCCCTGTACAGGTAAGAGTATGCAACAACACTGAAAGCGGTACTTTGATGGGCCCTCTCTTGAAACAAAATAGGCAGAAGCTGTAGGTCCTAGATTCAAATTCTGGCTGTGATATTAAAAAACAGAAGGACAGCTGAGAATTTCAAAATATGACTTGTTTTCCTAGAGCACAAGCCCACAATTCCAGCCAGGAGTCTTTTCCTGTCTTTAAGGTTTTCACCATGGGTTGAGTATTAGTTAGGATAGACCGGATGCTGCTGCAATAACAGACAATCTTCCAAATATCAGTGGCTTAGAACTACAAAGGCTTTTTGCTCTCAGACCCAGTTTTAGGGGTCTTGAAGACTCTCCAGGGCAGCTCCTCTCCCTATGATGGCCCAGAATAGTAACCCCACATCAGCATGTGCTGGCACACGAACTTGGGCTCACTCCACTTGGATATGGATACACATGTTAACTTTATGTCTGTTCACCCTCCGAGACTGTTAGCTCCTTCAGCAATGGAGCTATACTTCTTATCTTCATTGTTGTGTGCCTGTTTCAGAGAAGACACATAATGAATAGATACACTTAGCATTCATTTATTCCTCAGCTAGTATCCCAAGTGTCCAATCTGTGTCAGGCTCTGGAATGAGTGATGAGGACACAGCTGGAAACAAGATTTGGCCTTTACCCTCAGTGACCTCCTGGTCTAAGGGAGGCAGGGGGCAGGGAGCCAGTGTACAAAAGAAATCTAACTCAGTGCAGCACAATAATGGGCATCATTGAAATACACAAAACCTGCTGTAGGAGTAAGTTAAGGGAAAAACATAGTCTTCCCAGGAAAGGCAGGAAGGATTTAATGAGGAAGTGATATGTAAGCCAGCTCTTAAAAGACAGGTTTTGCTAAATAGAAGGGGGAGACAAGGGCAATAGCACTGATGAGAGCAGGGATATTAGAACACAGGCATGTTCAGGGAAGGGAGAGAGTCATTCTGTGTGTTGCTGGACAGTTGCATATAAGATGAGGGTGATGAGAGTATATAGATGGAAAGAGAAGCATGACATGCATCATGTCACGGAAGACCAGGAGAACAAGGACATCAAGATAAGGAGTTTGAGTTTTATCTACAGGAAATGGGAGCCTTTGGAGGTTCCTCATGAAGGAATTGATGCAGTCTCGTATGAAGATCTATGAGTGTCCAGCCTATAGGAGAAGAATGTGTCTAGAGAAGAACATCTAGAACCATAGAACTGATCAGAATGCAAGACAGGTGCCTGATAATCTGACCCACCCTCAGGAGCCCACTCTAAGAACATTGTAGGAACTTAAGGATAGGCTGGCCTCTAATATAAATCTATTAATTTCTCTTGGCATGTTTAATTTCATTTATGCCATGTGTCGGAAAAACAAAACCAATAATATCTGTCTGTTCATCTATTTATATGTGTATAGAGACATATATGTATGTGTGTATATATCAATATACTGGCTAGTAGCCCTGATGTTCACATAGGGCAGGCTAGAAATTCAGGCAAGATAATGCAGTCTGAGTTAGAATTTCTTTAGGAAACCTTAATTTTTTGTTTTTGTTTTTAAGGCCTTTAACTGATTGGATGAGGCCCACTCACGTTATCATGGGCAATCTCCATCGCTTAAAGTCAATTTATTATAGGTGTTAGCCACATCTATAAAATACCTTAACAGCAACACTTAGATTAGTGTTTGATTAAATAACTAAATATTACAGCCTAGTTATGTTGACACAAAAACTAAACATCACGCCAAGTATCTGCCATTTTTCAAAATATGAAGAACCATACTTTTTCCAGGTGCCATAAGCTCAAGCCATCTGTTCAAATCAGCCACATGCTTGTTCTATCTCTCTCTCTCTCTCATTCTCTCTCTCTCTCTCTCTCTCTCTCTCTCTCTCTCTCTCTCTCTCTCTCTCTCTCTCTCTCCCTCCCTCCCTCTCCCTCTCCCTCTCCCTCTCCCTCTCCCTCTCCCTGGCCCTCTTCCTCTCCCTCTCCCTCTCCCTCTCCTTCTCTTTCTTTGTAATTTCAAGTTCTGTGTGCCTAGATGTCTTGTCACATCGATTAGGAAGCACAGACTTGTGAGACTTGGAGGGTCTTGGAAGAGAAATTTTCAAATCTCCTGAACAGATGTTTATGATCAAGCCATCTGATTGCCTGAAAATACATGCAATTGTCATGCACTGCTTCACCTTCTTCCAAATACGCCATGACCTGGAGGTGACTCAGGGCCCAAGAATGAAGAAAATAGTCCGAGTCCCAATCACTTCCTCTATCACGTCTTCAGCGAGCCTCACTTATAGAGCAGAAAGTGGCCAGATGAATGAGGAAAGTGGAAGCTGAGCCCAACAACCTTTTTGGATGTGAATGAATGGTTGCAACATTCTTTCTGACCTGGGTCAAGAGAGTTCAGTTTTTCTGCATTTCACTTGCATGTCTCAGACACCACCTTGGCAGGTGAACAACCCTTCTATTTCTGGTTTGCTAGCAAATTGTATACAATTCTCAAACACAAAATGAAAAAGACAGTGAATAGCAAGTTCCAAGGAAAAAGTGGAGCAACTGCCAAACACTGTCAATAAGAATATAAATGGGTACAACCACTTTTAAAACCTATGTGGCAAAGTTGAAAATACCTTAATCCCTAGCAGTCCCTCTCCTAGGTATATATCGAACAGAAATCCATTCACTGGAATGTCCATAGCAATGCTATTTATAAGGCTGGAAACAATGTAAATGTCTGTAGAATGGGTAAATATATTCACACAATGGAATACAGTAATGAGAATGATAACCTGTAACAAAAAGCAACGTCATGGCAGAATGTCATAAACATAATATTGAGGCAGAGACCAGACACCAAAAAGGACAAATCATATTATTTCATTGATAGAGAGTATAAAAACAGGCAGAACTAATTTATAATAGAGAAAGTCAGGAGAATGGTGACCATTGAAGGGATCATTGTGCCCGGAAAACGTCACCAGTGGGGCTTCTGCAGTGATTGATAATGTTTGACTATCTATTGCTTCCTAATGAACTGCCCTAGAACACGGGGGCTTAAAATAACAATCATTTCTTTATACCTCACGACTATGTGGGTCAGGAATTCAGGCAGAGCTCAGCTGGGGGATTCTTTGCTCCATGTGGTTTTGATGGAGGTCACTTAGTGGTCTTCAGCTGGCAGATGGACTGGTCTGCAGGATCCAGAAAAGCTGTCCTAACAAGTTTTGTGCTTCAGCAGGGATCACCAGAAGTCTGGGCTCCACTGGAACTGTTGACAGGAGTGCCTGTATGTTGCCTCTTCAGCATGGCAGTCTCAGCATGGCTGGACTTCTCACGTAGTATTTTGGAGTTCCCAGAGTTTCCAAGAGACCCAGGTGGAAACTGCAAGGCTTCTCATGACCTAGATCTAGTGTCATTTCTGTTTAATTCTATTGGTCAGAGAAGTCACTAAGCCAGTCTGTATTTAAGGGAAGGAGAGGAAGAGATTTCACTTCCATGGGAAAAGGGCATTATGCACACAGAGGGCAGAAATTGATGGCGAACATCTTGGAGACAAGCTACCACAGGTAATGTTTTGTTTCTCCATTTGGGTGCCGGTTACAGGCTCTATTAAGTTTGTAAAAATTTACCAAGTTATACATTCACGATATATGCCCTTTCCTATAGGAATATATGCTATAGGCCAAATAAACATTTAGTTTATATACCCCGCCCCCACTACCAAATTTCACATTTTGAAACCTAATCCCCGATGTGATAATAATATATGGAGGTAGGATCTTTCAGAAGTGACTGGGATTAGTGCCTTTATAAAAGAGACCTAAAAAACTCCTCCCCTCCCCCATCTCCCATGTGAGGTCACAGTAAGGAGACGGTCATCTATGAACCAGGAAGCAGGCCTTCACCGGACACTGGATCTACCGGCACCTTGACCTTGGACTTCCAGCCTTCAGAATGATGAGAAATAAATTTCTGTCATTGATAAGCCACTCAGTCTATGGTATTCTTTTACAGCAGCCTGAAAGAACTAAAATAATATGATTTTAATAAAAAGTTTAATTGCAAAAATAGTTACCAAGCAGAAATGCTCCTGAGAGCAAACCAGTTCCATTTGGACCCTCCTGTGATGAATATTCCTGCTTCACTGGCCTCACAGGGCCCTTAACCAGCCCTGTGTGCTCAGACCACTTGGGTGTGAACTATCAGGCTCCTCTCCCTGTGAGGTCCTCAGTTTCAGCGAAGAAGGAAAGCAACAAGTGCCGCCCTGGGCTACTAGGAGGGAGATTGAGACAGCCTAAGAGAAAACTCTCAGCATGTTCTGCATTCTCAGTGGATTAACTTTATTTCATTTCAGACACTGCCTTCGACCCCCAACTCCTCAGATGCTAAAAAAGTTAGCAGCTAAGACTTTCCTAGAAGGCTTTATAGGGGTCCCCACAGTCCCATCCCCATGGTCCTCACCTTGAGAGCCAAGAAAGGGTTACCTGTGCCCTCCGAGGGGTGGGCAGGGGGCATGTGGGGAGAGCCTGGATCTGAAGCCAGTGAAAACACTCTGTGGCTGCCAGAACAAGACCAAAGTCCCCAAGCAGAATGACAAGTGAATCACCTCGACTCATGCTTAGTCACTGCAAGGTACTTTCCACACGGACACATGGAGATGGTTACCAAAGAAATGTCTGCTGGCGGCTCTCACATCAGCTCAAAGAAAAATGTTGTTGTAACCTTTACTTTGGAGGGGGAAAAATAGCATCACTTTCCCTTTCCTTTTCTTTTTGGAGAGAGATTTGTTGGCAAAATAGTTGTAGTGGTTGTTTTTGTTTACCCTGGAGAAAGTTTCCAGATAGCTCTGAATCCTGAGCTTTGTGTATGTGGCAGGCCCTTTGAGTCTTAAGTACTTAAAGTCTAAGTGTGTAAACAACCCCGGTAGAGGAGACTGTCATAGGCCATCCAGAGCATGGGGCCGCCCATCATGTTCTCGCCTGCAGAGTCCTGAAGGCTTTGAGGAGTTAGATAGCCAGGGGTTCAAATCTTCCCTCTGACCTATACTATCAGTACAAAGTAGGGCATGATATTCCAACTTCCTGACCCCCATACTTTCTAATAAATAATAATGAATATTAGTAATGCTTACCTACAAAATAGTTATGAGAATTAAAAGAGGTAATGTGTTAGAAGCATATCTAACACTGCTTGGCATTCACATAGTAGTTGATGAGTTAAAATGAGTTCACCCTTCCCTCCTCTCTCCTGATCCTTCCTTATTTCCCTTTCTGTCTTTCTTTTTAAATTCCCTCTTCCTCTTCTTTCCCTGCACTCCAAACTTGATCAACCCTCAGTTCTCTTCTTCCCTCTTTGCTGTCTGCATTTTTTTTTTTTTGCCTTGTTTCCACATCTCAAACTCCTGCATTCAGAGCCATCCCTCTGGCTGGTACAGCCTTGGCATGGCGGCTATTGAAAGCCAGCCAAATTCTGGTTAAAAACACTGCGATTCTTGGCCAGACTTTCCTTACAAATGAGGGTGATATTTCAGGCATGGGAAGTCTTCTCATCCATTTAGGCCCTAAAGAAAAAAAAAAAAAATAGCAGCACCTCAGTGTGTGGCCTAGGTGGACAGCAATGTTAGGCTTTGGGTAGTGACAGAAATAAATCTGGTGTTTCTGAAAATTGTGAAACATGTGCACTGAATGTGTCATCCCAGCAAAAATGAGTCAGTCCCCAGGCCTGAGCCCAAATCTGGCTGTGTTCGCTTTCTAAATAGAAAGTGTATTCCTGGCCAGCCTAACATTAGCGAGTTGGTGGTGAATGAGAGTGGAAAGAGAGAGGCAGCAGAGGAGACATGCAAATCTATACTTTGTAAGAAGTTTTACCGGAAAAATACAGTTCTCTATCTGTGATTTTTTTTTCAATTATTCCTTTTCCTTCTTTCCTTTTCTCTCTACCCTGCTATTGACACCAAGCTTTTTTTCCCATCACTATCTTAACACAAACTTCTAGATGGCCTTCAAAAAGAGTACCACAACATTGATGGATGAATGGCTAAAGAAAATGTGATACACACACATACACCACACACACACACACGCGCGCGCGCGCGCGCACACGCACACACGCACACACGCACACACAATCAACTATAAAAAGAGAAAAAATTCTGCCATTTATGACAACATGGACAGAAAGGCAGATAATGCATGATCTCACTTATACATGGAATCTAAAAGCTCTTAGCTACAGAGAGCAGATTAGTGGTTGCCAGATATGAATGTGGGGGTGGGCAAGATGGGTGAATGGGAAAACATCCAATCATAAAATATATGTCCTGGGGATGTAATGCACAACATGGTAACTACAGTTAATAATACTGTATTGATATTTGAAAGCTGCTAAGAGTAAATCTTGAAAGTTCTCATCACAAGAAAAATAAATTTTTTAATGATGGATGATGACAGTGTTAACTAGACATTCTGGTGATCATTTTGTAATATGTACAAATATTGAATCATTAGGTTGTACAGCTGAAAGCAATGTTATATGTCAATTATATCTCAATTAACTTGTTAAAATTATTAAATATTAAAGATTTTCAAAAGTAAAACAAAATAAAACAAAAACAGGACCACAAAATTGTATCGAGACAGCCTGGAGTAATTGGATGCTATAACTTTTGGAGTAAGACAGGCCTGGGTTTAAATCCTGATCCCACCTTCAATTAGCTATATGTGTACTTGAGAGAAAAAAAAAAAACCTTGGACAAAAGCCCCTCTTGAGGCTTAATGTCACTTCAGCCAATACAAACATCCTGCCTCTTTCCCGTGAAGTTTAAGATGATAACATCAGCAGTGTCCACGCCATGGCAGGTGCCCATCGTATCTGAGTCACCTTTCTCTTCTTTTCCCTAGAAGTTAAGTGTCTGGAATGTCAATGCCTCTTCATTCCCCAGTTCTCTGAACACACGGGCTAGGCTGCCCCTTCTGGAGGGTGTGAGAGCCTACGTGAGCAGCAGTGACAACAGCAGCGGCTATATCAGCTTGACCTCTTGCCTCCAGACACAGGTTCTGGAGAAAAGAAGCAACACAGGGTCTGGAGCCTCCTGTGCCAGTATCCCTGGCCAGCCCACACGCCTGCATCACATGGTCTCCATGGTGCCAGAGGAAGTGATGCAACTACCCTCAGGCTTTGGGTCAGCCAGGAGGAAAGTGTCCTGTTACAGCGTGGGTGTGGCTGGCTTCAGGGCTCCAGGCCTGCACCCTGTCCCAAACCCACAGCAAAGGGGCAGCAGGAGAGCCTGTCTTTGTGTATACACTGCCTGCTGTTTACCTTGCTTTGTGCACTGCCATCCGGGTCCCACAAAGGGCTCAGCCAGGCATGTCTTCCCAAGCCCGTGGCTTCTTCCATCACCTTGGTCCAGTTTACAAGTTGCCCTGACTACAAACACCTGTTTCCTTCTGCCTGGACCCTATGAAATACAGCTATTCTATTGACTTCATATGCATAGCAGAAATATAATTGAATTCAATTATAATAACTACACTCATTAAAAACCTATGTAATGTTCATTAAACAGCCTAGGTAATATGCAATTAATAGCATTAACATATGAATTGTGCATTGGGTCACTGATATGCACATTATGTATAATATTCAACGTATGTATTAATTACAGCACATGCCAAAAAACACAGCATTCAAAGCTTGCAGGCCTTTTGATCTCAGACAAATCCCTTTTATGGAACATCTTTTTCATTAATTGGAACATAAGCTTTCAGCTCTATACACAGAGATGGCTATTGAAGACAAAGGACTCTGAAAAGCTGGTTGGCGCTGGAGTCGAGTAAACCTGAGAAGCCTGTATCGAAGCCTATCTTGGAGAAGGGCCATGACCTTGAAAGCAGAGTTCAGACTTCTGCATTCTGTTCTAGCCTCTGCCAAGACTTCCCCTGCCAATGACTACCACCTCCACTGGGACATCCATTATCTGGGAAATGGGCATAATAGCGCTTGACATCACCATGACATTAAGTAGATTATCTCATTAGGAAGACCAACAGGCTTTGGAAATGTAGAGTGACAATAGCACTGAGCATCACTGCCAGGAAGTTCCCAATAGAGAGCTTCTCTGCTGAGGAAAAAGACCTGCTCCATCACTCCTGGCCTGCCCTTGACATGGGTAGATGTAGCACTCGAGCATGATGAGCAGGCATTGCTAATGGCTGTCCTTTAAGTGAGGTTCTCTCATAGTTTCTCCTCAAAGTGCATTCTTGACATTGCCTGGTACCTGGAGTTACCATTTCCATTTTATAGAAGTTGCAAAATAAGGCCCTGGTGAATGAAGCGAGTTACCCAAGGACAACTCAGAAGGCCTCCCTGCCGTGAAGAAGATGGACAGAGAGGCCTACGTCCTAACTTCTTGTGACTGGTTTCTGACTTCATAGCCAACTTTCCCCTCTTTGACTGAAATGAACCAATTTTTGACGGCTCACACCGGTCTAATTCTTCTCTCTATCTGTTGTCGCCTATCAGGAAAGCCTGGGAGATTCCACCTCTAAGTGATTTTGCCAGCCCATATTTTGCTCCCTTCCAACATTCATTTGAATATTCATTGACCACCTTCTCTAAACCAGGCCCTGTGCTGGACACTGAGGCTGAAAACACAAGCAAGTCATAGCCTTATCTTCAAGGAACTCAGTGGCATGGTCTTAGTTCAGGCCTTGGAGCCCTATTCCTGAACTGTGGGCGACCTGCTGGATTCTTTCTTTAAATTTTACCTCTGTCCAATACAGCCACTCGAATGTGCTTTCTAAAAAGCAATGATGGCCCTGTACTCACTCTCCTGCTTGAATCCCTTTATGGACTCCTATTACTTACAGAATAAAGTTTAAACCCATTTATTTGGCACTCAAGGACTATCACAATATGCCTCTGTCTCTTCAATTTCTTCCACCACCTGCCTCATGCACCAGGATGACTAGATTTCCCACCCACAAATTCTCCTCATTCCTTCAGTGTGACTTGCAGCTCCTTACATTAAGAAGTGGAGCTGATTTTTCTACCCCTTGACTCTTGGTTGGCCATGTTACTATCTGGGGACATTAGAAAATGTGAATCTAGCAAAGGTTTTTAAAAAGCTGTGCACTGGGCTTGCCCTTTCTTGTTGCTGGTCCCTTCTGCCACCATGTTTACAAGCCCTACTTAGATTTCTGAGGTGAAGGCCCACATAGAAAGAGACCCCAGCTGAGGCCCCAGACATGTGGGTAGCACCATCCTAGACCAGACAGCTAAGCTGGCTCCAACCCGAAGAATAACCCAGCCAATTCACAAAATCATTTTTTTCAATGATAAATATCAGTTGTTTTAAGTTACTAAGTTTTGGACTGGTTTGTTATACAGCAAATCCACTGACACAAATCCACAAATGGATATGGCCTTTGTGCTCCTAGGCTCTAAGGAGCATACTCCTCCTTCTGACTGAAGTGCAGTTTGTCCTCCTCCTGTGCCTAAAGTGCTCACTGGATGATGGGATTTTACCAGGCAGAAAAAGGGAGCACTGTATTCATAGAAAAAAGAGAATGAACTGAAGTTTACACTATGCATGTTGCTCTCAATATTCTTAGCCTTTTGTATACTCATTCTCCTGAATGGGCAAAGATCTCTCAATGACATATGTCCTTTTCTTTCTCTCAAGACTGTGAAACACTTGAGTGTCTCTCAGAACACAGACTAAAACCCACCTAACACCAAAGCTGGGTCCACACCTGACTCATCATCCTCAACACCACCTTCATCCCCCACCCATTTTGTCTCATTCACCTTTGTTTTTCTCACTGGCTCAAGAGAGTACTTTGCCTTTCATAGGTGCTTGGCTATTATTAAGTTTCTTGAAAAGACCCAAATCAAAGTCACCTATTCCTTGAAGCCTCCCTCAACATCCCAAGCAGTTGGTTCCTCTCCCCACCTAGGGCTCCCAGATCCCTTTGTGCTTAAGGCACTTCCTAGGGATTATTTACATATCTGTCTATCTTCCACTGCTCCCCATCCCAGCACGCAAACAGTATGAGCCACCACTGAGTCTTCTTGATCTTTGTATCCTCACAAAGTAGAATCACAAATAATTGGTCAAACTAATTAATTAATCCTTCTCAGAGGGAGCTCCCGGGAGTCATGTAAAAGAACGAACCAGCAGTCTGGGATCAGACAGATCTGAACATAATTCCCACTTTTACATTTTCACATAGAGTGATCTTTATGAGAAGTAAAGCCACTTTAATTCTTCAGTCACTCTTCAGTGAGTGCATGAGAGACTGAGTGAGCGCTATCCAGAAATCATAATACTTTTTCCTTCTCCCTTCTCTCCAGTTATCCACCAGTTCTGGTTACTCTGGGAAGGTAAGGGGATGGGGCAGGGTCTCCAACAGCTAAACAGGCTCCAGGATCATAGTGCTGTTTCCTAAGTCATAGGTCGGTCTCTGCCACATCCTCTGGGTGTCTTGAGCTGGAAGGAAAAGAACCTCACATAGGCCAAGCACCCATGTGGTACCTGGTGCTTACATACCTGACCTCACCTTCTTTCTCCTCCATAAAGGGAAATGAAATGGTACCTGCTAGTGTAATCTGTGAACTGTAAATCAAGATACAAATTTTTGTTATCCTTCTAAGAAGAAACAAAGGCCTCAGGTTAAGAATTCAGAGCTCACCCCTACTCCTCTCACTCGCCCTCCCAGAGTCTGAACCTACAGAGGGCTTAAGGCCCTGGCCAGGTTTCGTATAAGAAATGGTTTTGGAAGAGGAGAGTTGATCCATATTCATTCATTCCTTTACTCAATCATTCACACACACACACACACTCATTCATTCATCGATTCACTCATTTATTTATCTGTTCTCTAAATATGTATGCAGTTTGTGTCCTGTGCCAAGCTCTGTGATGAGAGAAGGGTGAAGGGATCAATATGACTCAGCTGCTCTCTGTCCTAGAGGAGCTGAGTTCTCTGCTGACCTCTCTGCTCTGTGTGTGCACATGCGCAAGGATTAGGCATGAAAGCAGGTCACCACAAGTTGCAATGTACCTTCTAAGCCTGCCATGGGGACTCCAAAGATAGAACTCCCTTTTGTGTGGGGTTGGAGTGTGGTTGTGTAGTGCTGATGACAGAGATGAGTGCAGAGAGGACATGGGCCTGTGGAGATCTAGAAGGCCAAGCCAAATAGCTATTTTTTTTTGCCTTAGGCAAACAGAAGCCACTGATCCCTTAAAGCAAAGAACTGACCAAAGCACTCATCTAAGTTCCTGCTCCAAGTCCAATGCAGTTTGATCTGCCTTCCCTGCTGCAGTTCTCACAGCAGCTAGTGTCAAAGTCACTGGCGCCCCAGTCCCACTAAGCATTCCCTGTATGACTGGCAAATCCCTTTAACTCTTTGAACCTCGAAATGGGAGATACCAACATTATTGTCCCTCCTCACCAAATGGTTGAGCCATGCTTTAAAGCAATTACAACTCAGTGGTTAAGGAGCAGGCTCAGGGGTCAGAGCCAGTGGATGTGCCAGCTCTGTTATTTGGGGACCATTTGGATCCTCGGGTTTCCTGCCTCTAAAATGGTCATGATGACATTTCCCTTGTGGCTGTGTGAATTTAAAGGGACAATGCACATAAAAAGATTAGCACTGTGCTGGCACAAAGTGAGCACACAATACATGATGTTATTATTATCGTCATTTTTATATCTTCACTCATATTGATAGGATAACTGCCTGACATTTGGGACTCTATCAGAACTGCAAACTCATTCCATGTTCTTGCCTCACTCACTCCCAAAGACCTCAGGCCAAACTCCAGTTCCACGCCCTGCAGCGCCCCCTCCCAGAGCTCCAGTGCGCATTTTGAGAAGGAAACTACTGCCAAAGAAAATCCAACTGCATGGTTTTCCTATCAAAGAGAAAATTTTTAAATGCAAAACACTTGCCAGAACACACCAGTCTTTATCCAGGGACTTCCTAAAAGTCTGAGGGCCTTTCCGCTGCACTCTTGGCCCATGCCTGCCACCACAATATCTCCTGGTAAACATCACTGGTGCCCCCAGCCAGTACCTGAGAAGAGGGTAGGGGAAGGTCGTGCCAGGTACAGATGCACTCAAGGCCAAGTTATGCCCATCTTCCCTGCCTCGCTGGCCTGCGGGGAAGGTGGAGCAGGCTTTGGGCTGTGTCCAGGGTTCTGAGGAAGAAGCCCTGGTTACCTCCAGATGCTTGGTTCCCCCACCACCCCACCCTTTGCCTCCTGTGGCTTCTCTGAAGAGAGAAGGCCCTCCTGATAAACAGGGGAACCTGTTCTTTGCTGTGTCTCCTGGCTCTGTCCTACTCTCCCAACTGGGCACCCAAAGTCCCTTTTTGGGCCCTGGGGAAAGGCTCCTAAACTTCACAGTGAAGAGGAGTGAGTGCTGGACCCTCCCCTGGGGCTCCCTGAGGGCAGGAGCTGTTTGGATTCATTATTGTACCATGGGGAGCTGGTGACACAACCCTTAGCACACAGTAGGTGCTCCCAACATAATAAGTGATTAAACAACTTAGCATATTCCTGAGAAATTTGATGCTATATTATCTCACTTAATTCTCACACTAACCTTGCAGAGTAGGTCTTCTTAGACTCCCTTTGCTGACTCTTGGTAGAACTGAGGCTCAGAAAGGCTAAATAAGTTGACGGAGGTTCTAAAGATAGAAAGTGATGGTCCTGAGACTGAACGCAGTCTGCCTGACTCCAAGGCTCTCCCATTATAGCCTCTGCCTCTCAGAAAAGGTGGGTGTGGGTCTCCACGTTACTAAGCCTTTGGCTTCCAGACTTTACCCACAGAGTTCTGCCCAGCACTGCTCCAGGACTGGGGAGGAAGACTGAGGCTGGATCAATAATGTCCAAGGATCAGGAAGATAGCTCAGGGAGAAAATGCAGAACAAAGATAAAGGAAGTGACATTGAAGATGAACTGGGGCACGGGGAGGGCCAGAGAGTGTACAGTGAATGAAATCAGTGAGTCAGCACAAAAGGGCTTTGAAACTGCAGGGCTGCACAAATGCGAGGCACTAATCCACCTCATCTTGGGGTGGTCAGGAAGACTCCATGCAGGCAGAACCTCCGAAATCCAGATCCAGGGAGTAAAGAAATAACGATAAAAACGAGAGCTGCCATTCATAAATTTCCTGCACTGTCCAGATATTCTGCTGGGCAAGCACAGTGCATATATAATTCTATTTGGTCCTCACAACTCCAAGAGGTGAGCACTATAATCCCATTTTACAGATGAGAAAGCTGAGGCTCAGACTAGGTAACTGATCACACAGCTGGTAAGCAGTATAGTCAAAATCTGCACCCATGTCTTACTGACTCTGATGCCTGTTCTATTTCATAAGCCTCAAAGGTTACAGGTACCAGGCAGGTTACACAAGTGAGGGAAGCATGGTGGGCATTAGAGAGTGGTGGAGGCTGGAAAAAATTGGAGAGCTCACACTCTGCCTGAAGTGGCAGCTGCTCTCAGCCGCAGCCACGTCTTGCCATTTGAGAATGTACACCCAACATGGCCGTGATATGCGTGAATCTGTGAACTGGAACTCTGAGAAGGGGTGGGTGCCCTACGCAAGGAGAACGTTATGAGCAAAGGTGTAGAGCCAGGAACAGTCTTTTCATCTTCATGCACTCCCAGCTCCAAAACCTTTAGTGGCTCCCCATTCCCCTCTCACCTTGGCATTCACATAGAGCTCCTCCCTAAGTCTCTTACCTGACTTACAGTTACAGTGGCTCTGGGAGAGGCCACTCTCAGTACTTCCTGGACCTGCCTCCTTACCTGCCCACACCTGTAATCTCCTCTCCAGGCCACTTCTCCAAACTCTCATCCCACTCGTGATCTTTACCCAACCTGGATGACCACGGAGGATGGCTGTCATTTATCTTGTCTCCCTAACTAGTCCATAAACCCCTAGTGTTCACCATACCCCTGATGCATGTGGAGCTCCATGCTTGGCATTCAGGCCACCACCACGGACAAGGCAGGTGTGGCCACTTTTGCACTCACAGTTCCTTTGAGACTACACCATTGTCTCATCCAGTCCTGGCCATGCGGAGATACTCAGCAAAGACTTACTAAATGGAAACAAATGTCAGTGAAATGGAGATCGCTTTGACCACCCCCATCTCTCTCTCTCCAAGCCCCTGCACCTCTTTCGCAAACACCCAGGCCTGTTGATTCTTCCTTAATATTTCTCCCAGGCATTAGAAGAGGCACAGTCAGAGGGGCATGGGGGGAGGGGGAGAAAAAAAAAAAAACAAAACCTTGGGAACCTGTGAAGGAAGTAGTGAAAAGGTGGTGTCTTTTTTTCCCCCTAATGTTCTCACTCCCCACCAACCATGGCAAAGGCCCACTTTCAGGCACACTCCTCCTGAAGTTGGAAGCTAGCCTTGCCTCTGCTGTGGCAGACAGCCCTGAGTTGGCTGCCAGGGCCTGGGGTAGAGCACAAATAGCCCCATCCCCTCTTCAAGAGAACCAAAAGCCACAGCTCACCCTTTGGGCACCCAGCCAGGTTCCTTCAAGCCAGGACCTGAGCACATGGACCCTAATCAACTAAAACCCCCCACCCTTCCTTCTGCAAACACCCTGTGGCCAGTCGCAGGGTGGGCCAACAGACAAAGCCATCTTCCTAACCTCACTGGCTGGCCCTACACCTAAGGAGCTGGCCCAGGACCCTCACCCACGCTGGCATCAGCTAGGTCATCTGAGATGGGCTGTCAGCGCCCTTGGCACGAGGAAAAGAGCGCCAGGTCAGGGGAGGATGCTGACTCTGCTGGACTCTGGCCCTCACTTTCTCAGCACGCTGCCCAAATGCCACCTCATGGGGGGCCCTGACCTCACCACCTGCAGTCATACACACAGCCCACCGCCTGTCTATGCCCCACCCCGGGCTTTCATTTATCTTTATAAGACTGTTTAGCCATTGGCTACAGCATGATGTATTCATTTGTAGGAAATTCACTAGAATGAAAGTTTTATGAGGACAGGGACCTTTTTGTTCTGCTTGGTGCTATTTCCCAAGTGTCTAACTCAGTAGATGTTTGAGGAAGAGCGGAAAGGAAGGAAAGGAGGAACAAAAGAAGGAAGGAAGAAAGGGTTCTGAGAGAGTCCAGGCCCAGGTTAGCCTCCCTCCCTTCCCAGCTGGTATCTTTCCTTCAGACTACCTCAGGCCGGTGGCCTCATGGCCTTTCAAAAGAAATGACATTAGCTACTATGTTTTAAACTGCCACTTAAACAGGGCCCATTCAGCATTAGGCACTAAATACACAAGACCTTATTAATCTTTCAGTATCTCTGAGGTCCTTGTCATTGCTTCATCCGAGGCTTTTCAGCCTGCGTACCATTACACTTGGGGCTAGATCCTTTGTAAATGATCCTCTGCAGCTGGGGCCATCCTTAATTATCTGCATCACAGAAAGTATAGCAGCACCCCTGGCCGCTCCCTACCAGATGACAGTAGTATCCACCCCAGTTTTGTGACAACTAAAAATGTCTCCAGACATTGTTAAGTGTCCCCTGGGGGCAAAATCGTCCTGTCCTGGGAAGCTCTGTGTTAGTTCTACAAATGAGTAAACCAAGGCCCAGAGAAGCGAGGTATGTGCCTGGCACTGGATCAGAGGCTGGGATTTACCCCAGGTCTGTCTTGTCTCAAAGCCAGGGCTCTCCCCATGCCAGCAGGCCACCTCCCCCTGGCAGGACAGGGCCGGAGGCCCAGGAGACGGTTCCTGGGAAGACCCAGAGGCCTCTGCCAGGCCCTGCTGGTGTCCGGGCAACGACACAGTGAGGCCTCTGACGTGCGAGCAGAGCCTTCTCAAGCAGACCGAAAAACACTTACTCACACTCTGGCTGTGCCCGGGGAACATCATCAGTGATAAATCATATCTCTTAATTATCTGTGATTTCTGAACCCAGCCAAGATTTCTTTTCGTGACAAATATTTGCTCTGAAATTCCTTTCTCTCCTGCAAAGGCAGAAGCAAGACACAGAGAGAGAGCCCCAGGGCTGGGCTCCTTGGGGTGAGCCCGACCGTCTCTGGTCGGCCCTCCGGTCCCACCCAGCCATCCAGAGCTGGGTCTTCGCCCGGGCATGCCTTTTCGCCTCACGCCTTGAGCAGTAAAATCTCTAGGTTTCTATGTTGTTTGGGTTTCTGCTGTTTGTTTTTTATTTGGGAGGGTGTTTGAATCGAAGACATTCACTCACTCAGATGAGTCCTGCTGAGGTCACTGTGGGGGAGAGAGGAAGACAGAAAATGAAAGGACACAGAGCCAGGGGTGAAAAGGCCAGGGTTCAAGTCTCTTTGAACCTGCTGCAGAAAAAGTTACTCTGCCCTTCTCAGGCCCCTCTGCATGGTAAGGAGAGTTTCCAGGCTTCTCGGCTTCTGTAACCTCTAGCTCTTCATCCTCCAGGAAAGAACATCTTCTATCACCTTCCCTCTTATCTTCCCAGAAAACTCCTAATCACACTCTGAAACCCAACATAAATATCCCTTCCTTCTCCTACCTCCTGCCCCAACCCAGACCAAGTTCATCCCTCCCTCTCTGGGATCCCTCAGCAGTTTGTACAAACATTGGTTGAACTTGGTTTATGCTCTCTTGGTTTATGCTTTTCCAGGGGAAAAGCTGCGTTAGCAACCAGAGATTGCCAGCTGAGGCTGAAAAGACATTCATATTATCTTCCTCGAGGGCCTTCCTCTCTACCGAGCATGGTTTTCCTTGGTCCACTAATATGTATGAACGTCATGGGTGCATCTGCAAGATAACTTGCGGAGAAGCTTTCTAGCACTCAGAGACCCTCGTCCTATTTTGTTCTAGATTCTGAAGCAGGTGACATGGGCCACCACTTCCTATGGCAACTATGTGACTTTTGATTACAGTTAGGTGCCACTGTCATGAAGCTAGGCTCATAGAAGCCCCCTGACACCAGTCAATCCCTTTCCTCGCCATGTAAAAAGGTGGAGGGGTGAAGTGGGGCACCTGGTCCAGGGTGACCCAGAGGGCAGAAAGTCTGTGCCTACTTCAGCAAATCAGCCTCCTGCCGTAAATCCTCACCTGCCCAACAGGCCACCTGAAACATGGCTGAGGCCAGGAACACTTCTATTCTGGTCTGATCCCAGTGTAAGAGGGAAGAGAAGGTCAAAGGCCAGCCGCAGGGGTCCAGAGCTAGCTGCCTGTTCCTCAGGGAAGTCTTGAAATGTCACTACCATTCTGAAGAAAGCCCCACGCCTCCCTGAACTTGCATGGCCGGTGGTCTGCGAGGTTCCCTGTGAAGCCTGGGTTTGCAGATCTGGAGTCCTCTGCTCCACCGACGTGTGGCTGGCGTGTTGGGGGAAGGAGCACCCTTACTCCTTTTTATCCCCAAAAGCCCTGCATTGATTAAACAGGAGATATATTTGGAATGCTGCCTCCATGTCATCATTGAGAAGTTAGCTCCAAGCCCCACACAGGAGTTACCAGGCTGTTATGGAATAGAAAACCCAAAACCTTGTGTCTGATGGTAGGAGCTGGTAAAAGGATGAGGGTAGGCCAGTAACTTACAGACAGATGGCATAGGTATTGGATAATAAATTCAGGGGTTTGGCTGTAATGCTTTAGATAGGTGGCAATCAGAGGAGTGACATGATTCTAACCGGGTCTCGGAAATCTCACCCCTGACGTGAGCCAAGGAGACACCAAGGGGCACTGCCAGAAGCCAGAAGACAAGAGAGGGGCTGCAGCTGCTGAAAGGGGAGTTGCTGAGGACCTAGACCAGCAATGGAACTGTGGAAACTGGGATAAAGAGGACATTTTGAAAAGTATGAAATCGATCAAATCAGCAGGACCTGGTAATTTATTAGACTGGGTGGTTGAAGAGGGGAGCTATCAAGATGAGTACCCTGACTTAGGTAAGCAGGTGGGTGGCGGTGACATTAAGCAAGACAAGAACCAGAGCAGGAGGTACTGACTGTGGGAGCCTGGGGAGGCGGGAAGGACAAGGGGAAGTGATGGACTTTGTATGGGTCTAGAGTTAGAAGTACCTGGGCAATGTCCCAGTGAATATCTACATATGGGCCTAAACCTCATGGCAGAAGTGGAGGCTGGAAATCCAGGATGGAAGCTGGTTAAATCCACAGAAAGAGATGCATCTGCCAGAAGTGTGGAGAAAGAAAAGCCCACGGACCTGCAACCTGGAAATCAAGAGCAGAGAGATTTGCACAAAACAAGAGAGGGCTCAGCATAATAAGGGAGAGCTAGGAGGTGGGAGTGAGAGAGGTGTGAGGACTAAGTTAGAAGTAGCCAGCACATCCTGAAGGTATCCTCAATATTGACAATTTTTTACCCACTATTGTTCGCATTATTGCATTATTGCGAACAATAGTAGCAGTCATTGAGGTGCTGAACTCGTGACCAAATGCTAAGCACTTCCCCTAGGTAGTTTATGCATGTTTCTCAGCCACTGGGAGGTAGGTACTATTATTATCATCCCCATTTTAAAAATAAGGAAAATGAAGCACAAAAAATTGCTAGCTGTGGATAATACCCTAGTTTACATGCGGGGGGACTGAGCACAGGGTGGCAAGACAGTCCATATTAGGAAAGCAGGCGCTTGAGCCACTGGCAGAGGTTAACACAGTCCCTAGGCCCAAAGCCCTGCCCCACCTACCAGTCGCTGCAGCGGACTGTCACTCTCCCGCTGGGACGTCCGGAGCACTGTGCACCAGACAGAGCAGCACATCTTGCCTCTGAGTCAAAGGGCCAAAAAAAAAAGCTGCCAAGGTCCCCTGGCTGCCAGACTGTGATTGCAAAATGACTTCTGATGATTTAACTGTAAATGAATCTGGGACACACGGACTAAATTTCTCCTGAACTGCCCATTGAAATTTTCATTTAATAAAAAAATAAGGCTCTGTTGAAATATTGTAAAGAAGAAAAACAAGGTGGTAATTATGTGGTGGGGGGGGTCAAAGGATATGGAAAGCAGGGAGCTGGTAGGAAGAGAACATTTTCCACATCACCTGAGTGCCAAGCAAGTGAGAGATTTTACAAAGGGCTATGAATTTCTTCTGCTTCTCGTGGTGT
The DNA here is from genome assembly GCA_004027375.1 of Macroglossus sobrinus. NCBI lineage: Eukaryota > Metazoa > Chordata > Mammalia > Chiroptera > Pteropodidae > Macroglossus > Macroglossus sobrinus. Next base: position 124,350 of record PVKZ01000604.1, on the reverse strand, counting down.
GTGTGTGTGTGTCTGCGTGTGTGTTGCACGTAACTGCTTGGGAAAGAAGGTATATATATATATATATATATATATATATATATATATATATATATATATATATATGTATATGTATATATATACATATACATATAAATAAATATGTATATGAACTATGAACCATCTTCTCTATATAGCCATCAGAATATATATAATTAAGTGACTTAAAGAACAATTCTATATGTAAAATTAAAATTTAATGTATTTAAATTTTAATACATTTAAATTTTAATTTTATATGTAGGATGGTTCTTGGTTACTTGGAGATTATATAATACATACACACACATATACATCCATATATACAATATATACACACACATATATATTTTTATAGCTATATAGAGATGGTTCATATATATATATGTGTGTGTATGTATATACTTTTAAACGTATATATATATAAAAAATATATACGTATGTACATATTAAATACAAATAATGCATAGGCTGAATGTTTTTTATGTTTTAAATAGACATTCTAAAAATATGGACTTTAAATATGTATGTTCTAAATATATATTTTTAAAAATATATGTAGTATAAATATATACATGTATATTCTAAAACAAAATACAGACAGAAGAGAGACATGTAGGAGAGCGGTGGGAGCCTTGTACACTTGACCCAACTCCAATATCAATGCCTAGGAGTTGGGAAGGGTCAGAAATAGCTATTGGGATTTTAGGAACTGTGATTCTGGTGGCCTCTGAGCCTGTCTGTTCAACTCAAGATCATATGAGAAATGGGGTCCATCATTGGAGCTGAGCTAGACATGTGAAGAGGGAGTTGTCACCATGCAGAATGGGCAGCCCTGTCCTCAGACCCAGCGGTCCTCCATATCTTCAAACCTAGATTCTTTTATGACTGGATATTTCCAAACCATCCACTGGGTACTATTTCATCTTCTGGAAGTCACAATGGCTGGCTGGAAACTTCCAAAGGGGTGAAGAAACTTCCCCAATCTAAAGAAAGACGAGAGAGAGAGAGAGAGAGAGAGAGAGAGAGAGAGAGAGAGAGAGAGAGAGAGAGAGAGATCGCCTTTACCACCAGCTCAGAAGCTCTAGTTTCAAATTATGAGGTGCCCAGAACTGCTGTCCAGGCTTTTTAGTGATGGCAATTACTGGTGGAAGTGGCGTTTTTTTATTTTGTGTTTTTCCTCCCCAGTAAATTCTATAATCCTGTTCTGTTTTAGTTTCTCTCCTCTCCTAACCCCTTGCTGTTATTAGGAAATAGTTTTGGGAAACACTTGTTCAAAACATAACAGCAGAAAATGAGTTAGCAGCCAATATGTTTTTCAAAAGAACTATTTGGCAGCGCTGAAACAGATTACCACGCTGGTACGAACCTCCAACTGCAGGGTTGCAGATGTCAGGATTGTGCATATCCAGAAATATGCACAACAACAACTGGAATTTCCATCATAACGCCTGGCTCTACCAATATTGCAAAATACTGGCAAAGAGGAGGAAGACCATTGGGTCACAGGCTTTACTCTGAGCAGAGGTGGGGCTCAGCAAGCTGCAATTCAGTTGTCAATAAGGCCTGGAAATTCCTTGACTCAACCCAAATAAACTGGACCTTTCCATGTGTGTCTCTGTTGGAAATGGCTTTCTTTTAGGAGAGCCCTATCTGCAAAAATATATATATATAGGAATCTATGCCGAGGCTGCAATGGGATGGGTATAAAGTCTGCCAGGAATATGCCAGCTCTTATTCTGGCACAAGGCAAGAGTTAACCCTTGGCAGGGTAGAGAAAGTGAGATAATCCACTGCTGCCGTCAAGAGCTCTGACTCAGGATCCAGGCTGTGTCCATTCAAACCTCAGCTCTAAAACTTACTTGTTATGGGGCTTGGGACAAGTGACTCAACCTCTCTGTGTCAGTTGCTCCACCTATAAAATAGGTACGTGGACGACTGTAACTATATTATAAGAAGAGTATTAAGATTAAATGCGATAAATATGACAAAGAATCAGCATGGTAAATTCTCAATAGATTGTTGCTATCATTTTTGTTGCTTTGATATTATTCTTAGTTTCAACTCACCAAAATCGAAAGGAGGGAAAATCTGCTTTGCCTAAATTGGCACCAGCAAAAATTTAGCAAAAACTATAGATGTGAACCCCTTCTATTAAGCACTATAGGATATTTCTTAACTATGGAAACTATGCCCCAAATCACACTATTCTTATTTCATCTCCTAATCAATTCATTGATTCATTCCTACATTCATTTAACATTAGCTCCAAGGGACAGCCTTTCGAATAAAATGTGGTTCCTTCTATAATAGGATTCATAGTCTAGTTAAAGAGACAAATATGAACAGAATAATGGTATAAGGCACAGCTACCCACACTCTAAATAGTAGGGTCCACAGAGAGCAGGAGGAGCAGTGGATTTTGACTTGAGGCATCTGGGAAGGCTTCATGGAGGACAACATCAGTTTTGGGCTTGAAGATGAACAGGATACCAATAATGATAGAGAGAAAGCCCTATATGCAAGAAAAGGGTCAGAGCAGAGGCTCAGAGACATAAGAGAGCCTCACAACCTAAGCAGAGAGCAAGTTGTTAGGATACTTGGACTGTGGTGCTTGTCACGAGCTAGACGATGGAAGAGCTGAACGTCCTGCTGAGAAGGTGGCAGTCCCTCCTTAGGGCAAAAGGGAAGACATAGTGTCAACTCAACTCCTACCTGACAATTTTGGCTCAGCTCAGACATCACCTGTCACAGGGCACCTTCCCAGATGCCTCCTCCCCCGCAGCCTATTACATATGCACCTTCTTTCCTGCAGCACTCACAGCATTCAGGTGCACTCATCAGCCCCTTTGTTCCCTTCTCTAGATCAGGGTCTCCTTGAAGGCAAGATTGTCGCCATTTTTGTACACCATCATACCCCCCCAATGCTAGCATATGGCCATTGTTTAGAGAATGAAGACATGAATGGTTGGATTAAAGATAATAATTAAAAATAATAATTAAAGATAATAATATTAGCCAGAGGCCTGTTGGAAGGGAGTAATTTTTTTGAATAGCACTATCTGCTTCTCAGAAAGACCCTAACAGAAAAACTACTGTCTAAGCACATCATCCATCTGTCTCCATCATGAAGATAGGTCAGTGCTGAGATCTGAGCATCTCAGGATGAGCTAGCACTCTTTTTGCCAGAGATCCATGGATCTAAAGGTCAACATGTCCTTTGTCAGAGTGATAAGTATATAGATGTGGTGCCAATTACCTGTGGAAATGGGCCATGGGGAAACTTGCATAAGCACGGCTCATAGAAAGAGGTGCTTAGTCTTTTTTTTAAACCCAACCTTTTAGCAAGCAGGGACCCAAAACAGAATGGAAAGAGAAAAGAATCCTGCTTAGACTCCCATGATATTCCAGGTACTGTGCTAAATCCTTTACATACAGTCTTAGAAGGGAAGTAGTAGTATCTCCATTTTATAACTAGCGATCCTGATGCTCAGAGAGGCCAAAAAATTTACACAAAACTACATAGCTAGTAAAAGTTAAGGATAAGAACTGAACGCCAGTTTGCTGACTTCGAAGCCCATGCCCTTGGTTTTGAATCACATTTCTTCTTCACATTATCATGGGATCCCTCCAGCTACCATCATGAGACATTCATTTCTCAAAGGAAATCTTAAACTGCTTTTTCCATCACCATTTAGCAACAGCTAGCACTTCAGGGAAATCAGGCAGCCCAAGATGAAAATACTGCCTGTGGATTATCTTAAACCATTTGTGTTTCTTTGAAGAATGCCTAGCACTGCCAACAACTCCAGTCTGGCTTCCGGCAGTGGCCAGGGTCTTGCTCAGCCAGGAGACTCCAAGAATTGATTGGCTGTGGTCTCCCTGATGGCTGATGCCAACAGATGCTATGAATCAGAAGTTGCCATCTGTCCATAACGCTCAGCTTTACAAGGACCTCTAGAGCTTCCTAGCCTGAAGAATCAGGCTCAGCGCATTAGGGCTCTGACATGGCTAACCCCAGGCACTGCTGGAATGCTAGCCTTCTGGTGGGAAAACCGAAGCAGACTTTGGGGTCCAGAATGGAAGGCAAAGGGGATGCAGCATTATTCTGGAGACCAAATACATGTGCCTCCAAAGGACATTAAACATGGTAATAAGGAAAACACGAGATCTGACATCACTTGAGAGGGCAGGGAAATGGGGACTTTGCATTCTGGGCACACTGTGCCATACCTGGAGTAGAAAGAACACTGGATTTGAGATTGGGAAACTAGATTCACTTCCTGGCCTCACTTCTTATAAGTTGGATTACCTTAGGCAACTACATACTCTCACTGTACTTCAATGTCTGCCTCTATGAAGTAGGTATAGTGTCAGGTTACTCCAAAGAATTCTAGTAATAATTAAACAAGACAGCAATGCAAAACATCTAGCATGGAGCTTGGCACCTTAAAAGCACACAATAATACCACTGCCCATGACACTCACCTCTTACTCTGTAATGGTGTTATATCACTTATACCAAGTGTTTTTCTGATACAGCTCTTGCATCAGAAAAACACTTGAAATACAATCCTGAACCAAATAAACACCTCTTAAGAGACATTTCTTTTGCACAAGCTATGATCTGTTTTGCAGGCAATAGTGAAATACTCACTGCCCTATGAACACACTTTCAGAGAATAGTTCCAGCCCTGGTCACACATGCCAGCTTGCTCACTGCCTTACTCTCTTGACTCTTATCTGGTTTCTCTCTAGTGAGTAATATCTGCCTTGGCCGGACGTCTTTGTTACCATATGTACAGCAGCAGAAAACACTGTTGATGCCAAAGCATTCTAGCTCTTTCCCAGTCCTGTGTAGCAAAGAGAAAGATTTCTTCCAAACTCAAGGGTCATCGCATAACTGATGAGTCAACAGGATCTTGACATTCCTTACACTGTACTGTTCGAGATTCCTGTGCTTGCATGAGTATACATAAATTTGCTAGAAACAGTTTTCCAATTACCTCAGACTTCTTTAAGTCAAACAAATCATTTCAGAGCACCCTATGAATACCCTCCATTGGAAAAGATGAGCGTGAATACCCTTCAAGAGATTTCTAGAATGTCTTCATTTTGCTGTCATGTTCAGGTGTTAAAGGTCACCAAGGTAAAATTTCCTGTGGGGAAATTTCAGTAGTTAAGGACATTGTCTAATGAGCACGACAGAGTTCTCAAACCAAAGTAGATACTCAACAATATTGTCCATTTGGTTTGCTCTGACCTGGAGGACTTTGAGTGGTCTACCATGGTGCAGGTAGTGTCTGGTTTTTAGCTTTTCAGGTATGAAATGTTCTTGGCAAGAGCATCCATAACTTCAACTCAAGAAAGTTAATCCTCTGGGAAATATAGCCAAATCTCACTGCCTTGCGATCACTATCACCCTCATTTCCACCTCTAACCACCGCACACCCTAAACAAGTTTGTAAATCTTCCATGGCCGTCCACATTCCTTATACTCATACTCATGGCCCTCTGTAACCTGGCCTCAGCTTTCCTCTTCAGTCTCATCTCCAATTTCTCCTCCCTCCCTGGACCTTATTCTGTAGAGTCATTGATTAATCAGGATAGAACAACTGCAGAAACAAGCGACCACAAAATCTCAGTGACCTAACAGATAAATTTTTTCTAGTTCATGTTAAGAGTCCAAGGGGTGGTTGACTGGGTCCCTTCTCCCCTACACTTATTCAGGGACCATTCCATTCAACTTGTAGCTCTATTATCCCTTTGGTCCTTGGAGTTCTCTTCATTATATCAGAGGAATGGACAATTTTAAAGTATGGGGATTGTATACATTTCACTGGCTAGAACTCAGTCATGTGGTTCTGTCTGACTGCAAGGGAGGCTGGGAAGTACAGTCTAGCTGTATGTCTAAGAGGAAGGAGAAGGGGATTGGAGAACACACACACTATCTCTGCCATACATATCAAGTAGTGTGGTACTGCCGAACAGCTTTTCTTTATGTTCTTCTGTAATTTCCAAGCACTATACCCATGGGCTCCTCCCTATATTTCTCCACCTTAACCCAGGTCAATGCCATTTTCAGTACAAGAACTTCTATTCATCCTTCTCTAGAGAGTCACAGCATCCACTCATACCTCAAACTGTTTGCTGCCTCTTCCTCTGCCCTTCCTGCCATCACTCATACCATCACCAACCATCCCCATGGTGTGTTACATTTACCTGTTGATCCTTTTGCCTCCTGACTAGACTGTAAACTCTGTAAGAGATGGGGTCCACAATGATGAACCTTCCAATCTGAGATCTTTTCAGAATAACTTCAAGAATAATATCATTTCATGGAGGCCTCTAAAAAAGTGTCTTGAAAAAGAAGTGGGAGAACCAAGTATTACAAAGTTGTAAGAAGTATGCTATCAAGGGACACTGGTGAAGTGCCCAAAGGACAAGTATGAAGGACCCCAAGAGTCTGAGGAGATCAACAGCACTAAGTGGGAAGAGATAAAGCCTCCAACTGGAAGGTGACAGGAGGAGCTAACTCTGTAGGAAACTATGCAAAAGTCCTCTTCCCACAAGCAGTTTCAGGGGAAGTGATAAAAAGGATGCTTTTACATCCTTTAAACAGGAGCATGAAGATATGAATCTCAGTCCGCAGACTCAGATGGGAGCGAAAGAGTACAATATTTTACACAAATCAACTTAATTTTGATGCTGAGTTCCCTCCTACCAGGATGGAAGAAATTCAATCCCACCTTTTTTCAGGACCTCTCTAATTCCTGAAGTTGTGTCAGTGACTCTAGGGTCTCACTTGGCACCAAGGTGTTATGGAAGTTTGCCTGTGGTTGTAAACGGTTTATCCAGAACGCTTCCTCCTGAGACGTTCCACATAACCATTATCTAGTCCCTGTGGTCCCTTTAAATCTAACACCTTTCTGTGTGGCAACAGGTTCTCTGGGTTGGGGAGCCCAGGTGTACTGCCAGCTTCCTGGGCAAACCACAAAGTTCTTTCCTTTGAGGTCTTGTCATAGGCCTTGGGGTACTTCAGGGATCTGGGTACAGGTCCCCCTGCTCAAAGCATGCACAGAGACATCCCCCTCTATTGTTGCCTGGGTGAATCTCTTTTTCTTCTAAGGAAACCCTTCTTTCCTCAAACTCCAAATACCTTGGCCACACCAGAGGCCTATCTTCAACTGTCAGGAGTATAGACCTGCACCTGTCTTTAAAAATCTAAATTGAATTCATTGCAAAATTTTAAGTCAGGAGAGTTTATACAGAGATCCAGAACTGTCTCTTCTTTGAAAGTTTAAAGATTTGGCCTCACTCAGGCCAGGAATGTAGCTGATTGTTCCTCTTAGATGGAGCATGCATTCTTCACTTTGCCCCCACTCCTTCACCATTACTACTTATGTTTACACTCAGCTTGTTTCTTCTGTATTTTGCTTTTATCTCACCTACCCAAATCCTGCAGGAGTTTGGTTTTTCAACACTGAGTTTAGGCCACAAACCTCAAATCACAAACTCCTGCTATAAAGCCTTGAGATAAAAAAAGCACTACCTACTGGAATGAAAGAAAGCAAAAGAGAAAGGAAAAGAGGAAAATCTAGGGAGATAAAAACTAATATTTTAAATTACCCTACCTCAGGGGTATTAATGAGGATCATGCTAGGGGCATGAAAATATATTCTCTGGGCTTCTCAAATCTCTCAAAGCCCATCTCCTTGACATCAAGGGCATGAGGAAAACATTCATATACCACCACCCTCCCAATATAACAAAAGGACTGACCACTATGTGCTGAGGCCCATGGTGCAGTGAAGCCCAGAGCAGGTAGAAGGACTTCGTAGGATGTCATCTGGGTAGAGGGGGCTCAATATCTATAAAGGGCTAGGAAAGCACCTGGCACACACTGGGCATCCAGTCAATGGGATTCCTTATTATTACATTACAGGTAAAACTCCCATTACCTTATTTAATTCTCATGATGACCCTGTATGACCAGCAGAGATATCCCCAGGTTACATGTGGGGAAATGAAGCTTCAGGAGACAAAGTTAACTTGTCCAAGGTCCCAAGGCTTGTGAGAGGTAGAAAGAAAATTTAGGTCCCATAGTCTAGTTAGAACTCTGTGTTATTATTTCCATTGAGTGAAAGAACCAATGACTGCAGTGGGCCTGGGGGTCCCAGACACTCTGAGCATGGGGAGGGGAGTTTCACACTAGCCAGAGAGCCCTCAGGTGGGCAATGAGAGCCCCAATGAGGAGAAGTAGTGGCGAGCAGCCTGGAGTGGCGGTTTAGAGCACAGACTCAAGCTGGAAGGCCTGGGTTCAAATCCCTGTTTTGTTTCTTTCTACCTGTGCAATGTGAGGTAAGTTGCTTGACTTCTACATGCCTCAGTTTCCTCTGACAGTGTCCCCATTTGTGAATTGGAAGTAGTGATAGTACCATCCTCACAGAGCTGCTAAGTGTTTTGAAGGAGCTGGAATTTGCAATGCACCGAGTATAGCGTCTGCTACACAGTAAGCGTTGTACGAGAAATGGCTGTCTATGTGTCCACATGTCATGGCCAACTTGGCCACACTCACGCTGGGAAAGTGATGTTGCTCAGTCCAGTGCAGTGATTGTGCCTTCCCACAGGTTCTGGGCACCCACTGTGCTCAGGACAGAGACTGTCCCTGGAGCGTCTCTGCAAGGACTCTGTGGCCAGGATTCTCTTTCACTGTGCTCTCCTATATTCTTCTCCACACTCTGAAGTTCCCAAGTCATCAAGAGCAGACCAAAAGCAGGGGCAACACTGGTCACTAATGCTAACATAGCATCCCGCTTGTGTGGAGCAAGCCTGCCTTAGCAAGAGAGAAACACAGGCAGGGATTTCCTCAGCAGCCAGAGGAGGAGTGGGAGAGCCTGGGGTGGGGCAGGGGAAAAGGTTCAGCATTTCATAAGTGAGGCAGAAACAGGGCATCACATAGGGATCCAAGGGATGAGGGAATGGACCGCAGCAGGAGAATTCAGCAGGCTTTGACACAGTGGCATGCTGGCAGGCATAATTGGAAGCACAGCCTTCTGAAAGCAGATGAACTGCTATAAGAACAGAAGACACTTTGCAGAAAGCCTGGGAGCTACCTTTCAGGCTCAGCAGCCACAGGAATGGGAGGGTACAGAGGCCCCTTTCTGCCCATTCCCTATCTGCCTGCCCACGCTGGTTCTCTAGCCATTTGGATGTTAGAGCATGGTTATAGGTATCAAGTTCACAGATATTTGAGACTCAGATCTTCCACGTGCTAGCTGTGTGACCTTGCTCCAGAGACTGTTGCCGCCACAGATATCTCATTTATGGGAATGCAAATTTCCTTACTTCTGTTCATGAAAAAAGTAATCTATAAAAGAGAGCAGAGGATCAAAAAGGATTATATTTAAGAACATGGTATCTAGTTTCTTTGTGGTTAGAAAAGAGGGTTTTTGTTGTTGTTGTTGTTGTTGTTGTTGTTGTTGTTGTTGTTGTTGTTGTTTTTAAGTCAGAAACAGCCTTTAGACATTAGGTCTTTGAAAGCATGATATCCTAGCATCCAAAGTTGACCCCCACCAGGCTACTGCTACTGCTGCCATCTGTTTGTGGCCCAACACGGCCCTTGCAAACCTTTGACTGTCCCTCCAAACAGCTATCTGACCATCCTGGGGGAACCACAAAGCCACGACTTTATACCTATGTCATTCAGACTCAGAATCTTATGTCCCCTGACCTGGCCTGGCTTGGCCAGGAAGGTCACCTCTTCTCCAAAATGGAACTGTGCTTGGTGTCAGAATACATATAACAGATGCAAAAGCAAAGGAGAATCAAGTACTGGTCACCAAGCCCTTATTATGTGCTGGTCACTTTATGTACATAATCTGACTTTACCTTCATATGAAGAGCAATTTGGTAAGACAGAAACTCATATCCACTTGTGTCAGATGAGAAAACTATAGCTTTGTGAGGGCCTTGCCTCAAGTTTCATCACCAGTTACTGATGGACACACAATTTAAAACCACACCAGTATAACTTCAAACTCCTTATTCTAGACTCCTTGAAGCCCCTGGAGAATCTGATGAACTCAGTGCATCTGAAAAGCCTCAGATACTTACTAGTTTTGTTTCTGTTTTTGCATATCATTTATTGAGCACTTACAATGCACCACGCACTATTCTCAGATTGCCCTGGAGGAAATGCACCACACAGCTCCATTTTACAGGTGAGAAGACCTACCAGCTAGGTGAGAGAAGGTATTTCCTTGGCAAAGACCTCTGCCAGTCTGGAACACAAGGAAATCTATGACCCCCAAGGAGAAAGAAGAGGAAGGACTGAATTTATCTACAACACACATGTGTTTTCACTCTTTCTCTCCAACTAGTCTTATCTGGCCATCATGCTGGACATGTGTTTATAGACAGAAGCACATTTGGGAAAGGCTTTCATCTACCTTCTCCAAATCCTCCATACACAATAATTCTTGTGGTAGACACCCCAAGAAGTTACATACTGTTCTCCCATTTTTCCAGATGAAGAAACTGAGATGAGAGGATGAGTCTGAGACCACACAGGAAGCAAAGCCCACAGCTTCCAGAGAGGGGCCCTGAGTCCCAGATGGATGCGTCTCCCCACAAGCTCAGCTCTTCTTCCCCTCAGGTTCTCCCTGAAACAGACCCCGCAGCCTGAGAGACGAGCAAGCAGCCCCTTTACCTCCCCACACTGAGAGGTGTGTGCCCTGCTTCAGTGAAGCAAGTGAGGCCCCTTCTTGGTCAGTTCAGATGATACTCTGCAGAGTTGTGTCAGGTAAGATTGAAGCTGAGACTAAGAATGCCCAGGAAGTTTGCCAAGCTGAGGCCAGAGAGGCTCCTTTTTCTCCACCCAAAGAAAGATAGACCTTCATACATGAAGTGAACTTTCAAAATCTAAATCTAGCCGAGCAACTCCTTTCCTTAAAAACAAACAAAGAAACAAACACACTCACAAAAATTCATAGACACAGACAACAGAATGGTGGTTGCCAGAGAGGAAGACAAAAAAGGGTGAAGGGGTCAAACATATAGTGACAGAAGGAGATTTGACTTGGAGTGGTGAACACACAATGTGATATACAGATGAGGATGTATTATATAGTATTGTACACTTGAAACCTATATAATTTTATTAATCAGTGTTACCTCAATAAATTTAATAGAAAAAAGAGAAAAAAATATTTGAGGACTCCAACTCAGTCCAGTTACCATCAGGATGAGGTCCAAGATTTTAGGAGTTGGCCTTAACCTGCCTCTTCATCCTCATCTCCATCTAGCCCTCTGAAGGAAAACTGTTTCCATTAAAGCAAGCAAACAAACAAACAAAAAACAGCCCACCTGTCTCAAAGCACCCCAAGCTGCACAGTGAGTGACTCAGTCTTTTTGCTGTTGTTTTTCTCCATTTTGGAAATTCATTGCCTCCCTTTTATAACCAGAGAACGTGTCTTCAGGCTTCAGGATTGATGCTTGGGCATCCCTTCATCCTAAAACACCATCTCTGTCATGCCACCCAACCACCATCATTACAGCTCAAGGAAATGCACACCTGGATGCTCCCGTGCCTCCCATATCACACACCCAAGCACAGGTCTCTTCACTCTGGCATTTAAGGCTGTAATTGTTTCTTCACGTGCCTGTCTGCCCACCAGACTGTGAGCACTCAGGGGCAGGGACTGGGTTCCACCAGACTCCAGTTTCCCAGCTCCACTTCATGAGTCAGCTAAATGGTTGGGGCAATGGTCCTTTCTCATGAGTGGTCTGAGGTCAGGGATATTTTCCTCGCTGCTGAACCTACAGAATATGTGTTGAGAGTGAGGGAGGGAAGAAAGCCAGCAAAGTGCTGTGGATACAGTGGTCCTTTCACTTGGAATAAGATTCCTGTTGTCTAGCACTAAACTGTTAGGTCCTGGTTAAAAAACAGAAATAACTCAATTTTAGCACTGTCTAACATTTCTGGTCCGCTCTCATCCCCCATCTCCCATGTCCAAGACTCATTAAGTCCATGGTGAGGTCTACTGATAAAATAACTCTTGAACCCAAAGACTTCTCATGATTTCCAGCACCACCACCACATTGGTCCAGGCTGCCCTTGTCTTTCATGTGGTTTGTTACCATTGCCACCGAATTGTTCTCCCTGTTCCTGACTTTACCTTCTTCCAGTCTATCCTCTACCCAGAAGCCAAAGGTTTTTTTTTTTTTAATAAACTGAAAATCAGATCATGTTCTTCTCCTGCTCAAAACCTTCCAGTTGCTTCCACTCCCACTTAAAATGAGATCCAATCTCTTTTCAATGGCCTGAGGGCCTTCAGAATCCTGCTCTGCCCACTTCTCTGACCTCATGACCCTCACTCTCTCCCTCTGTCATTCTGCTCCAGACACAGTGGTCTCCTTGGCATCCAAAACATTCCCCAATTTTTCCCAGCCTTGCTCCTTTGCGATGGGTCTCCTTTCTGCCTAGAATATTCTTCCCCCAGAAATCCAACGTTCCCCTATCCCTTATTAGTCAAGGCTCTCTAAAATTTTACTTCTTCATAGCAGGCTTTCTTGTCCTCCTGTCTAGAACAGCATGCCCCCTTTCCTCCATCACTTTCCTCTATTTTTCTTCAAAGCCATTGTCCTTACCTGAAATTATATTACACATTGGGTTCTCAGGTTCATGGTCTGATTCTCACACTTGAATGATGATAGCTCCACAAGAGGCAGAGACTTGGTCATTTTTTGACTGCTGAAATCCGAGCCTTTAGAAAAATGCTTAGAACTTAGTAGGCACTCAAAATTATTTGTTGAATGAATGAACAAATGAAAAATTAAAAAAATAAATGCAATATGTATTTTTAGATAGACTTCTGAACCTAAACTGCACTATATACTGACGGGATGACACTTGACAAATGACGTAACTCTCTAAGACTTAGTTGCCTCACATGTATATTTTGAAGATTAAGAAAGGGTACTGGGGCAGAGCATAGTGAAAAGGAGCAACGTGAGGGATCTCTGTGGTGCTGGAACTATTGAATATCTTGAAAACAGTGGCAGATATACACACACTACACATGATAAAATTGCATAGAAGTAAAACACACACACACACACACATACACACAACAAGCACAAGTAAAACAGAGAAATATGAATACAACTGGTAGCTATAATCAGTGTCAATATCCTAGCTGTGATATCATACTATAAATCTGCAGAATGACATCATCTGGGGAACCGAGTATACAGGACTTCTCTGTATTTTTTTTACAAATATATGTGAATCTTTGATTATCCCAAAAATTTTAATTAAGTATTAAAATAATTTAAATTAAATTAAAGGAGTGGTCAGCTCATAGCGTGGCACAAAGAATTGTTATATGTGAGGGCCTACTCCTAAATACTTATTTCACTTTCTATGGGCTTCTTCCAGTTCTATCACTAAAAGTGATTTATGCATGGCTCTTAGTCCCTGCTGGCCCAACCCACAGCCTTGACCAAGGAATACAGCTTCAGGCTCCACCTCACCCTAGTGGAACATTTCTCATAAAGATATATGTGCCACCAGCAGCCATGCCAGTGTGTGTGTGTGTGTGTGTGTGTGTGTGTGTGTGTGTGTGTGTGTGTGTGTGTGTAAGAGAAAGAGGGCAGGGTGGAAGGAGGGAAAGAGGAAGGGAGAGAGAGAGAGATAGAGAGAGAGAGAATTTGAGATATATATTGAGTTAGGTAGAAGAATTAAGGTACTTACTGAACAATTAGTGGCTCCTGGCCTTTTCCTAACCATTGCCAAGTTGTCACAACCATTTCAAAAGACTTCTGTCTCAAATTCTCTGCTTTACAGTGGGAATTCTGGTACAGAATCCATCACGGTTAGCCAAGCCCTGCTATCCTGCAAAGCCCTGACATTTCTCCTCCCGAAACAAAAGATCCCCTTCCTCCCAACACAGTCTGTAGTCTCACACCCAGAGTCCTGACCTGACTCCTCACTATGCACCAAAACCTAAGGCCCTTGAATTTGGTCAACACATCTTTCTTGGGAAACTTGAATCAAGTTTGCATTCACCGGTTGTCTTTCTGCTTGCATTTTACTCAGTTTGACATTGATTCTGTGGAGTACTGTATTCCACAGTGATAGCCAATCAAAAAGGCTGGTGATTTCCAGCTCTAACTGTTTCCATCTCTTCTCTTTCCCCAGAGCCCAAGACTGAGATCCCAAAATGCCCTGACATTAACATCCCAAAGGGTTCCCGAATACTGTGAGTCAGGATACCTGATAAGTGCTGGCTGTTTAGAGAATCATAAGACACATTTCCCTCCCGTAAGGCTCATAAAGGTTCATACGGAAGAGGAAAAAGAGAACAGATGATTGCAAAAACTGAATATGAAGGTGTTACAAGATGCTATGGGATGAAATGAGAAGGAAAGAATCTAAGTCTGACTGAAGACATCAAGGGATAGAGTCTTAGAACTGAGACTTGCAAGATGCGCAAGGACAAGGCAAGAACACAAGGTGAGGAAGGGCTTTTTAAAGAAAGTGATCAACAAGTCCAAAGCCTTGGGTCAGTACAGCTGTTTCTGGAAACACCAGGCTATTGGTGTGGCTGGAGCATAAATTGCAAAGGCTAAGAGTCCAGAGATGTGGTGAAAGAAAGATAGGCAAGGCCAGACCATGGATGACCTGGGGATGCCTTTATCAGAAGCCTAGATTTTTAACCTGAAAACCAACGAGGAGGAGGAATTAGTGGTGTAATTCTTAGATTAAAAAAAAAATCCTTGGACATAGGTTATCTGGAGATGTTAGTAAGTCAGTCTATGTGATCCCATAAACTGCTGAATTGTACCTGGGAGCTGACTGATATGGGTCACATGACTTCCTACAAACTCTATATGTTACTGGTAGAACATTGCTTAACACAACTATTCTTCTGGATTGCTAGGGCATAAAAAGGTGGGAGCCACAGGTGAATTTCTATGGCTTCTTAGCTATAAACTCTTGCAAAGAGAACAGAGTGACTCATAGTGAAAGCACTTCTGCCATGAAGCGCTTTCTCAAGATTGCCATTATCACCATGAAAGAACCATATCCTTGTGGCATTCAGCCAGCGTATCCAGGCATCTGCTCAGCAGATGCTCTTCCCTCGGACTGAATGCAATTGGCTTCATTATTTCCTGGTTCACTGCGTGTGGAGGAGAGAATGCAGGACAGGCAGTAGGGTTGGGCACACTTGCTACTATGTACCATTTCATCAAGGACAAGGGATTCCAGGTCTTAGTTTCTCAATCTGCAGCACAGAAAAATCATCTTTGCCTCAGAGCAATATTAAATCAGAGAAAGCAAGGAAAACACCTGGAAAACAAGAGAGATATCAAAGAGAGATAGGTGTTATTATTGTTGGAAGTCAAATCCTGTCTTCAGCCCAGATTTTAAAAGGAGTGTAGAGGAAACACTGAGGACCTCAGAAAGCCAAGCTTTCTCCCAGACACGTGGCTATACATCATTCCAGAGCATGCAGTAGCTCAGCCAAGGAGGAGCTGGCAAGTGGCTAGTCTTCTTGGCACGAGCATCTGCCTTCCTTTGTCTGTTTGGCTCACCATTCACTACGGGGATGACTGCCCATCTCCTGGGTGACATGTCTATCACTGCCAAGAAGCTTGCCAAGGGCTCTGAGGTTGGATGATTGAAGGCAATCCTGGGAAGCAAATATTTGCACAAGTCCATTTAGCGACATGATTGTAACTTCAATGAAGGAGAGGAGCAAAGATCTCCCAAGTCCATAGCACATGGACCCATCTCGGCAAAAAAAAAAAGCAGAGAATGGAAATGAACAGACATCAAGTAGCTACAATCTGTCAGTGTAGCCTACATCATCTTGGGCAGGGATGGTCTAAACAGCATTGATTCTAAATTCATGTTAAGTCCCAATGTCAGGAAATGTTAGATGTGTTACTCAGGAAGGGTAGTGGGGATACAAAGATATTCTGCTCATACCTCAAAAGGGTGAGAGTCTTCCTGCCAGTTAGGACTCAAACACTCTTCCTAGGGTCAGAGCAGAGAACAGTTATCCTGAAATAGAACATATTTTTCCAGAGAGAGTGTAGACTAGAGTATTTAGATTAGGAAAAAAAAAAAAAAAAAGCAGCTTCATGCATCCGTTGTCAACAAGCAAAGGTCATAGGCTGCATTTTAGAGAGATCATTAGAGAGAAAATTCACCTTCCATAGAAATCAAGTGATAAAGAGGAATCCCTCTCAGAATCTGCTTTGAGCAAGTCCTTAGGCAAAGACCAAGAACTGTCTATGATCAGGGATAAAGACCCTGGAAGAAAAAGCAGGCATCTCCTGCCAGGGAGAAGATGGCATGTGACACACCAGAGGTCAGCTGGGACAAGAAGAATCAACAGGAGATCAGAGCTGACTCTTCACCCACACTGAGTGTCAAGCTCCATTCCTGGAGGGCACAGGAGAGAGAATCCAGCATCAGTGCCTAATGTGTAGGCCTTAGGATTAGCTGACTCTATATTCATACAGAGTCACTACGTCACCATCATCATCATTATTGTTGTTATCATTATTATTACAGAGTATGGACGCAGTCATCAAGTCGTTCTCAACAAACTCTCTGTCACTTTCGTAAATTCCTAAGTCAAAGAATTACTCTAGGTTCTGGTATAAAAAGAGTCCTAGCTTAGAAAGACACTACTTGACTATTATAATCAAGATTCTTATGCCCAGTGTGGATGAAATCAGATAAGCAATTCTCGCAGAGACACAGGCCCAGTCATGCTTATTTCTCTCTAGCTGTATTGCATTTTACACCAAGACTGTGCTCATCTTTTTCAACTTGAAGCAGATATGGAGGCTCACTGCTCAGATCTCTCTTCGAGAAAAAATTTACCTTTCAACTGCAAGGAGAGAAGGCAGCTGATAGCCTCCAGACATAACACTTGGCTTTCAAGTTCTAGGAGTCATTAAGAGATCCCCCAAAATAAGTTCTAGAAAGTAACACTATTTTTTTTTTTTTTTTGGTGATAGAATCAGAGACTAAGAGATTGGGAAGCACTACATGTAGTTATATTATGTCGGAAAGGGCCTTGACTCAAACTCTCATGATACCTTTTGGCTAAGATAACAAGATGTGAGCTGGACAGTAATGCAGGTGATTAACTTCCTCGTCAGTTCAGCTGCAAGCTCCAGAACGTTAAAGCCAAGCTGGAGAGTGTGTACAAATTGCATGCTAGAGGACTCAGCCCTCAGCTCCAGCTGCTCCAGCAGTTTCTTGCAGACTTGGATGAGAACCTAGAAAACCAGAGGAGCCAATTCTCAAATGATATGAAGCCAGCAGGCTTGGTAAAATACACTGGATCGCAGAGTCAAAATCCAAAGTGATACTAGGGAGCCAAAAGAAAAAAAAAATGGACAAATTTTTTCAAGGAGGAATTTAATAAGGATGGATGCAAAGTCAAATGCTGAAATGTATGGGTATAAGTGTGGTGCAGAGGACGGGTGGAAGAGCCTGGGAGCAGTGTATGTGGTGCTGAAGACCTGGGGATGCAGCCTCTGTCACAGATGTAAAGCTGTGTTATCTTGGCCTGAAAGCTGTTGTCCAGTGTAAGGGACGTCTCTAAGCTGCATGGCCCAAACCCAGGGGTGGGCTGGGCTGCGGTGTGTGCTAAGAGTCATACTCAAACTTGTAATTAACAGGACTACACTCGAACAAGAGCCAAAAGACCCAAACCCTATCACCTGGGAGTAGTGGTTTTAGCCACCGACAGCATTTAGTCTGATAAAGAGCACTTTGGGAAGGAACAGAGCAGGGAGATAAGATCACTTTTTCTCAAAAGCCATTATAAAGAATGGGGGTCAGAAAACATTTTCTCTCAAGGTCCGGATAGTAAATATTTTCTGCTTTGCAGGACCTGTGGCACATCTCATTTCTGTCACAGCTATACACTCTGCTACTGTATGCAAAAGTAGCCATAGACAATACACACATGAAAGGGAGAGGTTGTGTTCCAATAAGACTTTATTTTCAAAATCTAGTGGAGATTTGGCCCATGGGACATAGTTTGCTGTCCCCTGATGTAGAAGGAGGAAACTAACATTTACCTAGCATTTACTCAAACTTCTGCACATTATCTCATCAGTTCCTCATAGAACTCCTGCAAGGCAGGTACTAGCTCCCCATTTTACAGATGGGAAAACTGAGGCTCCATATAGCCCTATATTTGTATATTTCCTATGTAGGTTATTAAGAAAGCATACTCCAAACCCCACAGTTATGTTAGCCTTAGGATTCTAACCAGGTTCCATCACAGCACTTCCTTGAGAACTAAGGGGCTTAGGGGATCTACATCTGGCATGATTCATCACCTTAGCAATAGCAAGTAGTACATCTGTAAGAACCACTAAGCCCCAGAAACATCTGGACAAATGCAAAGACCATGATTCCAGTCATGAAGAGGAGACCTGGGTCATGGGGTTAAAAGCTGTGATGAAGTGACCTGTGGTGCCCTCTCTTTATGAGAACAAACCAGCTAAGGGTTTTTCTCATTGTTTTAAGTATTCTTTTAAATTAGATGATTCATTCGCCACAGAGATATTTTCCACAGCACCACTTACCACAGCGCTTCCTGCCAAGGACAAGGTCAGAGGCAGGGTCTCTGGATAGCTGTAGCATCAGGCTTAGAGAGATGCAATAACATCTCCTCTCTGTCCAGGCAGAATTGCTTTTACTCTCTCTCCTCGCCCCTCTGTGCCCCTCTGCCCTCTCTCCTCTCCTCTCACCATACATCCTTGGGAACCTTCCCATAGCTCTCCGGCCAATCACACCTATTTCCCAGAAAGATCACCCCAATGGCACAAGCTGCACACTACTTGTCACTGTATCCCAGTGTTCAGAGAGTGCATGATATATGGACTCACTCAATAAATGTCTGTTTAAGTAAACTTTACTTAAGCATGTCTCAACCAAATGCATGCACCTACAGTTCCCATTTAACTTCCAGAACAATCACTTAACAAATTACCCTCTGTCTTACTTTATAGATGAAAGAACCGGAGACTCCAAAAGGTGCCTAGATTGAGGCAGAAAGAACTGATGGTGCCCACTGGAAGCCAGCCCTGCTATGATCCCTAAATTATGTGTCATTCCTCCACTTCAAGCCTGTAGGAAGAATTTACAAGGATATTAGCCACGTTGTCAGCCTGCAAATCTTTTCATTAGTGGTTACTGGATGAGATTTTTTTTTCCTGTTTCAAATCAACGTCTAAAGGCCACTTCTAGAGCAAACTGAAAGTAAACTAACTAGATAAGCCAATTCTGCCCTGGACCCGCTCTGTTGTTTTATTGCTAGAATCACTTTCCTCGTAAGGATTTATTGATCAGTGTCTACATAGACCAACACAGTATGAAGAAGAAAGCAACCTCTAGAATCAAACAGACCTGAGGTTAAATTGTGGTTCTGCTACTTATCAACTATGGCAGTGCCTAATGATCTGAGGTGGAGCTGAGGCATTGATGAGAGTGCTGGGGAGCAGTTGCAAATAAATATGAAGCTTCTTGTTCACCTGCCACTCTCCTACTGCTCTGTGTGTCCTCATTCCTAATAGGCCATGGACTAGTACCAGTCTGCAGCCCGGGGATTGGGGACCCCTGTGCTAACCTTAACCTCCCTGGGCCTTGGTCTTCTTATCTGTAAAATGAGGTTAAGAATACTGACTTTGTAAGCTTGTAAGATTAAGAGAAATAATGGGCTAACAAAAGCGTTTATAAATATTTATATAGATGAGATAGATGATAGATGATAATAGACAAATGATAGATGATAGATAGATAGATAGATAGATAGATAGATAGATAGATAGGATCAATAGATAGATGATACATAGAAGCATGTAGTAAGCTTATTTTGTAACTTGAGAAATTGAATGTTAAGAGTTTAGGAAAAGGAGAAGTAATGATATCCTCATAAATACCTATCCTTTCTCCGGATGAAGGACCTGAGACTCAGAGATATTAAATAACTAGCCTAATGGCACAAGGCTAATAATTGACTGGGTCTCACCATATATAGTGTACTTTTACAGTGTGTCTGGCATGTACTAGGCACTCAATGAGCATTTACAAACAAATCAACAAAAGGAATGATAGAATGTGGTCTAAAAAACCAGCAGTGTAAACCAGGAATACAGTTCTCTGGTCTTCTTCAGGCAGTGTCATTCTTGTTGCATTTTATTGGGATCAATATTCTTACATGAGTTTTAGTGATCCCAAAGGGAATTGTCTCCATAGCTCTGTGAACTAATTTAACTTGTTGTCTACAACTTTCTCAAATAAGAGGCTGGGACTCAAGAACATAGGGATTTTAACTGCTCCAATCTAATGTTTTTGACTATGCTTAAACAAATAAAGTCAGTTTCCCTTCTTGCCCTGGGAATATTACAGAAATAGAATTTCATTTAGTGATATTCAACATATCTTCAATATGCCATCAGTTCTCATTTGTTTCACTATTAGAGAACTAGGTTGAGTTCTATAAACATAGAAATCCATGATGGCATAAGTGGAAAGAGCACTGGACATAGTGTTAGGGGATATGGGTTCAAATCTCAGATCCCATGAACTCTTGGCGTGAATCTTAGCTCCTTTACCTCTGTTTCTTCATGTGTAAAATGAGAAGAATAATACTTGCCCCTCTCCATTATAATAGTGAGGGTTAAATGAGATCATTATGGTAAAGTGCCTGGTTTGATGGTTAACACATGAAAGTGTTTAATACATATTTATCCATTTAATGGAATGTTCATGTGGTATCAGGCATATTAAAATGCATAATAAGATTCTATCCTATCCATTTAGTTCAAACCTAGCATTATACCTGAGTCCCTAGAAGGCACTTAATGTTTATTCTCTCAATGGGATACTTATCCAATGACTGGCATAGTGGTTGCTTAATTGAATGTTCATCCATTCAATGAAATCCAAGCACAATGCATAGCATTCAGTCGCCACTCAGTAAATGTTGGTTGAATCCACATAGGGAAAATGGAACTTTATTTATTTAATAAGATTTTGCAATCCCATAAATATTGCATGTTGTTGCCAGTGCTTTATAAAGTGAATCAACTGTTGTTGAAATGTTCTCAGTTTGTGCTGATTAACAAACCATTGTGAGCTATTTTCAAAACATACAGCATTTTATGAATGGGCCATAATAACACTGATAATGCCAAACACCCCCCAGACCCAAACAAGTGGCAGGGGAGTAAAAAATACGAACTAATTTAGAAGTCAACAAAGGATCCATCATCATAGAGACATATACACTGAACAATACTTTGTATGTTTACCCAGAGATTAGCTTGACAGTTGTTTTGACAGATCATAGAGATGTTAGATCCCAAGGAAAAATTCCCAAGTGTAGTCAAAGATAGTCAGGAATTAGAGATACATATATGCAAATGTATTCATATATAAGAGTGTGTATCTATATAAAATCTTATTATAAAGGATTTGTCTTAGAAAGTTTTGTTTTATTTAAGTCCATTGCAGCAATAAAGCAATTGCCTTGGGGAAAAAGGGAGTGGCTTTTAATAGTATAATTTCTCCTTTTAGAGGCCACTTTCTCTAGAATGATGATAAGCAGAGACTTTAAAGAAAGGAGGGAGAGCTAACCTTCAACAGGTTTTTGGTATCCCTAGTTAATTGGAAATCCAGGAGAGAGACACAAACTCTATGTGATTCCTTTGCAGAGGATGTAAGTGACATTGAAGTGTAGCTCTGAAGAATGTGCTTGAGTTATCTAGGCAGAAAAGGTGGAAGAACAGCATTATGCAAGGGAAAATGTGTTTAAGGTATGCTAAAGAATTTGAAAAGGCCAACAGCAAGTGAAGCTAAAGAGGTGGACCAGGCCAGGATCTGTGAAGAATATTATGCTTGTATCTCTTATTTTTTATTTTATTTTATTTTTGCTTATATTTCTTTTATAACACATCACCATCTGTCTTTAGACTTGGTTGTTTATCATAGCTTTTTTTTCCTCTCTCTCTACTTCCTTATTCTAGTCTATAACACCTTGAGAACAGGATGTATGCATTTGTCACCTTTATTCATTTCTGTGAGTCTAGCTTAGCACATTACCCATAATAAGTACAAAACAAGTTCCAGAGTAAATAAAAAGCAATGACACTCTTCCAGAAGTTAATATTTGTTGTCTACTATCTACTCCCCTTTATGTACAAAGTCAGTGTTCCAGTAAGGAGTTAATTTAAAAAAAAAGAAGTCCCTCAAGGCATTTTAAACAGAAAAGCATTTAATCAGGGAATGAGATGCTTATATAACCCTTGGAAAGCTAGAGGAACCATCAAAGGAGTGGGTTATTGGCTCAAGAACATACCTCCAAAACTAAGATTCAGAGGTCAGTGCACTGCCGCTGCTTCTGACTTCAACTGCCAGTGCCTCTCATATTCAGAACGACCCTATCGCTTGCCATCAATCTGAGTTAGTCCCCAGACACGTGTGCGTCTATGACCACACTTGCCAGCAGCAATGACAACAGGACTGTGGTTTCCAACTCTCGTCCAACTCCCAAGTCTCCTGGAATTTCATTTCATTGGTGGAACATAATATGCTCCCAGAACCCTAACTACCAAGGAGTTAGGAAAATGTAGTTTTTAGCCTTCTAGCCCTTGAGGTAAAGAAAGAGCTCTAAGAAGAGGGTGGGAATGAATGCCAGGTGCTAATCAAAGATATCCAGTACGGCCAAGGATGATTTAAACTATTGCCTGCTTAATACGTGAAGCATGTTCTAGCCTGGATAAAATTTTCTAAAAATAAAATGGTTATTTTCAGTAGACTATTTTTTAACTAAAATGAGAAGCACTTTATTTTCCCTTCTTTTTCCTCCTCTTCTTCTTTTCTCTTCCTTTCTATTCCCTTTCCTTTCTAAACAATTCAATATTAAATGCATTAGTTGGGACAAAGCAGGTCCAGCTGGGGGTGGGAAAGTCATGGTGTATAAAGTAGAGTGTCAGAGCCTCAGTCTGCAGAGGGGCATGAGATGTCAGCCCCTGAGCAGAATCAGGAGAAGGTCCTTATGGGGGACACAGCCCAGCACAAGATGTCAGGGTCTGGGTAGGAAGAAAAAAGCACCCATATGGAGTAATGGACCAAAAGGGGAAGTTAAAGCCCTAAAAAGGTGAGGAGAACATCCACTTGGGGAGAAAGCCCAGCAAAAGGTGTCAGCCTGAGCTGGAGTGAGAAGACATCCACACAGTGGTACAGGCTAGCAGCGGAAATGGAAGAGAAGTTACCCATGGGGGTACTAACCAATCAGTAAATATGTTAGAGATCAAGGAAGACAGGATATTCACTGTGGGAGAAGAAAGTCACAGTACGAAAAAGGAGAAAACTAGAATAAATCCTGTGGTGTTTGTCTGAAGTTAAAACCATGAGCAAATCATTATTTCTTATACTTATGTAGATTAGATTAGAAAGATGATAGACAGACAGATAATAGATAGATGATAATAGATATAGATAGATGAATAGACAGACAGAAAGATGACAGATAGATAGATAGATAGATAGATAATAGATAGATAGATAGATAGATAGATAGATAGATAGATAGATACTTAGATAGATAGATAGATAGATAGATACTTAGATAGATAGGGATGGATACAGATGTAAATGTGAATTGTGTGTGTGTATGTGTGTCTGTTTCCTGGCTCTATCCATACAAAGGACCTGGGAACAATTATATCTCAACAGTAATGAGCACAACTAGCACCCAGATCTTGGCTTTCAAATAACATTCTTCATTGAAATAAACCAGGGAGGGTTACTTGAAGACATGGCTGATTCCAGGACTTAGGCGGGGAAAGTACAAGATGAGCCTGGGACATCGTGTTGTGCCAGAAAGTAAGGAAGACTCAAAAACTGATAGCGACATGTCAAAAGGACACAGAAGCCAAATTGAAAGGACCCCACCACCACCATCACAAGCCAAATCTGGGACACTTTGAACCTCAAGATAAATGATGATAGCAAAAGACTATATAACTCATTGAATAAAACAGAAAACCATGATTCCATACTGATAAACAACTTAAAAAGTGAACAGTTGATCAAGAACAGGGGATCCACAGAGCTTCAAAGTATCTCCCCACAAAATTACAAAGAGAAAAAAGAATGTAACTTTACAGTGAAGAAGCCTGGCAAATATCACATAGGAAGTGATTGTAATGAGTATCATCACCGATGGTGCTCCCTGGAACCCCACACAGTATGATGTGATGCAATGAGAACAGCATTGCTTCTGTGATATTCCTGCCTGAGATGCACAGCTGGGGTAAGATCATGAGGAAACATCAGACAAACTGAATCAAACCAAGGGACATTCTACAGAATAACTGGCCTGTAACCTTCAAAAGTGTCAAGGTCATGAAAATAGTGACAGACTGAGAAACTGTTCCCTGCTAAAGGAGATTAAAGAGGCATGACAACTAGGGACAATGATTCTAAACGGGAATCTTTCAGAGGACTAATAGGACATTATCAAGACAATTGGGGAAATTGGACTGGGGTCTGAGGATTAGGTAATAGTATTGTATAGATGACAATTTCCTGATTTGGATGGTCGTATTGGAGTTATAGAGGAGAATATCCTTGTTTGCAGGAAATAACCACGTAAGTATTCAGGGGGTCGTAAGGCATCAGATTTGATAACATATTTTCAAACAATTCAGAAGGAAAAAGTTATCTGTATTGTACTTGCAACTCTACTATACACGTGTGAATATTTCAGAATAAAATTCATATTTTTGAAAACGATAAGTACCTAAATTCCAGGGGAACTCGAGTTTATAAAATTAATAGCCAAAACCTCTTCTGTCTTACAGCTTCAAATGAACTCCATTTAAACTATCCAAACAGATGAGAGGTTTTCTTTTTTTTTTTTTTTTAACATTAGATCTGGGAAATGTAAAATGAAACTCTTGATGAGTTTTCTAGAACATGCAGTATTCCTGTTCTAGAGGCTGCGAGAGACATATACCCAGCTCTAATCTTCGAGTGTCTATCATAATTTATGGGAAGAAAACTTGGTTAAGGGTAAGAAGACCCTGGGTCTGAAAGTCATTTTTGCCACTTCCTAAATATGCTATGCTGGGCAACTGCTTACCCTCCCTAAGCCTTGGTTTCCTTAATTATAAAATGGAGATGATAATATTTACTTCATGGTATTGTTGGAAGAATTAAATACAATAATGGGTGTTAACCTGCCTACGTAACAATTGGCATAGGAGAACAAGGGTTTTTCTTTTGTTTTTAATTGCACAACAATTTAATCTTATATAATTCCTTTGGCTCTGACATAATTTCTGCTGTTTATAGCTGAACATGTTTGCCATTTACTCATTTATTAATATACTTACTGTTTGACAGACACTTATTGAGAGTTTACTATCCTATGTTCCAAGTCAGAAAGAATAAACTCCAAGTTACCTTTTTTTTTCTACAGAGAGGAAGATGCAATGAAAAACAATGCTTTACATACAGCTGTGAATTATGAATTTAAATCAGTTTAATAATCCAACCAAAGGGTGTGTTTGCATTTCATTCCCTCTCTCTTATTGCAGCTCTTGGATCCACCCACTTCTCCATCACATACATATTTATTTTCCAATGAGTTCTGAAAGAGTTCCAAGGGAGAGCAAGAGACAGGGAATGCAGCTGACGTCTGCCTCCCCCTGGGAATTATGTCACTCCTTGATTTAATTTCTCCTGACATTTTCCACATTGTACTTTTTGCTCTTCTTCAAAATACATCCCTCTCAGAAAACGAAGGCACTTTTCGATTACCCAGGACAATCGTGGCAATGGTTGCAGCTATCATGTGTAGACTTAAAACAAAACAGAAAAAAAGCGAAAAACAAAATGTGGGGACCTGTTCCATGAGGTCTCCAGAGCACAAAAAGGTTGATTTTGGAACATCCAAAGTCCCGGGGTTTCTCTTCAAACCCCACTTAGGCAAGGTAAAGGGTTTATTTTCCATTTTTAGGCCACTGGCAATTTTGTTTGCTTAAGCTTAATTGTTCCCGGATATTGAGAGGGTACAGAAGGTATGTTTGGTTTTAAAGACTCTTTTGGCCTTGATTTAACATCCTCTCAGGAAAAAAAAAAATCACCAAGGCACCCACATGCAAATAGACAGGGTTTTTTTGTTTTATGTTTTTTGTTTGTTTGTTTGTTTGTTTCCTGAAGAAATTCTCTGGGAGGTGAAATGTGGAAAAAATCCAGCTGTGCAGCCCATGCTGTTTCTGTGAGTTGATGGTTTTTGGTTACTAATCGGGACTTCACTAGCACAGGGGTGGCTAGAGCACTCGGTTTCAGAGCAAAGCTGAAAGTAGCTGTGCCCCTAGCCAGCCCAGGTGGAGAATCGTCCACACCTCTCCTCCCACCTCTGCCCCCTGCAATCCAACATCTGCCTCCTCCGTGTCTACGAAACTGCTCTCTAGACAAGTGGCACCGTGTTGGGATCACCTACCTCCCCGACTGCCCAAAGATAGAACAATTTTGACTGCCAGAACTGCGGCAGAACTTTCCAAAATGTATGAAAGCAACTACGTCAGTTATGAAATAACTGTTGTGTGACAGCATCAAATCGTGCAGTCAAGCTCTCCTTGAGCAGAGGCAATTTTGGCCTCCCATCCACCAGCATTTAGTACCTTCTGTGTGCAGTATGCAACCAGTGCCTCCCCAGCCCAGAACCAAATGGCCTTTCCTCAGTCCTCACCACAGTACCTGGTGCCAATGGCCTTCTCCTAAAATCCCTGTCCTCTACACCCGCCCCCCACAAACCCTGGACCCCTTGCTTTTCTGCCCCCCCCCTCTCGTTTTTGTTTTTATTTCTATTTTTCAGGCTCTTCCTTCTCAGCCCTCCATTTAAATGTTGGTGTCACCCAGGCTTCAGGGAAGGAGAATAAAATTTCAGTCATAGTACAATCTCTGAGATAAGGTAAATAAATTTTGAAAAAGTATATTTAGCAATATAACAATATTCAATAAAGGAAGGAGATAACTATTTTTTAAAAAAAAATACAAATCCTTGCAGAAAAAGCTCAGCAAAATCTCCTCAATTGTGAAGACATATCAATGATTCTTAGCTGCACCCACGACCCACAGAGTTCTATTTTCCTGACATTTTTTTTTTTTGTGGATGGGTTAGGTATATGTTTATCAAAACAGTGTATGTGCTGTGTTCAAAGTTGAGAAACTCTGTTCTCAATAACCTCATCCACTCCCACAGCTTCCATTGTACATATACACCAACAACTCCCAATGCTCTGTCTCCATCACAAATATCTCCATGGATTCTCTGACCCACATACAGACTATAAAATGTTTCCACCTGCAAGTCTCAAACCTAACAGGTCTGAAGGTGAGCTCAGCATATTCCTCACACCCTGCTCCCGGTCTTTGCGAGGGGCACCAGGGTCCACCCCATCACCCAGGCCAGGAACCAGCTCTTCCTATGCAAGGGTCACCTCTAAAACACTTCATATGTCGATCTCTTCACCTTCACTGCAGACACCGCCTCAGCGCAGGCCCTCCCTCCAGGATTTCTTATAACAGCCTGCCAACTGAGTGCCTAGGCTCCAGAGTCTCCTTCCTGCCTATCTTCCATGCTGTTGCAAAATGGCCTATCTAAAACACAGGTCTAAGCAGTTAATTCAACCTTTTGCTTAAAATACTCTAGTGGGTCCTTGTTGATCACAGAATACACTTGATTTTCAGAACAACAGTTATTTCATAGTAGAAATCCATCCTACCCTCTCTACTTCCTTTCCTGCCAGCCCTCCTTCAAATTCTTTCTAACCACCTTATAGCCCCAGCCCCTACACTCCTTCCCACCTGTATATTTTTATGAACACAGTTCCCTCTGTCTAAAATTCCTGCTTCCCATCTGGATACATAATGAACTTCTATACCTTTTGCAGAACTCAACTCTCACCTTCCACAAAGAGCTTTTTCCAAACTCCTCCAGGTAAAAATAATTGTCCCCTTCACTGTTTTCCTGATGGCCTCTTTAAGCCTTTACTATTCTGTAAATTTAATTATTTGGTTAATGTCTGTCTTCCCCTGAATATGATTACTCTTTGAGTATAGAAGCTGAAGTAGCATATACACCTGTGTTTCTGCAGGCTCTAACAGAGAGCCTGGTACAGAGAGTAGGGAGTGAATGAATGAATGAATGAATGATAAACTCAAGGTACCTGCTTCCTTTTTCCAGCATTATTGTTCTCTCAAGTCCTCTGGGAGAACATTTAGTAGTTTAAAAAAGCAATCATTATTTATGATCTCCCTGTGAGTAGAAAATTTGTTGGATGGGACACTTATCCTTTCCTCGTAATGTCTTAGGCCTCAACTGGAGGACTCAGAGACTGAGGACTGGAATTATCTGGAGCCTCATTTACTCCCATATTGACATTGACTGTCAGCCAGAGTACTTCCATGTGACTTCTCCATGTGGCCTGAACTTCCTCACAACAGAGTACATGGATTTCAAGGACCAATGTCCTAAGGGTGAGAAAAACACAGGTAGAAATCATATTGCCTTTTATGACCTGGCTTTGGGAGTCAGGCAGAACCACTCCTGCCATCCTCTGTTGATCAAAGCAGAGTCCTGAGAGAGAGAACACAGAGTCCATTTTTTAAGAGAAGAGTATTAATATCACACTGTAATAAGAACATGTGAGATGGCATATAAATTAGTGTGGCCATATTTAGAAAATGTCTTCCATGCTCCTTAAGGAACACTGTGCTCTATTATTGTGTGGGCACTAGAGCACGTTACACGAATAACCTAAAATGCTTCACCAACTTTGTCATGAACATTTGTGTTCTGAACTGTAGATAGGAGCTTTCCATTCAATTAGCCAGAGCCTTGTAACCTCAGGGACATACAACTGTGCTAGGAGGACTGAAGGGAATTAGGTAGGATCCATTTATTAAATTCATTCACAGAAGACTGACTATGCCACACTCTGCAGATGCATCAGATACAGCCACTGCCTTCCAGAAGCAAATACACTAAAACCACTTATCCCTACTACAACTACACCATCATCCTTGAACCAAGTTAGCGCACTTCCACTTCCTTTCTCCCTTTGAGATGGAACCTTAGTTCCATATGCAAAATGAACTCTGAAGATATGCCCAGACCTGCCTGAACCCTGGGACCAAAATGATTTAGATTTCCAAGCTGAGGTTCTCTGGTTCTCTATTGCACAAGGAAGAATTAAATAACCACCATAAAAATAAAACAGATAAAATATGATTAGTGATTAGAATGTGTAGATATTATAGGACTCAGTTTCCTTATGTAAGAAAACTACAACCCAGGGGCCATATCTTACCAGGAGCCTAATTTTTATAAATAAAGTTTTATTGAAACACATCCATGCCCATTGATTTAAGCACCATTTATGTCTACTTTTGTGTGGCAAACTTGAGTGTGGAAGCAGAGATTGGCCACACAAAACCTAAAATATTTAATATCTGTTCTTTACAGAAAAAGTTTGCTGACCTTGCTTTAGAGACTAGATTAAATCTGCTTCCTGGCTTGCATAACTCATAACAGCTGCCATTTATTGTGCATCACCTATATGCAAGGCTCTATGCTAGGAATCTTTATGTGTGTTACCTTTAAACTTTACATAGAGCCACCAGGAAAATGTTACTGTCCTCAATTTGCAGATGAAGAAAAACAGGACTTAAAGAAGTAAAATATCTGCACAAAGCCACAACTATTCAGTGGTAGAATTCAAAGGAGGTCAGTATGATTCTAAAGGCCATGCTCTTGATACTGTCAAAAAAAGCATAAGGAATAGATCCTACTGCTTTCTGGCTGTCTGGAGGACAAAAAATTGCTATTTCAAATGGAATCTAGGAGCTGCTGTATATGATACTGTCTGGGTGACAAACAATTGCTATTCCAAATGGAATCTAGGAGCTGCTGTATATGATTATTAGCCTAAGAAATCTGTACTCAATCAGAACCACTTTTCCCAAACAACTGCTTGCAGTGAAGATGACTCATCATCCAGACAGGCAAAGTCCACAGAGATTGCCCCTCAAAGCTCTTGGAATGAATGAGAAAAGATGGGCCAATGAAGCCCAAGCTCACACTTTTCGCTGAGACAGGGAACTTGGAGCTATAGACAGGAATTGTGGAGATTCTACCACCTCCCTCACAGTTCCTCAGCTTGGAGGGGTTGCCCGGGCCCCCTGCAGGGTCAGAAAGAGCCCGATCATGACAGGCAGCTTTTATCTAGACAGCAGCCACTGTTGCAATGAAGCTCCCTTTGGCACTTGCCAAATTCTGTGCATCTGCGGTTCAGCTGGGAGCTGTGCCCCTTACTGTAAGTCTGCATTCCCCATCTCCAGAGGGTTCGCCTCCTCATGAGGTGAAAGAGAAAGTGACAAGGCACCTGGTACCTCAAGAAATCTTCCCAGATGTTCCCTGAAAACTCACCTATCACTACTTTATTGGCACTGGAACCCAAGTCTCAGCTCTGCTAATGGAAACAAGGGTATTGCCCACAGTATACTAAAGTGTTTTTTTTTTATTGTTGTTATTTGTTTGTTTTTTTATTCTCTCATTCATTACACACAATTTATCAAGCACCAATTGTATGCCAGTTCTAAGCATTGAGGATAAGCAATACAAACAAAGGAGAGAAAATTCTCTGCTGTCAATAATAATTATTAAGTGCTCAATGACAATTATTGAGTAATAATTATGATTATATGTCAGGTATTGTTCTAAAAACTGCATAGCTAGTAACACATTTAAAACTCACAGCAACACTATGAGGTAAGAACTAGCATTGTTTCATTTTACAGAGAAGAAACTGAGGCAAAGGAATATTCTTTCATTCAACAAATACATTACAGACATATATGCATATACATACCTACATGCATGCTATGCTAATATTCATAGTAACTGGCATGTATACAGTTGGAGCCCTCAAGTTTAAAAAAAAAAACCCTTAATCATACACACTTACACACATTTCTGCTCATTGCACCATCCCTGCTAAGAAGGTCATTTCAATCAGAGTGAGGTCACAGAGAGACTTAAAAGATTTGCACAAGGTCACTCAGCTAGGTGTGGCCTAAGTATCAGTTCAATGCTTTTCAAGGAAGGACTAGATTAAGAGATCCTAGAGATACCTTTCAGCTTTAGAACCTGAGAAATAGATTCCAGTGTACCTCCCTTCCCCACCCTGGTCCCTGTTCCCTCAGGAGTTTTCCCACCTCCCCAGGAGCCTTCCAGTAAATTGAATGTCACTTCCCCAGAGCAAAGTAAACTTAGAATCCCCTCCACCAGGAGGTGAAGAGGCTGACAACCAACCACTTTGGGGTTTCATGACTTTGCTTTAACCATCAGGGCAGAACTTTCTCACCCAAATCAACCCAGTAGGGAGGCCAGGTGTTTCTATGGGAGGGTCAAAAAGGCAAAGCCACCACCTAAGCATGTTTTCCTCCTCCCATGAAAGGGCTCTCTCTGTCTGAGAGCCACAACAGGTGCAAGTTACCACCCATGGGGAAGGAGGAGGGCAGCCTTCAAGAGGGCTGAAAGCCATTTGGGAGTGAAGACCAGATGAGCGTGGAGTTAGGGATAGGTATATTGACCCAGTAGGTATATTGAAAAGCAGCGGGTCTGGCTTCTTGCACACTTGTAAATGCATTCCGGAAGCTTCAGAATAGGTGAGGTCGGTTTTCCATGGGGGCCTGAGAATTCTCTCCCAATGCCAGCTCTTCAGTGGTTTTGCTCCCCTGGGTTAGACAGTGGTAACCCATTTAGGGCTAAAAAACAAACTAATTAATGCCAGATGACCAGCTGAGGGGACATTCCAAGAGCTGAGTGTGGTGTCCCAGTGTAAGATTCAAAGTACCCGCTGTGCAGCTTGGTTGTGAAGACCGAATCGGTTCAGCTTATGATCTCAATATGAGTTTGTTCAATCACTGATTTATTCACAAAATATTTAATGGGTATCTACAAAGTGTCAAGCATCATTCTTTGTTGCTGGGGATAAAAAGGGAAATAAGACGTAACCTTGTTCTCTCCTGGGGGACAGATGAGGAAATATACGATGAACCACAGCGTGATGTGACGTGTGCTGGGACTCAGGGATGAGCAGGAGAAGGAAAAGTAAACTCTGATGGGGCCAGAAATGGAATAGGAAGACTGTCAATATAGGCGAATACTTGTTTCAGCTGTATGACCTTCAGCAAGTTACTTAATCTCTTTCTGCTTCAATATCTTGTCTGTAAAATGGAAATAAAACCAATTCTTTTCTGGAACATTTGTTGTGAAGATTAAATGTTAATATATGTAAAGTACTTAGAGAGTAGAACCTGGCATGTCCTGAATGTCATTTGAGAGTTGTCATTATTAAATGTCTCCTATGCACTAAGTCCTGCTCTACATGCTTTACATAAATCAACAACCTACATAGTAGGGACTTTAATAGACCCTATTTTATAGGTGTACAAGTAGACACAAGGAGATTAGGTGATGAGGCCACATGCTTATAAGTGCTGGGATGGGAATTTGAACCCAGGCAGTCGGGATCCCAAGACTGTGCTCTTGATTTAATATAATTATGCCTTGGAACACAGCATAAAATGGGGACAGGTGAGTGGGAAGTCATTCTAGAAGATATAACACTGGGGCACTGATATTTGTAAGGAGGTGGGGGGGGTAGAATAGTGAAGTACCTGTCACCTGACATAGGGTTCAAAGGCATTGGTTTGATAATTAGAATCCCCACCCCACCATTTGCCAGCCGTATAACCTCCAATGAATTGCTGAGTACCTATGTCTCAGTTTTCCATTGTGTAAAATGGAAATTACTATTCCAATCTTGAAGGGCTGTTGTGCAGATGAAATGAACATATGTGAAGCACTTAGAATGTTACCTGACACATAAGAATATTCAATAAATGGAGGTTATTTCTTCCAAGCTTCACTCATCTCCAGCTGGCTTGCATCCCTCTTACTTTCATCCTTTCTCCCTCCTGTCTCTAACTACGACTCCCCTCATTCTCTTTATGGAAAATCGGTGGTTATTTTGCCTGGCTTAATTTACCTAGAAAATACTCTCTCAGTTTTCTTCATCCCCTCTGGGATCTCATTCATCATTTCCCTTCCAGGTTCCTCTTCCTCTGTCCATCCTTAAACACTGGTGTTTCTGTAGGATCCATCATTGGTTATTTCCTCTCTTCCCACTCTACACACTTTCGTGGGTAACCTGTGCATCCATATGCTGACAACCCCTGAATCTGTATGTTCAGAGCAGATGAGTCTTTTGAGCCCCCAACCTACATTTCCATCTGTCACTTCCACTTGGATGTTCCAGTGCTCCATGTCCAAATCAGAATCATGCTTTTCACCCCCAAACCTGCTCTTCTTCCTGGCATCCCAACCTCTGTCACTGCCACCCTCCCGGTTGCCCAAGCCAGAAACTGGGAGTTGTTCTAGAATCCTCTTGCCATTCCACCTCCACATCTAATTAGTCACTAAGTCTAATTGATTTCAATTCTTTTGGCACCTTCCCCTTCTCTCTCCAGCTCCACTGCCCCTGCCTAGTTCAAACCCTTGCCATGGCTTTTATCATTTGGGTATGAGTTTCTAAGATCAACAACAGAAAAAACTCACCAGCCTTTGCCTTCCTTAAATCCACCTTCTACATCATAATTTAACACATTTTTTTTCTGTAAAGGAACAGATAATAAATATTTTACACTTCAAGGCCATAGGATATCTGTTACAACCAGGTAACTCTGCCACTGTAGTGCAAAAGCAGTGACAGACAATATACAAATGAATGGGTGTGGCTGTGTTCCATTAAATTTTATTTAGAAAAACAGGAGCGGGTGGATTTGGCTCATGAGCCAGTTTGCCAACCTTTGTCCTATGTTGTTGCCAAAGTGGTCTTTCTAATAAGACTAAAGGCCCCTGTCATTCCTCTGTTTAAAATCCTTTTTGAACTCCCAAAATGATGCAAGCTCTCTTGGCTGTTTCAGACTACCTTAGGTGACACATATGCTGAGTCCATTTAACCCCTGAAACTTTGCCTTATAAACTAGGACTATCCTGGTCCCATTTAGCATAGCAGCTCACAAGGAATAGTAGCCAAAATATAAATAAATCTCAAAACACATGACACCAAGCTCCTACTAAATGGAGTTATGGAGATAAGGTTACAAATTCAACAAAGATTAACTGTGCACCTGTTACATGCCACACAACGTGCTGGGTCCTAAAGATTTAGAAGCTGTGGCCTCTGCTCACAAGATGTTCACTATGAGCAATACCCACTGAATGTGACAAAACAACTCTTACAGGGATACAATCCAACCCTTTGTAATAATTGTACACAAACATTCACAGTCTGGTGCCTGCTCTTTTAACCTAAATTCTCCTCTCTTTCCCAGTGCTTCTTCAGCCTCAGCCATACAAAATCTTTCTCATTCCCCGATCTTTCATAAGTCTGTAAATTTGCCCATGTTTCTGCCTCTGCTGGAATTGCTTTCTCTACAACCTTCTCCAGCTGTCAAATTCTCTCTTGCTCATCATGCATCACCCACGTCTAACTTATTGATGAATGCCCCTGACAGCTAGCAAGTCCTTAATAAATCCGAATTAATAAATTAAAGGCCGAACTCAATTGTCTATGAATCCTGTGAATCCTGTCAATCCTGCCCGAATTTTCTCAA
This sequence comes from Macroglossus sobrinus, assembly GCA_004027375.1. Classification (NCBI taxonomy): domain Eukaryota; kingdom Metazoa; phylum Chordata; class Mammalia; order Chiroptera; family Pteropodidae; genus Macroglossus; species Macroglossus sobrinus. The sequence continues at coordinate 89,528 of PVKZ01000604.1, read as the reverse complement.
GCAGAATTAGTCTGTCACCTTCTCCTTAATCCCATAATCTTTGTTCACATCTTCATCAAAGCATGTAATACACTGTACTAATATTATCGTTGTATGTGTCTCATGTCTCAACTATCAGTTCCTTAAGAGTAAAGATAATGTCAGGAAATGTTTGTATATATCACTTGCTACCCTAACACCTATACCCCTTCCCTGGAATTCTCACTGCTTCAATAACTGATCAATAAAGCAATAAATATAAAAATGAATGAATAATGGATATAAAATATCATGCAGGCATAAAAAAGAGAGGACTCATTCCTACTAGGGAATCAGAAAAAGCTACAGAGAAAAGATGGCATAAGAACTAATCCTTGAGAAATTATCAGAAGTGTCTACTAAATGGGAGAGGGGAAGGCACTCTAAGAGAGAAATTATGTGGGTGAAGGTAAGGAGGAATGAAAGAATGTGACAGATTTTGGGAAATGATAACTGCATTAACCTGGCTGGAGTTAAAAAGGAGTGGGCCAGTATAATGCTAGACAGAAAGGCAGGGTTAGAGTCACATGATAAAGGTCTCAATGGTTCCTCTGAGGAGTATAGATTTTATCATGAGACTAATGGAGAGCCACTGCAGGGAAATGACATGGTTAGATGTGTGGACTAATAGTGGGTGAGAGATTGGAAGCCAGGAGATGTTTCTAAGTCTGCTGCCCTTGTTCTTGTCCAGGCCAGCAGTCCCCGACCTTTTTGGCACCAGGACCAGTGCCAATTATGAGAATCTAATGCCTGAGGATCTGAGGTAGAGCTGAGGCGGTACTGCTAGCACTGGGGAGCAGCTGCAAATACAGATGAAGCTCCGCTCACTTGACCGCCGCTCACCTCTTGCTGTGTGTCCCAGTTCCTAACAGGTCACGGACCAGTACCAATCTGCGGCTGGGAGGTTGGGGACCCCTGGTTTAGGAGACTGATGGTGAGGATTTGGACTAAGATAGTGAATGTGGAGGTGGAGAGAAGGGATGGCTCAATAGATCTTTAGAAAATGACTCAACTGGAGCTCTAATTTTGTAGGAAAAAAAGCCCAGACAGAAAGAAAAGAATCGATGGGAATATGAACTAAAAGTAATGGAATCAGATCATCAGGTGATCTGAATTGCCAAGGTAGCAGCCTTCTAAAAGAAAATGGTACAAATTCAGAAAACGAGGAGTTATAATTTCAAACAGGGAAACACAACGAAGGAAAAATTCCTTCCACATTTTACAGGAGTTAGAAGCCCAACGAGGAAAACTGGGTTCTTGGCTGAGGTTCAAATTGAGCTGATGACCAAGAGTAACACGTGCGTGACGAACGAACCCCATTACGGGCCCTTTCTCGGGAGCCAAAACAGGAGCCCCACTGACAGATGTGACAGGTGTTCTCAGCAATCCTCAGGGCTTGACAACTGGAGAGCTCACTTACACAAACAGGTGAGGTTCCTTCTTGAAACATCCTAGCTGTTGCTGTGTGAACACACTGAGTTTCTCGGGCATCCTGATATTGGGAAGGATGGTCCCAATATCTTAGCTTTAAGACCTTGTGAGAGCCTGACCTCTCTAGACTGGAGTCACTTTGCTTAGCTATAAAATAGAGATGACAGCACAAGACACTTTAAAAGCTGATTGTGAGAAATCAATGTGAAAAATAGGTGTGAAACTAGCTTCTCAGTAAACTAAAAAAGCACTAATAAATCTTGGGGGTTAGCATTATTACTTTACAAACCAAGAACTATACCCGGCATTTATTTCTTCACATTTCTGAGAAAAATGTGGTCTGGTTCTTTATTTTCGTGCCATCCAAAGTGTTAGCAATTTTCTCTCCAAAGAGAGAATAGTTACTTCTCTTAAACGGGAAGTGATGCTTTGCTAATGGCAAAGAAACTGGAAAATTTGACTACGTTCTTCCCAGTGCCACTCAGAGACACAGGAGAGCCCGCCAGCATCTGCGATGGCTCTGAGTGGGCAGAGAGCAAATGAATCTGACCATGGGGCAAGGAGAGAAGAGTTCTGTAGCACATCTTCTCCCAACGGGTCCTTGAGAAAGCCACCGATGGCTTGCCACATCCCTGCAAGAGCTTAGAAAGTAAACGAGAGGAAGAACAACTCAATGTCTCATGCCACCTCTGATTAAAAACTGATAGGGATAGGGGAAGAATTGCATTGTAGGCTAGGGAGAGCTGGAGAAAACTTGTTTTAATTTGTAACTATTCACCACATTCTTTTCTCTTTGTGACAATCTCTTAATGTTCACAGGTTTGTTTAGAAAATGCTTTCATCCTAGTTATTCTACATAGTCCTCACGCTGAGTGAAGAAGGGTGTCAGGGTTATCGTCACTGGTCCCATTTAAAAGCTGAAGAAACTGAAGTTCAGAGTGACATGCAGTCAGTAGCAGGACGGTGACACTTGAGTCCCAGCTCAGGCTCTTTCTGTCCTCAACAAGTCAGCATTCTCCCCAAGAGCAGGACTGTTTTCTGTTTCTCTTAGCCCTGGCCGACCGCTCCAAGTCGGGACTTGGAGGGGCTTCCTATCAACTATGTTGTTTGTTCATATACGTATTCATTCCACGCTTGCGGGGTGGGCACCAGATAAGTGCTGCTGAGGATAGTGCCAGATGTGATGGGAACCGAACTCTGCTCGAGGCCTGGTAGGGGAGGGTATGAGGAGAAGAAAGGGCAATAGTCCACAACCATATAGGATCAAACCTATAAGAAGAAAGACAAGTGGAAAACAGCACTTGAAAGGATTGGACTAGCAGCCGTCGTTGTCGGTGAAGGAGGAATGTTGTTGGGGTAACAGAGGGGCGTTAGTCCACTTCCTCTAGGCCAGCGGTTCTCAGAAGTTGGTGTAGAGCAGAATGACCGAGGAATGCAGAGGCCTGGGCCCTGTGGAAGTTGCACAGGGCCTGGGTCTTGCTGTTTTACCAGAGCACCCCAGGTGATTCTGACATTGATCAAAGTTTAAGGATCACAGTTTGAGGCAGATTTTTCTCAGAAATGAAACTCAGCAGCCAGTAGCTCTGTATTTTCCTGGTTACTTTCCTGGCTTGACAGAGGAAACAAAGCTCCCAGTGGAGGTCAGTGGTTGGCCTCTGCCCATTAGGGGCATCGCCTATGTGTGAGTCCACAGGACTTGGTCAAGGTTGCCAGGGCCTGGGCCGGGACAAGAGGAGAAAGAAGCTGGCATGAGGGGCAAAGCTCTCCCGGGGGCTCCATCACTACTGGGAAAGATGTCATTCCCGTTACATCATGATGCCTTCCCTACCACACACTATTGCTCTTTAAATGATGTTTTATTCAATGGACCTTGACTAAGCCACTTCCACGTACCAAAAACTGGGTCAGACCCAGAGGTGAATTAGGCAGTTTCCTACCTTTCAAAGCCGCCCAGGCCAGTGAGAGAGACCGGAGACCTTGGAATAACATCGTTAATCCCGTGAAAAAGGTGAGAGCCAGGGAAGGAAGATTAACTCGGCCTGAGCCAGGGAAAGGTTCCTAGAGGAAGTGACATTTAAAAAGTACCAGCACACCAGGAGGGAAGGGGAAGCAGACTCTTGGTAGAGATACCAGCTGGTGGCAAAGCCAGAGGGCTGTCATGGGCAGAGCACAGCTAATAGACTGGGGTGGTTGAGAGGCAGGGTGTGGGGGACCAAGAACAGAACAGGAGGGGCCAGAGATGAAGAACCTTGAACACCGCTGTGCAGAAGAGCTGAGGGTTCATCTTAAATAATTGAGAGCCTCCCCTTCTCTGTTACCTTCCCCTCCCGCTGTTCTCCTCTCTGTTTCTCTCCCTTTCCAGTTTAGGAAGCTAGAAGAGAGGGAAAAGCAAAGGAAGAAGGGAGGGGGAGACAAAGGGAGAAGGGAGAGCGATACAAAGGGAGAAGGGAGAAAGAGAGGAAGAGAGACATTCCAGTTCCTTTTTTGGGGGTCCCACCTTGAAATTCTGTTACTCGTGTTTTATAAGGAATTAGCAGTTTAATGATTTCTGGCTTCAAAAGACACTTAAATGCCGAACTTTAATCCAAGAGGGCTGGGCGCAGCTCTGGGCGACACAATCTTGGAGGGACCAGTATAATCTGGAGTAATGGTTCCCAAACTCGTGACCTTAAGGGTCATCCCGCTGTGGTTTTACTTAGGCTTACAGTGCTTGTTGATTGAGAAAGTATAAAAGGGGGAAACACTGCCATATTATTCAGTAGCACTCCAGAGTAAATTTGTATTCACACTATACAATAACATTCACACAATTGAAAATCCATTAGTTGCACAATAACCTATATCAAAAGGCCAATAACACACATGGACAAATATCTGTAACTTATATGATGGGCCAAGGGCTAGTGCCTTAATATATAAAGAGTTCTCACAATTAATAAGGAAAAGACCAACAACCCAATAAGAGAAGAAAATGAATGGGCAAGGACATTTGCAATGGGTGTGCACAGAAAAAGAAATATAAAGATCTTAATTTCTCTCATAGTAAAAATATCTATATATATGGAACGCCATTTTTTAAACCTGGTATATTAGCAAAGACTAAAATGTTTGATAATCATAATGTGGAAAGGGTATGTCAGAAAAATGCCACTTTCCCAATGAAATGTAAAAATGTAATTGGGAAATGCAAATGAGAACAAATTATTTGAAGAGCAATTTGACTACATGTATCAAAATTTAAAATATACTCTTGCTGGCACTGATACTCACTTCAAGAAATTTATGCTACATATAAAATCACATGTGTTCACAAAGAACTGAGCTGAATTCAATAAGGGGTGGTTAGAATGCACCTCCATTTTTCCTGACCTTGTGGTGAGAAATACCTGATCCTTGATTTCACAAAAAGTCTCCGTAATTGCAAAGCACACTCCAGTGTGTTGACCAGAACTCTGAACAAATTCCATTCAAAAGTTTCTCCCTTCCTCAGCTCAGGTCTGTTTCAAGCTTGGATGCCATTGGGGAAGGAAGTGAGGTATCTTTTCTCTCCACTTCTCTTCTTCCCCCTTACCTACTACCTGCCCAAGACTGACCAGATAAAGAAGAAGCAGGGAAAGGAAGCAGAGTTTCACATGGCTGGTACTATGGCTGGTACTGCTGGGAGCTGGGGCTGCTACTCTGTGGGTTGGGCAACTTGTGTGGTTTCTCAGATAGTCCAGTTATTCCTGGATGCTGGTGAGGCCTTCTCTGGCCACTCCTTTCAACTGTGCCTCAGGCCACAGGCTTCCAATGGCCCTAATCATTTCTTACTGAAAGCCCAGCTGGGAAGAGTTTCTTTTCAGGTGGCTCTCTCTCCTGCTGACCTTTTTATTTAGATTGGCGACACACAGGTTATTTTGCTCTCCTTTGCTTGTGGGAAGTCCCGTGCTCCCAGCAGGGTGCTCCTACTTTTTCTCTACCCTCTCAGGCCATCCTAGCCTCTCCTTACAAGTTTTATACTCCCAAACTCAGGTCCCAGGAACTGATGCCGCGCTTTGGAGAGTTCCCTCTCACCCTTTCTTGGTTGGCTTAGTCCAACCTACCCACTCATGGTAGATGAGGGTAGAGATGAGGGTGGAGAGGGAGGGTAGAGATGAGGGTGGTAGAGAGAGGGTGGCCTGTCCAACCTCTGCCACCTACTGAAGGCTGGAGTCAAGTGATGGTCTATGTTGTCAGAACACAGTATATAGTCTCAGCAGGGCCTGCCTAGGTGGTCCAGCACCTCATTCAGGACTGGGGAGGGGGATATTTAGCACTGACTGTATCATTTCTAGGGATTTAGAACCTTGGCCAAAAACTGATACTAAGTCTCATTTTAACATATATATCACGTACATCATTTACAGCATTGTTTACTTGTAACAGGAAAAAATAATCTAAATGTCTGGTAAATAAATCATGGAACAACTATATGATAATCTGCATATGTCATTATAGCAAAAACTCTACATGCTATATTATTAAGTTAAAAAAAAGCAGAACACAGAACACTGCAGGCCCCCACTTATATATGAGTGGTTTTAAAGGAACATTTTGTTATATATATGGTTGTGTCTGCACAGAAAATCTGAGGAGCAAGACAGTGAGCAGACCTACTAGTCATCGTATTATCTTTTTATCCTTTTGAATTTTTACCACCATGCATTAGTTCTATAATTTTAAAACCTATTAATTAGAGAAAAATAAAGATAAGCATAGTACATTGGGTTCCTTTTTAGAAAGCATTGTTTTTATTTACAAAAGCAATATGCCTTTGTTCAAACAGTGTAGACATACCTAAAGAAAAAAATAGATGTCTACAGATAATCTCTATAAATAAAAAAATAGAAAATGTGTACCCCATAAAATCATGGAACAACCCATCTCCCACCCTCTCTGCCCTGCTGCACTCTGAACAGTTGTGTTTATCTTCTTCCAAGTGTTTCTGTATGACTTCCCAGCATGTATAATTCTCTTTAAACCAAAAGTGGAATCACACTATACAGACTGCTCTTAAGCCTGAGTTTTTCAGTTTAAAATATACCCTGGGCCACCTTCCATGCCAGTGCAGAGACCCACTCCACTCTTCCTAGCCTTCGACACAGCTTACCTCTGTGTGTCCCCAACACGTATGCAGGTTTCTGAACTGTAACTTGAGACTGCTGCTCTTTTAAGCAAAGCTGTCGTGACCACCCTACCCACATTTGTACACCATAGGACTGTTCCCATTGTTAGATACCATAGGTAGAATACCAACGTTTGACACATTGACAGACATCAAGAATTCTACTCAACTCTTCTCCTTGCCCCTCAACACACCCCCTCTTCAAAAACAGCTATAGTGATGTGAGCCACCTTCTCAATACAATTACAAACCACATTGGAAGACTCAAGACATACAGAATGGGACCCACTCTCCCCATTTGGGCATGACTATCCTTGCAGATACGCAGAAGAATAAGATGGAAGAATGAAAAGCAATGCTAAATTTTTATTTCCCAACCATAGATTAAATTTGGAATGAAAGGCAAAGTCTGCACCATCATCACTAAGATAAGATACAAATCACTCCTGAAATGTCTTGCTTGCATCTAGCAGCTTCAAGCTATGCCCCAGACTTCTTATAGGCTTTCTGCCCTCAGATAACCCTGTTGAAATTCTCCAGCCTTGCAGATGAGAGAAGTCAGTAAGTGAGTCCATGAAGCTTCCGGACACTGTTGAGAAAGGAATGAAAGCCACTTGCCTGGAATCTGGAGAAATAAAATGGCCTGGGAGTAATGAGGGTTGTCTTCAAAAATCTCAAAGGGCTGTCCTGAGGACAGAGTTTTGGGCTAAGTGTAGAACAGGAGTGAAAGTGTGGAGCAACAGGCAAGTTGGTTTTCAAGCTAGACAAGAGAGAACACTCTAACCTTCAAAACTGTCCAGTTTCCAGGGCAAGCACTCACAGCAGCCAGGACCAGAGTCACAGACACCTGTAGAAGCCAGAGAGGGATGTACATGGCAACCAGAACAGCATCATCTGAGGAAGTCCAGCTGGCTAGCACCAAGGAGCCACAACGCTCTACATTTATTTTATCATTTTTGTGAAATCTCCTATGCCAGGATTTGGCCTATACTTTTCCAATTTCAGAAACTTGATTTGGTTTGAATAGATAGATTAATCTCTCACAGAAGGTTCATGTATACCGAAGACAAAGAGATGGATGTGTAAAGCAGAGCATCAATGCCTTCACTTACAAGGAGAGCTAGCCATGTGGTAGATCAGAAACTCCAGTCATCCTCCCCAAACAGCCTCATCCCCTTCACAGACGGACTCACAGGAGAGAGTGTGTCCATGCAGTTGTAATTTTCAAAGTCTCTTGGCCAAGAGACTTTGGATGCTGCCAGGGTGGGCTCTGACCAGGCATTGCTGTGACTTCCCTTAATCCTCATTTGCACGGAAATGAAACCCTCTCCAAAATGTTCCACTTCATTTTCTAATACATAAATAACCTCAGTACTGTCAGTGGCAAATCCTGTTGTCCTGGGAGATTCTTTTTAAAGTGATTTTATGAGTTTCTAGTCTGGTTTATTGTATTTGAGTTTCATGTCTTAACTCTCATAGAACAGACGTAGAAGGAATTCTCATGCGCTGGCTTACTGCATACTATAGTGAGAGGCAGTATAAAGTGATAACTAAGACACCCCAGACTGAATCCCAGTTCACCACTTACTATTGACCTTGAACAAGTTATATAATCTGCCTCTGCTCCAGTTTCCTCTTCTGAAAAGTAGAGAGAATGATAGTATCTGCTCATGGGATTTATGGTGAGGATGAAATGAGCTCAGAAATAAAGTCCTTAGAACAGTGCCTATGACTACCAGGTCCTGGTATAAACCTTGCCTACCTAATCCTCACCCTGAGATAAGTCATATTCTGTCTCCACTTTACTAGTGAGACAGCAGAAGCTCAGCAAGGTCAGAGAGCGAGCTGGAATGGACACCCAGATTTCTCTAAGCATGAAGCCAGACTCCCACAAACATGGTGGAACAATTTCTCTTCTCTTTGTTGGATTGGGGTGGGTGGTGGGGTGTCTATTTTCATCACTTCGGCTCATCCTTGAGCAAGAAAAATAATCACGGCCTCTGCCGATGGTAAGGCCAGAGCTAGCTGGTGAGAAGCATGCATTGTGCAATGGAAGCAGCTGCTTCAACAGATGTGTCCACAGCTAAGCATGACACAAGTTTCATTTCCAGAATCAAGAAAGAATATCCATCCCAAAACATCCCCCATGGCCTTACTGGAGGTAGATAGGGCTCTTACAAGCAGCCTTTATTTCTGTGCTGTGGAAAGTACAGCTCTGCTGGTTCCCCATACAGCCATTGGCTCCATCCACAAGGGTCCCTGATCTCTCTCAGTTTACTGAACATTTGAACATTGCCTGCAGAACAGTCACCTATGAAAGAGAAAATAATATGAGAAATGGAGAGTCAATGACTTTGAGATTACAGGTTCTGGAAGGAATTCTCATCCATTAGAATCAGAGGGAAGGCTGGGTAGCTGGACAGGCTTGAATTTTAAGCTGTCCAGAGTTACTGTTGGACTGGGCAAGCCATTCAGCCTCTCTGGCTTCAGTTTTCTCCTTTTCAAGATGGAAGAACATCCCTACTTTGCAGGTTTGTTATGAGGAAAAGCAAATGTATGTAAAATGCTGAGACTATTTTTATGAAGATGTCAGGAACCACCATTAGCTTAGGATAATCAAAGACTGGGATGGACAGAAATATTTTTTTAAGAGGACAAGAAAGCAAAACACATTTTTATACTTGTCAATTAATTGCAGAGGAAAGAGAGAAAAGGAACAAATACCTTTAGTACCTGTACCTACATTTAGGCTCCCAGGGGGAAACATGTCCTCCCTAAAACCCCAGCTTCACTCTGCAAAACTAGAGCAGAGGCCCAGAAAAATGCTTTCAAGTCACTCTCCTTGCCTGCTCACTCCAGCTCTCCTCTCAGGGCTCATGCAGGCTCTTGGGCCCATATAGACAGTATCCTAGCCTCTTTCTCTCAGGCTGGACAGGGCACCCTCCTCTGCAGCATGACAGCTACTGTTTGCTGTGGACCGGCTCTGTGCCAGAATCCATATATATCTTATGTCACTTCATTTTCACAAGAGCTTATTAAGGAGAATATCATTACCCATGTTCTCACAGAAGGTAGTCAAGGCTCAGAGAAGTTAAGGAAACTTCACAAAGTCAAAGTTAGTAAGGAACAGAGGTGGGCTTTGAACTGAGGTCTCTCCCTCACTGGGCACTGCCTCCCATCACAATATATATGCAAAGAATTGAGCCTATGGAAAGTACCCAATCAACCAACTTCTAAAATCAACCAAAATCGGACTCAGTGGACAAAATAGGAAATGGGCTCAATTTTATGGTACATCTATCCATATCATGGAATACTGCTCAACCATGAAAAATAATATCGGAGAAGAACAGCTACTGACATGGAAAGACATTCTTGATGTTGACTAAGGCAGGCTATAAAAGAGAATATACAGTATAATTCCATATCAGTATGTATATATACAGGTAGGTATATATACACGTACACATACACACACAAATTCCTTAAAGAAAATTACACCAAAACGTCAATAATGGATATGTCTTTGTAATGAGACTGAGAGTTGCTTTTGTGTTATTACTTTTGTATATCTATTTTTTCTATAAAGTTATGGCCTCACTGGCCTTGAAAGATCATACATGAATACAGTCGAAGGGACCACATAGAGAGAGGGTGTCTGACAGTAAGTAGAACAAATTATTTTATTTTACCATTTTTTTTAATGGCCCATGAGTGACTTAGGTGTACCTCAGTGTTTCATCAACCTATCTGGAACACTCTTTATTTCAAAAGAGTCTAATGATTGAAATGTAGAAGGAATCAGGGCTTTCCACAACCAGAATTTTTGATCATCCAAATTGGACTTGCTCGATGTCACTCATTGTTTATTTCTGTTGAATACTCCCAGGACCTATTTATTTATGGAAAATCTGTTTTCCTGATCAGCTGATAATGTGGGGAAAGTGGAGAAATCAGCCACTGCCTTGGTGCATTTTCATTTTTGACGTCACTGCAGTCAAAGGCTTTGGGGTCCAGAGGCGCTCAGTTGTCTCAGACCCCAAGATGAAGTGAAAAAGTTTGATTCACTGAGTACCAGAGAGACCCACTAAGCTGCATAGTTGACCACCCACCTGACCTTTCAACAGATGTGGACTTGCAGGAGGTCTTTGCTAAACTTACTGAGATTTTTTACATGGCAACCATGTTTTCTGAATCCTCAGTTGGCCACCAGGGAAGTAGAATACTGGAAAGAACACAGCCACTGGCCTCAGCAACACCCAGTTTCACATTCTGCTCTCACTTACTAGCTGTGTGACTGGAGACCAGCCTCCTGGCTTCTGACTTTCACACCCTACCTGTAAAACAGAGATTACACTGGATGGCTGAGACTACTAACCTAGATGACCTAGGTAAGGTACTTTAGCCTCCTCAGCTGCAATTGATGACAGTAGGTTTTCAATACATGGAAGCTATTTAAGATGAGCTGGCTTTCAACCTGACTGGCTGAGGTTGAAAATACCATTGGAATTCTTACTAACTGGGTTCTTGACAAACTGGAGGTTATAGTTATAGGTGGAGATGCTATAGCTTATCCCTGAGTTAAAGGAAAACTCTCAAAACTGAAACTGAGGTTGAGGTACATATATGAAACTTCCACCTCCTTGTTAAACGCATAAAACATAGTAACTATAAGAAGTATATGGCTGGATAATAGGTACACTCAACTTTGGTACCCTGTTTTGTGGAATCAATATCAACAACATCTTTCCATGCTGGTACCTTCTTTCTCTTTTACAACATCATTTGGTGTCGTTGAGAAATAGTTCAGTCACTCATGGAACATTAAAGAAAGACAAACACAAAATAAAACACCCTGTCACACTTATTGTCACACCTTCTCTCCATACAGCCCCTCTGATGGTGTTTGGATTCTGCCAAGACTAAATAGGTGGGGGAAGGCACAAACACCCTGGGGCGACACCCACCAAGCTGCACACCCACCTGAAAGCCTGAGCCCTTCCTCAGGCCCGTTCCTGAACTGTGCAGATGGCTTTGGCCAGAGTTAGCACAGTCACCTGGGAGCCCACTATGAGGAGGGGACAGCGGCGAGCAGCGAAGTCATGTTCTAAAATACAGCCAGCCAGGCAGGGTGGGGGCTGGGGGATGGGCTGGTCAGGAAATGCCAGTTTAAAGTTAGCTCTGACCTATTAATCAGCAGCGGGGACAATGATGCAGGAGGGGCGGGAAGGCCGGACATGTGCTCGCGCCAGATTTATGAGCCTAGAACAAAGGGCGGCCTGCTCGTTTAGAGAGTCTCTTTCCCTTTTCCTCTGACAAAACGAGGACATTGTTTGAAAAGCCAAAAAGAACAAATATTCTAGAGACTGAGGTCATTTCCAGAGATGCAACAGGTCCTGATGGGGACCCGTACATGTGCTGTGGGAGGAAGGCTATGCAGGGGAGCTCGGAGCAGAGTGTTGGGGTACACATCACGAATCAGGGACCACTCTGGGGGGAGCTGAAACCCCTTGCCTGGGCCACTCTGAAAGCATCTGACAAGCCCACCTGAAGCCCCTCGAGATAAACCCAGAAGGCCATTCATTCAGGCTGAAAACCATGCTCTGTGAGCTTTCCCATGAAGGTCTTCCCAAGGGTGGGCTGCCTAGTGTGCTGTTCATCTCAGCTTTACTCACATCCAGAAGCCAGCCTTGTGTCAGCCTGCCCCACTTCATCAGAGGGGAGAGTGGGGAGTGAGAGGAATAGGAGGGGAAGAAAGGAGAACACGCCGTCCTGATGGAGAGGACAAGGTGACTGATTCCTCCAGCCATTCAGTGTCTGGGGACCAACCAGCTCTGCTTTATGGCCTCCCCTTCATGGCTGCTCCTTTGGTCAGGTGCCCGCTGCCTCTTACCTGGAGCCTCTAGAAGGGTCTCTTGACTCCTGTCTTGCTTTCCTGCCATCTTACCTCCACCCAGCCACCAGGATGAACTTTCTAAACAATGTAGCTGGCCATCTCTTCTCTGCCTAAAAAGCATTTGGTGACTCTCCTTTTTTCTTTAGAAAAGAGTTTCAGAAACATCAGCCTGGTGACAGGGTTGGTCCTTCATGTTATGGGCCCACTTTCCTTTCCAGCTCATCTCCCATCTCTCTCCAGCCGCCACACATCCTTTAACCTCATATAATTATTTTCTGTTCCTTGGACATGACATGTTCCTCCTGGAAAAAAATTCTAGACATTCTTTAAGATCTACGCTACAATGCTACTACCCTCCCTTATGTTGAGACCATATAACATGTGCTGACTAGAGTAATCATTTCTCTCTGGGGTTCCCTGCATGTGTTCATACTGCTAATAATAATGATAATAATAGCACTTATTATAGCAACTACACTGCTTAATTACAGGTCACTTGAAGACATGACCTCTACTGAATGACTGCCTGAATGAATGAATGAATGAATGATCTCCTAGACAGAGTTACTCCTAGGGTATATGGAGGCCCATGCAAATATTTTTGTGAGTCCTCTGTATATATAACTATTTGAGTCACCAAAATCCATGTTTCAGCACCATTCTGACAGCTCAATTTCATGTGATCGATCCTGCAAAATAAATACTCTCTGGCTAGCAGAAAAGATCTTTTCGCCAGGCAGCCCTCCTGGAACTGGGGTCTATTCATGTGTCCCTAAGAAAGCATCTTAGATGCCAAGCCTGGGGCTCCTCAAAGGCATCTGGTCGACCCCACACACTAGGTAGAGGACTAGAGAGCATGCCAAAGAAGAGAAATGCAAACCAAAGCTGAAGTGGGTTCTAGTAGGGCCCAGAGCAGCTTGTGTGGATGACTTTGCTGGCTCTGGCAAATCCTGATCCCTGGAGGGGCTTAGAAAATGTTGGGGATGGCATTCCAAGTTCAAGGACCCCTGAGGCCCAGAGCCCAGTCAGATTCCCTACTTGCCCATGTAGTACTGCTCCCAGGTAACCATGTGATTATACTCTGTCATTCAGCTAACACTTACTGAGTACCTATTATGCATCAGGCATTTCATTAGAAGCTGAAGTTATATAGTCATTGTTACTTATTACTACGAGTTAGCAAGTTATGTCTGCCAAGGAGCAAATTTAATAATAACATAGCGAGACCTGTAGAGCGTGGGAGCAGAGGTATCACTTCACCGATCAGGAAACTGAGCGGGAGAGGGGCTGTCATATATTCCATGAGAGTCCAAGCATGCGCCCTCCTCCTGGGTGTGGTTAGAAATGCAGCACAGAGGTTCCTGAAAGAAAGCAAAGGGCAATCAATTGATCTCACTTCCAAAAATAAACCAAAACGTAAGGGGAGAGAGAAGGAGAGAACGACGACTTCGAGCCTATTCTGAGGTTTGACTGATGATGGAAATAATGACTAAAATACATGTAAATGGCTCCATACTGTGTTTTCCAAAACTGCAGTCGTGAAGCTGGCTTTCAGAGCAGAGCAATGATGAGTGCTGTGACCTGCGGTCCGGGGGTGGGAGTGTGGGGGGGACACCAGCTTCTACTCCTCTTCCTGAGCCTTGATTTCCTCATCTGTAGACCAGGGATCAGAGCCCTCACCTGCTGTCACAAGATTCAAATGAGATTAAAGGTCATGAACAACTTCTGTGAGCATAAAGTACCACCGCTGAGTTGCTCATTACTAATAAAAAGGCAGAGGGGTTACTTTGTGGCCTCATCTCACCAAATAAAAATACACAAAAAAGGGGGGTTTCCACAATGTGGGCTTTTATGAAGAGTGTATCAAGGGAAGAAAGAGACCTCTCCCAAGACTAATCCCAAAGCCTTCAAGGACGTAACTCCATGCTGTCTTCCCAGTTTTGCATCTGTGCTCACTGTACACACACACACACACACTCCATAGACTGATTTTTGAATATTTCTTCTTCCAAGGGAAATTCTGTCCCCCAGGGAACATTTGCCAATGTCTGGAGACATGTTAGGTTGCCACACCTCAGGTGGGGGAAGGGTGGCTTGTTACTGGCATCTACTGGGTAGAGGCCAGGGATGCTGCTAAATATCCTACAATCCACAGGACAGCCCCTAACGAAGAATTATCCAGCCCAAAATTGCAATATCGTGGAGGTTAAGAAACTTCACTCTTATTTATACTGTTCCTTCCATGATGTGTTCTTTCTCCTTCTCTGCTTGCTTAAATTCTACTCCCCCAGAAAGAGGTAACACCACTTTATGAGCTGCTAAAGGTTTTAAACCAAAATAACCTTTTTGGTAATTTGGCCAGAACTAACAGAATTGTAAACACCCATACCCTTGGAACAAGCCATTGCCTTGCTCACTCACACAAAGTCCTATGCACAAGGATGTTTACTGCAGCACTGTTTGTGATAAGGAAAGACTAAACACAACATAACTGATCCTTTCAAGAGGGATCAGTAGCTTTAAATTATAAAGCTTTGACAGAAAGCAATCATCTTTAACCTTAAAAAGAGTAAAGTCATTTCTAAAGGGGCTAATAGGCGGATGATACTGAGATATACTGTTATATTTAAAAAGCAATATTCAGGACAGCCTTATTAATATGTCCCACTTGATAAAAAAGCAAACAGAATATTCAAAAATATATTGATGTATATCTATGGAAAATATCTATAAAAGCATGTGTAAGAAAGTACTAATACTGGTTGCCTTTGGAGGAGGACTTGGTCAGGGAAATTAGAAGATTTATTTGTCACTTTATCATCTTTCAGACTGGATATTTTCAGCCCTATTCAAGCATTTCTTTTTTATTTAGAAAAAATAGTTCTCTAAAAAATTTTAATTCATGAATCTAGGTGAAGGGCATACATGAATTCTTACAAGCTTTTTCTTGGTTTGAAATTTTTTTCAAAATAAAAACTTTGTAAAAAAATTCTAGAAAAAAAACAAAACAAAGATAATATTGTCTTCACCTTGGAGTTGGTAAAGATTTCTTAAATAGTACACAAAACAATTAACCTTAAAAGGAAAAAGTAGGCATACTGTTTTTCATTAAAACTGAAGACTTCTTTCATTAAAAGGAACTGCGAAGGGTAACGTGGCAAGTTACAGACAAGAAAAGAGATTTTCAGTAGATATATCCAACAAAAGACTTGTATCCATCATATATAAAGAATTCCCCCAAATCAATAAGACAGTCAACACTCTTTAAAACCAGCAAAAGACTTAAACAAGGACTTCACGAAAGTGATATTTAAATGGATGATAATCTTATAAAAATATATTTAAAATCATTAGTCATTAGGGAAATGTAAAATAAAACAACAATGAAATAGCACTGCTCCTCCACCAGAATTGCTAAAATTAAAAAGGCTGACGTCAACTAAGGATGTGAGTAACTGGATTTCTCATATAGCACTGACAGGAGTGTAAAGTGGTACCACCATGCTGGAAGTTCTTTGGCAGCATCTATGAAAGCTAAACATTCCCACCTCACCTCTACAAATCTTCCCTGATCTGCACAGATTGTAATTTCCATAATCCCTCTGATCTATACCCTTTGTTTTCTACCCTTTAAATTATGCCCTAGATTCTCAAACTTCTTTCAGCTATATCTAACTAAAATTTGCTGAGCACCTACTCAGCAAGGCTCTTGGGAATCTTATCATTGGGAACAAGGAAATGACCTGTTTTATAGACTTTATTTTATATGACTTGCAGGAGCTCATGGACAAGATGGAGGCAGAGACAGCAGATGCTGTAACGGATAAACACCCTTCAGACTAACTTTCCCTTCCCAACAAAATTCCAGCTTCACATCCTTGTATTATACTTCTTTCATCTTCTCACAATGCCTGAATCCACAATGACTCAAAGTAGAAAGTGAGACAATAAGAACTTGCTGAACTGATCCAGTTGACATGTTTTCACAGACAGCAAGGAAGATTTGGGCTAGGTAAAAGAAATAGATTTTGGTCCTTGACTGCTTCAAAATGAAAGGTTTAAGATATTTAAAACCTAGCCCCATGCTGGCCAATTTTATATCCATTAGCTCATCTCATTCTCAGAATAATCCTGTGAAGTAGGTATTATTATCACCATTTGGCAAATGAGAAAATTGAGGTTAAGATAGATTACGTGATTTGCCAAGGTCATGTAGCCAGAAACTGGCAGGGCTGAAAGCCAAACACCTGATCCCTTAAATTCTGGTTCTTTCCACTACATCACATCAGAGGCAGCCCTACACAACTCCGGAGATGTAGAAAACTAAAATTCTCTCTGGCTTTGGTTCCTTGCATATTTTTCTTCTTTCCCTGAAACTCTTATCCAGCTACCATATTTTTTATCTTCTCCCATTCTGTTTCCTCATGGCCCCCTTCTCCTCCTTCTTTAAATCTCTACATTAATTTTAGTCTTTCCAGAGGCTTTTCCCAATCCTCTGGAAAGGTCTCGATGCCATGGACATGAGCAACCAAAGCATCCTGTACTTCAGACCTTCTTCCCCTACCCTATTTTGTCATTAATAGATTCAAGTTGTCTTCTAATCTAGACTGTGAACTGCTATCCTTCCTGTTCATTGCTAAATTTCCAATGCTTTGCACATGGTAGGGGATCATTGTATACTGTTGAATGAATAAATGAATGAATGAGAAGTGAGAGCATTCTTCCAAGTCTAAGTGTAACCTTAATTGTTCCTTGTCAATTCTAATAAAAAAAAAAAACAGTAAACCCCAAATCAAAAAGGGAAGACCAGCATAGTCAGATGGATCAAGAAGGGCAGATTCTCATAACTGTTCTGAGACTTAATTGCTGGGATATCCCCTCCCCTTTCTGTAACTCGGTTTTGCCAACTGTACAATAGCAGCATCATAGCAGATTGATTCCATAACCCCGCCTAGCACCACCTTTCTCTGGTGCTATCATAGGACTTGGCCAGGTCACTGCTTGACTTGTGCTAAGAAATCAGTTCTGCCTAAACCCATCTTCTTTCTCAGCTTTAGGAGATCAGCTACTATAGATTTCATATGGTTTAATGGAAATTTCTGTGGCTGCAAGGTGATGCATGGTGATGAAAGTAAAACTCACGAATGACAACCACATGACCCCTAACATTCTTCTGGCATGCATTTTAATAATAATCAGTGGTTCAGAACTATTTTAATTTAGTGCTGCCAGCTCTGCCACATCAACTTTTTCCTAGTTGCTCTTGGAAAGACCAAGTTTTAGATGGTGTTACAATTTTGAAACAAGTTCTCCGGGGGAAGTGAGTAGAATTAAATTATTTTCATCCCATTAAAAAATCTGCATTGTAAAAAATTAAGGATGCCAGAGGCCATCTGGCCGCACCCTGTACAACATCACTGTCAGGTGTTCATGTATTTCATGCTTGTTAGTCCCTCATTATGGGAAATCTCACTACCTGCAAAGCAATGCATTCCATGTTCTAATTGGAAGAAAGTTGTTTATTATGTTTAGTTGAAGTCTGCCACATTACAATTTCTCTCTCATTGGACTGGTTCTGTCTTCTTCATAAATTGAGTAAATGTGTAATCCTCTTCCATATGACAACCATTAAAAATACTGAAGGATGAAAGGAATGAATAGAATTAGATACATAAAACTTGAAAACTTTGGTAAGAAAAAACAATCAACCAAAAAAGCAAACCACCCTAAAAAAGTTTAATTGGGAGAAAAATGTGTGTGTAATATATAAGAATTTATAAAGTGTTATTACACCCACAAAAAAACTCATATAAATTTATTCAAAAGAAAAATGAGCATAGGATATTAACTAGCAATTTATGAATCAAGAAATGCAATGGTACTAAACATGTAAAAAAAAATATTCAAATGCGCCATGTAACCTAAGAAACATAAATAAAACCAAGGTAATTGTGGAGTATGAATTAGTTCAATCTTTCTGGAGGAGAGCATAATATTAAAATTTTAACTGCAATATTCTGATCCAGAAGTTTTACTTCTAGGAATTTACCTAAGAAGATAATTAGCCAAATGTATAATAAGTCAAGAATATTGATTAAACTGTGTGTTTATAACAGCAGAAATATTTGACAACTAAATTTCTACCAATAAAAAATTGGTTAAATAAATTGCGGTAAAACCATACAATAAAATTCTAAACAGCCATTAAAGATGATGACCTAGTCAAAACAGAAATATGTTCATAGCACACTGTTGAGTAAGAAAAGGATTAGTATTATACTTTTTATGTAAATTTGTATGCGTATTTTGTGTGTGTGCATTTGCAATGTACCATCTAGAAGTACTCCTCTTGGATAATACAATTCAGGGTGATTCTTGTTTATTCTTTACCCTTTTTTGGTTGTGTTCACCTTTTTGTGTTGAGTATAATCTTAAACATAATAAAGGTATTTGCATTTTGAAAACACAAATATTAAAAAACATTTTAATGTCCCTCCTTTTTTTCTAAGCTAAATCTTCCCAACTCTTTCAATATGGCTACAAATTAAATAAACTGGAGTCCCTTCTTTTCTCTCCAGAAGCCCCTATTCCCAGGTTACCTAGATTGTCCTCAAAGTACAGTAGCCAGAATGGAACAGAGTGATATGAATATGGTCTCTCCAGCCAAGAGCAGAACATAACACTCACCCCCTGATACCATGCAGCCAATGGTGCAATTAGCTTTCATGGCACCACACCTCCCTGCTGATCTGCACTGGGCTTCCTGGTCTTTTTTACGCATGGCTGGTCATTAAGCCATGGGTCCCCCTCCCCCAATGTAGCGATGCTGTTGCTTACTTGGGCCTAGATGCAGGATTGGACATTTATCTCTGTTTAACATTTCATTAGCCTAGACTGGGTTCATCTTTTCTACCTGTGAAGAGCCCTACGGAGCCTGAGTCTTCCAAACAGCATATTCGCTGTCCCTCTAAGCAATCAAGAACTTTGAAATGATATGGCCATTTTCTCCCAAGGTTATCCCAGTTCTCCATTTTAGGTCAAATGTAGATAGATTCTTCTATTTGCTCTCTCTGTGTTTTGGTTGATGAAATGGTCTAATTTGCAAGTCAAAAGCATATATTTCTTCTAACCATTATTTTGATACATATATGATAGTCTTTATACAATTAAATACAATGTAGACATTGAAAATGATAATGTAGCACCATAATTATTATCATGTACATTAACAATATATTAAGTGAAAATGTATGATTAGTTCAATTTCTTTTTAAAAGGAAAAGATAAATTAGTTCAATTTCTTTTTTATTGAAAAAGATAAATGTTTGGAAGGACATGTCTTAAAGCAGCAAGAGGTTATCTCTGAAAGGTGAACATGCAGGTGACTTTCACTCTCTTACGCTTTTCCATATGCATAAAGGTTTTTTATAGTAAGCATGTGTCAATTTTTAATAAATAGAAAATCAATAATATTCAATTGGGGATTCTTAAGATATGTTTCTCTGCTTCTATGTGAATGAAGGTTTGTAGGTGAAGCCCCATTTACTATTACATGCTACATCAACTCTTTCTGTAAAGGGCCAGATAGTAAATACCTTAGGTTCTGTGGGCCAGATTGTTTTTATAACACCTACTTAACTCTGTAGTTGTAGAGCGAAAGCTGCTATAGACAATATGTAAACAAATGAGTTTCGCTGTGTTCCATTAAAACTTTATTTACAAAAACAGATAGCGGCCTGGATTTGGTGAATGGGAATTGCTTTTTGCCAATATGTGTTCTACACCTACATCTAGAGTATTATTTTCCCCCACTTGGTGTTTGCAATCTGTTGTGTACACTATGTATCAATTTTTTCTGTATAACAAATCATCCCCAAATTTAGCAGCTCAAAACAACAACAGTCTATTCATTTATGGCATTAAGAGTCAAGAGTTTGGGCTGGGATCAGCTGGGACAGCTCAGCTCAGCTCCATCTGGGATCAATGAGGCCTACTCATTTCTCTAAGGTTAGCTGGCCATCAACAGCCTCACACATGTCTATCTGGCTGTCAGCAGGGGTGATGAAAGTAACTAGGCCATGTATCTCTCATCATCCAGCAGGTTGCCTAGGCTTATTCCTATGGTTGTGAACTCAGTGTAACCAAGAGCAACAGGGATAGGGCTGTCCCTGATCTGAAGCATTTTTCAAGCCTCTGTCTCCATCACATTTACTAGTATCTCACTGGCCAAACAAGTCACATGTCCAAGTCCACATTCCAGAGCTGGAGATCCTACCTACTGGTGAGAGGAACTACAGTCACTTGCAAAAAGATATGCATACAGGGTAGGGAATAATCTGTGGCTAGTTTTTAGCAATCTGACAAACTCCCTTAACAACATCATCTCTGGTCCTAGCTCCTTCTAGAAGCAATTCCAGGCATCTCCTACTCAGGCAAGTGATTGTCTTACAGAGGCGTCTTCCACCTCTCCTTGAGCAAGGCCAAGAAGCACCATCTCAATGCATTTTTCCCAGATATAGACCATAATTATTCTTGTCACCTATAGGCAATTGTTACTTATCCTGGAAAATGGAGTTCAGCAGCTATTTATAAATCTCTCAAAATATTTCTCCACTCTCTGATTCCCCCCTTCAGAACTTGTATTTCAATCATTAGCCTGCATCACTTCTCATTTACTGAATTTTTCTTGTTTTCCATGTGTTCATATTCAGGCCTTTGAAAAATTAAGATTATAAAACTAGGACAGTTCCCATGGTGACACATTGGTCTCTTTGATCCTCTTTACTCTCACATGGCGAGTGAACCGCCCAGACAGCTGAAGCTCATTATAATTCTTTCTGTAAAGAGGGATCATGCCTTCTTCATTCACCCTCCTTCCCCTAACAGCATATACAACACTGCTGGCAACCTTTAAAAGAAAAGACTTTTAAATCTTGCTCAACAACCATCATTGATGGAGATACTAGCAACAGCTGAGATGTACAGAAAAGAGCACAAAATATGGAATCAGAAGGTCCAGCTAGGTTCAGAGTCAGCCTCCATCACTATTGGTGTGACCTGGGACAAGTAATTTTTATTTTTCTCATGTGAAAGCACGCAGCATAATATGG
The DNA here is from genome assembly GCA_004027375.1 of Macroglossus sobrinus. NCBI lineage: Eukaryota > Metazoa > Chordata > Mammalia > Chiroptera > Pteropodidae > Macroglossus > Macroglossus sobrinus. Next base: position 67,930 of record PVKZ01000604.1, on the reverse strand, counting down.
AAAACAAACAGAGTGCTCAGTAAATGCTTGCTCATTCACGTTTGCCTGCAGGTGTGTGCAAAGCACTATGGGAAGGGGCTACAAAGGGTTCAAAGATCAGTAAGGCTCAGATTGCCAGCAGGGAGCTCACAATATGGTGGTAAGTGAAAGCTTGCAGCCCAAAGCTTCATTTTTTTTGTTTTATTCTCAAAGAAAAATGATTTAGGAGGAAAATACTTTTAGACATTTGTCACCGTCTGAGCTTAAAAAGAAAACAAACAATAATGATAATGACCTTCAGACTCGTTTTGTCATCCAGATCATCCCCATCTTTAGCTCCAGGTCCCGACTTCTTTCCTATGCAAGAAACTCTTCAGTATCAGCCCAATGTCAGTGCAGCTTCCAGAATCCCATCCTTAACAGACAAAATCTCTAAATGGTTTTAGAAAGCTCAGTTCATCCAAGGAGCAGTAAGAACTGGATAGTGAGGTTATGGGGTCACAAATGACAACTGCTTTGGCAAGAGAATCTCTAGACAGGAAAGAATAAGTGAAAAGGGCAAAGACAGCTATCTTTTCACAAGAAATAAAGGTGATTTCATTTTGGCTTACATCACTTAGTTGTTTATTTTCATTCTTTAAAAATGACTAGAGAAAATTAAAAATAAAGAGTTGCTTGCAAACCCAATCTGTTATTTAGATGGCCACAAGCAAATTAATTTAAACTCTCTGAACCCTAGAATATTCATCTATAAGATAAAGGTAATTATCTTTAGAATCTCTGATAACATCAACATCTAGTAGACAGCACTCCCCAAATAAACAAATAAATGATAAATAGAGAGAGATTTTGCACCAAAGATGTGCCAGGAGCTTTCTATGCGGTAACTTTTGTACTCAGCTTTATTTATCTTCATTTCTACAGATCAAAAACCTGAGGCTCAGAGAAGTTAGGCAACTAGACCAAGTTCACAGAGCTATTAGTGGCAGGTGTTCCTGACTCCACAATTAATATTCTTTCTAAGCCACTGTCCACATAATGTTAACCAGAGTCACAAACTAGAGCAGAGTGTGGCCCTGGTACCCCATCAGGAATGTTTTGCCTGCAGAGACACAAGCTCTGGATTACAGCTTGGCCAGGGGTCCCCAGGGAAGGAGATCTGGCCTGGCCCGTGGAAGCGTCTGGCAGGCCCCCTGGGGAGCCGTGTTCAGTCTGGCCTCATGCACAGTCTGCACCAATGAGCAGGAAGAGGGTGTAGCTCTGGCTCTAATGAAGTTTGCAGATGCTGGAGACATGTTGTAAACACCAGTGGGTGTGGGTGATCAGGAGGGTGGAGGAGCGACAATGGGGCTGTTCCAGCAGTTCAGAGCGGATAGATACATGGGCAAGAGCTAATGAGAGGAAACCCCAACCACAAGAGCTTGTTTGGGAACAGATAGCAGCCCAGACACTCTAAACAAGAGGTCAAGGTCTGTGGAGGCTGGAGCAGCCCTGACGCAGGAGGGTCAACTCCCAGGAAAGACGATGCGGAAACCTAGGGCTCTGAGCTGACAGCCTCATTCATTAATACCTTCCGGCATACAACTCTGCAGTACCAGTTCACAAAAAAAAGTGCAATTAACATTAATTGATTTGGATCCTGGCTCCCTGCTTGCCAGCTAGATGACTTATCAAATCACTAAAAACTTTAAGTTCTACTTTTCTCATCTGCAAAATAGGTATAATTATCAGTACCTTCCACTTGGCACAGTGCTTAGCCCAACTTCAGCCCTTAATAAAGGGTGGCTGCTAATATTACTAATAAGCCTCTCTTACGTGCCTAGGCACCAGGCTGGACGTTGTCTGGGTACTGGCAGGAAACAGATGATACACCCACCTTTAAGTTTTCTTAAAGGGACTTATTCGTTGAGATCTTGGTAGGAGCAAGGGAAATAGCAATGAACTTTGAGACATCCAGGAATTAGCAACATTAGGGACCTGGTTCCTCCACCTCAAGCCTTTGCTGAAAGCCAGAGCCCAAGGACATTGGCCACCACCAACAGGAGCTGGAGCTGGTGTGGAGAGAGGGATGTGGCCTCTGGCCAGAACCAAACAAAGTATGGGGAGTATTTAGGGGAGTTTCTCTTTCTCCCCCCATGGGCCCCTCAATCTTCAGCCGCTACTTCTCATTGGCTGAACTCCAGGGGACAGCAGAGGGTAAGGAGTACTGTCCTGAGCCTCCTGGGCATCAATGGAGCGGGGCAGAGGATGGCAGAACACAGATTGGAGGTGGGAGGCAAACCAGAACAGCTCAAGCTCCCGAATCCATTTATCAGTCTCATTAACCCTAAGAAAGTTGGTGTCATTATCATCCTTTTTCAGATGAGGCTCAAGGAGGTGCAGTAATTCATTCAGAAACCCAGCTGAAAAAATGGCGGAGCCCCCATTAGAATCCAAATCCACCTCACCACCCTGCCTCAACAGACTCAGTCCTGTCAATTATCCAGAGAATGAATCTGGAGACCGCTTGTTGTCCATAGAAACAGGTGGGAGGGTTTTTCCCCTATGAAACCAAAGGGTGAATAGAATTTCGTATTAGTTTGGATTAAGAGGTGGTCTATAAAAACAAGCAGAATAAGAAAAAATGGAGCCCTTTGGGTTAGAATTTTTCATCCCTTCAGTAGACATGTCCTTGAGCACCACCAGTGCTCCCTGCAGGACTGGAAAGAGAGATGACAGATATTAGGCACAGCTTTCACTTATATAGCACTTTTTACTGCCAGAACTGTTCCAAGTACTATATATTTATTTACGCATTTTAATAGTAGATTTAATTCACTTCATCATCATTAAATCACTTAATCAAACATGGATACTGCCCTTGAAAAAAAATCTTGTAGAAGAGACTTGTGTACAGATGGTTTCAGCAATGTGAGAGTTGCTAAGTCAGAGGGACAACCAGATGCTTAGAAGCAGAGAGAAGAGTTAGTGACTCAGAGCCAATTCTTTTTAACTAAGTATCAGTGACCACATTGCTAACTTGAAATTGGCCATGGAGGGAATAGTTGGCAATCGTTTTGTTTTGTTTTGTTTTTAGGAATTATTGTTAAGCCTTTACTAGTACATCATTGCCCGGAGGGCTTCTCAGAGGAGGAAGAATTGGAAGCAAAATTATTTATAAGAAGATGGAAAGGTGCCCAACCTCCTCTCCTTTTACTTTCTTCCCACACCCCTTGCTCCAGCGTCATTGAGCTAATCAAGGCACACTCCACTTCAATTCTTGTGTGCTGCTCTGCCCTCTGCCCTCTGCCCTCTATCAGGAAGATCCTGTCTCTTTTATCTACCAGAGAAGCTCTTATTCCTAGTGAATCTCTCGGCAGACGTTATATATGCAAACTGCCCAGGATCCTGTGCCAGCTGAATGACCTTGGATGTCCGGCCATCTCAAGGCCTTGTTTTCCTAGGCTGTAAAATGGGAGAAATATGAACTGCCCTGTCAACTCCGCAGAGTTGTTGTGGGAATGGAATAAGATGGTCCGAGGGCCACCCTGAAGAGGTGAGCACCGACAAAGGTATGCAATGAAATGTTGGACGTCAGAGCTGGGAGCAAGCTCAGAAACCATCAAAACCAATCTTCTCAACTTACAAATGAGAAAACCGAGGTGCTTTCAGCTAGCGTGTTCCTTGGCTAGGTTACTGAGGGCAGTGGAAAAACATGATCCCGTGAGTGTCCAGGAAGGAGATCTCTCCTGGGTGCCCACCATGGACTTGTGGGCACCACCAGGCTAGACCTCCCAGGAATGAGATTCTGGAATCAGTGCAGAAGCAACAACTGCCCAGAACTTTCTAGGCAGTGGGCCAGGGAGAGGAGGGCTACATATTAAGGGGAGAGAGAACAAGGTGGGCCAGTGCTATGCAGAGACGGTACGGTGGGATCTTTAAAGTGTCACCTGGCATGGCAGTGTGGCTCATACTGTCTCACCCCTCACAACCCTACCTCAGCAGAAGAGAGGAAGGAAGGGAGGCAGAGAGGGAGGCAAGAAAAAATGAGGCTGAAAGAGCCAGTCTACACGAAGAGCTGTAACACTGGCTCTCTCAGAGCCCAAGCTCTGAGGTTTGCTGTGGTGAGCCATGAGGGCAGCACTGAGGTGACGATCTGGCCAAAGCCAGGTTAAATCTTGATGAGCAGTTCATCAGGAAGAAGCTCATAGAGCAGTTGGACATCAACAGGAGCCCAAGACCAGAGGCAGATACCAAGGGGCTGACAAGTGGGAGGACACTGCCGAGGTCCTGAGGGAAAGGTGTGGACGGCACCGGCTGCAGTTCTCACCACTCTTCTCACAGAAGGAGTTCAGAACAAGGATTCGGTTGTGTTTCTAATGATGTCTTAATTGCACAAGTACTGCGTCAATGCATTCTCAATACAAACAATACAAATGTGACAAGCAGGTCTCCCCAGAGGCTTATTTTGATGTGCATCCTTCCAAGCCTTTGTCTGCACATTTATATCCATATATGTCCCTAGGGGAAATGGGCAACTGTTTGTGCATGCACGTGGAGATGGCTGCACATACACACATGGTAGGACCACCACGTTCTTTGTTAACCTCCCCACGTAATTCCACAGCTGGAGGGAGTGATGGGTTATCTAATCAACCCTCTGTTAATGGACACTGTAGACCGTTTCCGGTTTTTCATTTTCAAGCAATGTTCTAATGAACATCCGTTCCCAAGCCTGTCACTAGAAAGCAGCAAAAACTATATTTCATATATTTTTATTTCACACATATATTAAATATATGTATATCGGGAAAAAACTTGTTTTCAGAAGTGAGAATCACTCAGGAAAAGTGTGTACCTCAACCCCTGATGGATACACTCCCTGATTTAAAAACCAGTCTAGACAAGATCTTGAAAGAGTACCATCAGGAACTGTGACTACATGAACCCAAGATGGGACCTAAAAGCTTAATAAGTCATTTCCGTCTCCACTTGCAAGGACTCTGCCTATTTTGTGTCCCCTGAGTCATCATTTGGGTGAGTTCTACACATTTATGCTTCTTTTTTTCATCTGTCCTCATAAATCAACCCCTGCAGTCTCCTAATCAAAGCCAGCTTTTCAAACGAAACCATAGCCGGGTGTTTAACTAACCAAATATTGTTTTTCCCCCAGCACTGACAGAGAGGGGGTGGGATGTGGCCTTGATAATTGCCCTCCCTTCCTCGGTGACCCCAGGAAACCAAGTGCTGCCCCAGCAGTTACTGACAGAGCTCCAGGTGGGGGGCAGCAGTGGGTTTGGAAGGAGCTGCAATTGTGAGGTTTTCCTTTGCTCTCTGGATTCGGCTCTCTCCGTCTTGGCATCCCCAGGAAGAAGGTCACCCTCCTGGTAAATAGGTCACCTACCCTTTATAAAAAAGGAAAATAAGGTGTGAAGCTGCCTGGCGTGGCACCCAGCCAGCCCACTGCCTTCAGAGGGAGCCTGCTAGACTCCTCCTTCCCGGGGTCCTGCCAGCCTCTAGGCTGCAGTTGTCTTTAGAGAACAGAGAATGTCAGCTCCTGCTACTCAGCTTCCAACAATCCCCACTCTGGCTTCAGGTGGCTACTAGTGTGGCTTCACGAATAACAAGACTGAGTGCATTTTTCCCTGAAAAGTGCCCTTGAACATCATCTTAAACCTCTTCTCAATCTTCCAATTGTCCCCACCATCTGTAGCAGCGGTTCTCAAAGTGTGGTCCCTGGACCAGCCAGCAATAGCATTATCTAGAACTTGTTAGAAATGCAAATCCAAGCCCCACCCCAAAACTAATGGATCAGAATTTCTAGGGTAGGGCCCAGAATCACCACCCTCCAGGTGATTCTGATGCAAGCTCAAGTTTGAGAAGCACTGATCTATAGGACAATGTCCAAGCTTCTGACTCACACACCCCAGCCCTTCATGTACTGGCCTGCCAAGCCCCCATCCCCATCCCTCATTGCTTTCCCTTTGGAATTCTACACCATATGGAGTAAAATGACTCATGTGGGTCTCTCCCTGTCTGTGTGCTTGCTGCCCCTCGGCCTGGTGTGACCTCACCCACCTACCTCCAAATGCCTAGCTCATCTTTTAAATCCCAGCTCCGTCCCCTAGAAAGCCTTTTTGACCTCCTCAAGAAGAGATAAAAATAGGTAACATCTACAGGGCGCTTACGATATTGCTGGGCACTATGCCAAGAACTTGACATTTAATGACACGCCTCTCAATAACTCTACAAGGAAGGTATGACTATTACTCCCATTTTGCAGATAAAAAAGCAGAGGCCAGAAAGCTTAAATAATTTGCCCAAGTTAGTAAAAGGCAAAACTGGAATTGCTCCTGGCTCTGGAGCCTTTAACCTTTCATTTTATTGCATCCTGTGATGCACCCAGCCCAATAGATGTAGTGTATTTCCTTGCACTACCCCCAGAACACACTTGTCCCCATGCATCATGACAGCCCTTCAGTTGTGTGAAGAAGACTCTCATGTCCTGTCCAGGACTGCTTTCTATATGCTAATACTCACCGTTGGCTCAACTGGCTTCCATGTGACTTGGCTCTGTCTCCATAGTTGCCAGCCCTGTCATCAGGCTGGCCTCTGCATGGAGAAGGCCTCCACACTGTCCTCTCACTGGCTGCCTTTGGTTTCTCCTATTTCCTCTTTCAAATGGCAGGGCCTAAGCCCTTGCCATAAGAATGATGACATGACATGCTTTCTGAAAAATCTCATTTTCTAAAGGCATTTCCTATTGATTTCCTTCCTTACTGAGGCCCCTCCCAGCCTAGCTTGTGTTAAAAAAAAAAAGGGGAGGAAAAAGAGAAATCTGTGTTTTTCCAAGCTCACACTAGCTGGCAGATTGCTGCCTGGGTCCCCCAATGAATGAGCTGCTCAACCAGTGTGCCCCAAAACCATGGCCTGTGGAACCAACTCTGAAAATCCGACCATTAAAACTTTCCTTAAAGGCCTCTCTTCACCACCTGTGTGGGATTTGCAGCAGAGTCATTTCTCCTAGGGATTCTCTGGCTTGAAAGATCTGCCTCAGAACTGAAAGGACCACTTCCCATCCTTTCTCAGCTTAGGAAGTCTAGTTTCTCATCCTAGGAAACCTGTCACTGCATCCCTCAAATGCTCCTACTTCTCCTTTAAAGGGGTCTGAGTGCCGGCTTTAAAGTTCAATGAGCTTGAACTTGAACTGTAGCTCCTTGTTAGCTGGATGGCTTTGAAGAAAGCATCCAACCTCTCTGATCCAGTTTTCCCATTTGTTAAATGGGGCTAAAGATAATGCCGCATTGGTTTCCCGGGGGGGGGGCCATGACAAATGAGCACAAATGAGCAAAAACTTAGTGGCTTAACACACAGAAATGTATTTTCTCACAGTTCTAAAGGCCAAAAGTCCAAAACCAAGGTGTTAGCAGGGGTGCACTCCCTCCAGAGGCTCTAGGGGAGAATCTTCCCGAGCTTCTCCAGGTCCTGGTGGTTCCAGGTGTTCCACGGCTTGTAGCTAGATCTCCCCGATCTCTGCCTTTGTCTTCCCACAGCCTTTTTCTCTTCTCCCTGAGTCTCTCCTCTCTGTCTCTTTGAAGGACACTTGTCATTGGTTTAGGACCCACCTGGATGATTCAAGATGATCTAATCTTAACATCCTTAACTTAAATACATCTGCAAAGACCTTTTTTCCAAATAAAGTAAAATTCATAGGTTCTCAGTGTTGGGACACAAGACATATCTTTGGGGGTAGGGGGTGCCACATGGAATACACTATTTCACAAGATAGTGTAGTCAAAATGAGAGTACAAATAGAGGGGGCCTGGTAGAGTGTCAGGCGCAGGGGGCCCAGCGAGTGTAGAGATGTGAATTCTTCTCCTCTGCCTCCACACCCATCTTGCCTCCACTCCCTGTCTTAGAAATCTTAGAATCGGCTGTGTCCAGCTGGCCCAAGGCAACTGATGATCACATTAACAACCATATATGTGATCGTGGCTCCACAAAGCCCTCTTTATATATACAGACTGGTCTGACTCATATCAACAGCCTGGTGAAGTAGGCACAGCAGGTGCTTCATTTATCTCTATTTTAAAGATGGGTATATGGTGGCTCAGAGAGGTTGTGTCACCTGCAAGTCCCACTCAGCTAATAACTGGAATCAAATGAGGCTATTGGATTTCCCCGAGATTTTATGTATGAGCAGAGGGTAACCCTGATGATGATGCTCAGCTATGGGCCATCTAGAGGTGTCAAGAATTAAGGTTGAGAGCTGCCCAAGAAATGTCATTTCTGCCAAAGGTCAAAATCTGCTTCTGCCTTTGCCGCTAGCCAGAGTCTAAGTGCAGACAATGCAGCAATCCTGGGCTTCCGTCAGGGTGCCTGCTCACCTCACCTCTCCATTGATGTCTAAATGAACTTCACAGTTGAAGTTCTTGTTTCAGAGACTTGTCATGGTTAAAGCGGTCAAGTGGGAAATAATCTCAAAACCATGAGTGCCTGGCCTAGTCTAGGTACCCTTATAAACTTTTACAGGAGGAAGGGACAGAAAAAGCTCTGTTTGGATTCCAGGCCCCCTCAGATGCTCACTCAGAAGCTGTGTGATATTAGGCCTATACCAAGCCCTCTCTGTGTCTCAACCTGGCTAAATGCGTGCAAAATAGATTAAGAATGATAGCTTAGCCTTTCCCTCTCAGCCAGTCTAGGAATCCTGGGCTATGGCATCTCTGTACTGACAGGCTTGTCTGAAATGATAAACGGAGATGGAATAAAGCTGAGTCATCGGAGTCTACATCTTTTCTTCTGTTTCCTAAGGCTAGTTCCCATCACTTGCCAGGTCAACACGAAGGCAATAAAGATGTGTGTTTTCCAGGTAGCTTTCCCTGCTTAGTAGTGTGATTGTAAGCAAGTTACATAACCTTGCTGAGCCTCAGTAACCTCACCTACACATAGGAATAATAGCAATACCTATATTATTGGATTACCCCAAGGGTTAAATAGAGTGTTATATATGCAACATCCGTGACATAGTGTCAGGCAGATAGAAAGCTCCCAAACACTATCATCATTACTGGTGTCATCTTAGCTCTGGGCTTATTCCACATGGATTGCAGCTAAAGTGGAGTTCAGTCACCAGATCTTTCTGCAGGTTGTGCTGGTCCCTTTGGTCCCTTCTCTTCCTCAGTCTCCAGAGCTGGCCGTGGAGTAGCCCTCCTGCTGCCTTTCTGGGCCTCCCAGGTTGAGGCCAGGAAGATGCTCTGGACGCTCCAAGCTGCTGGCCTTAATCTCCATAAAGAGGCAATTGCTAGCTTGCTCTCTCTCTCTCTCTCTCTCTCTCTCTCTCTCTCTCTCTCTCTTTCTCTCTCTTTCTCTCTTTCTGTGTGTGTATGTAGTGGGGTTGGGGGGATCTTTGTATCCAAGTTGACTTGACCTTAGTTCTCCCACTTCTGGAACCAAAACCTCTGCTAGTCACTTCCTCTCCCCTAGTCTCAATCACCCTTGTGAGTGGGGAGAATAATGTTAGGTCAGTTCAATAATGTAAAGAGAGAGGGAGTTACGAGTTATAGGAATAACAGCATCTTCCCCCTAAATCAGGTCAAAGATGGAGTCCTAGAGTGTGTCTGAGGCCCCAGACCACAATCCTATCAGATAGGCTGTGATTTTCCTAGAAGACGGCATGCTGTTTCATTCATTTTCTTATTCATTCAACAATCAGTTACTGAGCCCCTCCATGAATCAAGAGCTGTGCATACTCTTAGGACACTAAGACAAACAAGACCTGGCCCTACCTAGAAGAGCCCGCTGACCAGTGGGAGAGATAGGTACATTCCTTGATCATTGCTCAGAGTCCAGGGAACACCTCAAGGAAACCTGAGTGGAAAGCGGAATACAGAGGAGTGAAGAGGCTGGCTCTGGGAGGAAAAGCCAGAAAGGCTCAGAGAAGAAGAAGCCTTGTATTTGGGCCTCAAGGGGGAGATGCTCACAAGGCAGTAAAGAAAAAGAAGAGATATTCCCAGGTCTAACAGCAAGAGGGCTTGGAGGGCTGTGGGGTGTCAAGGAATGGGGAGAAGTCTGGTGTGAGTAGGCTAGAGGTGAATTGGGCCAGTAGAAAAAAGGGCCACATGGGCCTCGCCAAGGAGTATGGACCAAAGGAACCAGAGATACGAGCAGATTTGACTTTGTCCACAGCACAGCTCAATGTGGTCCATGGGCCAGCAGCATCAGCATCACCAGGAACTAGTTAGAAATGCAGATCCTCAGGCTCTACCCTGTACCTACTGAATCAAGAGTTGTGGGGTGGCGCCCAGGAATCTGTATTTTACCAAGCCCTCCAGGTAATTCTGTAGCAAGGTGGAGTCTGAGAAGCACTAGTATAGAGCTTAATAACTAACAGCTGCTATTTACAGAGATTCTACTTTGGGGTAGGCACTGGGCCACATCTTTCACATGCCTTATCTGATTTAATCCTCATGACAAGCCTATGAGGTGGGTCTGTCATTACCCCCACCTTACAGATGACAAAATTGAAGTTCACAGGAGCAAAGTAATTTACATAAAATTGTGATGCTCCTAAGTAGCAAATCTGGGGTTTAAACTCAAAGTGTGAGACTCTCAGGCCCAGGCGGCCAGTGGTCAGCCTTAGCAGCTGTTCCAGTTTTTCACCCCTCGAAATGGAGAGAAGCATCAGAGGACCTGATATTTTTCTGGGGATAATGGCAGGATCTGTAGACCTTGATACATATAGGGAGGGCACAGGAATAGATAAGGAAGAGCCGGAATGTCTTAGTTTCAGAAATGGAGGGAGTGAAGACCCCAGAAGACTGGGGAGGGGAGATGAGGTTTCCCCTTAGAATGTGCAGAACATCAAAGATGGAAACGTGAGATGAAAAATGTGCCTAGGAGAACTGAAAAACAAGGCTGTTATCTACCTCTCGGTGGGTGGCATAACCGCAGGTATATTGGATCAGCCTAAAAAGTACACTTGGCTCAAATTACAACAGCTTGGGAGCATCAAGCATTAGGGGCGCTAAATCACCACAGGATTTGTGGCTGTGTGGGGAAGGTGTTCAGGCCCAGGGGCACTGTTCTCACTGAGAGCAGTGGTGAGAGGTCCCCAAGCCTTTGGAACCACCCCAATTCCTCCAAGGGTGAACAGACTTTCTGACCTTTTTTGGATCTCAGAAAGAAAGAGGGAAAAAACCCTGGCCCTCACAGTAGAGGGTGACAGAGCAACTAATAAGGCAGATTCTAAAGCTTCTAAAATGCCCCAAAGTGTTGCTGAATTAATCTGCTGTAAAGATGAGAAAACAGAAAACTCTCCTTTAGTTTCTATTTAGGTAAAGCTGGACATAAATCGTTTTTTGAAAAGGTATTGTGGGCTGTAGGGGCTCAATATCGTCTCATTGATCCTGGCACACACCAGGAGAGAGTCCCCACAGGCGGGACCTCGTATCACTGAACGGATGAGACCTGGCCCCCCAATGAAAGTGCAGGCAGGTTCCTGGTGGACCTGGCACAAGACCCTGCCACTGGCTGTTAGCTACCCTGCCCTGTGGAGGGCGAACAGTGAGTGTGTACCTGTGTGCTTTCAGTTTTCTTAATTATCTCCTACCATGAAAGAAAATGAGGTGGCAGCTGCTGTTGTTACTAGCTGGGTAGCCAGGTGACATGTAACTGAGAAATCCGTATTCTCCACTGAAACTGACAGATTTTTGTAAAGAATTTAATCCCATTTTCTTGGTGACCTTGTCCTTGATAAATGCTTCTTGTTCATTTCCAGCCCTTCCATATGTTTGCACATTATTGCAATGGGAGTTCTAACCCGAAAAAAGGGGTAGGGACGAGGGCTGAGAAGAGAAAGTTACAGCAAAGTCAAGCAACAGACACTTAAGTGTCATTTGCCTTTGGGTTTGTTTCGGGGTTTAGTTCTCGTCTGGTATTTCAAAGTAAGGAAAATATATAAAAATTCCAGGTGTCTTATAAATTAAAATGATTCTATGTGGTCTCTGTGGTCTCTCCTTTTTCCTTTTAATAAAGAAGAAAAAAGAAATAGAAAAGAGGGAAAAGGAAGAAAAGAGAAACAGAGAACGAAAGAGGGAGAGAAAAAGAAAAAAGAAAAAAGGAAAAGAGAAAAGAAGAAAAAAGAAAAAAAGGAGAAGAGAAAAGAGAAGAGAAGAGAAGAGAAGAGAAGAGAAGAGAAGAGAAGAGAAGAGAAGAGAAGAGAAGAGAAGAGAAGAGAAGAAAAAAGTTAAAGAAGGAGAAGAGGGAAGCACAGAAAAGGGGAGCGAGGCGAGCACCCAGAGCGCCCCGAGTCGCGATCCCGAGGCTTCCTACCCAGGAGAGGCGAGCACTTCCCGCAGCGGCCGCGGGCTCGGAGCTTTTAAGGGTTTCTAATCCTGGAAGGCTGTCTGACATCACCCCGTTTCTTGTCGGCTGATGTTTCGTACAAGCCTCTCATTTCCTCAGTGTTTTCAGAGCCACCAATTACTGCAACAATCTCGTGTTTATGTTTTCTCTCTCCTGCCTGGCTGGCCCTCCGCCTGGAGCCTGTGCCTCTCTCCACAGCACTGAGCCCGAGGGGGCTGGGTGGGGGGAGCCTGGATCGGGCATGGAAGAAAAAGGGAGGGGTCCCTCTTAATTTTTTTTTTTCATTGACTTCAGCACCATGTGATCAGGAAGTCTGGCCTCCCTCCATTTCCCCTCCCGACTAAAGGGAAACATTGTGCAGCAGCCGCCGAGGCCACTGGTGGGATGGCCTTCGCTGCCTGACGTAGGGAGATAAAAATAACCGGCATATTTAAGGCAGGAGCAGGAATCCCGGCGCTCACACGCGGCCTGGTCAGTTCCCGGGGCCGGCTGGCGGCGAGGGCTGCTGCGCGCACAGGGGCTGTCGCGAGTGCCAGCACCGGCGACCTCGCGACCCAGGCGCACCACCTAGGCCCCGCCAAGCCTCGCAGAGCCCTAGCAAGGCTGGCCACCCGCAGCCTGGCTTGAGAGCACTGGGCCGGGCCTGGGTTCTGTGTCCTGCGTCTGGAGATGACAAGGAACGATGCGGTGGCAGGAGGACGGTGGCTCGAAGCCTGATATTGGGGAGGGGAGGTAGGGAGGCACACTGGAAGTTGCCACTGGAAAAAAAAAAAAAACTGCCACTGGCCAGGCCCCCCAGTCAGACACACGACTGTAAACACACATCTGAATCAAGTCCCCCCTTTTGCATGGCCTATATCCGTGGGAACAGCACATTGCAAAGACTGGCAAACATCTGGAAACAAACTAAAACAAGCTCTCTCCAGAAAGTAGGGGAAATTATCTCAAGGATCTGGCAATTTTTCAGAGAATATAGACTTCACGTTAGCCTATTATTCAGACACCTACCTAATGCCCCTAATTCCCTCAGAGCTGCTGCTCACTGTTGCCACTACTTATGACCTATCCAGAGACGCAAGAAACAGAAAAGGAGGAAGTGCCCCTGTCCCCTAGTGAGTCAACAACATCTCCAGTCTGAAGAGCAAAAGTCCTGATGAACAGTACTTAACCCTGGAGGGCACTGACAACGTTTCCATGTGCATATACTCATTTAAACCGTAAACCTCCCCACACTGAAGGTTCTGCTATTCTAGTTTCGCACAAAGGGAAACTGAGGCTTCAGGAGGTGAAATGATGGCCCAAGTCCACACGTGGGCAACGCTTCCCCACTTCAGTAACTTCCTTCCACTGCACATACATGGCCACACTGCCATTCTGGAAACAGCCTTCCTTCTGTTCCTCCTACTCCCTAAATAAAACTGATACCAAGCAAAAAAACAACCATGGTGAGCGTTCTGCTGACCTGTGAAATCAGATTTGCCCTTGCTCTGGGCCACGAAGAAATTTTTACTTCTAATTAATAATGGGAAATCTCCCAGCCTTCTGATGTTTAAAGTAACGAGAGATTTCAAAATTTCTGGCAGAATTTTTCACCTAAAAGCCAGATGTGCTGATGAAAAATGAATAGACACTCCCTCTAATTTTTTTTTGGTGTTAAAGAGATAACAAATATCTATTTAACTGGGTGGGATGAGCAAAGAACTTTCATTTAATTGATTCGGGAATTTAACCACCTATATAGGATGGAGACCCCAGGATCAGGCATGGTCATTGCTAAATCCCCAGCACAATGCCTGACATTTAAAGTACTCCACCAATAATCCCTGGACCTGGACCGGATGAAAAATGGGTTGTGGGAAAGTGAGGGGCAGCTCTTACAGAGGTCGGGATGATCTGAGCTGCTCGTGCCTTTAGTGATTGTAGAGCATGATCACAGTTAGTCCTTACAGCAGCCCCAGGAAGTAGTTATTATCTCTGCCTTGCATACAGTGTCACTGCTTAGAGAGTACTAGTGCTAGAATTTGAATGCAGGCGGTCTGACTCCAAAAGGCAAAACCCTTAGGCCCTAAGTTAAATCCAAAGGAATGTCCCATGAGATGTCAGAGAAAGGGACCCACCGTTTGCTAAGCACCCTCTCTAACTCAAGTCCCATGCTTGCTGCTAGAGAGATGGATCAGGCATCACAGACTCCAGACCTTCAGACAGGTGCATCAGGAATAAGACTGGACTGGAGGCTCCTTGAAGGCAGCCGTGGTTCTCATTCATCTCTGTATTACCCACATCGACTCTCACAAATGCCAGTTGAATTGTCCCTCCTGAGAGATGCCTTCCTTGGCCACTGCCACCCCAGCCTATTCAGCTCTCCTCCCAGTCCCCCTAGTCGACACTGTACATGACTGCATTAAAGTACTTATCACGCCGTATCAGAGTTCCCTGCTTACCTGCCTGCTCCTCCACTGGTCAGGGAGCCCCTGAGGATGGAATCAAGGTGTGATTCAGTTCTGTTTTCCCACTAAGGACCTCGGGGCATGAAGGCCACTCAATAAACATATGCAAAATGATGAACGAATATGTATTAGATCTCCATCAGCCTCCCTAAAGATACAGGCACCCTATCACCACCACTCCTGACTTTCTCCTTCTCAGCACCCCATTCTGTTGCCCCACAGAATTTGTCACAGTTTGTAAGTTAAATTATTTCCTCCCTCTCCCCCCATAAACCCATGAGTGCAGGAAGTACATCTATTTCCCCACCATAGTATTCCCAGCATCTATTAAAATGCCACACCTATCGCAGGCACTCAGTAAACACTTGTAAAATAAATGAGTGAGTGAATGAATGAAGGAATGAGTGAATGGACTGATACTCCTTGGAACAATCCTTACCTTTCCACTTATAATAACTTTATGCCAACGTCAATCATAATTGAGCAAAGCCACTTGAAATAATGTCACAGAATACCCAAATTGTATTCACAAAGTAAGTGCTTTTTGTTTGGTGACCACTTCAAATCCAAGTCTCATCCATATTGATGATAAGAAAGACTTAAAAGGGGGGCTATTGAATGAAACCCTTCTTCTCATACAATGTGGGCTCCAGTGACCACTGTAGTCGGAGCTACACACAGACTCCCTTTATGCCCCTCTGTTTTCATTAGCTCGGGTAACTTGCCAAAGAGTGATCCTTTTGGGCTGAAATTTTCCATGCTGGGTCTTGGCAAAAGGTGAATTTTGGGGGAAAGTTTGAATAAAATCCCTTCAGCCATTTTTTAGTTTGATGAGGATTAAAAAAAAAAATACATTTTTTTCCTTGTTTTTAATTAAAGACATTTTTAGGACACAGGAAACTCCAAACCAGTTGAACTTTGAAAACTTAAAATTCATGTCTAATTCCATCTAAGGAAACTGTGGGGATCATTTGGGGCTCAAAATAATTTTTTTTAGTTAAAAAAAAAAACTATGAAGTAATTGAAAAATCTCTTTGTAGCCTTAGCAATCGAGGCATTTTCCCCTTACTTGAGCAACATAAGTCTTTCTGTGATTCTAGCAAATCATGAAAGCTCAGAGTTGTTTAGAAGAGATTATAAAACTTGGATTTCAACTCCTATGCCATGACAGATGATATTATTTCCCTCTTTCTTTTGCCTCAAGGATCTTCCCTCAACATTATATCAGGAATATATGATTTAAATTATAGGCTCAAAAAATTAAAAAGTTGAGGTTCCTGGAATGAAAGGACCTCTCCTTCAAAGTCAAATATACAACTGGCTTTCCACCTGCCTTAGACAAATGCTAACCAAAATATTTTATCTTACATTGGATTTCCTCAGTACGTCAGCATCAGATTCTTGCTTTCTTATTCACTAGAACCTACCTTACACTTATATTATTGTTCTCACCACAGAAAAATTTTCAGAATGTAATGCAAAAAGTCAGAAAGACCTGAATTTGACTCTCTGCTCTGATATGTACCAAACAAATATCTTAACCTAGGACTCAGTTTATTCACATGTAAAATGGGGATGACGTTTACTCAGTGGCTGTTGTAAGGATTAATTTAGACTAACAGTTCCTGGTACATAGTTCCTGGGATAAAATGAGTGCTCAATAAATGGCAGTGTCTTTCTGCCCCTTCTCCATCAGCCAGTTATTCACATTCATCCGGTCTTTACGCTACCAAGTTGGCATCGCATGCATTCTAGTTCCCAGTTCCCCCTGGTGTCTAGTGTAACCTGAGGTGCATAGTAAATACTTTGCACAGATACACAGAGCAGAATCAATGCAGTGCTGGCCATGCGTTTCATTGACGCTGTATATTTCCAGTGACGCCGGCAAATGTCTTGTCTTTACCTGTTTCTTTGTCTTTTCTTCCCACCAGGAGGATCTCATTCACCTTTTAAACCGAGGATATAGCTAGGTAAATGACTGAATGGATAAAAGAACTAGTAAAGACCTGTTTCCTTACAGGATCTAAAACCTGAATCTTGGCCCCAACTATCAAGTAGTTCTATTTTAGCTCAGGTATTGCTTGACAGCCAGGATTTGTTGGAATGCCCGCTTACCTTAGTTATGTATTCAAAACTGACACATCTCAAATGATGTGTTTTTGTTTGTTTGTTTGTTTGTTTTTTAATGCAGTTTTATTTAACAGTGAGCAGGCAGTGGACCTTCAATTTAAGTCGTTTGTTGGGGCAAAATTGTTCCTATTCAAATTTCCTACTGCACAGACATAGAACTTCTCCAAAAGAGGAAAACAATTCGGGAACTAGAGGGAAAAGAAAGGGAGAAGGAAGGGAAAGAGGGAAGAAAGAAGCAAAAAAGAAGGGAGGATCTAGCTTACACCAGCATACTTTCACCTGCCCTGAATAATAGGTATCCAATTATTTGTTTGGTTTTTTCCCTTCTGCAAAGTTGGCTGCCTTCTTGCCTCCTCAATAGTTAATTTCTTTTTAATTGAGATAATTGAGTTCCAACTATGTGCCATCTCTTTTGGCATATATTATACCACTTCATCCTCATCTCATTTTATAGTTGGGAAACAAGCTCAGAGAGGTCAGAAAGCTTCCCTTTAGCCACACACCTAGAAGATGTCACTGCACATTTTAAGAGTGTTTCTGATTCACAAAATTTCTCCAGTCTTCCTCCCCACCACCTCACATCCTCTCTTTATAACCCCCAACCCAACACACATGCTTGTGTGCACACACGCACATACTCACAATTAATGTTTTACAGAAGGATGGAAGAGTGGAAGAAGCCCATCTATTAAAACAAACAGGGGAGAGCTTCATCATGGGAAGGATAAACCCCAAATCTGCCACTCCACAGTTGTGGATTACAATCAGAAAAGAGTACACAGAGAGCTTCGACTGTTTGGTAAAGTTTTATCTCTTAAGTTGGTTGACATTTATGTAGGTTTTTTTATGTTGGACTTTATATGTGTCCATTTGTCTTAAATGTGTCGTAATACATTTTTTTGGAAGATTTGGCAGCATTGTCTGGGTGTCTACTCCCAGTTTTAGCCATTCACACACAAACGTCTAGAAAAACTACACTACACACACACAAGGTCACACCCAGTTCACACTTATCCTCTGACAGATACGCTCAAGCACCGACACACACACTACACATAAACATTCGAACATTCGCCTGCACATGTTCTGTCATAAGAACCCACACACTGACTCACATGTGCAAATACACATTTTCACATACACACAGGCACATACACACACTGCCTGCAAGCCTAGCCTCGCCACAACTCCTCTCCCCAGATCAAAGCCAGCGGGGTTGCACTCACAGAGACCCTGTCACCTGGGCATGCTGATGACACTAGCTGAGCAATGGGACCTCCTGAAAAGGGGTGAGCGAGGACACACAGGGCTGCTCTCGGGTACTGGCACAGATGACGCCACCAGTGCCAGTCCCACCAGGGCCAGCGTGTGGCTCCAGGCCTGGGCAGATGATCTCCCACCAGAGGCTCATCTGGGAAGCGACAGAGTTAAGAAGTAGAGGGGAGTTCGCTGGTTTTTCACAGTTTGGGGTGGGAAGCAGTAACTTGTGTGGGAAACAACCTCCTTAGAAACCATAGCAACACCCATTTGGTGACTCTGGATTGGACTCCAACCAGACATTTATTAAGCAGCCTCATAAGCTGTGGTCTCCAGAAGAACAATACCAAACTGATTAAATGTTAATAGCTTCAATCTGTCCCTCCTCACAGAACTCCCGCCCCAACCCCCTCTCCCTACAGACTTCATATTTCTGCTTCCCAGCCTCAGCTGAAAACTGCCTCTGCTGCTACCCCAGAGCCCAAGTTCAAGGCCAGGACCAGGAGGTACAGGTGACTTAGGATATAGAGATAGAAGGCAGGGACCCTAGGGGTCCAAAGAGGGCCATTCTTAGGTAGGCTTCCAGAGTTGAAAAGTCTCCAAGATCACCTGACCTAGTAGTTCTCAATCTGGCTGCTGTTAAAATTACCTGGTGAGCTTTTAAAAAATGCCAATGTGTTTGTTTCACCCTCGTCCAATTAAATCGGAATCTCTGGGGCATGGAACCTGACCATTTTTATTTTTTAAACCTCTCCATATAATTCTCATATGCAGCCAGGGTTGAGAGTCACTGAATTAAATCAACCTCCTGTAGAATTTATGGTGCCTAACTATGTGACCTTCACCCAGACACCCGAACCACCAACCCAGAACCTAGGAGACATCTTTAACTTTTCCAGCTTTGTCACTGCCCATATGAAGTCAGTCTTCCAGCCATGAAGAGTTAGCCTCATAAGTCTATAGTCCCACTCCCAGTCCAACTCACTCACAAGTTATTACCCCCTAAAATGCGCCAAGGGCCTCCTAACCGGTATCCCTAAATGGGCATATGTTCTCTGATCCATCCTCTACAGCAGAGGTCCCCAATCCCTGGGCCATGGACAGGTACCAGTCCATAGCCTGTTAGGAACCAGGCCACACAGCAGGAGGTGAGTGGCAGGTAAGGGAGCCGCTCCCCAGCACTAGCATCACCGCCTCAGCTCCACCTCAGATTATCAGGCATTAGAGTCTCATAGGAGCATCGGTCCCTGGTGCCAAAAAAGGATGGAGACTGCTGCTCTACAGAGCCACCGAAATATTCTCTCTAGAACACATATCAGCCTGTCTCCCCTCAACCAAAGCTCCAAAAACGGGGCCCCCTGCCTTTGAGTCCAGATGTATCAAGGCAACATGCACATCTCACTCTGACTACAGGGACTCCAGTGGAAAAGAGAGATAAACACAGTCCCTCATGATGTACAACTTACATTCTTGATGAGGAGATAGATAATGACTAATCATGTCATTCTACTAAGAAAGTGCTGAAAGAAAGGTACTGGAGAATGTATTATGGGGAACAGCTTAGTCTATTCTGGAGGATGTCAAGAATGGCTTCTCTGAGCAAAGGACAGGATGTTTAATACGATACCTGAAGGGCGAACAGTAGTTAAGCAAAAGGGGAGGAACGTTCTAGACACAGGGAACAATGGAACGCACAAATGCTCTGAACGCACAAGAGCAAGAAAAGAAGGGGGTGAGTTGAGCCTAGCCAGAGATCAGATTATGCAGGGCCTGTTAAATTATAGTAGAGATTTTTGGGTTTACCTTTGCATTTTAGTAGAGTGATCAACCATTCCAGTGTACCCAGGACTGAGGAGTTTCCCAGGATACAGGACTTATAGTGCTAGGATGAGGGGGGATGATGAAGAGGAAGGACCATGGATGGCACCCAAGTCTCTCACATGGACAGGAAGGAGGGTGTTGAATTTGGTTGTTAAGTTTGGGAAGATGGGGTGATATCCAAGTGGAGATCCTAGCCAGGATCTCAGGTCTATGGTCTGAAGCTAGAGGTCTTTGCAGAAAGATGTAGCTTTGTGGGGTATCAACATAGAGATGGTAACTGAATTATGGGAGTAGATTAGGAAACCTAGAGATAAAGATAAATAAAGGTGACAGGAGGACCTACATCTCAGCCTTGAGGAATTCCAATATTTAAAGATCTGGTAGACAAGAATGGAATCCAAAAAAAGGAGGCTGAGAAAGAGCAACCAAGGATGTAGAGAGAAAAGTAAGAGTCTGTGCTGTCTCAAAGCATGTGAAGCGCCTGTGTCTAGCAGGATACAATGGTCCACCACATCTAATGCTGCTGGAAAAGCAAATAAAATGACTGGGAAATGCTTACTGACTCAGGAAGTCACAATGTAGCAGAGGTCGCAATGACTTTCTCAGAAGTGTCTGAGTGAAGCAATGAGGGTAGAGGTAGGTTGCAGAGGGAAGTAATGGGAGAGATATAAATGAAGACAGTATGCACAGCATAGAAAATTTACTTGGAGAATTTGGGAAGGAAATTGATGGGCAGAAGCTAGAGAGAAGCAT
This sequence comes from Macroglossus sobrinus, assembly GCA_004027375.1. Classification (NCBI taxonomy): domain Eukaryota; kingdom Metazoa; phylum Chordata; class Mammalia; order Chiroptera; family Pteropodidae; genus Macroglossus; species Macroglossus sobrinus. Next base: position 47,201 of record PVKZ01000604.1, on the reverse strand, counting down.
CAGTAGAGAGAGGGTTTTCTCACAGATGAGAGACCTGAACATGGTTAAATGCTGAGGGGGAGGATCCAGTAAATAGGAAGACTTGAAAGACAGAGAAAAAAGAAAGGCTCATTACCACTCCCCACAGTACACCTCATACTGCACACTGTTCCACCAAGCACCCATTGATCTCAGTCTGCTGGGTACTTTCCCTTTGTTCACAGTAACTCTTCTTGGGATCAAACAGATGACCGTAGCCTTCCCTTCTCTGTTTATCTGTACAGCCCAGTGCACACGCCACCACCACCGCACTCAGAGCTGGCCGGTGACCGTGTTGTCTACCCCACCAAATGGGAAGCTCATCAAAGGCAAGACACTGGTCTCAGTTCTTAGCCCATAGCACTGGCTGGCCCGGAGTATGTATGTGCTCAGGAAACATTTGTGGGATGAATAAACAACTGAATGATGTATGAAAGAATAATGATGAATTTGAAGGCATACGCTGGGTGGCCAGAAGGACACTGTGGACTGGCACAAGGAAAGGGGTCTCTCTCCCCTGGAATTGCAGCCCTCAGAGAACTTGGTTTCAGGGATCCCTGTTAGAGGGGGAGCCAGGGTGGGGTGGACTCCTCACTGAGCTCACATTTTTCCCCTCTGTTGTTCCTGACAGCTGCTCGTGGAAAGTACAATATCCACCAAGGCCCATGTGTTTCCTTCTCTCCCCTCCCTCAGCAGGGAGGGAACAGATGGGCGTAATTTATGCCCAAATCCTGCCCTTGCAGTCCTAGCACTGGGGAGAGGGGATGCAGGGTCCGAGATCCACCCAGGTTCCAGAAACTTTACTCAGCATCTAGGCAAGAGAGCTGCAGCAGGGGCCAGCGAAAGCAGGGAGCAGAGGGGGACAGGCGGAGGAGGAGGAGAGAAGAGGGGATCTGCCACTTGCGTGTGAACACAGCATTCTAGCCCTTGTGCCACCAGGGTATACACACACAAAATCTCAACACAATTCTGTAAAAAAAAAAAAAAAAAAAAAAAAAAAAAAAAAAGACTCTTGCACCTGCTTCAAAGACAAGAAAACTGAGGCTCAGAGAGGAGAAGGAACTGATCCAAGGTCACCCAGCAGGTGACTGGCTGCAGAGCTAAGATTCCAATCCAGGTCTGTCAGCTTCCAAAAACTATGTCCTCTTCACCAGACCCCATGGAGGGAGGAAGTCAAATCTTTAGGCCTCTCTGCACCCTCCTTCTCCTGGGTCATTCAGGGTGATGGGCAAAAGGACCCTTGAGGCCCAGGCTCCTCTGCCAAAGGCTGCAGACTTCACACAGACAAGCAGAAGACTGGAGAGAGACATGCAGGGGTCTCCTGGAGGGTCACGGAGCCAGGTCCTGTCGGGATGGGCGTTCCCCTGACTGGCTTTTGAAATCAGCCCTCTGCACGGTGCTGTCCTGCAGCCAATCATCAAGTCTGGGGGACAGGGTAAAGGTAACATTCTGAGGACTGCTGAGCTCCCAGTCACTGAACAGATCTCCTGACCCACTCCCTGCCTCTTTGTTCAATGGCGATGGGAGCAAGTGGCACCAAAGCACAGTCTGAGAGTCAGCTGAACATGGGTTCAAACCCCAGAGCATGTCCGTGCTGGCCATGTGCCTGTGGGCAAGATGCTTGACCTCTGACTCTCAGTTTCTTTATCCATGAAATGGACTTGTGAGAAGGAATGGCTGAACCCAACCTGCACTTGTGTCCACTTGACCCATTTAGAGTTGTTTGGGTATGGTTTCTCTTTACTCTATCAGATCAGTTGTTAGTGGTAAAAATTGAAGGACGACACCTTCAGTTTCATATCCCACATAGGAGTGAAATCATGTGGTTCTCAACTTTTCCGGTCTGACTTACTTCACTCAGCATAATAATCTCAAGACTTATCCGTTTGTCGCAAATGGCAGTATTATGTAGGGTATAAAACTGAAAGCAACAAACTAATGTGACAGAGACTCATGAACACAGTCAGTGGATTAGTGGTTCCCAGAGGGAACGGAGGAAGGGCAGAGGTGGATGGGGGTCAAAGAAGTCAACTATATGGTAACAGAAGGAAATTTAACTTTGGGTGGTGAACACACGATGCAATATACATATGACATATTATTGAACTGTGCACTTGAAATCTGTATGATTTTATTAACCAGTGTCACCCCAATAATTTAAATTAAAATAAATAAAATAAATAGAAAGAGTGCACCTAAAAATACAACTTATTCCAACTTCTTTAAATTATCCAGAAATTTGCACCTTGCGCCTGCACGGCCTACAGTTACAACACAGAGGGGAACACACACGCTTCAGTTCTCTACTATTCCGGCACTCCCTCCTCCCCTCACTGATGTCACCTGCCAAGGGATGTAGCTGTAAAAACCATCTGCCACAGTCCTGAAACTCTGAGCGTGGTGAGGGCAGTGAGCCAGCTGATTCTAGTTCATCAACATCTATGCAGAGCCCAGCACAAGGCCTGGCACCCAGTGGGTGCCCAGCCATTCATTTGTTTAACAAATACTTATATAAGTTGAGCCCCTGCTCTGTGGACTGTCTGAGAGTCTGGAGACTGAGCAACAAACAAGCCAGAAATGTATAATATGCTCACAACAATCCATAAGAGCAGTTCTATCATTCTCTCTAATGTACAGATGAGATAGGGAAACTGAGGCACCAAGAAAGGAAGGAACTTGTGCAAGATTCCAAGATAAGGAGAGGCAGAGAGGGAGGATTCAAACCCAGCTCAGTTGATTCAAAGCAATCAACATCCTGAACCAGGGGTCTATCAACTATCGCCTTTAGGCCAAATTTTGCCCACTTGTGTTTTTATAAATAAAGTTTTATTGGAGCACGGCCACACCCATCCTTTTTGCATTGTCTGTGGCTGCTTTCACATGACAATGGCAGAGCTGAGAGGTTGCAACAGCGACTGCACGGCCCCTCAAAGCCTAAAATATTTACTATCCATCCCTTTGCAGAACAAGTTTGCCCGATCCTGCTCTGAGCCACTATTCTAAGCATCCTGCCTTCATGAGGTTATTGTTCTCTTAATAGTATACTGGGGGGAAGAGGGAGATGAGCAGATAATAAAAAAAGAAAACAAAAACATTAAAAAGGCACATGCTGTGATAGAGAGTGCCTAGATAGCTCCTAAACAGAGTACACAGGGAGGGCCTTAGAAAAATGGTCATTCAGCTGAGAACTGAGTGTCAAGGTGCCAGTTATGTGGAGACAGGGGAGAAGAGCATTCTGGGTAGGGACCAGTTGGGACAAAGGCCCTAGGACATGAGCGAGCATAGTGATCCCCAGGGACTAAAAGAAAGCCAGCATGCCCAGAGCTCAGCAGGCGAGGAAGAGGACACATGGGTAGAAAAGGGTCCAGCTGATAGGACTTCCTGAAAATGTGTGACTAGACAAGCTAAGCAGGGCTGGAGGAGACCTGAAACCCCCGTGCGACATGTGCTGGCTTTCTGGATCCAGATCCTTCCTTTAAACTGGCAGGACCTCCTCTCCCTGGACTGTGAAATGAGTTCTCACCATGAGCCGCCCTTCTGGGACTGGTGTGGGCCAGAAGCAATAAAAGGCATGACGAAAAGGCAAGCCTTTATGACCACGCATGGCAACCCGCGTCTTGACGACCGCCCCTGACGTGTGTGCTGAAGTATACTGGGAGGTTCATGATCCCGACTGCTGGAGACCCCTGAGATCCAGCCTCATCCCCGCTCAGGCCAGGGAAGCCTCCCCTCCCAGACAGACTGACTCATTGTGCAGCCTTACACATGCCCCTCGGCCAGCGGTGCCTCCGCTTCACAAAGCCCCTGACTAATGGGGTAGCTTTGACTGAAGGAAAGGTGGCTGGTGGAAGAAGGAGCTTGGTGCCCTTGAGTGAAAGCCATGGGAACTTCACTGAACAGAGTGACTGAGCCAGGAACTAGAGAAAGAAAAAGAGAGGGAAGAAGGGTGTGGGAAGGAAGGAGGGAGGGAGAGAGAGGGAGAGGGAGAGGAATGGGGGAGAGAGAGAGAGAGAGAGAGAGAGAGAGAGAGAGAGAGAGAGAGAGAGAGAGAGA